>JAGVSN010000073.1:0-649653 GCA_022651745.1 Parapsyche elsis | reverse complement strand
GAAATAATAATTTAGAACATATGTAATTATAGAAATTGTAAGTGATTGTGTTACGATTCGAGAATTGATTGAAAATGTTATTTTATAACTGAATATTGTATATTACATATTTTAAACATAAAACCATCAATTTCTCACAAATTAATTTTGTTTAATAAACAACCAAACCAGATTCTCACACTGCACTATCTTTCTTTTTTGTTTGAAGATTCCTTAAAACATGACAAAAATTTCTGGAGATGGCGTATCAAGCATTGTCTCTTTACTATTTAATAAACATTTCACCATCTGTAACAGTGAAGTAACTAAGAAAAAACACTATCCTGTGGTGAAACTGTTGCCTTTTGTAGGTCAGGAAGATGACTGAATTCGAATCCCATAATGATTTTTTTTGATATGCTCTCGTTTATGAGATATTCGCGATTTAAAAAATATCCATTTTTTTGGCTTTTGCGGTCTATAACTCAAAATATAGTATCGCTGTGCTCAAAGTGAGTATTGAAATCAATAGTCAGATATTTTTTCTATTGGTTGTGATTTTTTATTACTTTAAAATACTTATAATTAATTATCTAGCGAATTTTTAAAGTCAAAAATATATTTTGTTTTACATTTTTTTTTTCCCGTGTTATTTGGCATTTATTTGGCGAGTTTTTTTATTTCACCACGTTTATAAGGATTGGTTTTCTAACTCAATATTTTTTTATTTTATCTTAACGTACTAATTCGAGCGGAAAATGATTTTAAACTACGTTATGATATGTTATCGGTCATTCGCGCTCTCTCTTTCTCATCTTCTATTGAACGTTTCACGCGAGAGAGAGCGCGCGATTGGCTTATTTCATGTGTATGATAGTTTTGCTGGAAAAACGTTCCAAAGATTACACAAAAATTAGGTGGCAGAACTCCGTTTCATAACGAGGCTTTTATTCGACGTTTTCGATGCAGTAATATGTATAGCGAACACTCTCAAGCGAAATCGCTTGCGAAAATTTTCGCCTCTATCCTCGTCCCACTCGCACCGATATAATTCGCATTGGTGCGAATCAACGACGATAGAGCGCGAAAATTTTCGCAAGCGATTTCGCTTTGGTGTGCTCAGGCCTTAAGAGTTCTGGGTACAAATGGACTAACTGCAGTTGGCAGCACTGACGCCACAATTCGCACCTTAACTGACAGTTGTAGTTCTAAACGTCTAAACGTGATCAGGATACAGATACAAATCAGTCAAAATCTCGAGGTCGAATTTTCGCACGATCACAATACTTTATCCGATTAGAATAAAGTAATAACAACTTGGCTTATGTCGAGGCGTTTAACGAAGTTATAAATCTAGAGGTGCAAAATTTGGCGCGTGCATTTGGCTGCACTGTTCACACATGAAACACAAAAATTGAGTAAAAACAATTTTTAAATATCTTTATAATAGTTTTAGCAATCAACGTAAATGTGTAATGACATTTTGCTTATCGTATTCTTCTATTAAAAAAATGAATTAAATACTAAGGGGCGCCTTTAAGTATATTGTCGCCTACATCATGTGGTTCTAAACACAATTGACATTTACAGTTTGACAGTGTCTGTCAACTACTTTGACTGGAGACAAGTTCACTTGCACCAAGATGGAGTGTCGACTTTGCCTGGCTTCTTCACCCGACGTCTCATTTGTTCACATCCATGCCAATTCGGACTCGTTAGCTGAAAGCATCCGGAGCTGCTGCCAGCTCCACGTAAGTTGTCTAACTAATTATTCATTCATCGTGCTCTCATCCAAGTTATAGATTCGCTAAAAGAACATTTTAATTCCTACTTGTCTTTCAGTTGAGAGAACACGACAAACTACCAGACACGATATGTTTGACGTGTGTCACCAACCTGAAATCCCTCTCACATTTTAAAAAGATGTGTATTCAGAGTGACGGTACGGCAAGACTAACTCTAGCCAAATCCACGGCTATTAAAATGGAAGAAGTTTTACTTGACGATTTGATTTGGGAGGATGAATCTTTTAATACCAATTTGCCCGAAGATCGATCGAGCAGTGCGGACGAAACCAATTTAAAACAAATCACAAAGAACAATGCTTCCGGTGGAGAGGAAAAATGGCCAACGATCAATGAACTTCCGGGAGATATACAGGTATTGTTTTCATTACGAGTTAATTTTAATTATTACTTGGGGCTGGTGTCCATTTGAGAGTAATACTCTCGAGACTTACTTGCAAATGGACACGATTCGGAGAGTTACTCTCCGCGAGCGACGTAATCCGTCAGAGACCTGATTTCGGTTTCGATTAGTTATTCATGTTTTTTAAGGGGAATATATAATTGCACTTTGGATTAGATAGTATTAACTTTGTACACCAAACTTTGTAAAAGATTGTTTTAACATAGTACTACCGACTTTAATTTGGATAGTTTGCAATTTGAAAGGGATTATTTTTAACATATTAACAACATTAAAACAAAATGTAAAATTACATTTGCTCCGTCGGAATCACTTTCGGAATTGTATTTATAAATAAATTCAGTTAGATTGCTCATTGTATATAATAAACAAGGGTGACGATTAACTTGACAGCAATGAATGTGAATGTGAAAGAATTGTGTACACAAATGTGGTTTTAAACGCTCACCCAATGACTCACTGTTTAATGACCAATGACCGCCCCTCAGTTTAGTAAAAACGTTTCATCGAAGCGTGGCATGACACCAAAACCTGTCACGATCAGCGGCTACCTCCACTCCTCGGCTACACATCAGGTAGCAGTGAGAACAGTGAGTCATTGGTTGAGCGTTTAAAACCACAATTCTTTCACATTCACATCTGTGTTCCTTCTTGTACATTAGAATTCGCATTCGATCGTAATAATCAAGCCGAAAACATCAGCTGAGAGAACAAGAGCCAGTCGTGAGCGAAAGCGTGCACTTGCTCCACCGACTTTCAAACCACCACCAAAAAGTAGCGCGCAGCGATCTCGAGAGTTTAGAGAGCGGCAAAAGGCATTAAATGCTATTGCTACCAATATTAGTGCAACCTCACAAGTGCTACCACAAATTAATGAAAATATAGTGATTTTTGATGAACCATCGACAAGCGCTAAGTGTAATTTAATTTTCTCGGATATATCATATACCCGTTTCAACGTAGACTTAACTGCTCATGGACAGTTAAAAAAACAATTCATAAACAATCCATTTGGCTCAGTGTGTTCGGTTTGCGACAGATTGTGGTTTCAAAATGATTTAAGTACTCTTACTCCTGGCCATGAACAAATTTTACGCGACGCGTTTCCAGAAATTAGCGTCAATGGACGGAAAGTATGTAAAAATTGCAAACAGTCATTGAATCGAAACACAGTTCCTACACTGTCTAAGTTCAATGGCTTTCAGTACCCAGAAACACCAGCTCATCTGCCTAAATTGGACATTGTCTCGGAGCGGCTAATTTCTCCACGCATACCATTTATGCAAATACGACGTTTGCGGCACATGCACGGTCAATTTGGAATTTTAGGACAAATTATCAATGTCCCTGTCTCGGTGAATACTATGGTCAACTGCTTGCCGAGAAATATTGATGATGATCATTGCATAAATGTTCATATCAAACGAAGAAAAATACATAAATCCAGTTATTTAATGGGTTTGGTTAACAAGCGAGATATCAAGACATGGTTGCAACATTTAATAACGACTCCGCTCTACCGCTTATATGACATAACAATAAACGATTCTTTCTTCAATGCTCGTGCTGCCAATCAAATTCCTCAAAGTGAAATTAGTGAAGAAATACCAATCGAAGATAGTCTGACGGCCCAACAAAATACACTGCTATGGAATGACGATAAGTATTTACGAATCGCACCAGGTGAGAAAAACGTTCCACACAGTTTGCTGTTTGAAGAGCATGCTGAGGAGTTATCTTTTCCCGCCATTTATCTGGGTCAATTTAGAACATTCAAGGATGAGTTGCATGTGACGCCATTTATGATGGCATCCAGTGAACTTAGACGATCAGATCGACGCGGAGTGACTCCGTATCATCTTCTTTACATGTCGATGAAAATTATGAGACTGAGAGTTCGAGATAGCCTTACGGTTGCCTTTAAGCATGTTAGCAAAAATGCAAATATATCTCGTCAGCAGATTGAATCTGAGGAATACATAAATAATTGCTTAGAAAGTAATTTAGCATTCTTGAGAACAATACCCAATTCTGCTTGGTACTGGGCAGAAAGGAAAAAAGATCTGTTTGCCATGATCAGACAGTTGGGTAAACCAACTATGTTTTTGACGTTGAGTGCTAATGAAATCGGGTGGATTGCTCTTTTGCAATTATTGTACAAAATGAAAAACAACGGTATGGAAATTTCTGAGGAAGCGGCAGCACAATTACATTATCTAGAAAAGAGCACTCTCATCAATGAAGATGCAGTAACTTGCGCAATTTATTTTAATAAATTAATTAATGTACTGTTAAGTATTCTTCAATCGAAAAAAGTAAGCCCATTCAGAAAATATCGAGTAATCGATTACTTCAAACGTATCGAATTCCAACATCGTGGCAGTCCTCAAGCGCACATTCTGCTTTGGCTCGACAATGCTCCAAAATATCCTCTAGGGGTCGATAAACAAGAGACTATAGATTTGATCGATCAACTGATTTCAGTTTCAACTACAGAAGCATCAGGAAACATTGAGCTCCAGACACACAAACATACATTCACTTGCTACAATAGAATTATTCCAAATAAGCATTTAAAATGCCGTTTTGAGGCGCCATTCATGCCTTGTCGCTCTACAACAATATTAACGCCTATGCCAAAGACCGAGCCTGAATTTTCAAGATACGCAGAACAATATAGAGATATGAGAATTGATCTGGAGGAAAACGATTACCCAGACATTGACACATTTTACAAAAAACATAAAATAATATCGGATCAACACTACATAGATGTCCTTCGCGCTGGAATTATTCGCCCAAGAGTTTTTGTAAAACGAGAACCTTCCGAGAAATGGCATTATCCATTCAATCCATTCATTTTTAATGTTTTAAAGTCAAATACCGATATACAATTCATCACGGAGGAGTATTCTTGTGCGGCTTACGTCGTCGAATATATCAACAAAACAAATAGAGGTATTAGCAATCTACAGAGGCACATTATCACAATTATGGATGAACATCCCGAATTCGATATAGTTGAAGTTACCAGAAAGATGAGTGTTGACATGCTCAATACTGTTGAAATTTCGAGCCAAGAAGCTGCTTGGTATTTGTTGCGTGAACCAATGTCGAAAAGCTCTACCGATGTAGTGTACATTCCAACAGTGTGGCCCATTGAACGACAAAGAATTCAAAAAAAGCAAAAGGAACTTAATAACATGAATTGCGACGACGACTCCACAGACATCTGGAAGGAAAATTGGTTCGACAAGTACGAAAAAAGGACGGTAGATCTGGACGATGTAACTCTGGCCCAATTTGTTTCAAATTACAATCGTAACTCTCAAGGTGGCTATACACTTCGACGTAATTCGCGTGTTATACGTTATCAAAACTTTCATATGTCTCAAGATCTCAACGAATATAAGCGAGAAATGGTAACGTTACATTTACCATTCCGCAACGAAGAGTCGGATATACTCTCAGAAATGAAATTCATCGAAATTTATAATGAAAACGAGGAATTGATATTAGAGCGTCGCAAGGAGTTCGAGTCTGATTATGATATACGTAAAACCATCGAAATCTGTCGAGAATTGTGTCGTGAGAATGACATAGAGGATAATGAAGAGCCGATACGACACTTAGCAGCACGATTAGCGGAACCTGATCCATTTCAACAATTGTACCGTAACGAAAAAACGTAATCATGTCTTTTTTCAAATCATTATTTGTCACAGGGTTTCGTTTTTGCAACCTTGTTTTCATTATGGCCTGTAAATTTTCTATTGGGTTTAGGTCCGGCCATTGTATTGACGTACCCATGTCTTTGTATTCGTTTATCTACAAAAAATATAACGTTATATTATGAACAAATTGTTTTAAATTTATTTAACAATATCTAATGCACGTATTAAAAATTAAATAAAACTTTTAACTCTCTTAGTCCTTTGACTCGTGTTTACCCATCCCACCTAACCTACATATCTCCCACTTGCTTTAAATTCCAAAGAAGTTTTACTTCTATTGTGAGTAGCGGCTACACATTGCGATTTTTTTTATTTCAAAGGGCGAACTATCAATTTTTTAGTGCGAACGTTTTTTCTCAAGTGCAATAAGCAATATATTTGTTATCAGTGGAAACTACTTGTTATAAGTGGAAATTATTTGTTATACTCATTTTCATGGTCTACTCCCGTTCCCAGAAACTGAAAAATTGAATCGAACAAGAAATGTAAAAAGGAGATACATATTATGGTTTGCTGAAACGCATGGTAGTTTATCGTGATTTAATATATGTACATCGGAAATCGTTTGTAGGTGCGCTAAAACCAGCACAATGATTTCAAATGATAAGGTTGGCTTCGACGCACTAATGGAAAAAATTTTTCTTTATGACTCTTTTCAGTTTATTATTTCTATATTATTGTTTCTACGGGGCTGTGGAAATTTTGAAATGTCAAATTGAATTTTTGTTCCTATATGTGTAAGACCATTTCCAGGTACATAAATACAGTCGTAATTAGCGACGAATAGGTTAATTTTCGAATATCTCTGGCGTACTTCTGAAATCGCAAACGAATTGTGAAACCCATTGGGAATATTTTTATTTTTTAAGTTTTTTTGTCTGGTATGTTCTGTTTTACCGTTACGCTTTTTATCATAAATGTGTATTTGTTACATTTTTTTTCTCATTATTTCATTTTCAAGAGAAAAAAAAAATTGAGATGGCGGGAAATATCGATAGCGATGACAGTGATTTTGAATTTGAGGCCACAGCCAATATATCAGAATCGGAAGATTTCGTCGAGGTACAAGATGAAGTAGATTCTGATTTGGAGGCCACTGAAGAAGACGATGAAACATTATTTACGTCGAGACGTGGAATTGAATGGAATTCGTCACCACCTCCATCTTCAAAGCGTCGGCAATTAAATATTCTCACCAAAGATTCTGGACTGAAAAATTCAAGTATAAACGTATGTTCCATAAAAGATATGTTTTGTCTGTTTGTAAATGAAGAGATGGTAAACGTGATATGTGAAGAAACAAATCGTCTTTTAAATCAAATTAATGTAGATAATCATCAACTAATATCAAATGATGAGTTATATGCATTCATAGGAATATTGATCGCATCTGGCAGAAATCGAACACGAAAGCTGAATTTGAGTGAATTGTGGATAAGTGAAGTTCCCTTTTGCCAGCCATTTTTCACAGCAGCTATGTCTCGAGATAGATTCGGCTATATTTACAGTAATATTCGTTTTGATAATAAAGAAAACAGAGAAGAGAGATATCAGGCTTCTTCAGATAAATTAGAACCAATTAAGTGCATTTTAGAAATGTTTGTGGATGCGTGCAAAAGCAATTATTCTCCATCTTCGAATATAACCGTAGACGAACGTTTGGCAAACTTTAGGGGAATTGTCCATTTCGCGTCTACATGAAGTCTAAACCTGGTAAATATGGCATCAAAATTTGGGTTGCTGCTGACTCTGCGACAGCATACATAACTAATTTACAAGTTTATTCTGGTATGATAAATAAGCGTACAGAGGTGAATCAAGGTCACCGAGTGGTTATGGAGATGGTTAAACCACAGTATGGCACTAACAGGGGAATAACCACAGATAAATTTTTTTTTTACCTCCATCAAATTAGCCGATGATCTTTTATTACAAAATTTAACTCTAACTGGTACGCTTCGAAAAAATAAAAGAAAAATCCCACGAGAATTTTTACCGTGTAGAGAGAGAATACTATATAGTAGTGTGTTTGGTTTTGCTGAAAATAAAACACTTGTTTCTTATGTACCACAAAGAAATAAAGTTGTATTATTATTGTCCACCAGATTCAACGGTGCGGACATTGATAATTCGCCGAAACAAAAAAAATTGATTATGAATCATTATAATAATACGAAAAGTGGAGTAGATACAGGAGACCTAATGACTAGAGAGTACTCTTGCTCGAGAGCAACGAGAAGGTGGCCTTTCCGTCTTTTTATGGAAATTTTAGATATCGCTGCATTGAATGCATACATCTTGTGGATAGAGAAATATCCAGAGTGGAAACAAAATAATAAATGTCGCCGAAAACTTTTCATAAGACAGTTAAGTTTGGAATTGGCAAAGACCAATATCCTAAAAAAAAAAAATACCTACAACAAATATCACAGGCAACAACGAGATGCTTTCAACACTGTTTTAACATATTGTGATGAGTCAATACCAGAAACGTCAGAAAATAGTAGTTTGTTGACACCCCGTGAGATTTTCAAAAGAGGAAGTTGTGAGTTTTGTAAAAAGAATTCTAGAAAAAGAACCACGTTATTCTGCAATATATGTGAAAAACCTGTGTGTTTAATACATAGAATAGAAGAAAAAAAAATTTTGTGCCCCGACTGCGATACACTTTCTTTACGGAATTAAACTTTTATTATATATGTACATACATAGGTATGTTGTCTTATTTTCAAATTTTCTGTACTGTTTATATTTTCCAAATTGCTTATTTTATTGATTTCAATTTCGAGTTTGTTTATTATTATTTTTGAATTTATATATTTTGTTTATGTGTAATTAATTGTCTTAATTTGAATTATATTTTATTGCCAAAGAGAATACACATTTTATTGTTATATTTAAAAATATATATATGTATGTATATGTAAAAAAAAATCGAAATCCCTGGTACAAGTGCCTCATAGATGGAGAGATGAATGATATCCGCATTGGAATGTTGTCTCTGCTTCAGTCGTTATATTTTAATTTCAGCGCTTATTTTATTCTAGTGTAAGCCCGTTGAATATCAACGCCCGCTGAATTTTCAATATCGTAAAGCGCTTTTTTAATTGAGATCTCCGGGGGCCGCCAGGACTAGTGGGGGTCTGAAAAAATCGAAAAAACAAAATAATAATAGTTTTTATACCGCCATCTATGTATATATTCTATTCATCTATTGAATGATTTATGAAAGTCGCGACCCGTTGCGATCCACTGTTTAAAAAAATTTCAATTAATGTTTAAAAAAAAAAGACCCGGGTTCGAATCCCACTCGTTCCACGTTCTGGTTTTTTTTATTATTTAAGCGAGGCGAGCGTTATCAGCAGACAGACGGATTTCGCCTATTATATATATAACTAGTGTAAGCCCGTTAAATATCAACGGAGCAGTTTCTCATCATCCGTACTGAAAAATAATATTAAATTTAATGGTTTTTATAGCGCCATTTATGGCACGTTATAATAACAACGTAATAATTTAGCAAAGTCGCGAGCCATATTATATTCAGCTATAAATAGTCACGTTGAAGCCTGCCCTACATCATCTTGTTTGGAAGATAGTGTAAGATCTGGTGATCTCGGGTTCAAATCCCACTCGTTCAACGTTCTGGTTTTTTTTTTTAATTATTTACCTCGGCGAGCGTTATCAGCAGACAGACAGACGGATTTCGGCTATTATATATATACTAGTGTAAGCCCGTTGAATATCAACGGAGCGTTCTCATCACCCGTACTGGAAAATTATATATTAAATTTAATAGTTTTTATATCGCCATCTATGGCGCGTTATAATACAACAAAAAAATAATAGTTTTTATAGTGCCATCTATGTATTATTAACAGTCACGATCCCTTTTATAGGTAAAGCAGAGTCACGACCTCATTCGTAGGTAATGTTTTAAAAAAAAAAAACCAAATCGACAACTAGCTTTGGCAGATTAGCGTAAGCGCGTTCTTCCCGAGCTTGGGGTCCTGGGTTCAATCCCCCACTCATTCTGGTTTTTTAATTATTTTTCCTCAGCAAGCGTTATCAGCAGACAGACAGACGGATTTCGGCTATTATATATATAATAATAATTATTCGACGTTTAATACATGACAAAACGATTTTTATAGCTAAATTACAATAATTACTCTTGTAGATTTTGCATTAATTTAAAACACACATTTTTAACTGGATACATAGTTTCCACCACAGTGGCTAATGAATTTTTTTAGCACAGTGAGGGAATTGTTAATAACTTTTTTTTTTTAATATTTATTATTCTTTATTTATGAATACTTTAATAAATACATATGTACTTGTTAAAAAGATTAGCCCGCAAATGGCCGTCATTTTCAGCTTCATCCTGTCAGGCTCATTCAAACGCATTCTCATCACTTCTCTTCTCCAATGTCAGCTTTCAGCTGCTGGGTGGTTATAGGATTATTCACATTCACCCTAGACTTTGAGAAGTCCCACAGAAAGGAGTTGGAGATGGTCAAATTAAGATTGTGTTTGTTGACAGCGTCTTCTCGTGGAAATTTTATGGTTTTTTTTCAACATTCTCTTGCACAAGAACAATATTCCCCTCGATTCGAACATACATATGTACATTATTAAGTAATTAAAAAATAATTAAATGCGGAAAAAGGAGTCGGAGTCGCTCCATTTTTTACGACTCCGGCAAAAAAGTCACGACTCCGATTCCGACTCCGACTCCACAGCCCCGATCTCTACCCATGTATACGTTTTTAATTATTCGTCACTTTAACTTGCAGATAAATGGAGAAAACGTCTCAAGAGACCACACTGAAAAAACAGAGAATTCTTCAAGAATATTTTCAGAAAAAAATACAACTCTTAATGCGAGTGTGAATACAGCAGGAAAACCAAACAAATGTGACACATGCTCAAAATGTTTTGAAAAAAAGTATTCTTTAACAAGACATATTATGGAATGTCACACTACGACAAAACCGTACAAATGCAACGTATGTTCGAGGTGTTTTATGAGGAAGAATGATTGCGTAGCACATATGAAATATCACACTGGAGAAAAACCGCACAAATGTGACGTATGTTCGAAATGTTTTGTTATGAAGAGACAATTAACATTACATCTGAAATATCACACCGGGGAAAGACCCTACAAATGTAAAATATGTTCAAAGTGTTTTGTGCAGAACCGCGAATTAACAAACCATTTGAAACTGCACACTGGCGAAAAACCATACGAATGTGATATATGTTCCAAGACCTTTGTAATAAAGTCATATTTATCAACACATTTAAAATATCACACTGCAGAAAACCCTTACAAATGTGATTTATGTTCAAAGTGTTTTGTGAGAAAGAATGCATTAACAATACATAAGAAATATCACACTGGGGAAAAATCGTTCAAATGTGAACTGTGCTCAAAATGTTTTATATCAAACTATCAATTAACAGTGCATATGAAATATCACACCGGCGAAAGACTGAACAAATGTGACTTATGTTCAAAATGTTTTGTAATGAAGAATCAATTAACAAAACATTTGAAACTGCACACTGTCGAAAAACCATACGAATGTGATACATGTTCAAAGTGCTTTGTAATAAAGTCATCTTTATTAACACATTTAAAACATCACACTGGAGAAAAAATATACAAATGTGAAGTATGTTCAAAGTGTTTTGCGAGGAAGACTACATTAACAATACATATGAAAAAACATACGGGGGAAAGACCGTACAAATGTGACGTATGCTCACGAAGTTTTGCCGGGAAATGTTATTTAAGGAAACACATGAAATATCACACTGGAGAAAAACCATACAAATGTGACTCGTGTTCAAAATGTTTTATAACAAAGTATGATCTAACATTTCATATGAAATATCACTTCGGGGAAAGACCTTACAAATGTGAATTATGTTCCAAGTGTTATGTAAAGAATCGCGAATTAACAAAACATTTGAAACTGCACACTGACAAAACACCATAGAAATGTTATATTTGTCATCACATTTAAAATATCACACTGGGGAAAAAACATACAAATGTGAAATTCAAAGCGTTTTCTAATGAATTCTTCCTGGGGGATGGCCTTACAAATTTACGGATGTTTTGCATTTCTAGTCTAATCAATTATTTGCGAAAGTTGGAGAGAAATTATAGTAAGCCTATTTGTCCCCAGGAACATTTTGTACTTCTTTTGCAGTAATAAGACTTCCGTTGTCCTTTGTTTATGTGATAGAAATAATAATTTAGAACATAATTATAGAAATTGTAAGTGATTGTGTTGCGATTCGAGAATTCTATTTTATAACTAAATACTATATATTATATATTTTAAACATAAAACCATAAATTTTTCGCTAAAAAGTTTTACTTAATAACCAACCAAATACATACACGAAATAAATATTTACCTACAAAATACCTAAAGATAACCATACAGTTTAATGACAATTTCTTGTCAACTTGGAAGCAAAAGGAAAGACTCGATACATACCTGAATGCCATTGATAGCAATCAAACAAAGTCAACAATTTCATATCGGAAAAGTTTCTCAAACTGCACTATCTTTCTTATTCGAAGATTCCTTAAAATATGACATAAATATTTCTGGAGAAACATTTCACCATCTGTAATAGTGAAGTAAGTAAGGATAAACACTATCCTCTGGTGAAACCGTTGTCTTTTGTAGGTCATGGAGGTGAAAGAATGAAAGTTCAATCGTTTGATAAGAAGGAAAAATTTAAACATATCACTTTTTGTAGTCCTTATTCATTTCTAGTGCCCATTTGTCTTTGGTTATTTTAAAATCAAACCGCAGGTAAAAATGTCGAAGAATTTTAACTTGTCAATACATATAGAGGTGTAAAATTAAACCCGTGCAGTGTTCACACATGAACCACGAAACTTGAATGAAAACATTTTTTTTATATACGAGTATCAACCTCAATTTAACCTCCTTAAATACTCCAACAAGAATGTTACGTAAGATCAAGTGCACACAGAGAAGCATGGAAAGATGTATACTCGGTATAACAAGAAGAAATAGTAAGAGGAATCCATGGGTAAGAAACATGACCAAAGTGGCAAATATAGCGTAAAGTGGACAAATAGCGAGAAGAATGGATGGCAGATGGACGCGAGTAATACTGGAATGGTATCCGAGAGGATGTGAAAGAAAGCAAGGCAGACTGAGTGGACAATTGTGTTTGCCATCCATTGCACCTCCGCAGTTGATGAATTGCCATTTCTCATTGAATTCTTGTGCCACTCTGATCCATTCTTCCTTCGTAGACGGCATCTGAAAAATGGAATTATAAATTAATATTATACTTTTTAATTTAAATTTTTTTAGTCTGACGCTGCTCCGACTGCAATGGCGTCGACACCTAGAAATAAAAGGAAGGCTACGACAAACTACCAGGCCGAATTCTCCAAAATCTGACGGAAGACACTGATGTGTGTGACAATTATTGTAATAAGAAACTTATAATTCATGCACCATCTCCGTCGACTTATCGACAAGATCATACGTATCACAAAATTTTTCTACCCCTAGTGAAGAAATGTTCCAGGATCAACTTAATAATTAAGAACTTTTGTAATAATTAAACAAGAAAATTAAAATTAAACTTAAATCTAATAATACAAACACACTTATTTACCTTCAAATAATCCAGCCTCAAGCATTCATAAATAGCTCGACACGTTTCTGGTATTATTGTAGAAAGAGATCGAGCAGATATACCGGTACTGAATTTTAAATCTTCGAATGACCATCCTGTAGCGAGATATCGAAGAGTTGCTGCTAAACGTGCTTCTGCACTAATACTCTCATAACAGTGTCTTGCTTTGATATTTTATGTTTGATTTTATCTAACAATATATTGTATAACTCTGATCATTCATACGCAAATAATTCTTGAAATCGTCCGGATAATTTTCTCGTAATCCTTCAATCATATGACAATATTGCTGTCTATATTTCTTAACCCACAAGGATCGTTTCTTCTTCGTTTTGATGATGATAAAATACTCCAACGTGTTCATTTAGGATGGAAACGACCAATTGAATGGAAACAAACTCTTACAACATTATAATACGAGCTCTGGCTGTGAATTGTCGTGTTACGACCAAAATTCTTATTTACACGTTGCCGTCAACTGTCAAAGTGACAGTTGGCCCACTGACAGTGACAGTTGTGTAGATCCGGATCGATTGTTATTTATCATGGTAGACGAAGGCACACGTAAAAGCCTCAGTGGAATTCCACTGTTGAAGACCAGAGCTGGTCCCCGCGAAAAGGAATTGTGGGTTGAAAGACTCAAAGAGGAATACACGGCACTTATCAAGGTACCTAAATCGTGATCATAACATTATCCAATGCTTGGTGCTCCAGATATCCTATTTCGTTCTCGTATTGTATTAACCTGAATTGTTTTGTTCCATTGTGAATTAGAACAAATTCTACTTAATTGTATTACTCGTCACATCAGCGTTTTAATACTGTTAAATATCGTCGAATCTTTCTAAGTTCGCAAACCTTTGAATAAAAATCATACGCCAAATCGTTTTTGACCTAGTTGAAACTCTTCAGTGCATTAGTATACCATTAGATTATAAAAGCTTTGATTCTTCCAGAACACTTGAAATTTTGTTCCCGAAGTATCGACGCTCGAAACGTTCGTTCCGTTTCATTGAAAATATGAATTACTTTTTTCCGGGATTCATAGCTACCGCTATTAGCCCACTCATATGTCAATATTAATACAGTTTTCTACCTTAAATATCGTCATTTGCAAGATCAGTATTACATTATTACCTTACCATATTATTTGTCTATCAAACCGGGACACTTTCCGTAAAGTGTTTATTTTGTACAATTAAGGAAATTACTTTGTTTTTTCAAGGACATTGTGCATTTATATTATTTGAATTTAATAAGAAAATCGCCTAGATTTTTAACCGGGACAATCCCGGTCAAATCGAAATGTATGGTATCCAAAATAACCGTCTTCAGTTAGAATTTGCCAATTTATCTAACCGAGTTGTGAGACACGGTTCTTTGTCCGTTTCCCTATTTCCCCTATAGAATCATTAATTTCACCACTGGAGTGTATCTTTCCGTAATTCACCCAACATCATCATCATTTTCAGCCGTTCACCATCCACTACTGGATGAAAGCCTCTTCAATTGCTGTCTGTATCCTGTCAGCAAATCTTCCACTCGGTCCACCTTGCTTTCTCTCACATCCTCTCGGATACCATTCCAGTATTTCTCGAGTCCATCTCCCATCCACTCTTCTCACTATGTGTCCACTTCAACTTTTACACACGTTCTGCTATATCTGCCACTTTGGTCATACTTTTTACCCATGTATTCTTCTTACGATCTCTTCTTGTTATACCAAGCATACATCTTTCCATGCTTCTGTGTGTGCACTGAATCTTACGTAGCATTCTTGAATTTAGCGTCCAAGTTTTACATCCATACGTCATAACTGGCAGTACGCATTGGTCGTATGCCTTCTTTTTTAAGCAATTTTTTCCCTAATTACACACGATGAAATGTTTGTAAAACAGTCAAGAGGCAACGTTTTATTTCTCCACAGTACGTTCAAAACAACAAAGACTCCGACAACGATTGGTTCCGGTTAGAGTCGGATAAGACGGGAACGAAATGGTTCGGCAAATGTTGGTACATACACGATCTGCTCAAATACGAATTCGAAGTTGAATTTGAGGCAAGTACACACGAATCATCCACTATCCTACAACATACACATGTATTACACACACACGCAATTGTAATGGTTTAATTCAACAGATACCCGTCACGTATCCGACGACGTCACCTGAGATCGCCATACCGAGTCTGGACGGCAAAACGGCAAAAATGTACAGAGGTGGCAAAATTTGCTTAACGGATCACTTCAAACCGCTGTGGGCGAGAAACGTACCCAAATTTGGAATAGCACACGCTATGGCCTTAGGAGTATGTTTATTTATGTTACATTATACAAAAACATTATTCATTCGGTCACAAATCACTCTTCCGGCAGATTAGGGGGATGTATTTAAAAGTGCTCCATATCAGCCAGGAGACCATTTTGTACATCGCCATCCTGTATTTGAATACAATCAAGTCTATACGTGCTAAACTTTAATCATTTACAGTTAGGACCTTGGCTAGCGGTGGAAGTACCGAGTATGCTGGAGAAAGGCGCCATCACGTATCAAGAAAAATCCGATGTAAACAATACTAAATAAGATTAGGCAATAATAAATGTTTTTATACTGTTCATTTCATATTATTTTACATAAACAATTTGCTGCAATAAAGTATTAATAGTATTTTAACTTTGGTCGCTTTCTTCAACACCTTCTATGGAACAATAAGTTAACGTTCTATATGTACCTACATATATTCAACTTTAGAATGGCTTTTCCTTGCATATCTAATATAAAAAGGGTCCAAGTCGTGTCGACCAACTCAAGATTTACCAATAACCCTCACATAACTTTGTATTAAATTTTTACATTACTTTGGATATTCATAATAATGAATGTCAGTAATATCGTTGAGCAAATAAAATACAACATATGTAATGTACCTACCTTATATTATATACGTATGCATTAGAAATGGTACATTTTTTTGTGATGTTTTACGTGTAATACTCAATTTGAATATATTATCGAAATCATCATTTTCAGCCGTTCACCATCCACTGCTGGATGAAGGCCTCTCCAATCCTCTTCCATTCCTGTCTGTCTCGAGCAATCTGCATCCACTTGACTCCTCACATTCTTCTCAATTCATCAACCCGTCTACCTTGCTTTCTTTCACATCCTCTCGGATACCATTCCAGTATTTCTCGCATCCATCTGCCATCTATTCTTCTCGCTATGTGTCCACTTCAACTTTTTCACACATTCTGCTATATCTGCCACTATACTTCTTACCCATGTATTCGACGATACAAAAAACAATACTTTACCCGACAGGGTAAACTAACCGTTTCTTCTAACCGTGTATATTAAAAAGGAACAAAAATTCGAGTGGCAACCCCAATGGATCTTTAGTGAGACAGCAAATGCATCAATAACATGTTGCATTACTGCCTTGTCACAAAAAACAGACATAGTACATACATCGGAACCATTCGAATAATAAAACAGGGTAGTGGATAGGATTAAAGCTTTAAATATATAACACATATGTTTTGCACTGTGAAATTTAATATAAAATAATTATTGATACAAATATATTTATCGTAAAATTTCGACAGTCTTATATGTACTTCAAGTATGAGCAATTAAAGTCATTACGTAAGTGACAAATGTAAAAAAAAAATATAATATATTTTCAACTGATATGATAATAAGATGGCAATAAAATAATTCATAATTGATAGTTACATTTTTAAAATAGTATCTTAAAAATTAATCAGATTTAATTAAAAGCCTCCAATGTGTCCGGTGCCGGTGCCGAATTGAAATTCTCCATTGACTTCTTGAGGAACAATCGCCTCGTCTTTCGGTTCGTCTTCGGAGAAATACGTATCCAAAATATGCAACGTCTTTTTGTATATCTAAAATAATTAATAATATTAGAAAAAAAATTAACATGAGAATTTCGAATGTACAATGCGAAAAATAATTTACATCTTCGTTTTCGTGCTGTTGTAACGCTTCCAACTTATCCAAACCACCGTCTTCTTCTATACTAAGACATAAAGCGTCTAATTCTCCGTGCGCTTCAGCTTGCTGTAAACATTTCAAAATAAATAATAAGTTCATCTATAGGTTGGGCTTTAAAAAACACGGTCTAGTCTTCAAAAATATAAATTTTCATAGCTTACAACGCTAGTGATGAAAAAAAAATTCATATTGTACTCTTTCCATAGATGTAGAATAGTCTAGATATGCCCTCACGCTCTAAAAATGTTCCGACTCTTAACTAAGAAGTTTTGTAAGTGTTGAAAAAAAAGGTAACTTCTTTGTTATTCGAGTCTCGGGTTCTGTCGACCGATAAGTATGAAGGGGCATATCCACATATGTATTCTATATCTAAGATTGATAAACATCCATTTGGCAAAAATCAACATATCAATAGAAATAGGACAATATGAAGTTTCTTAAGTGTTTTTATTTTTTTCACCACCATTGTTATTTATTTTGGAGAGTAACTTTTTGAAAACTACATCTATTTTTCATAGCCAAGTTCAAAGAAGCTTTACAAGAATGCCATCTGAACTTCGACCTCTACCTAACGAAAGGTTGAAAAGAATGAGTCTCACCTCATTGGAGACGAGAAGATTGAGAGATGATTTAATAAAAGTACCTACATACACTCATCTCAAAGACAAATCAAACAAAATTGTCACTCATTTTTTTCAAATAGTGGTAGAAGTTTGGAACCGCCTCCCAAATCAGTTAGTAACTTTAAAAATCAACTCGACAAGTTTTTGAATATATTAATGGAGTTTTGTAAACCATCAAATAACACTGTGCAACAAAAAAAACTACCGGAGCGGAGACTAGTCAATCTTTACTAAGTTTGACACACTGAATCCGAATATGATAATGAAATTTGTTGGTTAGCTCTTGTTTATGAGATATGAGCGTTTAAAAAAAATTGACAATTTTACCATTTTTTTCACCTTTGCGGTCTGTAACTCAAAATTTAGTACTTTTGTGTTCAAAATGAGTATTGGAAGCAATAGTCAAGTATTTTAAAACTTTCAAATATCACAATTAATAGCAAAAAAATCTGACCCCCTGAGCTCCATCAACTATGCCGGCCTCCCCATATATTTTAAATAAATAAATATATAACATTATACAAGTAAAAAGATGAATACGCACACGCAACAGATTTGACAGACCGTCCAATACGATCATAGTCGTTTTTACATCAGGGCCAGCTATCAACGCAATGTACGGCTTCAGAGCACCGGCGTGAAGCAACGAACCCAACTGAGGGATCGAACCTTCCAACGCTACGTTCGAAACTGCATAAGCTGCTTCCCGTTGACATCTACGACAAATCAAAAGGTCTAGTTAACATATTCACCATTAATACATATGTATGTACATACATAGATGTTTTAATTTCGACTTACTTAGGTTCGGCGTGGGTCAAAACTTTCACGAGGGGCACCATTAGTTCTGCTGCTATAAACATGTCTCTTTGGCTTTCGGTGCCGGCTAGAATATTGCAAGCGGCCCATGTGGCTTCTTTTACGATGGCCGCTCTAGGCGACGATAGTAGATTTCGCAGCAACGGCAGAGGACCAGCCTCTAATACCATTTGTGTCTGAAAGTGTGCAAATGATTATTCAATTGGAATCGATAATGTTAATTATACATATTATACTCGACTTATAATAAGGTGTGTGAGTTCATATAAAGTTGCCGTCCCAAAATATATATACTTATTATAAGTGAAGAAATATACGCATTGCATGAAGTGCTTTGTCGGCAACTTTTACGATTTTCAGTCAGTTATTTTAACCAGTGAGAAATTTTAATAAATGGTCTGTACTTAAGTGATCAGTAATTAATACTAAGTAAATTTATCACACAGGAAAGCATGGAAAGATGTAGTATGCTCGGTATAACGAGAAGAGATCGTAAGAGGAATATATGGGTAAGAATTATGACCAAAGTGGCAGATATAGCAGAACGTGTGAAAATGTTAAAGTGGACACATAGCGAGAAGAGTGGATGGCTGATGGACACGAGAAACACTGGAATGGTATCCAAGAGGATGTGAAAGAAAGCAAGGTAGACTGATGAATTGAGTAGAATGTGTGGAGTCAAATGGATGCAGATTGCTCGAGACAGACATGAATGGAAGAGGATTGGAGAGGCCTTCATCCAGCAGTGGACAGTGGAACAGCTGAAAATGATGATGATGACTTGACTATACGTATACGCACTTGGTCGTTGCTTCCGGTGAGCATGTTACCGACGGCGCGAAGAGCCGGAGTTTGCACCGAGTAATTCGGATGTCCCAAGAGCGGAATCAGCGGCGGCAACACATCGAACCGTTGCACGGCTTCGATTCTTTCATCAGGTCCATCGGTCAAATAAGACAAGGCCCAACAAGTATCGGCTACATAACAGAAATTCACATATTAAACATCATAATAAACATTCATATGTATATGGGTGGAGAGTATGGAAAATACATCAGTACCTAGTACGTCCTTGTCTTGGCTGTGCAGTAACTTCACTATTACAGGAAGACAATCTTGTACTGCTCTGAAATCGACCAATGGATTTTTGTTACGACACAAGTTGCTCATCGCCCATACGGCGGTTCTGACGAACGAAGACGTAGGCTTCGGCGGCATCGCTGTAGGATCTCCTTCGGCTTCCAACTTACGCACGAGCGGTGTTATAAGTCCTTTCTTAAGGACTATGTCTCGCTCTTGAGCTCCTTCTCCGGCGACGTTACCCAGAGCCCACAACGATTGTTCGCTTATGGCCGAATTTGGCGAGCTGACCAATCGGATGAGTGGTTCAATGGCACCGTTCTAAAATACGATATAATAACAATACAATCTATACCACAAAAAAAGAGGTTCATTTTGTATAACGAGCAGGTACCTCTATAATTACGGCTGTCTGTTGAGAATTTCCAGAAGCAATATTAGTCAAAGCCCAAGCTGCTTCAAATTGTAAATCACCGCTAAAAAAAAAAATAGACTTTTAAGAGTAATCCTAATTTGTTTTTTACAATACAGTACGTCAGAAACGATAATTCTAAGGGAAATTGTTCTCAATTTGAACCAACTGCTAAAAGTAATTCGGCGTACGATTGATGGATTTTCAGTAACAGGTTAAATTTATAATCAGATACGTAAGAAAATCTTACTTTGGGCTACCAGATCTACATATGTATGTAGATCTACAAATGGTTTTGTTTGCACCAATCGTTTGGAATTTTATCTAATCTGTCGTATTTTTGCGAAATTTTGTCAAAAATATCATCATCATTTTCAGCCATTCACCATCCACTGCTGGATTTCACACATTCACCATCCAATCCTCTTCCATTCCTATCTGTCTTGAGCAATCTGCATCCACTTGACTCCACACATTCTTCTCAATTCATCAGCCCATCGTCCACTCGGTCTACCTTGCTTTCTTTCACATCCTCTCGGATACCATTTCAGTATTTCTCACGTCCATCTGCCATCCATTTTTCTGTCTCCAACTTTTTCACACGTTCTGCTGTATCTGCCACATTAGTCATACTTCTTACCCATGTATTCCTCATACAATCTTCTTGTTATACCAAGCATACACCTTTACATGCTTCTGTGTGCACTGGATCTTACGTAGCATTCTTGAATTTAGCATCCAAGTTTCATATCCATACCCCAAACTGGCAGTACGCATTGGTCGTATGCCTTCTTTTTTAAGCATAGCGGAATGTTAATTTTAAAAACTATGTTCATTCTTCCAAAAGCACTCTATCCTAGTTTCATTCTTCGTTTTATTTCTTGTTCTTTACATGCGGTCATATTCACCAATTAAAATAAGTGACCGATAAATATGTAACGGAATACAAAAATAATGCACGCGTGGAAAGTACATATTTTTTAATAAAAACTAGTTACTTGAACATATTTACTTTTACTATAAAACGATAGATCGAGAATCCACTGTACTAGAAAATTTTCATATTTTATGAGTAACATTTTTGAATTATGTACATTATTACTTTATCCTAATCGGATAAAGTATTGTTTTTAATTGTTGATTGCGATACTTTTAACATTACAAAATGAGGACTATTCCACTTGGTAACCTAAACTAACGTAACCTAGGTTAACCGTTTAATTTAGCACTAGCAACTTTTCCATTAAGTATGTGAGCTTACAAAAGTGAACCATGTCTAGCATACCATTCTTCAAACTTGGATATAAGCTATATTTTATAATTTGCAGTATCTATTATTTTTCATCGGTTTAAAAATTTTGACTAAAACAAATGGAGCAGCGATTCTTGGGATAAATGCTGTGTGATGTTTTACATATGTATAGTCGAAACGTACCAATCGTCATAGTGCAACATTTCGATGAGTTTCGGCACACATCCTGCATCGATCAACAAATCGATAGGCGGGTTCAGTTCTCTAGATAAAGTTTTACGTGCAGCCCTCGCTCCCAGCAATTGATCCTGACGATTGAAGCTATTTAAAGCTGAAAACAATAAAAAGCAAAAATAAGTTTAAAAGCGCCGTTGAAATGAGAATCATATGCAGCGGATTATACCTTTGATGATGTCTTCGATCGACGGCAGTACAGTATTTGTATTGTCGACTTGAGTTTCGGTGTCGGATGCACTAGTCGGTGATTGGGGTTCATCATCGTTGGCTCTGAGATTACGTCTCTTTTGCAATTGAGTATCGCGTGCGGCCTTTCTCAGCTCGATACTTTGCTCGGCACGTTTCCTCCTCAAATCCTAGTTCAAATCAATCATACAATTAGATACTTTTCATTCCGAGACGTGGATAAACATCGAAAGACTACCTACAATACATTTTATATGTCACAAATGAACGAATCAAAAGTTTGTTTCACAACAGTTGCAATATTGTTTAAGTACATAGTTTGACACTTTTATTGTGAATAAAATTTTATGTATACACTACGTAGTGAATAACTTAAGCTATACTCTGTCCAACTTAAGAAGCACCTCGTTGTTGCGCAACGAAAAAAAACTCTGGCTGTCCGAGATTGACGACTTTGGTTGGTTATCGTTAATGTTTATTCCAAGAAGCCGAGATGGTGGCGAAGCTCGTTGGTTGAGAACGAGGTAGTCTGCACGGATCAATTCTAAATTGGTCAAGACTTGGATATTTCTGAAGTCGGACAAGAGTATATATAATCGTAAACATTTTTAATTGCACAATGTTAACTGTGAAAAGACTAGTGAAGAAGAAAGCGACATAACCGAAGAAATTCAATCACAAACATTATAAATTACAATTTGGACATTGTAATAAAAACAGTTAAATAATTAAATCATAAGATAAAAAAATATTCGTACGTTCAAAACAAATGCAAAATATCTTCATGAGAAATCCAACTTTTACAAAATTTCATTAAAAAATACTGACTAATTCTAATCAAAAGTAACATAAGTCTGTTTTACAAAAAAATGCAATATTGAACTCATTCTAAAGTAAAAAAATATATGTACATATTTTGTACATTTGAGATGTCCGTGATGTATGATAATATTTATTATACCTTTAAGCACTTATAAAATTAAATTTTAAAATTTAAAACGGCCAATATAAAAATTCAATTGTAGGAAAAAAAAAAGAGTACAATAGACTTCACATCAGTATCGTATGAGTTTTTCCAAAATGGCGTATCTTTTTTATTATTTTAATTTTGCATCCACCGCATGACAGAACACCTGTTCCATGATGGTAACAAAGAACAAAGAAATAGTTACAACAATGAAATAAAATCACATCGCGATCATCGTTCAGCCAAATTTGACCATCATGCGGGTCATGTAGTGTCAAGGTCATCGATAGCAGCTGATGAGGAGGCTCGCAAACGAGTACACGTGCACCGGAATAATGGAATTTTCAACTACCTGTGCGGCCTTGGAGCCTCCCTTGAAGTGTGCGAGACGAGATCTGGCCAAATCGGACATTTTTGAGGATATTCGACGGACTAAAGACGAACGAACAGCTGAATCAGTTGCCTAGCGTAGTACAGCGATCGACGATGGCAGAGACGGGCAACGGTCGCTTTCAAACGAAAACCGGTTGCATCCGCTCCTAAGAGCGATTTACACGGCCATACACCGTTTCGTTACACATTCGTTTTTAAATTCAAAATGTCGTTCTTTGTAAGCGGTGGTATTTTTCCGAGACTCGTTTTAACTTACTTGTGTAGAAAATGATGTAAAATTTTGATTATTAATTTTTTCTTTCTAAAAAAAACGAACAGAGATAAAATGCGTTGCGACCATCAGACGGACTGTTAAGTACGTCGAAATAAAATACATACTCCGCATTATTATCTATATGTATAATAGCCGAAATCCGTCTGTCTGTCTGCTGATAACGTTCGCCTCGGTAAATAATTAAAAACCAGAACGTCGCGCGAGTGGGATTTGAACCCGGTATCACCAGGTTGGGAGGAATCGTGCTAACACTATCTTCCAAACGGAGACGATGTCGGGCCTATTACGATTTGACTATATTAATATCTTAATAGGCGACTTTGCTAAATTGTTACGTGTCGTATTATAACGCGCCATCTATGAAACAACTATTGAATTTAATATTATTTTCCAGTACGGGTGATGAGAAACCGCTCCGTTGATATTTATATATATATTCAACGGGCGTACACTAGTTATAATAGCCGAAATCCGTCTGTCTGTCTGCCGATAGCGCGAGTGGGATTTGAACCCGTGATCACCAGATTGGGTGAGTTAGCGCTAACGCGTTCGAATCTCCTATAATTTGTTGGAGACTTTCTATAATTTGAAAATATTAGCAGATTCGCGACATTGCTAAATTGTTACGTAATCAATTACGAAAAAATTCGATCGATTTATTTAGTTATAGAAAACAAGTATATTAAAAAAAAATTCACCTGCGGCGCTTTAACAATCGTACAATATTTGCCTTTATATATTTTGAAGTGACAGGAAACGAACAGTGTGCTGCATGTTTAAATGCCTCAATAACCCAAGCAAATAATTTGACGCATGGCGTCTGCAACAGACCGATTCGCATTGGTGCGTCTCGACGACGATAGAGGGCGTCAGTCGCGGTCGCCAAGCGTCAAATTATTCGCTCGAGTTAGTGAGGGCTTTTAAACTTATAAGAAATTGCACAATCAATTGATTTGTTTGTGTAGGCAGTATTTACGTTGCGATGTTGGGCCGTTGAAAGAACATCAATTTAACGACAATCGGTAGTGCATGCAGTGGTACGCAATTATAGGGCAATTATGTTAATTAATTAACCAGAAAATCGATGGTGTATTATTTTGAAAAACATTTTTATAAAAATATATCGGTATTTGAACGAATAGACTACAGTGGTAGGCAATTATAGGGCAAACGATGTTTGAATTAATTAACCAGAAAATCGATGGTGTATTATTTTGCAAAACCTTTTTATAAAAATATACCTATATTTGAACGAATAGACTACAGTTTTTGTGGTAAAAAACTGCATTCTACGCTGCACAAATCCATTTTTGCTTAAACGATTTTTGAATTTCTTTTAATTCGATCATGAAACACAATGTTCAAAGTCGTGGCGACACTTGCCAATGACGAATCAGTAATACGTGGAAAACGAGGACCAAACTCTGGGGGGCTTTTTCTCGACCACCACTGTATCATCCCCTTTCGTCTGCCTGTTTCAATGTCAATATGATGATAATTTTACAATTTTTGAATACGTTTTTATACATCCGCGTCGGGTATGTCCGTTTTCATTGAATGCGCGCCAGGGACTTTTAACTGCAGAGCCGCTACGCTGCACAATATGGATTTTGTTTTGTCAATACGACTGGGCACAATCTTTAAGGCTGGTACTTCCGTACTGGTACCCCATACTGGTCCGCGTATACTGCTGTTTTAGGGTTATGGGAGTGTACTCTTGCGATTTTCATATCAAAATTAATGTATCTTCATCCAAAAGTGACTTTTTTAGCTATTAAATCTAACGTATCTGCACGCGCAGAGAAATAGTATCACCAATACTTGGCGAAAATAACGTATCCAATATTTACTTCGGTCACTACAAATAGAGTGGTTGAAGTTTGAAATACTGAATGTATACACATTAATAATGAATAATGAAGTGACGTAACTACTAAAGTATTCATTTTTATTTAATTTTTATTCTTGGAATTATCAAAACACAATATGAAAATAACCTCACGCACTCTAAAAAATCATTTAAATAAATCAGTAGTATATGAAAAAAAACACAAATTTAGAATAAAACTTTCAAGTCCATTTATTTCGATATTGTTGTTTTGTCAGTTACGTTATGACGAATAGACGTATTCACGTCAATTATTAAAGTCTCTATTAAAAAACGCTTTTTTTCCTATTTATCAAAACAGCTGGCGTTGATGTTCAACGGGCTTACACTAAAGTTTAAATAAATCAGTAGTAACAAGAAAACAACCCAAATAAAACAACCAACCCACTGTTGGATCAAAGAACTATGACCATCCATTGTTGGAATGAAGGCCTCTCCGAAAAAACGCTTTTACATTTCCTATCTGTCTTGCGTTGAATTCAACGGCTTCCACTTGTATAATAAAGTAACAAGAGTCAGTATAATACAACCAACCCATAATTGTCACAAAGAACTACTCATCATCATTTTCAGCCGTTCACCATCCACTATGAAGGCTTCCGATCCCCATCTTCCCATCTGTCTTTCTTTGCATCCATCCTCTCGGATTTTCACCATTCCAGCTCTTCTCGCGTCCATCTGCCATCCATTCTTCTCCATTCTTCTCTATGTGTCCAGCCCATTGCCACTTCAACTTTTTCACTGCTATATCTGCCACTTTGGTCATACTTCTTACCCATGTATTTATTTTGCGATATTTTCTTGTTATGCCAAGCATACATCTTTCCATGCTTCTCTGTGTGCACTGGATCTTTCGTAGCATTCTTGAATTTAGCGTCCAAGTTTTTTTTTGTGAGAATTCCCCGCACTTTAGACCCCCCGCAACCCCCCGTTGCTGCTGACGCTTTGTCCAGGCACATTTGTTTGGAATGGCATATCTATGGTATTGTACATATATCTATGGCCGTACACCATCCATTGCTAGATGTAGGCTTCTCCAATCCTCTTACATTCCTGTCTGTCTTGAGCAATCTGCACCCACTCGACCTCCACACATTCTTCTCAATTTCATCAGCCCATCGTCCACTCGGTCTACCTTGCTTTCTTTCACATCCTCTCGAATACCATTCCAGTATTGTTCGCGGACATCTGCCATCCACTCTTCTCGCTATGTATCTCCGCTATATCTGCCACCTTGGTCATACTTCTTACCCATGTATTCCTCTTACGATCTCTTCTTGTTATACCAAGCATACATATTTCCATGCGTCTCTGTGTGCGAAGGATCTTACATAGCATTCTTGAATTTAGCGTCCATACGTCATAACTGGCATTGGTCGTACGCCTTCTATTCTAAGCATAGCGGAATGTTGGATTTAAAAACTATGTTCATTCTTCCAAAAGCACTCCACCCTAGTTTCATTCTTCGTTTTATTTCTCCTAAAGAACTACTATGGGGCAGAAGAAAAATGATGACGATGACGACAAAAATGAAAAAAAGGTTATTTTAACAATGTTGACGTTAAAATTTCGGACGTCACGTAATACCCGCTTGTCGTTAATTCTGTCTAGCTCTTTTTTTTCTACGCTTAATCAGATCTTTGGTTGCGTTCGAAATTTTACAATTTTTGATACCGTCGACTGTCCCGCCAATTTCCATACGCGAGTTGTCGTGCGAATAGAGTTGATTTCCCCGTTTCGTAATTAATGTCAAAAGAAAATTGTCATTCGTAGGTAATGCGGTGCGGCCGTTGAGCTCCCCTGGCCACGTCGATGTGTGACGAGTGTGTGCGTGATGTGCGCGCGAGTCTATGTCCGATTGGGCGTGTGTGTGTGTGTGTGTGATGTGCGCGCGTCGCTCTCCGGTCGCCATTTGCCGCTGACGGATATTGACAGACGTCTGGCGAACGCCAACGTCGTCGCCCGATCTCGGGCCGACGATCGTATTCGTGATCGTATCCGTGCCCGAGAACGATCATCGAGAGACGAGCGTTCGATGCTGCCGACCCGTTGCTTCGACGTGAGTACCCCGACACCAACAGTCTATCGCGTATACACCCGGTCATCATCCCTCACTGTCGGTGACAAACGTCATCTAAACGTCAAAACACGCGCCAAATGTCATCGGCTCTGTTCGCGCAGTTCAGTGCAGTGCAGTGCAATGCAGTGGTGCCAATCGTTTCCCCGTCAGACCAAATCAAATTCTCGCACCGAAGATGGCGGCCGGGGGCAGCTCTCCTCTTTTTATTATTGCACGAAATGTGTTTTTGTCGCGCTTGCGTACCGCGCGCCTCGTGTTTACAAACTGTCAACGGTCACTTATCCGCGCGGGGAGATTGATGCGATCCGTTTCGGTCGCCGTTCCAATGTCGACCTTACGGCTAGGGGGGATGCGGTTCAGTTTCGCGCGTACGCTCGATTTCCCCTTACGGCCATGTGTGCGCTGTGCTGTGCTGCTGACAATTTGTAAACAATGCCGTTTGACGGGGGCGACCTTGCCGCCACACCGTCTGCTGATTTTAGATCGTATTCCAGGCGAATGTGGCTTTTCAATGAATGAACAATACGACCTTATGAGGTGCGTGTTACGCAAGATCCAGTGCACACTGCTCGGTAAGAGGCGGTAGATATAGCAGAACGTGTGAAAAAGTTTAAGTGGACACACAGCGAGAAGAATGGTATCCGAGAGGATGTGAAAGAAAGCAAGGTAGACCGGGTGTGTGGTGGGCTGATGAATTGAGAAAAATGTGTGGGGTCAACTGGATGCAGATTGCTCATGATCCAGTGCACACTGCTCGGTACATGGGTAAGAAGCATGACCGAGGCGGTAGATATATGTAGCAGAACGTGTGAAAAAATTTAAGTGGACACATAGCGAGAAGAATGGTATCCGAAAGAAAGCAATGTAGACCGGGTGTGTGGTGGGCTGATGAATTGAGAAAAATGTGTGGGGTCAACTGGATGCAGATTGCTCATGATCCAGTGCACACTGCTAGGTATAACGAGAAAAGATCGTTAAAGGAATACATGGGTAAGAAGCGTGACATAGCGAAACGTGTGAACAAATTGAAGTGGACACACAACGAAAAGAATGGATGACAGAATGGTATCCGAAAGGATGTGAAAGAAAGCAATGTAGACCGGTAGGCTGATGAATTGAGAAAAATGTGTGGGGTCAACTGGATGCAGATTGCTCAAGATCCAGTGCACACTGCTCGGTAAAACGAGAAAAGATCGTAAGAGGAATACATTGGGTAAGAAGCATGACATAGCGGAACGTGCGGAAAATGTTGAAGTGGACACATAGCGAGAAGAGTGGATGGCAGAATGGTATCCGAGAGGATGTGAAAGAAAGCAAGATAGACCGGGTGTGTGGTAGGCTGATGAATTGAGAAAAATGTGTGGGGTCAACTGGATGCAGATTGCTCAAGATCCAGTGCACACTGCTCGGTATAACGAGAAAAGATCGTAAAAGGACTACATGGGTAAGAAGCGTGTCCGAGGCGGTAGATATAGCGGAACGTGTGAAAAAGTTGAAGTGACACATAGCGAGAAGAATGGATGGCAGAATGGTATCCGAGAGGATGTGATAGTAAGCAAGATAGACCGAGTGTGTGGTAGGCTGATGAATTGAGAAGAATGTGTTGAGTCAGATTGCTCAAGACAGACAGGAATGGAAGCGGATTGGAGAGGCCTTTATCCAGCGGTGGATGGTGAACGGCTCAAGATGATGACGACATGATGACGACGATGTACATGGGTAAGAAGCATGACCGAGGCGGTAGATATATGTAGCAGAACGTGTGAAAAAGTTTAAGTGGACACACAGCGAGAAGAATGGTATCCGTTAGGATGTGAAAGAAAGCAATGTAGACCGGGTGTGTGGTAGGCTGATGAATTGAGAAAAATGTGTGGGGTCAACTGGATGCAGATTGCTCATGATCCAGTGCACACTGCTCGGTACATGGGTAAGAAGCATGACCGAGGCGGTAGATATATGTAGCAGAACGTGTGAAAAAGTTTAAGTGGACACATAGCGAGAAGAATGGTATCCGAAAGAAAGCAATGTAGACCGGGTGTGTGGTGGGCTGATGAATTGAGAAAAATGTGTGGGGTCAACTGGATGCAGATTGCTCAAGATCCAGTGCACACTGCTCGGTATAACGAGAAAAGATCGTAAGAGGAACACATTGGGTAGAAGCGTGACATAGCGGAACGTGTGGGTAAAAGTTGAAGTGGACACATAGCGAGAAGAATGGATGACAGAATGGTATCCGAAAGGATGTGAAAGAAAGCAATGTAGACCGAGTGTGTGGTAGGCTGATGAATTGAGAAAAATGTGTGGGGTCAACTGGATGCAGATTGCTCAAGATCCAGTGCACACTGCTCGGTATAACGAGAAAAGATCGTAAAAGGAATACATGGGTAAGAAGCGTGACATAGCGGAACGTGCGGAAAATGTTGAAGTGGACACATAGCGAGAAGAATGGATGACAGAATGGTATCCGAGAGGATGTGAAAGAAAGCAATGTAGACCGAGTGTGTGGTAGGCTGATGAATTGAGAAAATGTGTGGGTCAACTGGATGCAGATTGCTCAAGATCCAGTGCACACTGCTCGGTATGTAACGTGGTAGAACGAGAAAAGATCGTTAAAGGAATACATTGGGTAAGAAGCGTGACATAGCGAAACGTGTGAAAAAATTGAAGTGGACACATAGCGAGAAGAATGGATGACAGAATGGTATCCGAAAGGATGTGAAAGAAAGCAATGTAGACCGAGTGTGGGTAGGCTGATGAATTGAGAAAAAATGTGGGATGAATCAGCTGGATGCAGATTGCTCAAGATCCAGTGCACACTGCTCGGTATAACGAGAAAAGATCGTAAGAGGAATACATTGGGTAAGAAGGATGACATAGAACGTTCGGAAAATGTTGAAGTGGACACATAGCGAAAGAATGGATGGCAAATTTTATCCGATTCCTGTAATAGAAAGCAACGTAGAATTCAAAGGAAATTAGTTGTGGCAACTGTGAAGTTGCTCGCTCTATTCTTAGCCATAGAGCATTTGGTGGATGTGACTGGATGTAAAGTGGAAGAATAAAACTATACTTTGTCCAACTTGAGAAACGTCCTAGTCTTGACCGATTTGCAATCGATCTGCGCAGACTGCCTGGGTCTGAACCGATGAGCTTCGTCACCATCTCGGCTTCTCGGAATAAACATTAACGCTATCCGACCAAAATCGTAAATCTCCCAGAGCCACAATCCTCTATTTTTAATTGCGCGAAAACATGGTGCTTCTTAAGTTAGATATAGTATACTAGTATGTATGTACCTATGTATGTGATGAAGCGCTTTTGTAAGAATGAACATAGTTTTCAAATCCAAAATTCTGCTATGCTTGAAGAAGAAGGCTTACGACAAAAGAGCACTGCCGGTATGACGTATGGATGTCGAATTAAAGAATGCTACGCAAGATCTAGTGCACACGTATGAAGTATGGAAGGATGTATACTTGGTATAACGCGAAGAGATCGAAAGAGGAATACACGAGTAAGAAGCGTGACCAAAATAGCAGATAAGTGACATATTTTGAGAAGAATGGATTACAGACGGACGCGAGAAATACTTGAATGGTATCAGAAAGGATGTGAAAGAAAGCAAGGAAGACCAAGCGGACGATATGCTGATTAATTAAGATGAATGTGTGGAGTCAAGCGGATGAAGATTGCTCAAGACAGACAAGGATTGGAGAGATCCAGCAGTGGATGATGAACGTTTGAAAATGATGATGGTGATTAAATGGATCACATTAGGTTTTGTATTCATTTCTTTAGTATTTACCGATGCAAAACGGTAGTTTTCCTTATTTTCTTCTGGCCTAGTCATAAACAACTCTATTTTAATCCGTGATGCAAGATTTGTATTTAAAATGTGTTTGCCGCAACACGGTCCTCGAACCATTTTCCTTTCTCAAAAGAAAGGGCTTAGAAAAAGTGTAAAAGCTCTTATATGTAATGCTGGATTTGTGTTGAATTCATTTTAGTTCCACCACAAAAATAACAGCAATTAAATCATTTTTGTTTTGATTTTGTAAATTTAAACCTTTTTAATACTTATAATTGTGTAGTTTTCAAAGATAAAATGCTATAATTCGCTTTTTGTTACACATTCTAATTTTTGTACAAAATAATAAAATCTTTTACAACATCGAAATTTCATTTTCACCAAAAATAGATACATTTTCAAAACAGCATTGTTTCTATTGAATATATTATTTAGCCTTTGATCTCTGAAAAGCAACACATAAAATCAGACTTTCGTGTGAAATTTTAATATGTACAAACGTGGCCGAAATCAAAAACGCTTTGTTCATTAGAAAAAAGACACCAAATTTATTAGTTCAAAACGCGATATAAAAGCCGAATCACATGCAGCCAGTATTTTAGTCGAGTTGATCGTAGAACTCGACTCATCTGGACACGAAGAGTACAGCGAATTAGTCGATGCAAATCACTCGATCAAACAGCTGACTTCTTCTTCTGTAATTAAGGACTAGATCCTTGTCTGTGAGCCTTTTTCCACATATGTCGGTCATTGGTCTTCCTTTTTGTGACCTTATAATCTGGCCAACGCATTCGTTTCTTGGTCTCTCTCATCTTCCTTTCTCTCTATGATGTAGGCTGAAAATTCATCATGGCACAGAGCATGGTTAATACAGATTCCTTTTTTTGTCTCAATGCTTTCAATTTTTTGTCTTTTTTAATTTATTTGAGCTAGTACATCTTCGTTCTTTCTCCTTTCTGTCCAGCTCACCTCCAAAATTTCAAATGCTTTCAAACCTTGTTTATCTTTCGACGATATAGTTTAACCTTATATCATCATTTTCAGCCGTACACATAGATGTAGAATAACATAGATTGGCCTTAGCGCCCGAAAAATGACATACTAAAAGGGCATGCAAAAATGCATGCCTTGTATGCATTTTGCTTGACTTTTTTTTTGTGAGAATTCCCCGCACTTTAGACCCCCCGCAACCCCCCGTTGCTGCTGACGCTTTGTCCAGGCAAATTTGTTTGGAATGGCATATCTATGGTATTGTACATATATCTATGGCCGTACACCATCCATTGCTAGATGTAGGCTTCTCCAATCCTCTTACATTCCCGTCTGTCTTGAGCAATCTGCATCCACTTGACCTCCACACATTCTTCTCAATTTCATCAGCCCATCGTCCACTCGGTCTACCTTGCTTTCTTTCACATCCTCTCGAATACCATTCCAGTATTGTTCGCGGACATCTGCCATCCACTCTTCTCGCTATGATCCACTCCAACTTTTTCACGCGTTCCGCTATATCTGCCACCTTGGTCATACTTCTTACCCATGTATTCCTCTTACGATCTCTTCTTGTTATACCAAGCATACATATTTCCATGCGTCTCTGTGTGCGAAGGATCTTACATAGCATTCTTTAAATTTAGCGTCCATACGTCATAATTGGCAAAACGCATTGGTCATCCTAGTTTCATTCTTAGCGTTTGGATTTAAAAACTACGTTCATTCTTCCAAAAGCATCCATCCATTTCATTCTTCAATTTGTTTCTTCTAAATAACTATCAACTATCTACCTTATATAAAGCACAGGATTCCAGATAAAGGCACACACTAACCTGAGCGAATAATTTGACGTTTGGCGTCTGCTACTGACGCCCTCTATCGTCGTTGATTCGCACCAATGCGAATTATATCGATGCGAATGGGACGACAATAGGGGCGTCAGTCGCAGACGCGTCAAACGTCAATTTATTCGCTCGGGTTAGTGAGGGCCTTAAATTTATTTTGAATGTTACAGCTGATTTAGCTACTTATTTGCTTCTTCTTCATAAGTAAGTTTTTGTGGGTATCGTTGTAAAAAATGACATACAAAACAATAAAACGGTTTTTTTTCTGTTACACGCTCAAATAAATCATATTTATAGTGAGCTCGCGCTACGAGAATATAATTTATCAAATCAACACGTGCGAACAAGAGTAGATGGTGTCTGCGGCAACGCCACGTACTCCAAAATGAACTTTTTGACGGTACGCAATAAGGGTCGTTTTTGCTTGATTTCTTCGTGACCCACTGTAGGGGGACAATAAATCTTCCGGTGAACTGGCCGTGACAGCCGGTAAACAAAGGGTACAAACACACGTATTTTTTTTGCCCCATGGCGAACTTTACGACCGTTTTACAACTTGGCCATTGTTTTACAACTTTCCCAGTGCACACACACCACTCGCTAAATTCGTTTATTGGGTTTTAATCGACTACAGATCGTATCGATCATTCAAACGTATAAAAAAAATCCGGTGTAATACGGTCGTAAGATTTTCACCGCGGTTTTCGACTGTTGCTGTCGCCGCTGGCAAGATTTGGATATTTCCGAAGGTGGCGTATTTGATATGAAGCGTTGCCTCTTTACTATTTTAAAAACATTTTACCATATTTTAGTAAATTTATTGTGAGAGGAATGGATGTATGTGAATATAATTTAAGGAATAAAAATAGTTTAATTGTAAAGAATGTTAGAATAAATAGAAATAGGAGAAGCATCTTGTACAGAGATGTTTTGGATTACATATGTATAATAGTCTGCCGGATGGAATTAAAAGTTCCAAAACTATTGATAAATTCCTGGCAGGCTTAGTTAAGGATTATATAGTTAGCTTTAGCTACTGTATTATATGCCCAAATTTACCAGCAACTATTCTTCAAATTCAGCCATACCAAGATTGCACAGACTGGGCAACGAATTTAGTATGTTCGATTTGTTTAATGTCAGCAGATTTAACCTAAAGAATGTTTTGCTTGGTTATTTCCTCAGCAGGTAGTTTGCATCTGTCACTTGTATTTTGTTATTATATTTTATTTTATTCTATATTATTTCTGTTTTTTAATTTATTTTTGTTATTATAATTGGTTTTTTTTCCTCTTCTCTTCCATTTAAATGTAAAATGGTCGTTTTGTTTTGACCGTATATTTATATAAATAAATAAATATGTATGTATGTATGTGAAGTAACTAGGGAATGTTGCTATTCAGAGGTATTCTGGAGGTAAGGAAAAGACAGATGGAGCAATTTGTAGGTAAAAGTTTGCAAATGATGAATTATGTTTAATGACTTTTGCACGCAAAGCGTAGTCGCAGTAGATAATCATATTGTAGAGATAGTTAATGGTAATTTATACCTAGGACAATTTGTGAATATGACTGGTTGTAAAGAAGAAGAAATAAAACGGATGGAACGCTTTTGGAAGAATGAATTTTGTTGTTTTTTAATCCAACATTCCGGTATGCTTAAAAAATAAGGCGTACTGCTAGTTATGAGGTATTGATGTGAAACTTGGATGCTAAATTCAATAATGTTACGTAAGATCCAGTGCACACAGAGAAGTGTGTTAATATGTATACTTGGTATAACAAGAAAAGATCGTAAGAGGAATACATGGGTAAGAAGTATGACCAAAGTGGTAGATATAGCGGAATGTGTGAAAAAGTTGAAGTGGACACATAGCGAGAAGAGTGGATGGCAGAATGGTATCCGAGAGGATGTGAATAAAAGCAAGGTAGACCGCGTGGACGTTGGGCTGATGAATTGAGAAGAATGTGTGGAGTCAAGTGGATGCAGATTGCTCAAGACAGACAAAAATGGAAGATGATTGGAGAGGCCTTCATCCAGCAGTGGATGGTGAACGGCTGAAAATTATGATGATCATGTTGAGTAATATCCAGATCATCAGGAAAATCGTTGAACATACCCTTTCCTTTGCTCAATAAATTCACTTAAAAGTATATTTCCAAAAACACTTCACCGTGAAATAACTGTAAAATATTGTCTCAAGTCAACTTCACGTCATACCCACTCGATTCAACGACTTTCCAATTACAAAATGGCAATACTCAATCCATTTCGATTGGCAATACTCCATCAGTCATTAGCTGAAGTCATCGAAACAACCTTTTATCCACATACCACTGGCAAAAGTGTGAATTCCCGCATCGTACAAAATATACATAAGATTAGTGAGAGATACAAAATGATTCAGACTGCAAATTCATACTATGCCTAAAACTATTAGGCATTTTATATACAATGCGAGAATTGCACACTTTTACGAACACGTAGCCATTGAAAAATGTACCTTTGGAGTGGTTTTTCTGATTGATGCTTCGAACCAGTTTGCATTGTTTAATAATAAATTCCCTACTTATTTCCACATCGTCATATTTGCATATAAAAACATAAGACTAGACATAAAAGCATTGAATTATTTTTTTTTTATTTTAGATTTCACCATTTTTATAAACAATGTCTGCTAGTCTCTCGTGAGATTGTTTGGAAAAAATTCGCACCGTTTCATATTATTTTTTGAGAGTGCGTTTATTTTATCAAAACTGGCCGCGGTTTATTGTTTCAAACGAGATTGTTTTAAACGTTGCACTCATCAATACATTATATATGTTATTTTTTTCTTCGTTCTTTTCGTCGGGAATTAGAAGCTTTTCGCGATTAATTTTCGTGGTATTTATCGAGAAACCGGTCCAGCGTTTTGCAAAGAGGCGGCGGAATAATTTATTTCAATATAATGCGTTTATCTTTTTTTTTTCTTTTTTGGTATCGTTTTGCTCGTTTTCAACCATATATAAACTGGTTTACCTTCGTCGTCACTGTTTTATGATGAATTTAACGCAAAGTGTACGCTCTTTCGAGGATGAAAGAGGGCAAACGTGTCAGTTTATGCGTTCGCAATTATATACTATCTCAATCTTAACGGAAAATAAACGATATTCACACTTCATAACATGTATGTTAGTTACTCTTGTTTCCACCCACCCCCCCCAAACCATAAAAGTATCAATAATGTCAAATTTTAGAACGATTTGATGTAAAGTACAAATTTATCTACATATATGTACATGCGGATTCTTCATTCGGTTACAAAAAGCTATACTGGATGAGGGTTTAGTGTGAGGGGATGCATTTAAATGACAATCAAAACAGGATATGATGCAGTTTTAATTGTCTTGATCATTTTTTGTGCATTACATAGTATAGCTATGCTTAAAAATGAAGGCATACGACCAATGCGTACTGCCAGTTATGACGTATGGATGTGAAACTTCAAGAATGCCACGTAAGATCCTTCGCATACAAAGAAGCATTAGAAAGGTGTATGCTCGGTATAACGAGAAGATATCGTAAGATGAATACATGGGTAAAAGCATGGCTAAGGTGGCAAATGTAGGGAACGTGTTAAAAAAGTTGAAGTGGACACATTGCGAGAAGAATGGATGGCAGATGGACGTGAGAAATACTGGAATGGTATTCGAGAGGATGTGAAAAAAAGCAAGGTAGACCGAGTGGAAGATGGGCAGATGAATTGAGAAGAATGTGTATGTACATAGTATAGCTATGCTTAAAAATGAAGGCATACGACCAATGCGTACTGCCAGTTATGACGTATGGATGTGAAACTTGGACGCTAAATTCAAGAATGCCACGTAAGATCCTTCGCATACAGAGAAGCATGGAAAGGTGTATGCTCGGTATAACGAGAAGAGATCGTAAGAGGAATACATGGGTTAGAAGCATGGCCAAGGTGGCAGATATAGCGGAACGTGTGAAAAAGTTGAAGTGGACATATAGCGAGAAGAATGTTAAAGAAAGCAAGACAGACCGAGTGGAAGATGGGCTGATGAATTGAGAAGAATGTGTCGAGTCAAGTGGATGCAGATTGCTCAAGACAGACAGGAATGGAAGAGGATTGGAGAGGCTGATATGATATGTAGTATGCATTCCCACACTGATTGACCAATCGGAAACAAACTATGCAGAGATACTTCTTATGATCCTGTGAGTCTTATACGGTGCTTGAGCTTATTTCAGGTAGCTACCATACATTGTCTTTGACTAATAAGTATTGCCAGTTTAAAAAAAAACACAATTTATTCAAACAGTTTTTACTTTTCAATACAAAAAACTTCACTTAAACTTTTTAAACCGCGAAAATTTTTAATTTTTATCGATATTAAGTCATTTTATTGGTTTTTTACTCCGAAAAAATTTAATTAAGGGTGTTTTTGCGATGTTTGAATGTTTTTTATTTCATTTTTTTTTTTTTTAGTTTGCATCTAATTGAAGTGTCTACCGCGCAGAGCCGCACAACACATAAAATTATTAATATTAATTTGTCGTTAATTAATAATGTAATCGTACAGTCGCAACGATTATCGTTTTATTAATTGGTAATATTGTGACTGGCCGCCATTTCGCCAAATGGCGCCATTTAAAAAATCGCTAAAAAAGTCGTAATCAATCGATTAAAACTCGGACTCCATTACAAACGTATCAATGCAAACGTCGATTAATTTTAAATGTCAAAACTGCGCTTGAATATTCATCGCGTATTTTGGAATTTTTTTTCTTTCGGCAGACATACTAGTATGTAATATTGTGAACGTTGTGATTTTCTCATAGTTAACGTTCGCATTGTAATGCTCGTTTTATCGCCGCTTGTGGCCGTTTTATTATGGCGACGAAAGATTGTCCTGTTTGATAACGAAATTTTTGGACAAATATTACTGTAGGGCAAGTCCACGTATCGGACACAATATCCGAAGAAAACTTTTAATAGCTCTATGTTAATTGTAGAAAGACGAAAGGTCGTTTTTATGGCAAGAAATTTAAGTAAACAAATGCAACTGAAAAAGTTGCCAATTTCAATCACAAATATATTTAAAATTACAAAACTTAGCACATTGTAATAAAGACGGTTAAATGCAGAATTCTCTTGGGATAATTAAAATAAATCAAAAGCTGAAATTTTATCTTTATGTTCACAGTAAGTGCAGATTACCATTCACTCAACAACTTTTCAAAAAGACTGACAGTATGTACTGTGTTATTAAACTAGATAAAAATTAGTCTAATTAAAATAATTGTGTTGTATTACAATATATATTACGAGATTACGACACAACAACAAATTCAATTAGAGACACACGTCTGTTTAATGTAAAATCTCCTCCTTCGCGTGGAACTTCCCCGTGCATATACCTTCTTTTAAACACTATCGGACTCTCGTATGTGCGATTTGATTTTAAATTGCTGGAATTACTAACTTTTAAATCCGTTAAAACCAATAGGAAAATATCTACAATGTATTAATATAAATAAACTGACCCAAACTTTCAGTGCATAACTTCAGAATACCGAGAGAGAGAGAGCCTATTTGGATTTCAGTCGTTGCTATTATGACGTTACGATCCTTATCGTGAGGCCTTGCCCTATAGAAGGTATTCCAAACATTTTGTAAGCAACTTACATACATATGTATGTACAATGCTGCTTTTACTGTCAAAGTCCTACATATATCAGAGCAACCCCTAAATTTGATATTTGTCATGCTATGCCCTTTTGTACATCTATGTATTTAGATCGTTGCTTGAACGAATACTTAAAAAGTGCTCGTTACTGAGCTAAAATATTAGCTCTGCCCATTCCTAAAACTATAGCACATCCCGGTTTTACGAATTTTGTGGTAACTGGTGGTGAACATTGGTCCTTTGGCTTGCGTGGTGCCGTGTACGTATCATCATCATTTTCAGCCGTTCACCATCCACTGCTGGACGAAGGCCACTCCAATCCTCTTCCATTCCTGTCTGCCTTGAACAATCTGCACCCACTTGACCCGACACATTCTTCTCAATTCATCTGCCCATCTTCCACTCGGTCTACCTCGCTTTCTTTCACATCCTCTCGGATACCATTCCAGTATTTCTCACGTCCATCTGCCATCCATTCTTCAACTTTTTCACACGTTCCGCTATATCTGCCACTTTGGTCGTACTTCTCACTCGTACATTCCTCTTACGATCTCTTCTTGCTATACCGAGCATACATATTTCCATGCTTCTCTGTATGCGAAGGATCTTAGGTAGCATTCTTGAATGTAGCATCCACGTTTCATATCCATACGTCATAACTGGCAGTACGCATCGGTCGTATGCCTTCTTTTTTAAGCATAGCGAAATGCTGGATTTAAAACTATGTTCATTCTTCCAAAAGGGTTCCATTCTAGTTTTATTTCTTCTTATTTACAACCAGTCATATTCAGCAATTGTCCTAGGTGTAAAACTCAACTATTATCTACAGTGACTACGTTTTGTGTGCAAAATTCATTAAACATTATTTTAGTTTTATTAAAATTAATTTTATACTCTCGTTTTGTTAATGTATTTTGTAAATCTACTGGGGCGCATGCAACTATGACTATGTCGTCAACGAATCTACATACATATGTATGTATAAGGTCAAAATTAAGCGGGCCTCTTTTAACTACATACATTTTTCTACATATAACATTTTTGTTAAATCGGGATTTAGGCCCGTAACGCACTTGGCAGCCTGGCTGCGCGGCCAGTGGCTGCCTGTCTGGCTGCTGCGTATCGGAGCCGGTACCTGTGGCCGCGCAGCCAGAGTTTCCTGGCTGCCTCAGTGCGTTGTCAAACAGGCAGCCACATACATTTTCTAACATCGTTGTGGCCGCCGCGGCCATGGCCGCGCAGCCAGGCTGCCAAGTGCGTTACGGGCCTTACGGAGGCAATGCCGAATTTGGGATTTGTTTTTTGAACTCGGGACAGTCACGTCTGGCAACCCTGGATATGCCCCTTCCTTAAACTGTAGCACATCCCCGCTTTTACGAATTTTGTGGTTACTGGCGGTGAACACTGGTCTATGTCCTTTGGCTTGCGTGGCGCCGTGTACATATGTATGTACGTACAAAATTTTGTACACACGTTGCGAGGCGGCCTTGCTCGGCGTGCCTCGCGAGGCTTCCTCGCTACGTTGCCTCGCAACATGTGTACGCGACTCAAGAAGTCGTATTGCGATTTGTTTAAAAATAGCGTTGTGGATTTTAGACGTGGGGTAGGGGTTAGGAAGGGAGCACGTGCACCCCACAACCCGACCTCGGCCAGTTAATCGGTTAATCTTGATCCGCTCCCAGGCGCGCGCCCTTGTAATTGGGCTCTCGCAACTTCGCCTTTACCGAAAAAAAAATATGAAATTCTCGGTATTGTTTCGAGAGGAGTCAGTCTACCCGACGACGACGGAGGGTCCTCACCAACCCCATCTTTATTCTTCGCTAGGATGGGAGACTGTAGCTGGGTAGGAGGGTGAGGGCAGGAGCAGCGACGTTCCGAGAGGGTGGGTAGGCGAGGCACTGCTTAAGGGCGGCATATTCCAAAAGGCGGCAAATCAAGAAAGGAATTAAATCTTTTCCCCTTGAGGAATTCACATCATAGTTCTATCAAGAAAAAGAAACCACCCTCAGGTGGTTTCCTCTTACCTTCTCGAGGACAATGAAAGGAAAAATGGGATAATGAATCGGTAAGTAGGAAGACTTAGGTACATACATAGATGTAGAATAGTCTAGATACGCTCTAAAAATTCGGGGTGTGGCTGTGTCGAACACGGCCCTAGGTTTTCCGTGAATACGTCTGCGCTAGCGGCTAATATTTTATTTTGAATATGAGAATGAAATGAAAGCATCGAAATGGATACATTGATATATTTTTATTTAGCACTAGCTGACCCGGCATGCGTTGCAATGCCCGTTCCCGTTCCTAGTACGTTATCTGACACGTGAGCAGGTCCGTTCCCGATCCCGTTTTTCCCAGATTTTTTTTCACAGGAACCATCCCCGGCATGATCACAATAAGTCCTGAAAGTTTCATCGCGATCGGTTGAGTGGTTTAGGAGCCTATAAGAGACATACATTTATTTTTATATATATATAGATAACGAGTAAAGTCTTAACTGGTAATCGATTACAATTTAAATTATCATTGGCCTGTGGTAAGCAGTGGCCGTCAAAGGTGCTCGCGTCGTTGTTTTCCATGCGCGCTGCGTAGACTTTCTGATGTTTCCGATACCGTCTCACTCGTTCCGTCACAGACATGTTGGTACTGATCGATAGATGAATAGACCCGCTTCCTGATGATATGCGTTTTTTTGTATTTCCTATTGGCTTTTTGGCGAGCATGGGCCGAAATTTAAAAATTTGTTTTTTTGACTTGTTTTTCATTTTTCACCAACAAATAATTTACACCGTTCACTTTTTACAGATTAAATCGACATATCTTGAAGATATATTTTATTTGGTAGCAAAACCATCACGCTAGCACGTCAGAGTCGTGAGATATAATGCTTGGAAATCTCCAAAAACATTCAAAATAGCCGTTGGAAGATACGCCTCCTCTCGCATGCGCGGTGCCAACTTAAGATTGGAAATTTATCGTAGACGTATAACCGAGCGAATAAAACAACATTCATGTCAATCGTGTTATTAGTAACGAAGTTATTGTGTTGAAATGTATGCCCATCCAAATGTAACAACGCCGTTTGCGTACTGGTACCCCATACTGGTCCGCGTATAAATAGACGTATTCACGTCAAAATGTTCCGACTCTAATCAAGACACTCAAGTATAAAAATCTTGGTTGTGGGAACCAGTTGGTTTTTGATCGTGGTTTAAGAACGTCGTCATTTGACTGTGAAATTATGGCATAATCATAGATGTAGAATAGTCACTCAAGTATAAAAATCTTAGTCGCGTGTGTGGGTTTAAGTGTTTTAAGTGGGTTTGTGTGGGTGTAAGTGTTTAAAAAAAAAGTCACTTCCTTGTTATTCGAGTCTCGAGTTCTGTCCATTAATTTCGATTCATACTCTTGCGACGATTTTTGTCGACCGAAAAGTATGACGGGGCAAAATTAATTTAATTAAAAATTAAATTCACATTTATTTTTTCAATTAAATGTGAATTAGCGTTATCAGCAGACGGAATTGGGTTATTAAGGGTACTGTTCTATTTAGTTTTGTATTACTATTTCTAAAAACCTAACCCAAACTTAGCATAATTTTAACCTAACCTAACCTGGCATAACCTTGTATTGCCTTTACACAAGTATGTGGTTTTAAACGGTCTTAGTCCTTTAAATGTAATAATATTTGAATGACGTAAATTCACCTTACCCAACTTTAACACGCAGTGCTTAGGTTTTTAAGAGCTTTCTTCGGATGAACGCGTTAACGCTAACTCACCCAACCTGGTGATCACTGGTTTAAATCCCACTCGCGACCTTCGTGTTTTTTCAATTATTTATTGAGGCATGCGTTATCGGCAGACGGACAGACAGATGGAATTGGGCTATTACATGTATACTAGTGTAAGCCCGTTGAATTTAAATATCGTAAAGCGCTTTTTTAATAGAGATCCCCACTAATTGATCGGAAAAACAAAAAAAAAATAGCGCCCTTAATAAATAAAAATTTTATAGCGCCATCTACTTATTATAGCAATCCCCACGAATTAAACGCTATCGATACCCATTAAAAAAAATATTTTTTTTTACTTTACTATTTATATTATAATTATTAATTATTAAAATTATAATTTTGTAAGTGATTTTGTAAAAATCAAAAAACAAAAAGAAATAATAGTTTCTATAGTGCCATCTATGTATTATAAGCAGAATCACGATCCCTTTTGTAGGTAAAGCCGTGTCACGATATGTTAAAAAAAAAAAGGACTAAACTGACCAAGGGCTCCCACTCGTTCTGGTGGTTTTTTTATAATTTTTCCTCAGCAAGCGTTATCAGCAGACAGACAGACGGATTTCGGCTATTATATATATAACTAGTGTAAGCCCGTTGAACAGCAACGCCCGCTGAATTTTAAATATCTTAAAGCACTTTTTTAATAGAGATCACCTATCAACATATCGAGCACGGTATCGAATCCCAAATCCATAAAATATTTTTTTTTTTACTTTACTATTTATATTATAATTATTAATTATATATATAATAATTAAAATTTTGTGATTTTGTAAAAATGCCATCGGCTGGTTATCATTTATCTACATATGTATGTATATATTTACCGATAGGCATTTATATAAATTTAAGTATAATGCCGTGAGTGTACGCGAGCGTTCCGCGGCAACCCAGGGAGCAGGGGGGGTCGGCCAACCAGCCAGGCAGACCTTTGTGCTACTATACACCCGATTCTCTTTTTGCACGGTTTTGAAATAACACGGTCCAGGAGAGCGGACCAATTTATTTTTTTTATATTAACACGGTTACAAAAAATAAAAAAAAAGAAAAACATCAGTAAACGGGCACGTTTATTGTCAAGTATGTATTGTGATCGTGCAAAAATTCAACCTCGAGATTTTGACCGATTCGTATCTTCTGATCACGTTTTCATGATTTCTGGAAAATGACTGTATGTCTGTGTACTTTTTAATTTTAACTCTTAACTCCGAAACTATCAAGTTTATCAAGCTGAAATTTCATATCTATTATTTTCACGTAAGGCGTAAAAGAGATACTATGATTTTGGTCAAAATCCGCCTTTTAAATATTTAGAATCTTCTTAATGTTGTAATACTATAATCATCATGCTAATTACAATCTGTGAAAATAAATTTATCAAAATCGCTCAACCGGAAGTGGGATATTTTTCTTGTAAAAAAAGGTAAAATCCTGTTATTTTTCTTTGTGCACGGTTTTTTGACTTTTTCAGTTTTTGGTTACTCTTCATATTCCTCAAATACATATATGGATAAATTCATGGGTTGGCCACACTCGAATTTTTTTTTATTAAATTAAATTTAAATAAAACACCATGTCAATTTATTACTTCATTAAGTTTGTACTTATGAAAATATGTATAAATAAAAAATAAATTCGATTTATTTTTGATTTTGAGAATTTTTTTTGTCGATGTACATATATTTTTTTTAACACGGTTTTTTGTTTGCACGGTAGTCCCTGGAACGTACATATGTATCCCCCGAGCAAAAGGATAATCGGCTGTATGTAGTAATTGACCTTTCCGTTGTAGACAACGGGTTTCCGGCAATGTTGGAGTAGTGGCGGTATTTCGGACTTACATATTTCTCGTGACAAACATTGAAATGTTGTCAAAAAAATTCGGGATATGGCTGTGTCGAACACGTCCGTGGGTTTTCCGTGAATATGACAATGAAATGCAAGCATCGATATGGATACATTAATACATTTTTATTTAGCATAACTAGTAATCGATTACAATTTTATTTATCATTGGCCTGTGGTAAACAGTGGCCGTCGAGGTGCTCGCGCCGTTGTTTTCCCTGCGCGCTGCGTCGACTTGTCGATGTTCCCGATACCGTCTCACTCGATCTGTCACAGACATGTTGATATTTGATCGATAGATTTTTTGTATTTCATATTGGCTTTTCGGCGTGTATAGTGAAATTTTAGATGTTTTTCGACCTGTTTTTGGTTTTTGATTTGATCACCAACAAATAACTTACACAGTTCACTTTTTACGGCTTCAATCGACATATCTTGAAGAGATATTTCGTTTGGTAGTAAAATTACCGCAAATATATACTGCTTGAAAATTTCCAAAAACGTCCAAAATAGCCGCTGGAACTCAAGGTTGTAAATGTATCGTAGACGTATACCTGACCGAATAAAACAACATTCGTGTCAATCGTGCTATTATACTCCGGCCGTTTTAGGAAGACTTCTGGGCAAAACGTACATGCTGTCCCTTTCGTGCATGCGGTGGAACATTGTAAAGACGTAAAATAATTTCTTTGTTTTTATCTATTTATTCATTATTAATAGATAGAATATTATTAATAGTATGTTGTATCTACAACATACTATTAATAACTAATTTCTAAGGCTTGCGACACCCTGCACACATTTGATATTGGGCACAACGGTCCGCCATTGTCTCTTTCCTTTTCAAAATATTCACGCAGTTTAATTATAAACTCACGACACTGTCCTTTAACAACTTGAAGACATCATCCGACTTTAACTCCAAAAAACTCTAACTAACAAAATATTAACGTTGAATTCTAACGACGCACGCACAATGTTGTATCGCTCGACTAAAATGCAACATGTAACTGAAATGAATTGCAATTGGTCATTTGCGGGTGGAGAGGGGATGAAAGGGACAGCGTGTACGTTTTGCCCAGAAGTCTTCCTAAAACGGCCGGAGTATAGTAACGAATAGTGTCGGGAATGTATGCCCATCCAAACGTAACATCGCCGTTACCGTACCGGTACCCCATACGTATGTGGGATTTAAATATGAGCCAGGATGTGTGTTGTGTGTATGGCGTGAATGAAAGAGTTTGCGGAGTGGGACGCCGAGGCATCATCGTTCATCCGATTTCGCACCGTGCTTTGGTGAATAAAGCATGTCAAACAGCTAATAGCGGTTTCATTATTGCCCCGTGTCACCCTGTCCTCTGAAATGGGATCCTATCCATGTATGTAGGTCTGATCAAAGACGTATTCACGCTAAATATCTTTCCAACGTCGATAGCAGCAGTCGAAAAGCGTCAAGGAAAATTTTCGACCTTTTTCGAAAAATGGCATTTTAAACTCCAAGACCAGCCTAGGAACGTCACTGGTGGTGGGTGGTGGGTGGGTGGGTGGGTGGGTGGGTTTGGGTGCGAGGTCTGGCCGCCGTCTCTTCGTAGGAGTCGAAAAGCTCGGCTTAAGGAGAGGATGGGGATGGGTTTCGGGTATGGAGGCAGAGTTGGGGCCCAGTGGGGGAGCGTAGGACATAACTCGGGGCCCCGCAGCAATTATTGTCGTTTTTCCGGGCGGCTGCCGCGCGCCACTTGCCCGTAATGGCTCTCCCTCTCCTTCAACCTTCCCCCTCAACCCTCCCCATCAACCTTCTCCATCCCTTCATCCAGGCCAGGGGCGTCGCGCCACGCCGGCTGAATAGCAAGAGAAGGCAGGATTGTGGGAGGATGAGGGGTGAGGGGTGGGGATAAGGGGGGATGGGGATGGGGGTAGTAAGGCCCACGCGCGAATTAAAACCGACTCGAACAGTCTCACGCGCTTATCTACTACTCTCGTGCCAATAAACTGAACCTAGATGTATGTATTTCGGTAGGTGTGTATTTTATTTTAATCATAGTGAGCAAAACGGGCAAGTGGATGGAGGCTCGTGGTTCGATTCGCAAAATTTCCGACTATTGATGTGGCGCCTGGATTTTAAGATTTAAGGCACACCGCTGCGGATTCGTATTCGAATTACGGAAAACCGGTAGGAGAATCGCATGGTTGGTATGGGGGTGGGGAGTTGTATCGCATAGCCGCGGGTGGCGCTGCCTACACCGCGACGGATTTCCGGCGGCGAAACGGCGGTTATTCGTAACGGAATTTTGTCGACAGTCGGCCGATCCTCGACGACACACCGTTACAAATCACATTCGACAATTAAAATTATTTAATCAATCATCCATATAAATATGCGGCCGACATAACAGCTTCGTAACGGGAGTCCGTGTCAGAAGCGCGAGTGAAATACAAACGTTCCGAAAGCGAGGTGATAGGTTATGTAGAGTGCGGATTATCGGGCCAGTGTGTGCGATACAATTGACCGACTTGCGAAATTCGCGCGGTTTTCCTCGTCGTTTTTATCGTCGTCCCATTCGCACTAATATAATTCGCATTGGTGCTAACCAATGACAATCAACTTGACGCAGCGATACCGCTCAAGTTTGTGAGGGCCTTTCTTCTTTCGAATAATCGAGCCTTTATGGTGACGAAAACAGTCGAAATCGGGATAATTATAAGTTGAATCTTCTTCTGAAGATTCAAAGAAAGATTCAGGGAAAGATACTCCCCAATTGTGAAACCATCGCCTTCTGGAGGGCGAGGAAGCGACATTAAGAACGGACAATAATTCGATAGGTTGCAAGGACTTTTTTTGATTGTTATAATTTTGTGGAACAAGTATTTATTTATTTATTTAAGATAGCTTAAAATGCTAATCACTAACAAACATGACTTAAAGGCTAAACTTATTATCTACTAGCACTTGTACAGAGGTGCCGTTTTAAGGCTGCCAGGAATCTATCAATTTTATATATATTTCTGAGAACTTCTGGCAGGCCATTATATAGCATGTGAGATGCATTGACAAATTCTAACAGGGGATGGCTGATATCCAATGGCAATATTTAAGGTTGAAAACCTTTCGACATACGGGGATCGAACCCCGAATCTTCATTCAAGAGACCAATGTTTCAACCACTGGCTATCGCCCTGTCTAGAAATATTTGAATACCCAACTACTCCCCCTTTCCTTTCTGTCTCATCGAAAAGGAATACTAGAGCATTGGACCTCTGTAGATAGGCTCGTGGTTCTATTCCTGATACGTTCGAAAGAACGATGGTTGCTATAATTCAAGTCGATCAATACTTATTCATAGAGTAACTATTAGGATGACAATCTATTGTGTTTGCTTAACCGTATTTGTTGTTACTCTGTGGAAGTATGAAGTTATAGCACTAGGTCCCTTCTTTCAATAGATATCTTTGGAAAAATGTATCTATGTATGTTATTTATACGAAAATAAATTTCGCCTCGCTTATAGGTCGATTGAGTTAATAAGGCATTATAAATTCCCGCCAAGTTAACTTTATTTTTTGTAGGTATGTATATATATTTTTTATGTGGCCCCTTTTACGCGAGCGGCTTACTTACTTTCTCAACTTATCTCATCTTTGGATTTTCCTCCTCTTCTTTTTTTTTTTTTTTTTTTAATTAAGAAATATATTTAGAGCGGCCGCCACTGGACGGAAACTTGTGTATAAGCCGCGTCCGTGTAAATCCGTACTCTCCGCAGGCAGACAAAATCAAATATCCTCATGAGTATTCACGTTCTCTACGTCGAAGGCACACATACGCTCGCGTGCAAATTTATCTATTGTACGTGTGATATTTCACATTTTATTTTTGTCCGCGTACGAAGTGTGAAATGTAAAGATTTTGGATACATATGTATATCATCTATTTTGTGTATAAGAGACATACTGCTAAACTGCATGTGGCCATTTCAAACATTGAAACAAAATACGTGTACAGTTGTACACTGTACAAGTGATGCTGTCATTCTAAAACGATGAAAAATACACTTACTTAAATAAAATTTCGCTTACGGTTTTTATATATAATTATCTACACTTAACTAAGCACTTACATATGTTTTTTTAAGACTGCCAGGAATTTATCAATAGTTTTGAATTTTCTAATTCCATCCGGCAGTCTGTTGTATTCCAAAACATCTCTGTACAAGATGCTTCTCCCATTTCTATTTACTCTAACATTTCTTATAATTAAATTATTTTTATTCCTTACATAAATTCACATATGTACATCCATTCCTCTCACAATAAATCTACTGAAATATGATGGTAACTTAAATATACATACATAAATACGAATTCACATTCAATCATTATCTTTTTTATACTAGCATACCTATCAACATTTAATCTCATACCTCTTTTGTAATATTTGTAATTTATCTCTAGTTGACTTCATCATCATCATTTTTCAGCCGTTTAACATCCACTGCTGGACGAAAGCTTCTCCAATCCTGTTCCATTCCTGCCTGTCTTGAGCATTCTGCATCCACTTAACTCCACACATTCTTCTCAATTCGTCAGCCCATCTTCCACTCGGTCTACCTTGCTTTCTTTCACATCCTCTCGGATACCATTCCAGTATTTCTCGCGTCCATCTGCCATCCATTCTTCTCGCTATGTGTCCAGCCCATTGCCACTTCAACTTTTTCAACTGCTATATCTGCCACTTTGGTCATACTTCTTACCCATGTATTCCTTTTGCGATATCTTCTTGTTATACCAAGCATACATCTTTCCATGCTTCTCTGTGTGCACTGGATCTTTCGTATCATTATTGTATTTAGCGTCCAAGTTTCACATCCATACGTCATAACTGGCAGAGTTGAGTCATCTAACATATTTAATAATGAACGACAATGTCTTTTTTGTTCACACATTCCGTTACCGTTAGCTACTTTTATCAGCACCAAACTTTGTCGAGGTACTTCCTATGGCACTGTTGGTCTGTTATCGTACTCGAGTGGAAGTAGGAGAAGTTCATTTCGGATAACCACCATACAAAGTTTCGTTTCAAAGAATCAATAGTATAAATAATGTCAGGTGAAAAAATCATTTCATTTTTGGAATTAGAGGTAAATAATAATATTGACATTGATTTTGTTTCAGTTGGGTGACGGCAATACTCGTCCCGTACGCCTATTATGAACACCCGATATTTTCAGGGAAAGCAATGCGACTCAAGAATGATATTGTATCGCATACGAGACCTTCCACTTTCGTATACATACATAAGTATACTTTGTCTATCGCTTATGAAATATATCGAAAAGTAAAATTGTACGGTAACCGGCGTTCCTCGGCTCAATTAGCCATCTTCGTTTGTTTACATCGGTATAAAATCGATAGCGTTTTAATTAAATTGCATTGAAATGTAGTCGTCTCATCTGTGGCTTTGTTCCAAAAAATCCAATGTCTCATTTTGAACCATACGTACATATGTACATAGGTATGCGAATTCTGTGTGCGTGGGTGTGCACACGGCGTCTTCTCGCTGCGCTCGTATATATGTACATAGTTGTGAAATGTGTATGACAGTTTGCGAATGTATGTTTGTTTCGCGAAACCATTGCGTCCAACGAGCGTTTCCAAAGTTGTTGATCCGTCGTCACGGTTAACGTTCCGTTCGCCAGATGGTGAACTTTCGATAATTGGATTTAATAACTTTTACTAAAATTTATAACCTTGATTTTAAGAACCGCATATATTTTTATTATTCAAGTGTGTCAACGATTCTATGATTTTTCTTATTAAAGAATAAATTAGTTTTATTTCTCATAAAATTCGTATCCTTTTCAAAAAAAAAAAATATCTACATATATAATTATCACTTCATATTTTATTATCGATTTGAATTTATAATTTGGTATACTTTCTATTTAGACAGAATCCTGTTTTGACGCGTTTAATATATAAATATTATGTTTTATTTTATTACACGATTTCCCTTATGTCTATTTTATTCAATTCTCGAGAAAAATTTTGCATGGGAACAAACTTTATACGTGTTGCAGGCAAAGTGTGAAATTCATGGCCGGGCAAAGTGCAAAATGTACTGCACTTCATAAATTGAAATGGAAAATAAAAACTGCATGAAAAAAATTAGTTTAAATTGTTCTTCAGGAGCAGTTGGTCAGAGATACAAAACGATCGGAACAACAAAATTCATTTATTTCGTACTTTGCCTAAGTATTTTATACAGTGCGGAATTGCTTGGAACATAAACATAAGTACATACATATGTACATGTAGGTATATGTATAAGTTTTTCTAAGAATTCATAAAACGCTATAGCATTTTATAGAAGGTCGCGATTTCACAATTTGCCCATTATATTATATACATAATAGCCCAAATCTGTCTGTCTGTCTGCTGATAACGCTTACTGAGGTTAATTATTAAAAGACATGAACCGTCCGCGCGCGAGTGGGATTTGAACCCGAGATCACCAGATCGGAATGAGGTCGTGCTAACACTTTCATGCAAACGGAGGCGATGAGACTACAATTTGGTAATATTATTTTTCAATAGGCTCGCGACTTTGCTAAATTGTTACGTTGTTGTATTATAACGCGCCATCTATGCAACAACTATAAAAACTATTATTTTTCAGTTCGGGTGATGAGAAATCGCTCCGTTGATATTCAACGGGCTTACACTAGTTACATATTCAAGTGCTCCTTAAAATTCATAAAACACTTGAGGCATTTTATACAATGCGCGGATTTCAAACTTTGCCTGTACTCACGAAATAGTGTAGACACAATATGTCCCCGTAATACGGGAACGACAATTAAAACTAAAAACTAGTTAATTTTAACTTAACCAGTTCGATTTTTATCGTTTCACTTTAAGAACTTATTCCAATTCTACTGCAAAAAAAATAGCTAAAACTAAAAAAAGAACCTACATTCGACATTCACCATGTTTGCGTGCCAAATCGGAACAGTATAATAATGCGACAAGGTTACCTGTTCAATATGAAATGTGTATGTTTTTATTTAGCATTTTTTAATTCCTCACAGTATACAATTTCTTCGTGACGCAATAGTTAATTCAAAATTTAACATTTTTCGTAATCCATTGAAGCTTTTTGCGGTTTTTGAACATGGTGCTTTTTATTTCGACCGTATGAAATATAAATGTTTCTGATTTTGTTGGGAATGTCGAATTTACTGAATATTGTTCGCTAGCAATCACTATCCTAGACAACTGTTTACTGTTATCTTAGCTCGGATATAAACGACGTCAATACGAACGAAATTAACCCGTTATGGGGTACTTTATCTTTTCATCACAAATTAGTTTGAAATATACATATGTAGGCATACCTATGTACATATATTAATGGATGTAATGGTCTTTGATATAAGAACGTTATTGTTATTACAAAAAAATATCAAAAATGCTGACAATTTTTATTTTGCCACGTGTACGATGTCTGATTTGTATTACACTTTTCAGTCAGTGATAATTTAATGCTGCGTACACACCCGACGAACCGAACAGCGAACGATGAAGGGTTGCTATTGTGTACACAACATAGATATACAATACCATAGATATGCCATTCCAAACAAATTTGCCTGGACAAAGCGTCAGAAGCAACGGAGGGGTGCGGGGGGTCTAAAGTGCGGGGAATTCTCACAAAAAAGAAGTCCCACAAAAAAAAAAGTCAAGCAAAATGCATGCAAGGCATGCATTTTTGCATGCCCTTTTTGTATGTCATTTTTCGGGCGCTAAAGCATGGTACACAATAATAATTCGCCTTCGCCCTTCGTCGTTCGCTGTTCGGTTCGTCGGTGTGTACGCAGCATTAGACAGCTGTATCTTAATATTTAACTTTAAAGCCAGGCGATTACACATAATAGACCAGTATAATTTTGACAATAAATGGTGCTGCGTTCGCAATTTGACAGAATCGAACTTCGCATTAACTTGTACTGTCTTCGATCTCTTTGACATTTTTGACATATGTAGGTACATACATATATAAAATTAGGCGAAATTTCGCTCATAAAACAAAATATGAAAGCTCCGGTGGGGAAGGGGACTTTTACTTCACGCATTTTTTATAGCAGGCGTGTCAAACTCATTTCGGTCTGTGGGACACATTGAATATAAAAATTTGACTATGGGCAATATAATATTATACATATGTACATATCTAAGGTACAAGAAGTAATTCGAAAAATAAATATTTTACATGTGTTTGGGGTACAAACTTCATAATATCGACTAAAAATGCTAGATCTCGTTGCCATTCAGAATAATTTATATCAGTAACGTCTGATAAATATAATTTCATTCAATAAGTCAAAACTTTGTGACGATAATATGGTAAATCCTTATGTGGACACTCAATTTCGTTATTAATGTGATTTAGCCCCCAGGTTCTAATAAAACTGACGATTGATGCAACTCGTTCAAGTATTGGCTCCATTTTAATATTTTTGCCACATAGGACTTCCTGGTGAAATATGCAATGCAAACCTTTAATTTATTTAAGGCCAGTTATGACAATTTTTTTTAGGCCAGTTATAATAAGAGCTCTATCTTTGATAAAAACACCAGTTTTTCCAGTGAAAGTTCGTAGTTTTCAAGCTAAAATATTATATTTTTAAGTATGTACATACATAGATCTTTCCAGTTGTAGTGTTATGCACAGAAATGATTTCCAAAAGTTCTTCAGTTAGAACCGTAGAACCGAACTTCAGTTAAAATTACAACCGTGAATAAATAATTGATAGCCGATGTGACCTATTTATTAAGGGGTCGGCAACCTTTTTCTGCGTGGGTATAAATTTCAAAAGGTTGCAACCAAAAATTTTTGGTGGGTCATTTAACAATGTTAGCTTCTTAGTTTTGACGAAAATTTCAGTCATATTGAGAAACATGCGTATAATGCATCGCAGGCAAAAAATTTCTTCATATAAACGTGTTTTCCGTGTATATTTTACAGAAAATTCCACAAACAATTAGACAGTTTATGACCGCATATCATAAATGGCCAAACCGCTGATATAATTGTTAAATTTTTGATGGATTTTATTATGATAGAGACCGATTCAAAGACATAGGATATGATCAAGCTTGAAGATTGAACTTCACCTTACCGCATACCTATTGCTTTTGAACTTTTATAACATTTCATTATCATCATCATTTTCAGCCGTTCAACATCCACTGCTGGACGAAAGCTTCTCCAATCCTCTTCCATTCCTTTCTGTCTTGAACAATCTGACTCCACACATTCTTCTCAATTCATCAGCTCATCGTCCACTCGGTCTACCTGGCTTTCTTTCACATCCTCTCGGATACCATTCCAGTATTTCTCGCGTCCATCTGCCATCCATTCTTCTCGCGTCCATCTGCCATCCATTCTTCTCGCTATGTGTCCATATATCCCCCCCGCCGCGCCCCCGATACCCCCCCCCTCCTCCGCGCCTCGCGCATGCGCGGTGTAAACTTAAGATCGGAAATTTATCGTAGACGTATACCCGAGCAAATAAAATAACATTCATGTCAATCGTGTTATTGGTAACGAAATTATAGTGTTGGAATGTATGCCCATCCAAACGTAACACCGCCGTTTCCGTACCTGGTACCCCATACTGTTCCGCGTATAGACGTATTCACGTCAAAAACAGTTGTAAATCATTATCATCATATTGACATTTGAAACAGGCAGACGAAAGGTCGGGTGATACAGCGTTTCTCTCTCGAGAAAAAGCCCACCGGAGTTTGGTCCTCGTACCACGTATTACTGATGAATTCCAGCCTTAAATGTCGTCACTGGCAAGATATGAATAAGTATTGGTGATTGGTGATGATTGGTCCCTTACCTACTAAGTAGGATACTTCTACATTGTCCCCCTAGGCCTGTCAGAAATCCTCCATTGTTTCATTTGAATCTTTGTTCCACAAATTATTCACTAAACTCCTTCATTTATAGATCCTGCTCGTCATTTAACGAAATCCCGGCACATATTGATCCTTTTCTCTATTCTTTGCCCTCCTTTAAATTATCTTTGCTTAAGTTCCTTTCCAGTCCTAACTCCTAAGTTCTTTTCTTATTTTAATCTGTTGTTCGTTTGCAACTATTTTGGCTGTAGTGTATTGTGTGATATTAATATTATTTTGTATTTATATTTTATTGTACATATAAGCTGTTTGTTGCATGATTAATTAAATAAATAAAAATACTATTTCTCTGCGCATGCAGATACGTTAGATTTAATAGCTTAAAAATGTCACTTTTGGATGAAGATTAATTTTGATATGAAAAATCGCAAGAATATACTCCCATTACCCCTAAAACACATCTAACTCATTTTCGTAATTTTTGTCAGTTACGTTAAGTGGGCTTAGGACGCGGCAGCCTACTACCTATCTCGCTCTAATTTTTTTACCAAAGAACGAAAAAAAAAAAAAAAAAAAAAAAACGACCCGAACTGCGGACATTTTCCATTGCACAAAGAAAACGCGATAAGGTCACCCTGACCTATTCAAACTTTTGTTTTAAAACACTCCATGTATCTAGGCGTTTTCGTCGGCCATTTTGGCGATTCTGTGGACAAAACGCGCTTATTTTTCCCCAGGTCGACCTTGCTGCCGGAAAAACCCACCATGGGGTTTTTGTGTGGGGAGGGTATGGTGTATGTTTGTTGTGTGTGTGTAAACAAGAGTCGCGTTGCAAAATTCATGTGTTTATATTACATAGAGGCGTGTATGTGTGTATTTTCTCGTTCGGGTTCGATCCTCTCTCTCCCTGCAGCTTGTTGCATTTAAACAGCCGCATTAGGGGTGGATCACCTGAACCCAGCGGACCCATAAGAGGCAACCCTGGACCGGCTGAATCATAACGCGAAACACTTGCAAACTATACATACGAACCTCTATAAGTTACTCTATTTAGTTCCAAGGAATATGCTACCCATGTATTAAATCGAGCCGCTTAGCTGGGGAGGGTAGCATGGTGGACAGTGGTTGTTCTAATGCTTCAAAGTGGTTCCAGCCAGAGTTCTACATCTAAAGGCGGGAGTATTTGATATCAAGCGTTGCCTCCTTCACTATTTGACTAATAGTTTACTGTCGTGGCGAAGTGACTGGATAGGGAACGGATACTTATTGGGTAGGTCATCATTTTCAGCCACTGAGTAATCTGGCATTTATTTATTTAATCATGCAACAAACAGCTTATACATAGTATATGTACAATAAAATATAAATACAAAATAATATTAATATCACACAATACACTACAGCCAAAATAGTTACAAACGAACAACATATCAAAATAAGAAAGGAACTTAGGAGTTAGGACTGGAAAGGAACTTAATCAAAGATAATTTAAAAGAGGGCAAAGAATAGAGAAAAGGATCAATATGTGTCGGGATTTCGTTAAATGACGAGCAGGATCTATAAATGAAGGAGTTAAGTGAATAATTTGTGGAACAAAGATTCAAATGAAACAATGGAGGATTTCTGACAGGCATCCACTTGACTTTACAAATTCTTCTTCATCTTCTTCATCAAATTCAAATTCATCAGCCCATCGTCCACTCGGTCTACCTTTCTTTCTTTTACATCCTCTCACATTCAAATTCATTCACCTTTTAAAACGAATTTTGTAACTCAATCGATATATTCTTTTCCGACTTGTCAACATTTAAAATCTTTTTGACTCTCCAATAGTCTTCCATTCCCGTCTGTCTTGAGCAATCTGTATCCAGTCAACTTCCACTCGGTCCACTTTGCTTTCTTTCACATCTTCTCGGATACCATTCCAGTATTTCTCGCGTCCATCTGCCATACATTCTTCCCGCTACGTGTCCACTTTAACGTTTTCACTCGTTTCGCTACATCTACAACTTTGGTCATGCTTCATACCCACGTATTCCTCTTGCGATCTCTTCTTGTTATACCAAGCGTGCATATTTTCATGCTTCTCTGTGAGCACTGGATCTTGCGCAACATTCTCGAATTCAGCATCCACGTATCACATCCATACGTCATAACTGGCAGTACGCATTGGTCGTATGCCTTCTTTTTTAAGCATAGCGGAATGTCGGATTTAAAATGTATGTTCAATCATGTTCTAACTCAATCGATATATTCTTTTCCAACTTGTCAACATTTAAAATCTTTTTGTACAATTCCTAATTATCATTTACACCTAAAATTTCTCCCTCCTATATTGTCATCATCATTTGCACTCTCCAATTGTCTTCCATTCCTGTCTGTCTTGAGCAATCTGCATTCAGTCAACTCCACACATTCTCCTCAATTCATCAGTCCACTCGGTCTACTTTGCCTTCTTTCACATCTTCTCGGATACCATTCAATTATTTATCGCGTCCGTCTGCCGTCCATTCTTCTAGCTGTGTCCAGTCCATTGCCATTTCAACTTTTTCACGCGTTTTGCAATATCTACCACTTTGGTCATGCTTCCTCTTGCGACCTCTTCTTGTCTACCTTGCTTTCTTTCACATCCTCTCGGATACCATTCCAGTATTTCTCACGTCCATCTGCCGTCGATTCTTCTCGCAATATGTATCCACTCCAACTTTTTCACGCGTTCCGCTATATCTGGCACTTTGGTCGTACTTCTTACTCGTGAATTTTTCTTACGATCTCTTCTTGTTATACCAAGCGTGCATATTTTCATGCTTCTCTGTGTGCACTGGATCTTGCGTAACATTCTTGAATTTAGCATCCACGTTTCACATTCATACGTCATAACTGACAGCACGCATTGGTCGTATGCCTTCTTTTTTAAGCATAGCGGGATGTTGCATTTAAATTCATGTTCATTCTTCCAAAAGCGCTCCATCCTAGTTTTACGACTTCTTCTTTAATTCCACCAGGTATTCACAATCTCTATGATATGATTATCTACTGTGACTACGTTTTGCTTGCAATATTGGAATATTTTAGGTGTTAACCTTTCAAAAGACCCATTTACGCGATGTGGGGTCTAGTGATCCGTTCCATCTTCGGTTTTGACTAAAGGCCCTCACAAACCTGAGCGATATCGCTGCGTCAAATTTTCGTCCTCTATCGTCGTTGATTCGCACCAATGCGAAATTGTATCGGTGCTAATGGGACGACGTCAGTTTGACGCAGCGAAACCGCTAAGGTGTGTGAGCGTCTTAAAACGAAATACAGTTTTCGTATACGACACACGTAGTACCTACAATAAATGGTGGAGGAAAGTTGAACAATGTCGGTACACCAACCAAGTACTAATCCGTTTTTTAAACAAATTAAAACGTGCCCTTACTTATGTTGTATAGTTTAGTTCCCAATTTTCCCCTTGTGGATATATTTACTCATATTGAGCTTTCTTTAAATGTATATAGCCAGGAAATGCTATCTCAGAAGCTCGCTAGTATTTCCAGTTGGGTCACCCAACAGTTTTGATTCTCGGATCCTCTCGAATGCTGCTTCATGCGTTTTACGTAAATACATACATATATACAGATATGTAGGCATTCGAAATGGAACAAAATGGCGACACTCGTTTTACCCTTTGCCTTTGGTGTGGTCTCGAATCTTTTTCAACTGTTGTTTTTGATGTGGGACGAATTGTTCGTATGGATTTTCTCATCCTCCCCCCCCCCCTGTCTCGCTTTTTTTTCCCTTCCTCCCCCCCTGCAAACCTTCTCTTCTCTTCGAGACTTATCTGATCTTAAATAACTATTGTTTGGCGCTGTCGAAGTTCGCCGAGTGTTCCTCGTGCTATTTTTTTTTTTATTTTTTTTATCGGTCAACCGGAAGTAGTGACTCGTTTAGCGCGGTTGAAGGCCGGTAACCAGCGCGTTAAATGGATATGTTTGATTGGTGTAAGTTTGGCATATTTTACTGCATATTGTATGGTTTTTGCTTAATGGTACGTACACATTGGCGAACCGAACAGCGAACGACGAAGGGTTGTTTATAAATCATCGGACGTTATTGTAGCGGTCCGCACAATAGCAACCTTTCGTCGTTCGCTGTTCGGTTCGCCAATGTGTACGCACCGTAAGCTATGTAGGTCCACACCAGCAAACGACGAAGGGCGAAGACGAATTGTTATTGTGTGGACGTTCATAAATCATCGGACGTTATACGTCCACACAATGACAATTCGTCGTTCGCTGGTGTGGACCTAGCTTATGGTGCGTACACATTGGCGAACCGAACAGCGAACGACGAAAGGTTGCTATTGTGTGGACCGCTACAATAACGTCCGATGATTTATAACAACCCTTCGTCGTTCGCTGTTCGTTTCGCCAATGTGTACGCACCATAAGCTAGGTCCACACCAGCGAACGACGAAGGGCGAAGGCGAATTGTTATTGTGTGGACGTATAACGTCCAATGATTTATGAACGTCCACACAATAACAATTCGTCTTCGCCCTTCGTCGTTTGCTGTTCGGTTCGCCAATGTGGACCCGCCTTTACATGGAACAGACCAGAGTATCCAAACTCTCTAAAAGTTTTCGGACGTTGATTTAGATTCTTGTTTTGGTTCAGGATATCTAAAAAAAAATACACCGCTGAAAAGACAATAATTTTCACCAATATTTCAGCGATGACTTGTCCTTGAGCTAACCCCGCCCCTTTTCAACGAATTCGGCCAATAAGCTTTTTACAATCGAATTGTGTGTTCATTGTGTGGCAAAGAAAGTGCATGTCTTGCATGTTACCGTAAATGTATTAAAATGAAAAGAAAATTATTCGTGAATCTAATCTCGTGTGTGTATTGTAACGAAACGTTTATATCACGCAGTGTAGCGACGAACTTTTGCAAAACTATTGTTTTATTCAATACAGCATTAAAACTTTTCGGGCAGTTATTATAGTTTGACGGTGAAGATTTGAGCTGAAGTTTGCTCAGTTTTAATCTCTCTCTTTCTCTTTCTCTGTCTGTGTCTTAACATGTCGTCGCGACAGAGAATCTCAACTATGTATTTAAAAAAAAAAAAATACTTACTCTTTACGATATCCATTCAGCATTTAATTTAAGAAATACATTTATGTGTGCCAATTTCAAAATATCTAATTCAATGAAAGTTAACAAGTAATATTTTATCGTAAGACTAGTTTAAGTACCCAGTGTTTAATCCAAAATATTAATCCTTAGTAGGTTTGCGACTTTGCTAAATTGTCACGTAATCAATTACGTCAAACACGTCCGTTGATATTCAATGTACATATGTATGTACATACACACGCACATAGTATGATACGGATCAGATATCCCCGATGATGGTTTCATGATTTTTTCCCTTATATGTATTGAGTTTTCTGTGATGGTGTGATCGTTTCATGAGCCGTTTATCCGTCGACATGACTTTTAATTCGTCACCTGTCCATTCAGTGAGCAGGCATAGGTATGCTTTTGAATTTGACAGTAGCGTATATAAAAATACGCGCATTATTTTCTTGATCCTTTTGTTCGCAAGGATTTCAATAATTAGTATGTCTATAACTTAAGAAACCTAATTTTTTTACCATGAAAGACAGTCCACTTTCATTCCACAAGAAATGTCGAAAGCTTTTTGCACTTAGTATGAACAAATGGAACAAATGTTTTTAACCTTTTTTACAATTTCGAGTAATATTGAGTTTTGCGTTTATACTTGCTTCCCTGCAAAATTAAATCTTCTCTAAAGCTGGATCCACACCCGCCCTTCGTCGTTCGCTGTTCTGTTCACCAATGTGGACCCACCTTAAGCTTTTTTTTTGAACCTTAAAAAAGTACATGACCGTAAGCAGTTTTAACTCGATTTTGTTGGAGATTATAATGGGAACATAGTCGAGTTTCAAAAAATGTACCCAGTTAACGATTGTCGTTAGAAATGTTTTTAGCTCAATCTTTTTACTACACACGTGTTGAAACTGAACTTCTTGTACGTATAGGCTAAAAAAATAAAAAATAAATTGTCAGGTGCGGGAGTGAATCTCCGTAAAAGGTATTTTTTCGCTCACAAAGCAAAAGTGCTCTTGTCGTGTCTGCCCTCTACCGCGCGAAAATTAGCATAGGGGATGTTCAAAGAGCGCAGCATTCGAAAATTGGATTAGAATGCTGTATTTGCTGGTTCGCACCCCTTACAGTTTTTTTTTTTTTGTATTTTATTTTTTCCCTTGCACATGTGTGCTTGGGGCTATATTTTCGTTTGCTCAATTTGTTTGATTTGCGTTTGTTAGCACGTACGTAACAGTATATGAGTTCAATGTGTGAGCCCCCAACTATTATACTATTATCATCTGTCCCAAACAAACACTGCAGTATATCAATCTATCAAATGTACAGGGTGAGCGCAAATATCATATTTCTAATGATTGTATAAAATGTCTACTAAGTTGATGAAGCGTTGTATTTTTTAAGTAAAACTTCTATTGGCACGGTAGTGAAAATCGTGTCGTTTCTATACAAACTGACCGAACGGACGGGTAAAACGATATTGCCGTCTCTCTTGCTCTTCCGCGTTGATGCGAGACAGAGATAGCTACCCGCGGCCCGAACCGCCCCTCGCCCTCAAAATTTAATCACTTTTATCGCTCCATTGTTTGAGCAAAATGTGTGCGATGTTTTGAAGTCATTCTCACATAACCTATCCTCCGCTTGCTTTACACTGCAAAATAAGTTTTACTTCTATAGTGAGTAGCGGCTACACACTGTGATTTTTTATACACTATGCCTGGATTAAAAAAAAATTCCACATTCAATTAAATACTGGTGTTAAAAAAATACCAGTATCAGTATCACCAGAATTCAACTTTTGCCTAAAACACTTGGACGGTAACATCATCATCACTTTTAGTCGTTTATCATCCACTGCTGGATGAAGGCCTATCCAATCCTCTTCCATTCCTGTCTGTCTTGAGCAATCTGCATCCACTTGACTCCACACATCCTTCTAAATTCATCAGACCATCTTCCACTCGGTCCACCTTGCTTTCTTTCACATTTCGTTCCGCTAAATCTGCCACTTTGGTCATACTTCTTACCCATGTATTCCTCTTATGCTGCGTACACACCGACAAACCGAACAGCAAACGACGAAGGGTTGCTATTGTGTCGATCGTTCCACACAATAACGTTCGATGATCTATGAACGGCCACACAATAGCAACTCTTCGTCGTTCGCTGTTCGGTTCGTCGGTGTGTACGCAGAATTACGATCTCTTTGCGTTACACCAAGCATACATCTTTCCATGCTTCTCTGTGTGCACTGGATCTTAAGTAGCATTCTTGAATTTAGCGTTCAAGTTTCACATCCATACGTCAATAACTGGCAGTACGCATTGGTCGTATAAATTGCAAAATCAAAGAAATACAACATAATTACATCTAATTTTCTTTATATACAGACAAGTATTAGCTTTGGCCCTACAGAGTACGTACCTACCTTATACATACATATTTAAATTGTGCAGAATACAATTTGGCTCTGTAAAACAGACGGACATTAAGCGGCGAGGCTCGCTGCGCTAATTAAAGTATCGGCGGGACTGTTGATTGAGGAGCCGCGGATCTGGCGCAGTCACCGATTAAGGGATGGGGGAGAGAAAGATAGAGGGATGAGAGAAATAGGAAGGGGGGGGGACTCCGGGGCACGTCTTGGGCCCCCTGAATATTTTAATGTTGCTATTTCTTTGCCCGTCACGCCCGGCGGGGTAAGCGAGCGACCTCCCCTTCTCCCCCATCGTCGCATCTTCCTCCCCCTTCTCTCTCTCCAGTGGATGCTGCTGTAGCTGCCGCTTCTCCCCCTCCCCATCGTCGTGCAGACGTACCGCACATACATTGTATTTACAAATATGAAGTATTAGCGCGGCGCGACCAACTTTTGTAATTCCCAACACCGCCTTTTCTTCTCTATCCATCGTATAAAGGGGACGTGTGTGTGTAAATACTGCGAGATATCGCTAAAGTGTTGTGGTATCACTGACTCGGAGGTCGATTGGTAGCACTGCTCGGCGCTGCCAATCCAATATATTAACCTACAGTTTTAGTATTTGCATTGCCCGTTGACGATCGACGGGTGTTTGTTATTCTTATTAGCATACTACCAAGTGCTCGTTGTATACAGTAAAGTTGTATAAGTATACGTTGTATCAGTCATCGCATTTGACGACGTTTTACGGTTTGTTGGCAGATACTCTCCAGTGGATTTCCGTTGCCCTCTGGAGGGACCGTGAATTATTGCACACTGCCGATGCGCTCCATATATTTGTTATATTTTTTCAAAGCAGCATTTTAATAGCTGCTGGCAAGATTTGTTATTAAGGTGGTCCACATTGGCGAACCGAACGGCGAACAATTCGGGCTATGTGAACGTTCGGTTCGCATTCGCTGCGACGTCCACATACATAGCTCGAATTCGCCTTCGCCGTACGATTCGCCAATGTGGACCCACCTTTATAAAGGCTCCCGCACACCGCTACGAAAACCTAGCTAGGAAAACGCCTGCGCAAGCGTCGGTTTCTGTCACTCTGACATGAGCTATCAAACTACGATCTGTCACCTCGCATTCGGAACGTTTGTATTTCACTCACGATTCTCAAGTCGGAGTTATTTACATACAACTTTTCCACAAACGTCATTGAAATCGCGGAAATCCTTTTTGGTGTAGACGCGTATTCAGTTATTCTATTCTATCATTAATGCCACACACGCGTATCTAACTTCATTTATTGCGAATTTCTTTTTAATTGTTTTTGCACTAATTTACGTAATATATCTATTTTATAACAGCTAACAAATATATAATCGCCCCCGCCACCCCCTACGCCCGTTTCAAGGCAAACTTAAGTTTTCACAACGTGGTTGTACCCGAATATTTAGCGGTTAAAGCCAACTTTGATGTCGCACGCTCTGTTTGGCTTATTAACTGAATAAATCGCGGCTATGCGATACAACTCACCACCATACCACCCTTGTTATTTTCCTACCTGTTCGCAGCGGTGTGCGCGAGCCTTAATCCAAATTTTCCCATTTTTATTTGACTTGTTCCACACAACTTCCTACCGATTAATTATTGTCCCCTGTCTTTCTGTCCTATCTAGAAGACCGCGTAAAACTACTGCCGAGTATCTTTCACTGGACACTTCACTATGACAAAAATGTAAGTGACAACATTTATGTACTTGTGTGTGTGTGTTTGTTGGTTATTTTTGCATTTCGTTTGGTTATCATCGGTTTACACGTCCTTTCATCCCTACCCTATATCTCCCTTTCCTCTTCTATTTCTGCCCCCGCAATACAACCCCAACCGCACCCCAGGCGCTCGGCATACGTAACGCGTTTATTTATTTATTTATTTATTGTGCACCGGATGTGCACGGGCAAAATCTTCCCGCCTTATTTTAAATATGATTTTTTGGCCGACGCGGTGCGGTCGTAGTCTGCATTTTTGATGTGCATGTGACCAGCTCTTCCCCCGCCTTTATATTTGTTTTGTTTTTGCAAAAATGGGGAACCGAGCTCGTGCCGATTATTATTATTATTATTTTTTGCGTTTTTTTTTTTTTTTAAATGTGTCCGGGTGCAATTAATTAACAAGCGCTTCATTTCGTTTGTGACTCGAATTGGCCCTCTTTGTTATTTATTTATTTTTTTTGTTTTAATGCGCGAGGACTCATCTAGGGCCGAATCAATTTTGCGACGTTTTAAATATGCAACTTTCCAACACCGACAGTGTTGACCGAAATAGTCTGCTGAAAAGCAATCTGCCTAATTTTTTATTTGAATTTGACTTGTCTTAAACTGTATGAGCTATTTGAGTAGATACTCATTAGACCCCCCTTTCCCATAACAATATTATTTATTACTTGTGTACTAGTGTAGTATACTGCCGTCCTAAGCCCACTTAACGTAACTGACAAAAATTACGAAAATGAGTTAAGATGTGTTTTAGGGGTTATGGGAGTGTATCTTCATCCAAAAGTGACTTTTTTAAACTATTAAATCTAACGTATCTGCATGCGCAGAGAAATAGTATCACCAATACTTGGCGAAAATAACGTATCCAATATTTACATCGGTCACTACCTTATCACGAAAGATTGAAAAGACTGTATCTCTCCACATTGGAGACGAGGAGATTAAGAGGTGATTTAATTGAAGTATTCAAAAATAAAAATAATAATTATTCATGTGAAATGAACAACCTCATTATGTTCAATGAGAACCCTCATCTAAGAGGTCATACTCTTAGACACCGAAAGAAAAATCAAATAAGATTGTTAGAGATTCATTCTTTTCAAATAGAGTGGTTGAAGTTTGGAATAGTCATATGTATACATTAATAATGAATAATGAAGTGACGTAACTACTAAAGTATTCATTTTTTTTTTATTATTTTTCCTTAGAATTATCGAAACACAATAGAAAATAACCTCATGCACTAAAAAAAAGTTTAAATAAATCAGTAATATATGAAGAAAAACACAAATTTAGAATAAAACTTTCAAGTCCATTTATCTCGATATTGTTGTTTTGTCAGTTACGTTAAGTGGGCTTAGGACGGCAGTGTAGGACAAGTGATTTTAACGATAGAAAAATGTTTTCAACGTGCTAACTAAATAAATCGATCAAATGTTTTCGTAATTGATTGCGTAACCATTTAGCAAAGTCGCAAACCTACTAAGGATTAATTATAGGAGGCCTCCCATCACCGGTGTTGGGTTGAACGCGTCAGCGTTAACTCACAACCTGATGATCACGGGTTCAAATCCCACTCGCGACCTTCGTGTTTTTTTTTCAATTAAGCGAGCGTTATCAGTAGACGGATAGACAGACAGGCAGACGGAATTGGGCTATACATATTATATGATAGATATGTATATCTTGTGAGATACTTAGATGCATGTGTTTAAAATAATTTCCAACGTTGTGTTAGTTAATTAGCTAGTTAGTAGGCGGAATTTGAGATGTTGCCTAAAGGTAGTTAATCTTTAGACAGCTAATCCTCGCATTAATCCTCACAAAAGTACTCAAAAGACACGATACTTATATTTAAATTTATATCAAACAAACGCTACGACGTGAAAAAAAAATATTTTAAAATTCATGTCGTCCTCTTTCTAATGATATGGTAGGATTTTCCAAAAGACAATTATTATTAACTAGTGTAAGCCCGTTGAATATCAACGGACGTGTTTTTTGTGAAAAGGATTAATATTGTCAAATTGTAGCAGGCGAATCATCACTCACTCCAACCTGGTGATCACGGGTTCAAATCCCACTCGCGCGACTCCGTGTCTTTTAATTATTTACCGAGGCGAGCGTTATCAGCAGACAGACAGACGGATCTGGGCTATTATATACAGATATAATAATGCCACAATTAGCGCTTGAAAAAACTATAAGGGAATTTCAAGATAGAGAACGATATATGTACATACATTGACTCTAAAATGCTTTTATTTTTCATCACCGTAAATAGAGTTTCGGAGATATATGTAAATTGAAAACAACACTGGGCTTTTAATGACCATCCTATATATCTTTAACATTATTTGTTTATTAGCCTTTGTATAGCCCGTAATATTGTTCTTTTAATTTATTCACCTATGTACAATTGCTACTGTCGACATCCCCCTGCTTGATTCTAATGACATTTTGATCGGAACACAAAAGTGTTAGGGGAAATCTTTCGTGAATTTTCCCCCCCAACACATCCTCACATCAAGTGGGTAGTGAAAATTATTTTAAAAGAAATGGTTGATTTATAACCAGGCGGTGGTTCTGTGGTTAGAGCGTTATGCTTCGTACACACCGACGAACCGAACAGCGAACGACGAAGGCGAATTGGTATTGTGTGGACCGCTCCACACAATAAAGTCCGATGATTTATGAACGTCCACACAATAGCAACCCTTCGTCGTTCGCTGTTCGTGTGTACGCAGAATTAGTCTTTTGAACGAAGCTCCGGGGTTCGATCCCCGTATGTCGAAAGATTTTCGACCTTTAATATCGCCATTGACAAGATCTGGATATTACTAAATCCAGAGCGGTCGTTCCTTGTCTCCGTTTTTTCCGTTTAGAAGGCAATGGTTTCACCACTGGTGAATATCGTTCCCTAGTTACTTCATAACGACAAATTATATATATGTATGTATATATTATATATGTATATTATAGCCGAAATCCGTATGTCTGTCTGTGTGTGTGTGTGTGTGTGTAAGTTATTAACAATTCCCTTAATGTGCTAAAAAAATTCATTAGCCACTGTGGTGGAAACTATGTATCCAGTTAAAAATGTGTGTTTTAAATTAATGCAAAATCTACAAGAGTAATTATTGTAATTAGCTATAAAAATCGTTTTGTCATGTATTAAACGTCGAATAATTATATATATAATAGCCGAAATCCGTCTATCTATCTGTCTGCTGATAACGCTCGCCTCGGTAAATAATTAAAAATACCAGAACGTCGCACGAGTGGGATTTGAACCCAGTACCATTGATTCGGTACACTGAGCGATTACGCGGTAAGCCAAACCAGATGATGCGAGATCCCTTTTATTTTGAACATATTACATGCATAAATCGGTTGAAAGTTCGCTAAATTTTTATGTTAGATTATAACGCGCCATAGATGGCGCTATAAAAACTATTAAATTTCATATTATTTTTCAGTACGGGTGATGAGAACGCTCCGTTGCTATTCAACGGCCTTACACTATGTATATATGTATATATATAATAGCCCAATTACGTCCTGTCTGTCTGTCTGCTGATAACGCTCGCCTCGGTAAAATGGAAAAAAAAACACGAACGTCGCGTGTGGAATACTATATGTGAAAATATTAATCCTCAGCAGGTTCGCGACTTTGCTAAATTGTTACGTAATCAATTACGTCAAACACGTCCGTTGATATTCAACGGGCTTACACTAGTGATAAAATGTTCGTCAAATGGTGAAGAGGCAACGCTTGATATCAAGTACGTCACATCACCTTTACAAGAAGGTTGATTTACGTTCCTAGAGTGGGGGACTAACACCTAAAACGCAATTGTCGCATTTTAAACGAGGAAAAAAACGTCAATTCGCTCATTTGTCTAATAGGAGAGTCGTCTTCGTATCCCAACAGTAACGAGCAGTTTGATCTCGAGACGTATCTGAAGCCTCCGACCGTGCTCGAGTGGCAAAAGACAAGGGGGGGAAACGATTCCAATAAAATGTCAGATACAATGATGAAAAGTAAATTGAAAATAACCGGTGTGTGACAGTTTTCAGCGTCCCAGCGGCGGAAATAGACGCGTTTATGTTTGATCTCGTCGTTGACGTCAATTATCATGTGCAATTTTGCAAGCTGCTGCAGCGATGATAACAGCAAACACAACCAATATTACTAATCGGTGAGACACAACGTTCAAACATCACTTCCCTTTGTCAAATTTAATAATATCTGTTCAAGCCCAACTCAAACGTTCAAAACGCGTCGATTCATCGTCCCAGCCTAGTACCCAACTATAGCAATAGCTTATGTAGTGTGCACGCGTGTGAAAGCTCGCGAATGTATGGCCGTGTCGCGAAGCGCTTATCCGTTGTCTCCGATTTGTTCACCGCGCACTCGGGTAAACTTTGGCTATTCTATGTCACAGTTGCAAAGTCCATCAGCGCTCGTTTAATGTACACGGAAAATTTGAAGATATAGTCATTGTATGGCCACCGTTAGAATCCATCGTTAGATCTGGCCAATGTAAAATTTCCCAACTTTTATTTATTTGTACGAAAAATTATTTTTTTTATAAATTTTTATTCTAGTTATTCCTTGTCCAATAAAGACTCGGTTTGGCGCTTGGCCGACGCAGTTTTATAATATGGAATTTGACAGATGAAGGGCAAGCGTGCGTCGGCCAAAGGGGGCGGATGCGGGAGGCTCCATCTGTCAAATTATATTATAAAAAAAATGCATCGGCCAAGCGCAAAACCGAGCCTTGAGCGAACGCTGACTGTATTTGATGCCCTCGTTTTATGCTCACGTGAGTGTAACCTCAAATTTCAAAGGTATACGACTAACTGCCCAGTATTCAGTTCGATTTTGTTCAGTATTCTACCGTAAAAAATAATCTAAAATAGTTTTTGTCGAGTGTACAATTGTGTTATTATAAATGATATAAAATTAGTTTTGTCATGTAAGTATGTATTAAGTACTGGGCGTTTGTCGTACAATTTATAAATAACACAGTCGCAGAAGCCAAGCGTTAATTCGCTCGGGCTAGTGAGGGCCTTTACTGAGACACAAAATGCTGAACTAAGTATCCAATGCCAATTTCGAATGGAACAAGCTCAAAAATGATAAACGACACTAATAATAAATCCTCCAGTTTCATTCGTAGCATTTAAAGGGGAAGTGTGTGTGTGTTCGATGTATGAAGTTTTCCCTTTGTATATTTAATTTAAACAACAATGTATTTAATTTAAAACTTTGCAGCGTGTACCCTTCAGATAATGAATTAACATTATTTAAGGGGGTTATTTTGATTATAAAATCGAATAATCGTGCAATTTCGTGCCAATAATCGTAATACGAGACGCGTTCGCGAATCCGCAAAGCGCAAAGTTGAGTTCGCGAACGCGACCCGTTTGACAGAGCGCTTTTGACATGTCTGTTCTTCACAACTGTTATTATAACAAACGACTTGTGGATCTCTACGAAGTGCAACATATCTGTTGAATTTTACATAATTGTATATATATTTCGATATTTTATTGTTTTACAGGTGTGGTTTCGATTTATTTTTAGGTTAGGTTCGTCTGTACGTTAAAATCGCATGTATACTAAATGTTTTCAGTGTATGAATGACCTTGTGATGTATATAATGTTACGTTTGTCGGCCATGACCTTTTTGATTTGTCGAATTGTTGAGATTTGGTCAAATTTTCCCTGTTGTATTGTTTATCAATTTAGCAATAGTCTATGATTTGTATGGCGACAAAAGAATTTTAAAGTAGAATGTTGTAAAATTGACCAAATATATCAAGACATAAAACTTACCATATTATTTCCCTCTTCAACTGGAAATCTTTTGATACATGAAAATTTTTTTTAATAATACTCTATGTATATCAGTGCTTCCCAAACTTTTTAGAATGACAAACTTTCGCGACCCACTTAGCTTTAATAGACACGAGTGAGAGTGGTATTTATATATTTTTTTTTAATACTGTTTTTATACTCGACAATACCAGATGTACCTATATCCCGAGTATTATTTATTTTTATATAATTTAATTAACGAAAACAAGCAGCTGGGATAAAAATTCACATTTCAAAAACTATTCGTGACAAATAGTTTGGAAACCGCTGCTCCATATAAAGTTAAAATGCGCCGCAGGTGAAATACTTTTCCACACGAGAAAATTTTTTCCAAAACCATCAATTTTTACATTACATTACTCAAATACTCAAAAAAACATTGGTCACTGGATCTACCTTGCTTTCTTTCACATCCTCTCGGATACCATTCCAGTATTTCTCGCAACCATCTGCCATCCATTCTTCTCGCTATGTGTCCATTTCAACTTTTTCACACGTTCCGCTATATCTGCCACTTTGGTCATACTTCTTAGTCATGAATTCCTCTTACGATCTCTTCTTGTTATACTGTGCGCACTGGATCTTACGTAGCATTCTTGAATTTAGCGTCCACGTTTTACATCCATACGTCATAACTGGCAGTACGCATTGGTCGTATGCCTTCTTTTTTAAGCATAGCCGAATGTTGGATTTAAAAACAATGTTCATTCTTCCAAAAGCACTCCATCCTAGTTTCATTCTTCTTTACGTCCGGTCATATCCACCAATTGCCCTATCTCTACAATATGATTATCTATTAAACTTATATAAAGGACAGGATTCCAGATAAATTTATTTTTAATGCTACAGCTGATTTAGCTACTTAGTTGTCTCGCTGAAAAAAATGACTTACCCATGTATTCCTCTTACGATCTCTTCTCGTTATACCGAGCATACATCTTTCTATGCTTCTCTGTGTGCACTAGATCTTGCGTAACATTCTTGAATTTCAACGGCGATACATTGACGGGCTACGTAATCAGTGCTTCATCGTGATTCATGACCCTATCCTAATGGAACCACATCTCTGGATTGTGTGAGATTTTGTGGTTTTCTTCAATGTTTTCTTGCACGAGAGCAATATTCTCCTCGATTCGAACCGAACGACGTCTTCTGAAACATTTAGAGATTTTAGACAGTTCCTTTGTCCTGGAAACGATGAACCGATCAAATAATTTTTGGAGTACTATGTATGTAGGTGCGTCTCGAGCGTGGAAGTCATGACGGTGTGCTTGTTGGGTCAACCGACAATCGAACGTTTGTTTTAAAAATTAAATTAAATGCAGAAGAAAGAGTCGGAGTCGCTCCATTTTTTACGACTCTGACTCTGGTAAAAAAAACAACAACTCAGCAAACACCCTTTGATCGAAGGCTTTTGTCTTCGAGCATAGCGGGATGTTGGATTTAAAGACTTTTTCTTCCGAATTTCTTTCTTTTGCTAATGGTTGTATTGTATGTGTTTTTTTTTGTTGTATTCCAGGTGTGGTGAGGGTATGCAGGGCGGGTGCCCGGGGGGCGAGCTGCCGCCCGGCGCGCCCCCGGAACAGTTGCCAGCTACGGCAGCAGCTTTGGATCAAGCTCAATTTGAAGCCGACAAGAGAGCCGTATACAAGTACGTCCCTTTAATCTTCATTCGCAGCATCTTCCAAGACAAATCACCCCGTTTGTTAATACTTGCAAGTTGTACGAGTATCCAGCCCGTAGTATCCCTTACCCACTTACCGAGTCGGCAAAATTTGACATTTTCCATTACGACCCATCGACATACAGCCAATTTCTTCGTGCTCGAGGAAATTGTACTAAATTATTAAATCTTTCGATCCGTATATGTATGTATGTACATACATAAACCAATCATGTCAAACTGGCGACCCGCGTCAATTTCCGATATACATATCTAGAAGGACAATTTATTCAACAATGTTTAATAGTTAAATTATGTGTCCAGGAAAATTTACAAAATAGATTAACAGAATTGAGCAACGAAAGTATGAAAGTAGGCTTAAAAATTAATTTTAATAAAGCGTAGTCACAGTAGATAATCATATTGTAGAATATTGAAAAAATTAAACTAGGATGGAGCGCTTTTGGAAGAATGAACATAGTTTTTAAATGCAACATTCCGCTATGCTTAACAAAGAAGGCATACTGCCAGTTATGACGTATGGATGTGAAACGTGGACGCTAAATTCAAGAATGCTACGTAAGATCCAGTGCACATAGTATAACAAGAAAAGATCGTAAGAGGAATACATGGGTAAGAAGTGTGACCAAAGTGGCAGATATAGTAGAACGTGTTGAAAAGTTGGAGTGGACACAGAAGAATGGATGGCAGATGGACGCGAGAAATACTGGAATGGTATCCGAGAGGATGTTAAAGAAAGCAAGGTAGACCGAGTGGAAGATGGGCTGATGAATTGAGAAGAATGTGTGGAGTCAAGAGGATTGGAGAGGACTTCATCCAGCAGTGGATGGTGATGATGAATAGCAGATCGTATCAGCTATCAATATTTATTCACGGTTGTAATTTTAATTTTATTCTAACTGAAGGACTTTTAGCAATCATTACTATGCATAACACTACAACTGGAAAGATTTACTTAAAAATAAAAATTTTAAAAGATAAAAAGATGTTTCTTAAGTTGGACAGAGTACAGTCAAATCAAATAGAAACCCACTGTATTTTCTTGGCAATTGCATTCTTCGACATCCGATGACTTGTTAAATCACCTCTAAGTTCGTAATGACGTTTAATTGCATTGTCACAGTTTCTTCGTATATATATACATATGTAGTTACTAAAGAACTGAACTAAATGGGCGTGGATGACTACTAAATTACTCTTACTAGCCGGTACTCAACTAAAAGACTGACTGTGTGTACTTCTCTCATCATCATTTGAGTTGATGGACTCTTGGAAGACCGTATACAATATGAGCATAATATTAATGGAATTTATTTATATTGATTCAAGGCATCCGCTGTTTCCACTTTTGGCACTTTTGTTGGAGAGATGCGAGGCGGCTACGGGAGGGTGCGAAGCCCCCGGCTGCGAGGCTTTCGCTGCCGATCTTCGAGCTTTCGTCCAACATCAGCAACGTGACCGTAAGCCGTTCCTCGTCGACGATCCCGAGATAGACGGACTGGTACGAATTTACATTCACGTGTAATCCAAATAATTGGATTTCTCCCCAAATGAACACTGTACAACAAAAAAAACTACCGGAGCGGAGACTAGTCAATCTTTACCAAGTTTGACCCACTGAATCCGAATATGTTAATGAAATTTGTTAGTTAGCTCTCGTTTATGAGAGTTTAAAAAAATGGACAATTTTTCCATTTTTTTGACTTTTGCCGTTTGTATCTCAAAATTTAGTGATTTTGTGTTCAAAATGAGTATTGGAAGCAATAGTCGGATGTTTTTGCTATTATTAATTGTAATATTTTAAAGGTTTCAAATTTCATTATCATATTCGGATATATAATTTAATGAGTCTCCTCTCTGGTAACTCAAAAACGTGATTTTTTGTCGCACTGTGTTATTAACTGTGTTTCAATTTGTGTTTCATTTTTGTATTCGTTTTTGATTTTTAGATGATCAAGTCTATTCAAGTATTACGAATACATCTGTTGGAGTTGGAGAAGGTGCAAGAATTATGTCGCGACTTTTGCAGTCGGTATATCGCTTGTTTGAAATCGAAAATGCAAAGCGAAAATCTTCTGCGGACTGATTATGCCACAGGTTTGTACTTTTATTATGCCGTAAGCACATTAGGGATCCTTTTGTTTAAAAAATACTACTTGTACTGTTATTTCTACTAACTACTTATTCGAACTACCGCATGGCGGTTCAATTACTCTAGTATAGCTTTGAACGCTTCCGGTTGTACATCCAATATGGGTATTCGGTCTTTAATTTTAGGCATTCCAACATAGAACATGGTAAGATGAACTATGGTAAGATAATGTTAGATGGATTTAGTATGATAAAAAATTGTAATGAATTACAAACATTTAACGATTTTAAAATTTCAACCTTTCATAAAGAGAAATTGCTGTACAGGTGAAATTTTTCCACGTAAAAACATTCGATTAATAAAATGATTTACATTTTATAATAAATATAATATAAAGAGATAATTTACATTTTATAATAAATATAATATAAAGACATAATTTACATTTTATAAATAATTTAAAAATAATCGAGTGATTTAAATAGGAAATCAGTCAATTTTGTACTAAACTAACAAAAATGCCTTACATGCGAGATTCTTTTCCCAAAAAAATCTATAGATATTATTTGTAGAATTTCGTGCATTTATATTCAGAAATCAGTTTTTTAAATTGAAATTAAAAATCAAAATAAACAAGCTAATTTTATTGATTTCGCAAGACAGTGATGTTTTTCGTAAATGTACTGGAATTCCACAAAAAAAAAATGTGGCCGAGGTAAAATTTAATGCACGCCACTGTAATAAATAATGATAAAATAGCATTGTCAAATTTTTTATTATCTAAGCTATTTTTCACAATCTGCATAGAAGTAGTCAATGTTTATTTTTATTATTACATATTTGGAATGTAAGACAGTAAGATGTTTTTCAAATATTGGAGAGGCAATATCTTTAGAAGACCTCTGAAAAGCAGTATAGTACAGTGACGGTGTTCAGATCAATAATATTAATCGGCTACTTTTGTTTCAGGAGATTCGTTTCCCGGTGGCGGAGAAAGCAACAACAACCAACCACTCAGTGGCTCCATATCGGAAGACCACTCGAGCACATCGAACTCACCGCAGTACCAATCGATACCGCAGCCACAAACGGCGGGACTCTACGTCCAACAGGGCAACATACCTGTCGAGCAGACGACTCAGCTGCCGCCGCCTCCATCGCTCTCGTTGCCATCGACCACTGGAGCTCCCAACAGCACTGCCGGAGTTCCTTACCTGGCCGAACAACTGTGTCCACAGAGCTACGATCACAAACCGGTCGTGGCCCATCAGTATCACCAGAGTTAGTAGTCCATTAATCCAAACACACTTTATAATACTACCTGTTTTATTATTGTCTATCTGATACTTTATTTCATTGCTATTTTACTGCTAGATGCTTGCAATACAGGGTTAGTCGTTTTAGGATCGACGCCGATCAGTCAGATAGGAGCCGGTCTATCCAGTCATCACTCGAGCGATAACAGTTATACGGGTCAGTTCACTGTTTCGTACACCTGACTATTAAAAGTTGTCGACGGTATTGAATTTTCGAATGTTGTAATAGGTAATGGATCGTGCGGGTCAGTATCGCCGGGTATCGGTGAAGATTTGGAAGGTGTCGGTGGCGGCGGCGATGAGTCGGCCGACGGAGAAGACGATGGATCAGGCGGAGGAGGCAGTCGGAGCAAGAGAGGAGTGCTTCCGAGGCACGCGACTCAAGCGATGCGTGCCTGGCTCTTTCAACATCTAGTCGTAAGCATTGTGGCCAGTCCCAACATGTCGAACGAACAGTTCTTTGAACGTGAAACAACAAGAAACACTGTCTCAACGCAGGAAAAGCACGTCAAAATTTTGCCTCTGTGTGAACTGGAATGGTGAAAAGCAACAAATGTCAACATTGTCCTACAAAATTCGATCGTTTTGGGTTCCTAAGATGGTGTGACACGTTTAGGCTTGTTCTTACATATGTTGACACTTGTAACCTCTGTAAACGATCCGAAGTCTATAACAGACGCACAACACATCGACGTTTTTCTAAAATTTCCTTCAACTGTCCCTCCAGAATGTTACGAAATCCTAACTTGTTCCACAATTCTCACAATTCATTCATCTGTAGAACACGTAAAGCTTTTAACGAATTTCCTAACTCAATCGATATATTATTGTACAACCGTTACAATTCCTAATTTTCATTCACATCTAAAATTTCCTCATTTTCAGCCGTTCACCATCCACTACTGGATGAAGGCCACTTCACACATTCTTCTCAATTCATCAGCCCATCGTCCACTCTGTCTACCTTGCTTTCTTTCACATCCTCTCAAATACCATTCCAGTATTTCTTGCGTCCATCTGCCATTAATTCTTCTCGCTACGTGTCCACTTCAACTTTTTTACACGTTTCGCTCTATATCTGCCACCTTGGTCATGGTCATGCTTCTTACCCATGCTTCTCTGTGTGCACTGGATCTTGCGTAACATTCTTGAATTTAGCATCCACGTTTCACATTCATACGTCATAACTGGTAATACGCATTGGTCGTATGCCATCTGTTTTAAGCGTAACGGAATGTTGGATTTAAAAAACATGTTCATTCTTCCAAAAGCACTCCATCCTAGTTTCTTCATCTTTACAATTAGTCATATTGACCAATTATCCTAGGTATAATTAACTATCTACTGTGACTACGTTTTGCGTGCTAAATTCATTAAACATAATTTTAGTTTTATTAATATTAATAATTAATATATTTTTTTACATTATCCATATCGGATATAGTATTGTGATTGTACTGTATATTTCTTTCTTAACAAAATATTCAGCAACCATACATACATATGTATGTACATATTTGTCGACATATACCTATGACCTATAACATAATATGATTTTCCTGTGCGGCCATCAATTTTCTTGTCTTTGCTACACGTTCCACGTTTATAGAACTGTTCTTTCGACATGTTGATATTTGTTACCTCTGTCTATCCTACCTAGGCTCGTGGATAGTATGTATGTAGTTAATTGCGATCACTGTTGCATTCATTTCGAATTACAATTCAATTTTCTATTTCAGCATCCATATCCTACCGAAGAAGAAAAACGTTGCTTGGCAGCTCAAACTCGCCTCACTCTGCTGCAAGTCAACAATTGGTTTATTAACGCGCGGCGTCGTATCTTACAACCAATGCTCGACGGAAAGGACACAAGTAATTCAAAGACTTATCATATTCATGTGTATCACAGAAGATTTTCTAATTATATTTATGTCATATGTATGATTGATTTGTTTCAGGTGTCGGACAAACGAAACGGAAACAGAGCGGAGGACAGGCGAGTAAGAGGTTTTGGCCGGATTCGTTGTCATCACTTCAGCCGCAACTTTCGACCGGTGTGTATCATCTCGTTTTTTTTTCCTTATGCAAAGCGTTTTATGATATATATATAATAGCCCTATTCCGTCTGTCTGTCTGCTGATAAAGCTCGCCTCGGTAAATGATTAAAAGACACGATCCATCGCGCGCGAGTGGGATTTGAACCCGATATCACCAGGTTCTTACGCATTCATCCAAACTAGGTAATAACAAGCCTGCTAAATTTGACAATATTAATCCTCAATAGGTTTGCGACTTTGCTAAATTGTTACGTTATTGTATTATAACGCGCCATCTCTATGCAAAAACTATTAAATTTAATATTATTATTAGAAATAAATACTAAGCTCAGTACTTCATTCATTTGTCAAGTTTGAAGTATGCATTACTATATATTATAGTAGCGCAAGGGTCGCTCACATACATACATACTGCACGTACACATATACTCACCCACACAAACGTGATACTCAACGGGCTTACACAAGTTATATATATAATAGCCCAATTCCGTCTGTCTGTCTGTCTGCTGATAACGTTCGCCTCGATAAAGACTGAAATTCAAATTTAATTGAAAAAACACGATCGTCGCAAGTGGGATTTGAACCCGTGATCATCAGGTTTGGTGAGTTAGCGCTAACGCGTTCACTCGACACCGATGATGGGAGGCCTCCTATAATTTAAAAATATTAATCCTTAGTAGATTCGAGACTTTGCTAAATTGCTACGTAATCACCGTTAGCGTCCGTTGATATTCAGCAGGCTTACACCAGTACAATATATAAATTAAACTATGAAATGTTTTCTTTTCAAGGTTTGCTATCGTCGTCGGAGGAAGAAGACGAAGAGGCCGAAGAGTCTGATTCGGAGCAAGAGCTGGTGATAGATCAACAGGTTGATTCAACTGCGAGATCCGTGGGCGGAGACCAGGATAGTGTTCAATACCACTCTGGAGGAGACCACTGAAGTCCTCGTCGTCGCATAAAATAGAATTAAAAAGATGCCAAAATTACGGAATAACGTGATAACGATGAAAATTAATGGAAAATAGAAATAAGTACGAAGGGGGTGATATTTTCAAGTTAAACAAAAAAAAAAACATGAATAATAGTTGTTAAATTTAACCGAAGAAGTTTTAAAATTCATGAAGCGATATGATGTTGTTCGTCTACGAACTACTTGTATGTAAATATATATGTATATGCATGTTTTCCTTTTTGTTACTTTTTTCAACTATGCACTGTGCAATCAGTGGTGAGCGTTCACACTGGAATTGTCTATCTTTAAATGTGTAAACGCTCCGTTACGTTAACGTTGTTTGTTTTTTTCTAATCACTACTTGCGCTCGTTAAGATTTGTACATTATATATTTAAAATGTATACTGAAACGAACAATTGAGGTTGTTATATTATGTATGTAGGAAGCACGGAAATGTTTCTCTTTACCGAGTTTTAACCGAATACTCATTTTTAAACTACGTATATTTCAATTCTTTTTCCAGAGATTTGTTCGGTCGACGAATCGAAACTAGTCACTCGCTCGATTTAATTAAACAAAAAAAAAAAACAATCATTTATTTTCTCTTTCTAAGTAGTAGGATTGATTGATAATATTATTGTGCTTACTTATTTCCAATAAACTTGTATACTATTAACGTTTAAGGAATAATTGATATATAAATAGTTATAAAAAAATAATCAAAACACGTACGATTTATCGTAAGTAGGTTTAAATAATAACCGACGAAAGTTATTTAAAATTATTAAATATACGAAACATGAAAGAAACCTGTATACGTAAATTATACCTCAATATTTAAATTGAATACTATTGTTACAATATTTAATAATAATATCATTATATTCTTGTAACGGCACAATTATTATTTTTGGATTTCGTTCATATCCAAATGACAGCAGCCATTTTGTTTTTGTTTTTTTTTTTTTTCTATATTAATACATATATAATATCATTATTAAGTAAAAAAAAAGCAAAATCATCGTTTTCCACACGACGACTTACATGTATACGGACTTTACTTAATAAATTTACAAATAATAATTAAAAAAATTATATCCAGACTGTTTTCAATGCGTATACTATTTAATTAAAAGATGCAAAGGACGACTTTCTTTCGTTTATGAAAAAGTGTATCTCAAAAAAAAAATAAAAAAAAACTGCTTTCAATTTTAATTGTTACGATATTATTATACAAATGTAATGTATACGGTAGAATAAATATGCAAATTCAATTTAAACAAAAAAAGAAGTGTATACAGTATATATATTTTTCATCACACGATAGAATTACAGCAGCTTATCAATTTGACTGTTTTATTTCTGTAAGCCGAATCCACATGGAGGCAACGAGTGTCAACACTTTTGACTTCTACAATAGGTTTCAGAACTAAATGTTTAAAACGCTTTGTTCCAGGAGCATGTTTCTCCATGTTGCTGTACGTTCATTGAACTGTTGACAAGTTGACATTTGTTGCCTGTGTGTTGACCGAGCTTTATAGTTCTATTGCGACATACTGTTTTAACATGCTTGGGATCAAAATGTATGAAGAAACCATTATTCAAAATGGCGTCTTCGTACATTTTTTTCATTGAGAGTGAAAAAGGCCCCAGTTGCGAGTTCTTAGTCTATGAACTCCGATACATTTCGCTTCTGATATCATTTTTAAAACCGAACGAGCGTCGCTTGAGTAATTACTGTAATGTGTATTTAAATTATTACATTTATATGTATAAAATTAAGTGAACCGATATACGTAATTGTGAGACATCATACATAGTAATTTTTTTATAATATATATGTATATTTGTATTGTATAGCTGTTTTTTGATAAATCTTTTTTCATAGATAGTGTTGCGCTATTGTTATATGTATGTGGACAACGCTAACGCGAAACAATCGCATCTGCAAAACTTATCTTCCGAGTATGACTTTTCCCCCTTACAGTCATTTTTTTGCCATTTGAGTTGTCACACAACTTTAAGAGCGACAGTATTTACATTTTAAAACACTTTGAACTGTCAGCCATGTTTTGTTAAAGATTTGTGTACTTTGAATTTAAAACACATTGACAATTATTGGCTCTTAAAGTTGCTTGCATGCTCTATTGACTTTTGTATATATTATACTATTCAATCCTCATCATGCATAGCGTTAAGTGTAAAATTTATTTCTTCCGCTGAATCTTCCACATTTTGTGTATTATAATATTTGTGTACAAAGAGTGATGATGATGATAAAATTTTAACATCCAGCTCGAAGGCTCGCCATTTAGTTTTTAGATATTAGTCATATTTCTGTATGGAGCGTGTCGTCGGGACATTTTGTATTCGTTTTTTTCACCGTATATAATCTTGACGAATAACGCTACCTATAAAAATCATCAGAAATTGCAGACAAAGTGGTCTTTGAACACATTCACCGAACGACAAGTTGAGTAATTCATTACATGTACGTAGCTATCAACGTTCAAAAAACAACAGGAAAACATTGAAGTATCCTTCCCAAGAAATTTTCTATTTCACTTGTCTTTAGACATTCGGCGAATTGTTTTTTCAGTAGATTTACGCCAATTTAGTCAATTATCATTATTTGATTGTACATTTTATTCGTCAGATTCACTACTAGTCTACATTTTGTTTATTTGTTTTTTTTTTTGCTAATTGGTGTTTGTATTGTAAAACATTGTCTTTTAAACTTTTTTTTTTTTTTTTTTTTTGTATAACTCGGATCTCAAAATCGAGTCAACTTTCGTAATGTGTCATAAATAATTTTTAAGTGTGAAATTTAAATAATCTTAATTTGCAGCAAGCTGATCACAACTAGTATAAATAATGTATTTATTTATTTCGCTTTTGAAAGAAAAGAGTTTTGTTTTTTTTTTTTTTTTTTAATTGCTACATCTGTGATAAGGCATGTTGTATTAAAAGAAATATCGATCATCGATCGGTTCCGTACGTACATACATATAATTCATTATGTAAGCTAATGTTGATTATACATATTATATTTATTGTGCAAGGGAAATTGATTGATAAGCCTGCTTAATTGTAAGCCAACCCTTTCCGCTCGGCGCTCGTTACCATTCCCGGCGAAGCCAAATCCATCTTCAGCTCATCGTCGAGCGGACGAGGGCACTCTACGCTTGTGTCTAGGCCTATGTGTTTTATATTGTATGTATTTATAAGATAATGTGTACATACATACATATATATGAATTTATATCCATCATTAGCTATGATTAATAAGTACTGAAAATGATGATTTTATTATTATATCATATATATAATAGCCCTATTCCGTATGTCTGCTAGGCAATGACGGGTCTGCTACAATTTGATAATATTAATCCTCAAAAGGTTCGCGACTTTGCTAAATTGTTACGTTGTTGTATTATATCGCATTATTTTTTGAAGTACGCATTTACTACATAAAATATATGTACAAACCTTTAGTTTGTTGAAAAAATAGTAAATAATCATAGAAGTTTATTAAAAATACGCCACATTATAAACACAAACTAAAATAAATATGATTTATGAACGATTTGAAACTGCAGCCGTACTGTCATAAAAGAAAAACTGTTTCGTTTGATGGAGATAAAAAAAGTTTGAAATTATTTGACATGGCCGTTTGCACAAATCACTATTTTGTAGTTAATCCATAATTCGTGCTTTTTACAAACTGTTTGACCACCTTTGATGCAACAATCGGTATCAATCAAATGAACTTTAATTTGCAAAACATACCCGTCAAACAAAGTAAAAATAGTTGTCGAACGTGTTTGATCTGCCTGGTCTTTCTTAGTCTTCGAAACAATGGAGTTCGGAGCCGTAGCGATCAAAAACCACACTTATAATTCACCAGCTCTGAACTCGGGTAATTAAAATCTCAATGGTACTTATTCATCATATCTAACCACATTCTCTAACTTCTACATTGTTGTTAGTTTCGTAAGATATTAGAAAACGCCGTGTACGTATCCTCGTGTCGAATTCGACACGTCAAAAACTTATAATATAAAATGCAGCTTTTTTGCGCGTTATCCAATTTAATTTTTTATACAAAAAATGGTATTATATTACTAGGTGCTAAGTTTACTATTACGAAACTCTACCATTTTAAGATGTATTTAGCCGTAAGATTCTTTGTATTAAAACATATTTTTTATTATTATTTTTCGTTTCGTCTGTGAATTGTAAATTTATTGCGTCCCACATTTTTACTAATCATTCAAAACATCTTGATTGTGCGACGGTTTCGGCCTTCGGAGCGCATTGTGAACTTTCAACAATTAGTTACAAGACGGCACCGAGTCGACTGACTAACTTAAAAACGCTGTGATTTGATGCAATTTTATTTATTTGTTGTCGCACACGTGTTGATCAAACTATAGCCTGTTTAAAAGGAACAAAAAAATTGTGTTGCATTTGTAATCGGTGAACTCGGCGCCATATCAATTGTGGTTCAACTCTTAAAATTTCATACAGCGATAACTATGTGCCCTGTGGACCGTCACCGATTCGACGATTCAAAGCCAAGAATTCTTTCGATATGATTCTGCGTACGTATTTTGAGATGACGTACGTACGTGCATTGAATTGAGGGCAACGCGAACACTACTTGTATACCAGTTGTAAATAAATTAGGTTACGTTATTAACGAGGAGGAAGAGGAGGAGGCATCGTTAGGGATTTCCCGTACCTCTGCGGGTTTTATATATGAAGCAATAATAGTGAATGTCGTAAGTGATTTATATATGGATGATGATGATGATGATGAGTGCATTCTTGCGCTTTGTAAAATCTCACCTGGTGAACTTTAACGACTCGGTTAAAAAAAAAACCAGTGAAGGAGTTAAAGTTTAACTGGTGATACGTTTACGAGGTCGCCGAGTTTCTAACTGATATGTATAAGGTGAAACAATTCAGTATACTAATACTTAAAATGCTGTCCAAAAATATTTGCAAAAGAAATGTATTTACTGATTCAATATTTACTATATATATATTATTATATATATAGAACAATAAATGACTTTTCGATTGTCTGACAATTTTTGGTTATTATTATATAATAAATAAAGAAACGACTTTAAAACTAAAAATAAATTTATTTCACATGAATAAGATTATACTGAATTAAAGAGAAACTGACAAAATTTAATTGCTTATTTATTAATTTTAAATATCTTCAATCCGTCGTCATCTTTTGTTGTTCCAGTTGGGCTCTACAATGAAAATAAAACCGTATTATTAAATTATCATTCACAGTTAAATGTTAAATTTGAAGCCGATTACTAGATTATTACCGCAGTTGTTGATTGAAATCGTCCTGGATGTTATCATCTTCCCAATTGTCTTCCCATACGGACACGTCCTCATCGTCCGCATCCTCGTTACCCCAATCTGCAATACAAACATATTTATTATAAATCCATATCTGATTTTGACGATACAAAGACAAAAAGAACAAAAAAGGGATACTATTAACGAAAATATGAGAAGTGCAGGTGAAATTAAATGGAAGAATGCTTCATGAATGGTGTATGATAGATAAATAGAGCTCGAAAATCAGCAGCACTATCATCTAGACTGAGTAGAGGGGGAAATCGGCTTACAGGGCCGCTTGGGAAATTTTTCGTTATGTCTACTAGTCTGGAGGATGTGTAACTAATTCTTGAGCTCTAATGATAACCATTAGGGCGTTTGCCGCGCAAACTTCCTTCTGGCGCAACGTATTTTAAATGTGCAATGATGAACCATCATAATGCTCCAAATCTCAAAGTTTCATTTTTTACAGTTCAGTACCATATATACATAGTCCTCAGTACCTTTTAATTAATATACCACGAGAAATAGGGGGAAATGTACGTATGTGAATTAGTACTGCCAACGTGAGAAACGTACACTGCGACTAAAATTAAGGTGGTACTGAAACTCTTGTATGGCGTTTGAGGTTATGTTCAATATAATGATGGGGAGAAAAAGGAATAAGCGTCTCACTTTCAGCAGGAAACTCTTCGAACTCGTCGTCTTCCTCCAGCAGGCCAAGGTCCAGCTTTGCTTTGTCTGCCATTGCAACTTGAAATGCTATCAAACCGTTAACTGCTACTAGAAATGACAGCGCTAGAGTCACTTGTCAAATAGCTTTGTCAAGTCAGCGCTCTAACATTCACAAATACGACCATTTCCAACTAAGAATATTCAGTGTACATTTTCCATATATTTCCGATTTAACTATTTTAAATTGGTAAAATATTTTTAAATTATTATACTAGCCATTTGAAATGTTAAATATAACTTTTTGCAAGTGAAATAAAAAACTACGTATATACGATTACATGTTTATATTATGTAGATTTTTTTGCGATGTTTATGTTAATATGGTCACAATACTACAATTTACCAGTAATTCGATAATGAAATTTTCCTTTTTCTATCTCCTCCCACTCGCGGTTTTGTTGGTTTTATGGATTTATTTTTTTGGTTTATTGTACTCCCTTATGCAGAAAAAGAAGAATTAATCAGCAATTCTTCTGATTCTTTGCGAAAGTCAATATTTCAAGATATTCCAATAGATGCCTTCTGGATTTCTCTCAAAAATGATTATCCTGCAAATACAAATAAGGTGTTGGAATATTTTACTTCCGTTTTTCACATCATACTTGTATGAATCAGCCGTTTCATCTTTAAAAGCAATGCACTCAAAATAATATCGGTCGAGTCTTATTAATATTGATAAATTGTGTTAAATTATTATATTATATTTAAATGTGCATGTACAAGAACGTGAAAGGAGAATTATGTTAAGAAAACGATTACTGTAAAAATTATTGTTACTCAATGTACTATACAAAATACTTGCTTAATAAAGCTCACGCTGACAAAATATATTTTTTCAAGAAGAACAACAAGAAAGTGGATTAGATTCGTCAAGGGTTTGTTTTTTTTTTTGGTTTGCTTCGGTTGGTTTCGGAAGATTTAACTCAATAAATAATGAAAATATTTGCCGAATTTTTTTAAAATGGACTATGTTGACTTGTTTATCGTTTTGAAAAAATACAAGGTTGGATTTCTCCTTATAATATTTTTCTAAACTCGCAATTTATTCTATATCAATTTGACATATCTTCGTTGTTTGTTTTTTCTATTTTTTATAAGAAGCTTATGTAAGTGTCGCAATGGTGCACATCATGTCTACATATGTGTATCGTTATTAGAAAAAGGTTAAGAGCCCCTGCTCTAGATATTGATCTATTAATTTATATGTAGGTGTCAAGCAAGTTGAGGCATCCTGTATTTGAATACAATTTATGTGAACAATTTTATAGTGTGGACTTACTTACCATTTAACTTTTTCCTTTCTTTTATGCACTTTTGGAAAAATTTGGAACTTCTCAAAGTCTAGGGTGAATGTGAATAATCCAATAACTATCCAGCAGCTATAGGCTGTCATTAGAGAAGAGACTAACAACCGTTGAGACATGAAATCCTAATAAAAGTGATGAAAATGCGTTCGAATGAGCCTGGCAGGATGAAGCTGAAAATTGCGGCTATCTGCGGGCTATTCTTTTTAACAATTAGTGTAAATTTTTCTCCCAAGTATTTATTAAAGTATAAATACTTGGGAGTAAATAAAAAATACAAAATATTAAAAGAAAAAAAGTTATTAATGATGTAAATCCGCACCACCTGTACAAGTACACCAGAGATATTCGAAAATTAGCCTATTCGTTGCATTGATTGGTGAAATTACTACTGTATTTAGTATGTACCTGTAAATGGTCTTACACATATGGGAACAAAAATGGAAAAATAATTCAATTTGACATTTTTTAAATCGGAGTCGGATTGTGGGAAAATGTCCGAGTCGGAGTCGCGTTCTTTTTTAACGACTCCACAGCACTGTAAGAAAAAACCTACTTCCGGTTGACTGATTTTAATGATTCATTTTTTCGTAACTAGCAATTTTTCTCAGGAGTACAACATTATAATATTGTGAAATCGACGGTGCAGTTTCGGAAATATGAGTTTTTAGAGGATTTTTCAATTTTCTGCACGAAAAAAAACCTACTTCCGGTTGACTGATGTTGAACAAATTCCTTATGGCTCTTACACCTTACGTGAAAATAATAGATATGAAATTTCAGCTTGATATACTTGATAGTTTCGGATAAAACACACAGCCAGACACACACACACAGACATTTTCCAAAAATCACGAAAACATGATCAGGGGATGATACTTGATACAAATCAGTCAAAATCTCGACGTCGAATTTTCGCACGATCACAATACTTAATCCGATTAGGATAAAGTAAAAAGATAATAAGATACCTGCCACTGCAAACAATAATAAATAAATAAATATTTTTCTTCACACCCTCGAGCACACCCGAAAATGAACAAATCCAAACCTGAACTGATGAATCATTTCGAATTTTAAAAATTTACACCAAACAATAGATGTCATTATTAATATTAATATTGAAGTGGTACTGCCACAGCACCACCGGGAAGCTAGGAAAAAAATGTTAAATCTGTGGTACTACCATATGTACCACTGGGGTCCAAAGCTTTGGTTAGGGAAAAATAACATTAAAATTTTCAACTAAAAAAAAAAAAGATTTATTATTAGTGTTTATAATTGACATACATTTATATAGAATTTATAAGTTTGAACTTTTTTTTTTTTTCTGAACAGTGAGCTTTATTTTTTTTGAAAAGTATAACTGCATCAAAAAATCCCGAATTGATAGCCAACTTAATTGTATCTTCCTCTATTCTCCAATAGTATATTTAAACGGGTATCATTTGGATTTTCAGCTGCAATTAAAATTGGCGTTTTACCATCATTATTGACTACATTGACATTCACAGTATTTTCCAAAAGTATTCTACAAATGGATTCATTATCATTTCCGGCAGCCATAAAAAGTGGCGTTCTTCCTTCCTTATCGACTACGTTGACATTCGCATTGTTTTCCAAAAGTATTCTACAAATGGTTCCATTTTTATTTCCGGCAGCCATGAAAAGTGGCACTAGCTGGTCACAAACAGGATCATTTTCTATCCGTTCTAGAGTTATCTGCCATGTCGTTGCGATTGTTTTATTATAAACATCATTAGTTTCATTGTGACCTTGATTTAATAATGATTGTTTTTGTGTTTGATATAATTTTAAAAAATCCGCAACTGTGAATCGTTTTTGATTACGCCTTTTTCCAATATGCTTATTTTGCTGTTGTATATAACCAACAGCCTGCCTGATAGCTAATGGTAATTTTCCCAACTCCATAACTAATTTCTTTGTATCATCTTCATTTTCTTTATCCAAATTATTCATCACGTAGTCAATGGCCTCCCTTTCAGTAAATCTATCCAATTCAATAATCCGAATGTCTCCTTTTTGTCCAACATCCCATTCACGTCGTCTTGATGTAATTAACGTATAAATATGTCTTTTTTTAGAGGATTCTTCGTAAATGAAATCTTTCACGTCCTTATGCTCTTCGACGTTATCGAAAATAATTAACGACTTGCCCTCGAAATATTTGTATATATCCTTGACTATTTCGTGAATGTCTCTATCTTGTTTATTCTTTTCGTTTTTCGCTTCATCTGTTGGTATACCCAAATAGGTAGCCAATGATTTGAAAAATTTTACAATATTTTCTAATTTTTCTGAGTTAATTAAAACAATATTTTGATAAAATGTTGATCGTTCTTTTGCGTACTTTACGGCTAATTCGGTCTTTCCAATTCCTCCAAGTCCTGTAATAGATGCTGTCTGTGATATAATTGTTGTTTTTTGATATTCCGTTAATGCCAGGTGTAATTCTGCTAGTTTTTCAACTCTACCAGTAAACGATTTAACTGGATCAAACAAACCAAATGTTATTGGTTTTTTTGGAACATCGGAGCATTGTTTGTCATTGATTACATCCAACTTTTCATTCAACACATTGCATATCTCTTCATTATTATTCTTCATTACTACCCCCTCTTTCTCAAACAAACTCGCCGTTTTTCATTTTAGTTCAAGCTTATCAGTTTTGTATATGATTTCATATCCCGGTTCCTTTTGGAATACATATGGAATATTGAATTGTTCTATCGACCTTCCATACACGACATTTTGAGCTTCCAGTTTATTTTCGGGCGATGTATTTGAAGTAGAAGACGATAAAGTATTGCCCTCCTCTTTAACAAAGTTCAAAAACCTTTCAGATGCATCTTGAGCTAGTCTTTTCATAGCTTTCCGAGGTCCACCATTTGTAGTAGTGGCCCCCATGAATTGGTATTCAAAGCTATGGAACACTTCAATAGCAATCCTCACAAACAGCTCTCTCATTTCAGTTTTGTTATGTTTAAATTTGTATACAATATCCTCATATTTATAATTCTCATTTTTGTTATGCTTTGCTAAATACCATTCCATAGGTTTAGTCACTAACTTTGCTGATCCACTTGCATTTATAAGTTTTAAAGGAACACTAAGTATTGTTTCAAATATCTTTGGAATATCACCAACTTTTTTAATGTTGCCTTCAATTATCTCCAAATGGGTTTTCAGCGTAGCCTCAATTTCACTTACAAAATAAACGACAAAATCAGACAGACGATCCTGCATTCCGTATGTCTCCTTCAGTTGAATCGTAAAATCATTTTCCTCCTTTGAGGAATTATTCACAAACTTGGACGCCATTGCTGTAATTCTTGTTGTTTTCACCGGATTTTCAGTCAAGTGCAAATAAAGCTACCTAAAAAAAACATTAATATGAGAATATGTTTAAACAAATGGCATTACATTAAACAAACAAAACATCAAGAAGTGCTCAATCAAAAGTCAAACTTGCCAGAAAATAAAAACGATAATATTGAAATTCAAGGTTCAAATAGAAGACTAGCAATTTTCAAATAGAAGAAGTAGCTAACAATTATAATATTATAATTGAAATAACTGTAAAACAAACTTATTTGTAGAAACAGACGTTAAAAATTATTCCAACTATAAAGGTAGGTCCACATTGGCGAACCGAACAGTGAACGACGAAGGGCGAAATACAAGTCTCTGCTCTTAAATTTTACGTGTGCTTCATTTTGTGGACAAAATTCAGCTTGTTTTAATATAAAACAGCATATCATATGCATCGAAATTAGCACTCGGTACTGTTACAGAAATCAACTACCTGTATATTAAAATTTTATAATTCTGCTAAAAGGGGAAATTAAGGAAATACCGATACGTTGACGTTTGACGTATAACCAAACGTTCTGCTGTCAGTGTATAGTTATTAGGTTATCACTAATTTAATTTTGCTTAAATTTAGATTTATCAATTAGCGCGGTATGACGCATTAAACGTATTAGTGGAAATCACAAAAGCAGAGTTTTACAGTATTAAAATAGAAGATTAGAAATAATAATGCAAACACCTCAACTCAACCATGCGGTTCAAACACGGTTATTCGTACAAAACAGAAATCAACTGTTCGCCACACCACAGCACATACAAGCTGTGTGGCTTTTTGAGTAATTCAAAACATGTACGTAGCCACCAACGCTCAAAAAACAACGGAAAAGCATTGGAATATCTTTCCCAAGAAATTTTCTATTTCACTTGTCTTTAGACATTCGGCGAATTGTTTTTTCAGTAGACTTACGCCAATTTAGTCAATTATCATCAATTGATTGTACATTTTATTCGTCAGATTCAAATCAACATTACTGGTCTACATTTTGTTTGTTTGTTTTTTTTTTTTTTGCTAATTGGTGTTTGTATTGTAAAACATTGTCTTTTAAACTTTTTTTTTTTTGTATAACTCGGATCTCAAAATCGAGTCGACTTTCGTAATGTGTCATAAATAATTTTTAAGTGCGAAATTTAAATAATCTTAATTTGCAGCAAGCTGATCACAACTAGTATAAATAATGTATTTATTTATTTCACTTGAAAGAAACGAGTTAAGGCACGTTGTACTTGAAAAAATATCGATCATCGATTGGTTCCGTACGTACATACTTATAACATACATAACGTACATAATTCATTGTGTAAGCTAATGCCATATTTTTTAAATCGCGAATATCTCATAAACGAGAGTATATCAACAAAAACCATTGTCGGATTCGAATTCAGTGGGTGAAACTTAGTAAAGATTTAATAATATTCGCTCTGGGTTTTAAAAAACGTGATTTTTGTTGCTCAGTGTAATCAGTCGAATATAATTTTGACGGAATTACTTCAATAAACATTTTCAGAATAGAAATCCAATTTTGTATAGATAATTGAAGTGAACATAATATATTTATGATTTTTTTCTCTAGTTATGTAGTAGCTAAGTAGAAAATCATTATTCAAAAATATTCTTCAATAACATTCAATGTTTTGAATTCTCATTAAAATGTAACATTTCATCCCTTATTTTTATGAAATATCTTTAGATCTGATTTATATATTAACATATAAAGCATTACTATGTATATAGTAATGCTTACGCTAATATATTATATTAGCGTCTGCCTGCTGCGGTCGTTGCAATCACGCTAGTATTATTTAGTTGATAAATAAAGAAATGCGTACGAGTAAATAAATACATACATATATTCAACGAGTCAAAAATTTAACAAGTTTTACATTTACAAAAATACATACATACATACATATATAATAAGTAGGTAGGCATACCTACTGTTCAGTTTTCAATAAATATTATAATTACATAATATATATCGTGACGAAATAAATTTTTCGTTAATTTTGATAAAATTCTCTTTGTTAGTAGGTAAATAACTTTTTTGGTCATATGTATACTTTGGCCAATACACTTCTTGTGTTTTCATTGTAAATTTTAATTATTATTACATATTTTAACGGAACCCAAAGTTACCGCCATTAACCCACTCATATTTCAATAACAAAACATTCGTTGATTGTCAACGGGCAATACTCCAGTATTTCATACTTTCGGTTAAAAGAAGCTTGTCAAACATTCCTGACGGACAGACATACTTAAGGTTTTAATATATAATATATGTAGTGTAGATAATATTAAGTCGAGTGTTGCACGTTGAAGATCAATGAGTGTTGGCTAGCAATAAATTAAAAAATAATAATTGAATTTTTTGATGAAACCAAAGAATCTTTGATACACACTTTGAAACAATTCTAATGCAATCCCTGACGGACAGACCAACAGCAGACACACATTAGGACTTTATGAATTGCCGTTTTTAAATCTCATCCGTATTTCTGCCCATTAATATGCTCAGGAAGTTGATGATTTGCCCTTTTTGACGTTTAATAGCAACGTCAAGTGCAGTTTTACCATACTTATTGACACTCCAAACATTGGAACCGCTTCGCACAAGCATCTGTACAACGGGTAGTTTACCCCAGTGTCGGACGGCCAAATGTAAAGGACTATCACCGTCATTATCCGACAGATTAGGATCAGATTCTTTCTTCAACAGTAATTTTACAACATTCAAATTATTCCTAGTTGAAGCCACGTGCAGTGCAGATTGGCCTTTTATATCACAAAGGGCAAGATCAGCACCTTTATCCAACAGAATCTTCACATTGTCATATTTATCAGCAGACGAAGCGTTGTGCAACGGTGTACGACCATCTTTGTCAACTGCATTAACATCAGCTCCCAAATCAATCAACAGTTTGAATGTCTTTTTTGAGACAGACTTTTCAGAAATGTAACCAAGCGGAGTTTCTCCAAACACATTAGTAGTCTCTATGGCGAATCCCTTTTCGACGAATAATTTCATAGCATTAGTATTGTTGCCCAGTGCGGCAAAATGCAACGACGATCTTCCAAAATCGTCAAAGTCCATGCAATGGAATCCTTTAATAATGAACATTTTTAGTGTATCGATGTCGCACGAGTGCGCCGCATAGTGTAGTATCGTTTGTCGGTACAAACTTACATCTTCGTAATCTGCTCCTTTTTCCAACATCAATTTCAGCACTGGCATATTTCCTTCTTTTGCTGCGTAAAAGATCGGTGTTTCGTTGTGTTTATTGCGAATGTTCAGGTCCAATCCGCAGTCTAAAAGCAATTCTACGACATTGACGTCGCCCTTTTTAGCGGCAATGTGCAAAATGCTCATTTCAATATGACCAAATTTAGACTGTAAAAAAATTGGATTGTTCTGGTGGACGTCTTTTATCAACGCTGCGCAAATTTCGTGATTTCCGTTGATTAAAGCGTTCACTAAACGTGCGCCATTCGAATGCACCGAGCTATCGTGCGGTTTTAAAACATTAACGACGCTTTCGTGTCCGTATAGAGTAGCCAAATCTAGTAATTTTTCACACTTTTTATTGTCAGAAGCTAATGTTTTATCCTGGCTACAAAGGTATTCCACTACTTTGTCTTGACCATTAGCAGCTGCAACGTGTACTGTTGCGTTTAAATTTGCCTTAATTTGACAAAGAAACATCACAATATTTATATTTCCATACTTGGCCGCCAAGTATAATGGAGTTTCATAATATGAATTTTGACAATCAACATCTAAAAGATTGTTTTGATGGTTTAATATATCATTTATAGCGTTGTAGTCATTTCTATAAGCGGCCAACAGGTGCAATGGGCTACTTTTAGATTCACCGTAGTGTGATATAAAATGAAAATCATCAATCAATTGGGAATATTTACAGGAATACTCCCATACTGACACAATACTATCTACAAAATCGGTGCCGTTCAACAGCACTAATGCCTCTCTCAAGACTTTTTCTTCCTTTCCTGTTGCTTTTAGATGACTTCGGGTGACTTGTTGGACCAAGCGATGAACACGGACTCGTTCCTTATCCAAATCGACCATAGAATATAGGTTCAATAGGGCGATGGAATTCCACAATTGCTTATTGTCCGTCACTAGGTCTAAAAACAAGTCTTCAGCGTGAACGTTTTCCGGTGAAAGGTAAGCCAATATGTGGAAAATATCCAAAGCCAACTTCCCATGCTCAGTATTCTCTTGTATCTTCTTCAATGTTATCTTCCATGTGGTAGAAATGGTCTCATGATATACATCGACATCTTCGTTGGGACATTCGTTAAACAGTGAACCCTTTTCTTCTGTATATAATTCCAAATAGTCTTTAACGGAAAACTTGTTTGTTCCCCTTTTCTCAATATTTTCATTTCGCTGATTTATAATATAACCTATGACATGCTTTAGAGCTAGAGGCAACCTATCCAAAGTTTCAATTAGAATTTTCAAATCACATTCATTCCCACTATCTAAACTTTTATTCATAAATTCCATAGCTTCACTCTCGGTGAATCCGTCTAATGGAATCAATACAATATCACCCTTTTGTCCAACATCCCAATCCCGATTACGAGAAGTAATCAAAGTTGAAATACTCTTACTCTTAGAAGTACCGCGAAAAATTATATCCTTAATGTCTCGATAAGCATTGACGTTATCGAATATAATTAACGACTTTTGATCGTCGTCAAAATATTTGTATATATCACGTACTATATCTTTTACGTCTATAGCTTGATTTAAGATTTCATTTTCGAAATTTTTGGTCTCATCGACTGTTGGAATTCCCAGTTGTGCGGCCAAAGATTTGAATGATCTGTCGATGGTCTCTTTTTTCTCCGAATTGATAAATATTATATTGTGATAATAATTGGAATGATCGTGTGCGTATTTTATGGCCAATTCGGTCTTCCCGATTCCTCCGAGTCCGATTATAGATACCACCTGTGATATTTTTGTGGTTTTTTTATCGTGTGCTAATATTTTGTGTATCTTTTCCAACTGTTCTTGCCTCCCAGTGAAAAAATCCACAGGGTTCGATAAATCGAATGTTATCCCTTTCTCATCAAGAGGGGGGTTTTCTTTCATGGTATTTAATAAGCCTAAAATTAAATCGCTCTTTTCTAAAACTAAATCTACATTTAAAAGTGTATTATTAAAATCTTTAATCGAGTGATTTATATTCTTTATATGTTCATGGGTTTTTTCACATCCTTTCTTCAACATTTCTAATATCTCCTCCTGTTGTACTTTGTTTTCAGATCTAAGGGATAAAAAACCTAACTCGAGTTTGTTTGACATTTCCTCAATCAATTCTAAGCTACTTTTCTCTTTCAAAACATCTTTATCATTCATTTTATACAATATAGACTTATATTGATCTTTATAATAGTCCGAGGCTACATTGTAATGTAAATCAACGCTAATATCGGAAGGTTGTAATTGAATATCATATTTCTCCCAATTTTCATCACGAAAAGGTTTACGAAACAAGTACTTTTCGCACTTTGATAGTTTTCTTGCATAGTATGTGATATTCTGTTCGTCATCCTTTACGACGATCCCAGCCTTTTCATACAAATTTGCAGTATTCCAGACTTCATTTGAATGCATAATTTCAAACCCAGATTTTTTTAGCTTCGGATACCAAATATCGGGAATATATTTTCGGGTTATTTTGAGTTTTTTCATTGTAATCTTGTCAACAAAATGTTCTGTTGATTTTCCGAACACTACGTTGCGAGCCTCCAATTTATTTGCGGGAAATTTCTCTGAAGTGTTGTCGATCTCTTTAGCGTAATTAAAAAGCCTTTGAGCTGCATCTATACCCAGTCTTTTCATGGCTTCATGATACGAATTATTAGCGACGACGCCCATAAATTGTATTTCAAAACTTTGAAACACCTCAATACCAATTCTCACAAAAACCTCTCTACCGCGCGATTTATATGTGTTAAAGTTGTATACAATCTCAAAGTAGTCATAGTGTTTTTTCTCTTCGAATGGAAATTGGAGAATTTTCTTCGATAGACTTTCCACCGAAGGTACTCTAAAATATTTTGCCGGAGATCCGAAAATTTCTACGATCCTTTTTTCAAGCTCAGCCGGTTTTTTTAAATCACCGAAGAGAATTCTATAATGAGAAATTAAAGTCTTTTCCATCTCATTAACGAATGATTTTACAAACAGAAAAAGACGATCCTCTAATTCGTTTGGTTCGTTTAAATTACATTCAGAATCTTTTTCCTTTCCAGGAGTAGTTACATCGTTAGATGCCATCGTTTTCTTTTTATATAATATCTGAAAAATTCAACATATATAAATTCATTACGCTTTGAAAATAATTTAAATGATGTAATTGATTGAAAAATTCTTACTATTGGATTAATTCTAAGTTCTCAAGTGGAGAAAAATGTTGACGTCATAGTTGATAAGAGCCAAAGGACTTTCTGGAAGAATATCAAATTTAATATGGTTCCTTCTGAAGAAAAACATTAATATTTCAATGGATGATAATATTCTTACTGTTACTGTTATTCTTAAGTAATTGACCTCAGGCGGCAATATTGAGAATGATAAGGCGGAAAAAGCTATAATAAATTTAGATAATAGATAAAGATAATAGATAAGAAATAGATAAGATAACGGCAAACGCGAATAATAAATTTAACCAATGTGATATTGACATACTGTTAAAAATCCATAAAATTAATCATAGTCCGTCATTCAATTCATAAATTCAAAAATACATTTAAAAAAAATAATAATTTATAAATAGATAATGGCTGTTGCGTGGTAGATAAATATTTAAGAAACAGATGTTAATTTATTTGTAAATTCGTATTGAAAGGAAAATTTTGGCACAGTTTATTGATTGAATACAAATGTCTTGAAATCGGGGTAAAAGTCAACGAAATTTGTATATGTATTCACCAAATAATGACGTTAGAGCTGAGTAGGATGCGAACTGCACATTTGACACATTCTCAATGACTGAAATCGTATATGCATAGACATTGGTTTGAGTCTTGACTATGGCGATTATATAAACTATCGCTAGATGTCACTGCTACAATAATCCAACGCGGAAAATTCGATCAAAAACACGGCCATTATAAATTAATATATGTACATATGTACATACCTTGTGGTTTTCGTATGTCCCACTATTAGTGCAGTACACATGTAATATTCCTCATGTTGGTACAATTGTAATTGAATTGAGGATTTTTCGACATTTGGCATTTCATGCACGTCCTACAAAGCTACAAACTTCTCAATCTAGATTTGTAATCACATATTATGCAATGTAGCTCACCTCAACGTACTATACGTGGGTACTATTAAGCGCGTTGCATCAGATCTAGCACTCGAAGTTTGGGGGATTGTGCACTAGATTTTATTATTGTTTAAAGATCTGAAAATACAAGCAAAAGAGTAAAGCATGGGAGTCAAGTGGATACAGATTGCTCAAGACAGATGGGAATGGAAGAGGATTGCAGAAGCCTTCATCCAGCATTGGATGGTGAACGGCTGATAATGATGATGATGACTGCATATAAAACTGTGGAGAAGCCGACACTGCAACTGTTGATAATTCGAAAATTACCTCAATAATTCGAAAAATACTATATTTTTAATCAAAGAAAACCAAAATTATCGTTTAATTCCTGGTGCATAAAACATAAACATATATTATTGAGAAATGATCATGGCCGTAATATTGTCGCGTTAAGGTTAGATGAAACGTCAGATCGATCGTAAACAATGTCTTCGTATGAGGAGGCGCCTATGGAGCCCAATTGGCTTTTGTGCGGTCATTTCTTCGTTCTGGCACTACTCAGCGCCACGCTGGACTACATACTCAAACCAGTACCGTGACAAATAAGCCTAACCTAAAAACATAACCTCAACATTTGCCCACTCATAACAAAAACACTGAATCACGGCGAATCAACGCATATAAAGCAACACAATCACAAAACGACTTCAAAAAGTCGTACACATGGATTAGTATAACTAGCTTGCATGGAAAACCATACAAACGGCATTTCATGCGGTTTTTTTTAGCGCCAGTGTGCAAGCAGCCTTGTACTTTCACACTTGCGGTAAAAACGCATGACGAAAGTTAATTTGTGTGGGTTTCTTAAAAGGTAGGCTTACCATATTATTTTTCTCTCAAACTGGGATGCTTACGGATTTTACTTGAGGAAATTTAGTTTTAGAAAAAATGTTTATTTTCTATAATTTAAAAAAAATGCACTACAGGCGAAATATTTTTTTGTATAACATTTTGCGTATAAATTATTTGAATTTTAGAAGAAAAACACTAGATTTTGTAATAAATATGCGTCGCAGGCGAGATTTTTTTTCAAGACAGCTTATCTTTTATATGGGAACACCCACCACGAAGCACTGAAAACTCATTGCGCGATCAACGTAACCACAAACTGTTAACAGAAAGGGATATTCTCTCTTTAAGGCATCCATAAATGCACAGTTTCGCTTAGCCATTTCTAATTTGTCACAAACAAGACAAGAAACTCAGTTGACTGTTTTAAACTATCTGAACAACATTTTGCAGCAACCTACCCTTCGCTAAAAGTATAAATATTAGTGGATAGTCAATGTTTATAGTTCACAAGTCATGTCTCGTGCATTGATCTCCCCGAACAGATACAATTCCAAACAGACAGACCAATATAGATACTATTATTTGTTCCAGCTATGGTATATCTTATGCAAATCCCTGCCCGAAGAGAAACCTTTGAGAGACGAGATGCACACGATCAGATCCCAACAACAGGGATTATCGATCAAGGACGATTTTGCAGCTCATTCCAAACTCCAAAGGAAATTGAACAAACTGGAAGACCAGCTCAAGCCGTTGGTAAAAACGAGACTTGAGAATAACGTCAAGCTGAAATACGCTGTGCAGTTAAGCGTTCAAGCAGTGTTGGCTGTTCTGATGTTGATCTCGGTCGTTTACTTCAGAAGAGTGCCGTTGATTGTCTTAAACCAGAGTCTTTTCCCTTTTGAAAATTTATTTAGCTATCCTAGCGGAGTGCCGCACGCCATCGCTCCGCACGCTTGGGTTTTAATATCGAGACTTTCCTGCAATACCGTTGTAAAGGCGGTCTCTAAACTCAACACGCCAAAGAAGAGTAGTGTACCTGAACAATGATACGTTAATTGTCATCAAATTGATTGATAATATGTATGTTCACGATAGAAATTATTTTGTATTTTGATTTTGTCTATACATATATTTATTTAAATAAATTGTTAGTTCTGTATGTGAACTAAAGTTTTAATTTATATAAACTATTAACCTAGGACACTTGGTGAATATGACCCAATGTAAAGAAGAATGAAACTGGATGAAGTGCTTTGGGAAGAATGAACATAGTATTTAAATCCAACATTCCGCTATACTTAATAAAGAAGGCATATGGTCAGTGCTTACTGCCAGTTATGACGTATGGATGTTAAACGTGGATGCTACGTAAGATCCAGTGCACACATAGAAGCATGGAAAGATGTATGCTTGGTATAACAAGAAGAGATCGCAAAAGAAATACATGGGTAAGAAGTATGACCAAAATGGCACACATAGCAGAATGTGTGAAAAAGTTGGAGTGGACACATAGCCAGAAGAATGTATGGTAGATGGTTGTGAAAAGTACTTGAACGGTATCTGAGAGGATGTGAAAGAAAGCAAGGTAGACAGAGTGGACGATGGGCTGATGAATTGAGAAGAATGTGTGCAGTCAAGTGGGTGCAGATTACTCAAGACAGACAGGAATGGAAGAGGATTGGAGATGCCTTCATCCAGCAGTGGATGGTGAACGCCTTAAAATGATGATGATAAACTATAAAAAAATTATTTTAATTTTCAGCTTCAATGTTTTTGTTATAGGTTTTGTTTTGTTGAGTTATTATTATTAGGCGTACCATTTTTTTCTTGTAATAATTTTTTTAATGCAAAAATCCGCCACAGGCAAAATCTTTCTTGCATTTGAACATATTTCATATAAAAAAGGCAACTAATTCATCGGTCAGTATTTAAATCAATAAACGGTCAGTAACTTTTCAAGACAATGGCCAGTATTATATTTAGAAAACGTTTCTGACCGTTTATATAAATTTACTTACCGTTATGTATTATCTAGTAACTGGTCACTTATGTATGTAGGTACAGACCACCTATTAAAATTACTCATCATTTGACTGAAATAACTGATGCAATAAATACAGGCCTATATAAAAGCCTCAAGTCTGTCTGTCAGCAATGTTAGACACGCGTCTTTGAACTGAAAGTATGTAATACTGTAGTATTGCCCGTTGACAATCAACGAATGTTTATCATTGAAATATGAGAGGTTTAACAATAGCGTTGACTATGGGTAATAATAATTCAAAATAGCATTATTTCAGTAAAATTTGGTGATGATTGGATTTATTAATTTCTGATAAATCTATCAACTAGAACGGGTACTTTCCTTATTATTTTCTTGTTACTTGTGACGAGATATGGTAAGTCTATTTTATGTCAAAAAAGATTTATTGCGATGTTGTTTTTTTTTTTTATATTTTTAGAACAAAGGGTTGGAACGAATGAATAAAATATGTAATAATTCAATTTTTAATTTATTTATTCTTCATCAAAACTCTAATAACAAATTTTTACTAGACTATTATATTAAAATATAATTAGAATTATTTACATTGAGCGTTTGCACAGTGCTTACTTGAACTATCTTTATAAATTGAATCGTCACTGGATAAATTCTGTGGAAAATCTGAAAATTGCATTATTGTACAATATAAATAGTTTTAACGATACAAAAAAAATAGATATTCTCAAAATAAGCCAGTTTTAAACTACAATAATGGATGTAAAATAAATGGAAACATGCTATGATATAAAATTCTTGGAATCAGACCCCGAAGATAAAAGCCTATGCTGATTGTTTTCATGAAACCATTACGACTGATTTAATGTCTAATGTAAAATCGACGAGGTTAGGTTAGGTGAAATGAAAAAAATCGATTTAATGATTTTAAACTTTTATTATCTATACATAATTATTGTATTCGATGTCTATCGGTAAAGGCTTTTTAAAATTCACAAGCGACGTACAATAAGGCCTCTATGTTTGCATGTTTTAAACTTTATAATAATAATAAATTAAAATGTTTTACAGAACCGTTCGGACAGAACTCAAAATCACAGAAAATAAACCGATTGTCAACCGTTCGATAAAACATTTATTTATATATATATATATATATTTATTTCATTTAAAAAAATGACTAATCTCAACGCTAACTATAAATATAGGAATCTATTCAAACTTAAGCAGCCTCTAACATCGTTATAAATACTCAATACAGTTGAACTAAAAACATTTACAACGAACAAACACACGTAAAAATAATAATAAAAATTGATATACATATTTATAATCTAATAAATTTTATTTCTTTTTTATTTAATTTTAAAATGAATTTACGCCTTCTTTACTTTTTTTCAAGACTAGTCCACATTACATTCGACCAGATTGTTTCCTATTTCGCTTACAAAATCTAATGTATCTAATTTACAAATCGTGTATATTTATTTACAAAAAAACTCGTACATAGTATGTATTTCAGTTTGTGCAATATTTTTGGCAACCTCTTAATTTCCCGGCGATAAAAATACAGTACGGCAAAAAATAAACTTACTTAAAACTTGATTTGATTATAATTTAATCAGACGGTGAATAATTTGAGCGAACAGTGCAGCGTAATCTAAAGGAAGATCTTAAATTGGCAATACTAAATGATTTAAAAAAATATTTAACGGTGTGGATTCAAGGTTAATTGATTTGTGCAATTACAAAAATACAACTACGTATCTATGTATGTATCTTTATTAAATTCTTCGTCGTACGTATGTTAATTCCTCAAGTGTGATTCACACTGTTCGATTTTTGTTGATAACGTGACTTGAAAAACAGTTGAAAAATGTAAACCTACTTTCAACTAGGTTTACATTTATCAGTTGTCTTTTTGATCAAATCAATAAAAATCGAACCGTGAGTACTTTACTTTATTCCCACACCATTCGACTAATCGGAGACTAACTTTGCAGAGTTGCTTCCTATGACCCTACTGGTAACATAGAATACTTGGGTAACAATTGTACATCGATTGATTTGATATAAAATGACCGCCTAAAGACATACTAGCCCTAATTCACTCTGACGTAAATATTATCAGATGCTTTACAATTAAAGCTCAAAAATTGACATGATTCTCAAAAAAAAAAAAAAACAGTTGAATATTTTCCAACTACAGCTGTAAAAAACTACATATTTACGTGACTTTTTTTTTACAAAAAAATAATTGTTTCGACATTTTCACTACTTGACGTCGATTGAATCACAGCCTTTAAAAACAAAATTGACTCACTAAAAAGAAAACAATATAAAACATAATGGCATAAAATTTACTAACATTATTTAGACTTTTCTCATATCGGAATAATTGTGCAAATAAAATCGTGATATTAAATGGTAACAATTGACAGCCCCGTTTATATATATATATATATATATTTATAATAACAAAAATAAAAATTGTAACGATGTTTCTCTACTGGTAACAAAAATCAATAGAACTGGCAACGCTCTAATTTCTATTTGATAGACGAAATTTGGCAGTTTAGAACGATTGTTGCAATTAAAATAGTTTTACAAAAAAAAATCATATATAAAAAAGGCAAAAGTATACCAACATCAAAAAAAAAAAAAAAAAAAAAAAATTACTTACATAATCTAAAAACTAACATTCTCAAATATACACCGGTAAACTCAGTCACAGTTGAAGCGACACATTGTACATAAATGTCAACCAAAACAGTATTTTTTGTACAAAAAAAATGATATCTTTGTTGAAAATCAAAGAAAAGATAAAATTTCATGAAATTCATTTCAATTACACATGGACATTTACAAGTCGCTTCATCGGCAACGAATAACAAATGCGCTTAACATACAAAATATAACTTAAAAAATATCATCTCACTTTTCAGTATGAAGAAGGCAAACGTTTAGCGTTCACATTTACATTGTGAATATGTACAACTTATTTATAATACCTGACACACACAAAAAATAAAGGCGGACATTAAAAAACCGGTTCTGTTTTCAAAAATTTACATCTCCCAAATTAATAACGCTACAGATAGAAAAAAAAAACATATCTATGTAAGTTCATTAAATCTTCTCTCTAATGATATGGTGGTTTTTGTCAAATGGATAAATTAATACATAATGCGTCCCCGAAGCACAAAGGTGACATGATTTTGCGAAAACGAGTTATGAATGCAACTTTGCTCCTCTTTAATTATACTATCAGGGCACATTCGACTGACAACACAATTTATTTTGGCATCACAAAGTAGACATGTGACAAGTCTAGACTTAAAAGAGTAAAATATGTACAATCATCATGTTTATATAAAGTTAGTCTGATTGATGACCAGTTCAAACTTTAAAACTGCTGCCCTGAACAATTAAACTATTTTGGACATGTTGCATTTGTGCTCTGAGGATGCGATATGTATGTATGTATGTATGTATGTATGAAGTTCTCTAATAAAATGCGTTTCTTCCATATTTTATTTTTAAACGCTAAATTTGGCATTATTTAATAATCCATTTTACGAACAAGGGACAATATGAACTTTAAAACGCTTTATCTTCATCGGGATAGCGTTATTAGTTTTGCAGACACAATCTTTCGAAAATTACACCGGGTTCTTAATATGTATTTAATAAAGGCCCTAATTAAAAAAAAAAACGTGCTCATTTAAAAACTATTATGTCTTGTACTTGATTTGCTTCGTATAAAAAGATTTTACGTTCATTTGGCCGGCTGCTGAACTGGTACTTTAGTCCCAGCGTTCGGTCCGTTTCATGACTCCGGCGGCTTCAACGGTAAAACGGAACCGCCGTGCTAGGTGCTGTCGTAGAACGACGAGTTGAAATACGCGGTGAGCATGTACACTACAGCTTCATAAGTCGACATCATGATGGCCGTGTTCGGTATTTGTCGCACTAGCTGTGTGCCCAAACCCCTGTTGAATTCCAAAGTATATTAAATACACACGTTACGGTATTTAAATTATTATATATTTTTAAAAATATGTATGTATACCTGTAAACTCCTCTGTGACCTTCCTCAATCCACACGGTGTGAAGCGTTTGCCAAAATGACCTATATTTGTTGCCTTCTTCTCTAAGTCGGGTACGAGCTACTTCTGCAATGAGAATTTCACACATTACTACACCGATACAAATTTTATACGATTAACTCTACTTCCATAAACATCGAATAATGAGATTGATCAGCAAATAAGTGGTGTATATGAAGAGCTTGATCACCTGGCTTCACCGTGAAATTGTATGAGAAATAATACTTACAATCAATCTATATATGTACATATTTCAAAATCTTTGGGTATAATCCACAAACAAATTCTTACTTACTAGCTTGTCCTAATACGGAAAATACGTTAAAATAATGTGAAAATATAACAGCCAGGCGATAGCTCACTGGTTAGAGCGTTAGTCTCTTGAGCGAAATTCCGGGGCTTGATCATCGCATGTCGAATGATTTTCTCAACGTTAATTATCGTTATTGGCAAGACAATACCAATACATCTGAACAATACCAAATCGTTTCCTGATAAAATTTGCCAATTTATCTAACTTAGTTGTGAGACTGTTCATCATCAACTGACAATACTCTAGTAATAGAAAATTAAGTTTCCTTTTGCTTGGAAATGGATAGATGGACAATTATTTGTTAAACACTATCTATTAGTACATCAAATAAAGTAATAAATGAAGTGTGTAAGACTGGACGATCTCTTCAAATAAATTATTACATAGCAGTTTTTTTGGTGAAATCAATAATTTCAAATCAACAACCTGTATGTTCTATATCATCATCATCATATATATAACAGCCATATTCCATCTGTCATGACAGTGCGCTTGCGCATTCATCCAAACTAGGTAATGACGGGCCTGCTACAATTTGACAATATTAATCCTCAAAAGGTTCGCGACTTTGCTAAATTGTTACGTTGCTGTATTATAACGCGCCATCTTTACAAAAATATATACAAACTATTAAATTTAATATTATTTTTTTCTAAGCTCAGTACTTTATTCATTTGTCAAGTTTGAAGTACGCATCACTATATATAGTAGCGCAGGGGTCTGCCCGGCCAGCTGTCTGGCTGGATAGCCGTGGATCGCTTGCATACATACTGCACGTACACATACATATACTCACCAACACAAACAATCACAGTACGGGTGATGAGAAACCGCTCTGTTGATATTCAACGGGCTTACACTAGTTAAATATATGTATAGTTCTACATATGTACATAAATAGAAACGTGACCACTCTCACAATTGAGCGTGTTCATAGCGACAGCTTCGGTTCATAGTTCAGTAGCGAGACTGTAGATTGGCCAATTAAATTACAATACAGTCTCCGGTTGGGATACAAGTTGACGTTCTTTTTGAGAGCATGACTTGAATTAAAAACTAGGATGTGTGAATGGTGCGTTACCGTGAGGGTATGCTATACACGAGGCCACAGTTTTTGAAAAGGCTCCGGCCGCCATAAACTCTAAGAAGTCTTTGGGTTGCTTTCTATTGGGATTGTGTTCCGACGCATCGCCGTTCGCGATCGCTCTACGTCTGCTCGCCTCCATCAGTCTCGCTTTGACACCTTCGTACAATACAAAGTGTACTACCGTTTCGCTGATGCCCATATACGAGGCACTTATGCCTTTGTAAAATCCTAAGATTCCCTGGAAACGATAAAAAAATCAATGAAATCCGTGCCAAAGATATATGTACATACATACAATTAATATTGATCCACGGAAATGGTCGCTTACCGTTTGTGCGTATATTCGTTTGATGCATTGTGCCGCCGTTACTGATTGTCCATCGAGCTGAAGTCTCGTTTTGACGAACCATATCGGATTAGTTGTCGTGCAAGCAACGAAACCTACAACAAAAATAAATTTCAAAATACTCGACGGTAACGAAAATCCATACAAAGGTGACAATAAGAACAAATTTAATGAACTCAGAAGACAAAATTATTTGACTGAGCATTATTATCAATAATTAATCACTATTTAATTGAAATTAAAATAAAATCAAACGCAAAAGACACAAGTTTACGCTCGTCAGATCTATTATTACGTTACACTAAGACAAGATGGACCATACGTAAAGGATCCGGTTATAAATTATTAATTACTCGATGAAAATTAATTTAGGAAATTGGTTATCTTATCGTAATGTACTGGGTTTTTCATTAACACTTCTGAAGGTAGCGTACTTGATATTTAGTGTTGCCGCTGTCTGTCATAGTAAAGTAATTAAGGAAAGATACTCTCCAGTGGTGAAACTGTTGCCTTTTCGAGGGGAGGAAGGAAGACAAGGAATGGACTATGATTTGGTCGGTGGAAAGGAATTGTGGAATTATGATATTCCAACAGGAGACATACTATCTGTAGATTTAGTAATATCCAGGTCTTACCCAATGGTGATATTTAAGGTTGAGAATCTAGCCTCGGACTTTCGTTCAAGAAACTAGAGCTCTAACGCATACAATTAATTAAATTAATACCATTCACGAAGGTTTTTTTAGTGTTAGTAAAAATCTTAATACATTACACTAAGATACCTAATTTACTAAATTGATTTTTATCGAGTAGTTAAAAGTTATAGCAAAAGCACACTGCATCCGTATTTATTGACTACCTTGTACAATGGTAATTCAGATAGATAAAAAGAAAAGCATTGATACAATTGATATAATACATTATAAAGAAAGAGTAAAAAAAAAAAAAACATATTACCGGCCGCACTGGCAGCAGTTAGATGAACAACCGGAGTATCCGGCTGCAAATGCTGATTTGCCAGTGCCTTGGCTCGGGAATATGTACAGAAGTATATAGCACGAGATGGGGCCACGCCTATTAAGTTGGGGCCGAGACCCTTAAATAGGGCTCGGGGACCTTCCGTTTCTACTATATGTCTGCAAAGAGGAAATTAATCACCATTCAGTTATGATACTCAAACACACGAATCAATCAAATATTATTACTCTTCAGAGTTCATGAACCAATTAATGAATGAGTGATATTTTGCACCATCTATCGAATCAAGCTTATTTTTCATTCGGTTTAATTATTTATTTTGGAAAACAATTTAGATTCAATTTCTTTTCGGTTAACTATAGTGAAAGATTGAGCTAGAGTTGACAATTATTTTGTTGTTGCTTTTAACATGAACACTCTCCCCTAAAACAGATAATTGACTCATTGCTTTTTTTTTTGGTGTACAGCAGTAGTCATCAACCTTTTCGCGCATTGCGCAATGCCCAATTTTCACATTGAAACAATCTTACCGCCCACATTAATATCAAAACTTTTAAGTACTACCATCATTCTTTAGTTTTACAACTTTTATCAAATTTGAATCATTTATAAAAAGATTGAATGGATTATTCAAGTCATGGAAAATAGTTTCTGAACAGCTATTTATTAGTTATTATTTCCTATCGATGATTATCTTAAGTATCTTAAGCATTTCAGCCAACTAATTTTCAAATTTTGTAACAAACTACAGTGTAATGCAGTTTAGTGAAGTGAAAACCTGGGTTGACGACCACTGATGTACACGAAAAGCAGTGTCCATATTAAGGTCACCAGTACAACAAGAATTGACCAATCGGGCTCAAACCTTCACCGTACATATACATATATATATTTTTTCTTCGAACTTTAATATCAGTCAGCAGAAAATAGAGTATTGTCGTTTGTATTCTAATGGATGGCTCAATATATCGAACGATTATCTCACTTTCGTATTAACATATGAAAACTGATAAGGATTCTTTTAATATTTACAAATGTACAAAATTTTATTTTATAAATTTACCTTATACATTGTATAAGGCTGACACGAGGCTGAGATCTTACATCGTTGCGGCACGAATTCGATACCTAAAACAAAAAAAAAATAGCAACAATGTTAAATTCCGTTCAGAAGTTAGCGTATGTTATCAACACATACACACACACACACACACACACACACACGATAATTGGTCTATTGAAGTAGATAATCACATGGCAATGAAATATGATTGTATTTCAAAGTCGCACTGTGATTTCCTACTAGAGAGCGGCAAAACAAATTAACAGATGTACGACACGAACGGTACACTCTGTTGGAGTTTGCATTCGTCGTTTTGGGATAAGGGTAGTGAATTTTCAGAGTAACACGATGATAGTAGGACCTGCCGGCAAAGCGCGCGCGTGCAGAAGTGCCTGACCTGAGAGGCAGATGGAGTCACTCGGACGGCTAACGGAGATGTCCTGGAGCTGGAGCCGCCGACACCACGCGACGACTGCAACCGAGTCTTGACCACTTCCAAAGGACAAGTCACCACAGCTCCAGCGGTGCCTGCAACACTAATCGTCAAAAAAAAATACTTTAATTCAAAATCAAGTTCAATAAATGAACTATAACTTAATTTCCAAAAGTGGAATCAACATATTTTTTTAATTCAACATCCCGCTATGCTTAAAAAATAAGGCATACGACCGATACGTACTGCCAGTTATGACATATGGATGTGAAACGTGGATGCTGAATTCAAGAATCCAGTGCACACAGAGAAGCATGGAAAGATGTGTGCTCGGTATGACATGAAGAGATCGTAAGAGGAATACATTTATCTATTTAAGGTATGTAGCTTAAAAAGCTAAATTTACAAACAAACATTACTTAAAGCTAAAATTAAAAAATAAACTTATTATCTACCAGCACTTGTACAGAGGTGCTGTTTTAAGACTGCCAGGAATCTTATCAATTTTATCTATATTTCTAAGAACTTCTGGCAGGCCATTATATTCGACAACACCCCTGTACAATACTTCATATGCTTGGTATGACAAGAAGAGATCGTAAGAGGAATACATGGGTAAGAAGTATGACTTAAGTGGAAGATATAGCGGAACGTGTGAAAAAACACATAGCGAGAAGAATGGATGGCAGATGGACACGAGTAATACTGGAATGGTATCCAAGAGGATGTGAAAGGAAGCAAGGTAGACCGAGTGACGGCTGATGAATTGAGAAGAATGTGTGGAGTCAAGTGAATGCAGATTGCTCAAGAGAGACAGGAATGGAAGAGGATTGGAGAGGCCTTCATCCAGCAGTGGATGGTGAACGGCTGAAAACGATGAACTTATTTTTTTTTTTTTTGTCTATTGAACACGAATACATATGTATGTAACGAATGTATAGTCTGTTTTTCGAAACAAGAGAATATGGTGCTTAACTGTTTCTTCTAACTGTGTTTGTTAAAAGGGAACAAACACTAGAAAAATCCATCAATACCGTTTTCCGGGGAAGACTCAGTACTCTCGCATCTCAAAAAAAAGACTATACCTTCGAAAGTCGACCCAATAAATCTTTTTCGGATTCAATGGGCAATAATCAAAGAAAAGAAAAAATTAAATTTCATCACTGATACAAAAAGGTTGAAATTTGCAGAATAGTCATAATCCAGGTTAGCGCCAAATCGACTAATACATTTCAATATGCTCTTCCATTGAAGGTTTCCAGAGTGTTTCTAAACGCCAAGCAAGAGAAGATTTGATGCAATTTTTATTTATTTAGTCACAATGGAGAGATGGAAATCATGATTCAAATAGGTCTCTTTGCTCGGCTCCAGTTTCTTGATAAATGTTGTAGAATATCAAGTTTCATCACTACAAGATACAGATAGTTCAAAAGCTTTATCCAGAAGAATAAGGACTTTGAACAATGCTCAGTTTCTCAGATGTATTTAACCTTTTTTAGCATCCCTCCATTGTGACTGCAAAAAAAAACAAAAACAATTAAAACTACCTCTTATCCTCTTCGTGTTTAACATTCAACCAAAAACCTTAATCCCGAACCCCCGAACAGTAAATCATTCTGAAATGTGTCAGTCGGCTCGGCGTCACCCTGTACCAATAATACTCAGTTAAAAACGGAGGAGCAAATTTAAACTGTCGTAAACAATGCATACACACGATGCAAGCAAAGGCCGATTTAGCACTGTATAATTCAATTGATCAATAGTAATATAACGACTTAAACATGTACATATAATATTCATACGGAATTGCACGCTATTATGTGTTTACATAAATGCACTTTAGCTATTTTCAACCGATCGATGTTTGATGCCAAAATAAAATCTGGATAAAAAGGTCAAGATCACTGTATGTACGTATGTACAGTAAACAAAATGAATCATATTTACATTTTACAATCAATAAGTTACTAAAACTGAATTTATCATTCTTAAAATATGCAGTATTGATAAAACGGTGCATCTGAATGCTGTAAATAAAAAATTAAACATCAAATTCGCGTTGAATTACTCTAAATGTGTATTGCATGGAGATAATAAAACTTGACATTACTATCATACGACATGTATGTGAAAGTGAATAATAGTCCGTTATCAATTGATTATTATTAATTTCTTAAAACGATGATTTAAGAGCGTTATCAATCAGCATTGTCCGTGTAGTAAATTCACTAGGGAGATAATTTGCAATACCGTATCCAGGTATGAATAATCGAGTCTACAAAATCTATGTATATCTATATATCCAACTTAAGAAGCATTTTGTTGTCGTGCAAATAAAAAAAAAGAGGGTTGGGCTGTCCAAGATTTACAACTTTGGTAGGTTATCGGTAATTCCAAGAAGCCGAGATGGTGATGAAGCTTATTGGTTCAGACCCAGGTAGTCGCAGATCGATACATCGGTCAAGACTAGGATGTTTCTTAAGTTGGACAGAGTATAGTTCATTTTTAACTTCTTCCACGATGATTCAGCTAGTTAGAATACCATATTTTTCAAGAATCTTCATAAAGTAGCTCCTGAACAAATGGGAAATTTCTCAAGTTTGTATACAATATACAAATACACCGATATTTTAAAGAGGAATTATATTAGCTTTTAAACGAGCGATCTTGTATTAAACTTAGTTCTAACTTAAACTTGGTACTAACAACTTTGAGAATAGTTAATTAACTTCAACTTTGAAATTTACCCCTTTTGTTTTAAACGTATTATTATTGTTTTAGTGATCGGTAAATATATTAAATGGTCAGAAATTAACACTGAACGAACGGTAAGTATATTTATATAAACGGTCGGTATTAAAAGTAAGTGGTCAGTAGTTACTGACGGTTTGGGTAAAGGTTACCGACCAAAAGTATTTATTACTTATCATTTCTTTGTAAAGTCGCCTTATTTATCTTGTACGTAAAATTACAAAAAATAAAAATAAATATGTTCTCGTCAAAACGCAAAAAATGCGCCACAGGGGTGAAATATTTTCAGGCATAATAAAAACACAACTTTTTTAGTACTTGACATAATTACATTGATAAAGTCAAAATACTGAAACACAGTGCAGTGCGCCGCCAAACTTTTCCATTGGCGAGATTCCGATCGCAAACAAAAAAAAAAAAAAAAAAAAAAAAAGGTTCAACATCACGGGGAAAAAAAGTTTGGCAACACGTAGCGCGGCATGGCGTTTAAAATATAGTAATATTTTTCGCTACAGCCGATTATTCGGATGTTTGATCGATTCCATTGGCGATTTTTTGATCGTGTGTACATTTTTTGCACGGAGAGGGCGCGTGTTGTGTTGCGAACGAACTGCGCAATAAATTGCACAAACGCGCACAATTATGTAAACACGGGGGAGCGAGGGGGTGAGGGCCTCATGATAATAATATTGAGGGTATTATATACTGACCCGCCCGCCAAGAGATGTATGGCGGTGTCACGCTGCGACATGGTGGTGTTTGCGCGGTTGAATCGTCGAGTAGCGAATAGCGAATAGCGAGTAGCGAATAGCGAATAGCGAATAGCGAGTAGCGAGTAGCGGGAATGTGATCGCGTTGTAGCGAGAAGCGGCCGGCAGCCGACAGCTGAGCCGCCTGCCGCTTATTTACGCGCCGATCTTATCACTGCCTCTCAAACTGTGGCTCGCGATTCCAATTTTACTCCAATTCGAGTCATTTCCCCGTCCTACTACCGTTTAGGTGTCTCCGGTAGTGTTTGTAAGTCAAGAATATTCTCGGAGAACGAGAATATTCTCCAAAGATTATTCTTCGTTATAAAACACGTTCTAGGATATTTTCAGAACCTAATAGGAGTAATAGGACTTTCTAGAGCACAGGCTCCCAACCTTTATCGAGTGGCGACCCCTTTTTATAAAAGCCAAGTGACCCGCGACCCCGATATATTTGAATAAGGCAAAAAATTGCATTCATCATCGTTTTCAGCCGTTCAACATGCACTGCTGGATGAAGGCCTCTCCAATCCTCCTCCATTCCTGTCTGTCTTGAGCAATCTGCATCCAGTTGACTCTACATATTCTTCTCAATTCATCAGTCCATCGTCCACTCGGTCTACCTTGCTTTTTTTCACATCCTCTCGGACGCCATTCCAGTATTTCTCGCGTCCATCTGCCATCGATTCTTCAATTTTTTCACACGTTCTGTTATATCTGCCACTGGTCATACTTCTTACCCATGTATTCCTCTTACGATCTCTTCTTGTTATACCAAGCATACATCTTTTCATGCTTCTCTGTGTGCACTGGTTCTTACGTAGCATTCTTGAATTTAGCATCCACGTTTCACATCCATACGCCATAACTCATTATTATAGTAAAAAAAATAATTTTTAGTTTACTGTTTCAATTGGCGACCCCACAGAAAACCCTTCGCGACCCCATTTGGGGTCGCGAGCCATAGGTTGGGAATCCGTGTTCTAGAGTGTCTGAAAGCATTTTGAATGACATTTTTTCATTCTGACGACACTGAATGTGTCATTTCGTCATTTTAATATAAGCACTACTAGCATGAACGTTTTCCGCGAAATTCTCACAGGAATGCAATGTTTATCAACTCTGGAAGCAATAAATTATGTATACATATTTTTATTGCTTTGGTTATGATATTCCAGTGAAATTGTTCCAACTTATGATATAATCATTCATTTAAACTTGATCGTAAAGAAATTGTCATATTCACGCCCCATCAAATTTAGTTTTTGTCACGGATACTAAACTAATATTAACTAAATCAACGACGATAGAGGACGTCAACTTGACGCAGCGATACAGCTCAGGTTTGTGAGGGCCTTAAAAGTCTTCTATTTCAATCTTCTCCCACAATTCATTTACCTGTAGAGCATGCAAACAATGCATGCGAGAACGATATAAAGGGGTTCCACTGTATAGTCATATTATTTTTATATTATATATTATATAATAATATATAACTATATATTATATATTATTGCTATATATAGTAGATTATGTTAGTTGAGGGTTGGTGGCCTAATGTGAGAAAGGAGGTGGAGGTGTTCTCTTCAAGACGGCTTATATAGTTGCACAAGGGTCTGCCTGGCTAGCTGCGGAACGCTCGCAAATTCACGGAACGTGCATGTTGCAATCGCGTCGATGTTGCGTTGCGTCGGTGGACGCATGTCATGCACTCACTCACACATATACTTACGGCACGGGTAGCGCGAAGCGTACGTATTTTTAAACTATTTACTTCATTTTGAACTACTAAATACACTATAAGTATATATGTACATGCATAAATGATAACCACCCGGTGACACTGTCAACTGCATTGACTAGTTTATAAATAGAATTACAAGAAGAGTTTGGGCCGATCCGTAGTAAAGTGACCAACTGTATCGTAACAGCTCCAGGTCTCTGTCTCAGGTCATTTTTTTTATACGAAGTCTTCTTCACGTCTATGCTATTTATTCATTGTTCTTATTCTAATTTTTCTCATCCACAAAGCAACGTAAAACACCGAAGAGTGCGAGTATAATTATGTCCCTTGTCACTTCATTAAAGTCGACTCCAGACGATGCGTGTAATCCGCCAGACAAATGTCAAGTCATTTGGACGGTCGTTCGAGTAGCTGTGAATACATTTATCCATACAAAAAAAAGCTTTTAAACTAATATATACAATTTTCAATAGAAATGCATTTTGTTGATACGAAAAAAGTTATGATATTTTTATCCATACAAATTTTGACCTTTGCTTAGCTCTATGTTACGTAAAAATACTATTGGAACAAAATAGTTAAATCGGGAAACCTTGGCCTAAGAAAACGACGCTGTAATATAGTGACTATTTACATGCTTACAATCACTCACTTGAACTGGAACACTGAATCCTAAATCAGAGCTACAGTATTGAATTAATCTCATATAACTATTTTATGGTTTGATACATATAACCCCATATTGTAATAGTTATCATAAATGACAAATCAGCAGTCCACCGCAAACAAATTAATTGTAGCAAAGTGTTGTGAAATTTGACCAACCATTGTGAAACGGCGAACATTTGATCTAAAAGCCAATGTAAAGGTTACTAAATATATTAACAGTCGAGATGTTAATTTATGACTTTGAGACGGCTGATAATAGCATACGATAGTGGAAAAAAAGGTATATTTTTATGCCTCGAAATAACATGAAAATAAGTTTAAGTTTATTCGAGTTGGAATTGCGCCAGAAACGTTTCTTGTAAACATCGTTTGATTCATACGGGCACAATCATTTTTTTTTACCAAAGTCCACTTGTATGGCGAAAGGTGCGCGCCACATTTTGACCTTCGCTGCGTGAAATATTATGTACGTGCCTAACCTAAAAGTGGCAAGGTGTACCAACGCGCAAATGTCAAATTTGTCGAATTCAACGAAAATGTCCCGTTTTGGGTTAAATCAACGCGTTTCTTTCGCTCGTTCTCGAATGGTTTCGATTGTGTAATGGAAAATTTGACATTGCTGAGCGTTCTGAAAAAAAAAAAATGTAAACAACATGAAATGCATGCGCGCGCCAAGTGATACCACTCTTTAAAATACTGTATCTATGTAAAAGGTGGCAACACTATCTCAATCAACAACAAATAATAATAAGGGTAAAATGCCCGGTAGTTGGTACTGAATCAGTGGTTGGTACTTTCAACTTTACTTTGAAAACAGACAACATTCAAATAGTTGTGTACTTTTATCTATACTCTATCCCAGGGTTTCATAACCTTTTTTGTTCTATGCCAGTTAAATGCCAGTTAAATGAAAGCAACGGACCCCTTCTCAAAATAAAGTTTTTAAATGCAAAATATGAAAATATATAGATATACATACGTATACATATACGATATAGTAATAGATACTGTATTTAGTAGAAACATGGCCAGGCCGCAGCCATTTGCGAAACCTAAACTTTAGAAACAACTTGTATGGTGTCCATTTTTTCGACAGTGTCAATTACCAAGTACTCTACCCTAGTCTTGTAGTTTTAATAAAATGCACTCATAATATATACTACTTTTTATAGTATTTTTATATATTCAATGAGCAGTTTATTCAGTATTTATTCAGTTGAACTGTTTTGTCCTGTCGAACTTTTCACCGTTACCGAAATCTGATTAACGTTGTAATGAATACAATGAAAAATAACAATAGTAAGAATTTCGTTTGTTTTAACAATCAAGAAAGTATGGAGCTATTTGTATCTTCTAAGCGCGTTTGTTAAAAAGGGACAAAAACATTAATGTCAACGCCTAATCTGCCATAAGCATCAATGGAATTCTACCAAATATGAATTTTTGATTTTATCAATTCATTTTAAAAAATTTGATAACTGTCGATAAGATATGTATGTTTTTAAAATTGAAAACAATATAAAAATTTTCTAATCTATTGATCAACAATTGAAAATCTGTCAATTTGTCAATCTATATTTAGCTGAGAATACTTTTGTAAAAATCTAAACTGTACTATACATTTCACCTTATATTATTTATTCAAATGATAAAAACAAACATTTGACAGTGACTTACACGCCTACTGAATATAAAAGTCTTAAATTATCTCAAAACTCTTATCTCGTTCTTGACGAAACTGAAGATACACGACGACTAGCTATTTTAGCTGTAACTACAGAGACGGACGGTGTTTCCGGTGTGGAAATATTTTATTAATCTCGAGAATGACTTGCAAATTGACTTATTTCAACATGAGAGCCCTCGGGGAACCGATAAGGATGATTCTCACGTACAATGGAATCAAGTTTCAAGATATAAGGCTCGATCGCTTCGGAAAAGATTGGATCGAGAAGAAATCCTGTAAGTAAAAATTATTTTTGAATTTCATCGAGCATCGAATCGAACGCGAAAAATTACTTTGATTTTTTTTAGTTGATTGAACGGTTATAAATTTAGTTAAAATTTTCAGCGTTTCCTATGGGCCAGTTACCTCTTTTGGAGATTGACGGCATAGCTTTGCACCAGAGTAAGGTAATTTGCAGATATTTAGCAAAAAAATCTGATCTGCACGGAAAAAATGAAAGAGAATCGGCGCAAATAGACGTAGCTGTTGATGTTATCTACGATTTAATAATGAGTTAGTATTGTTTACTATTCTTTAACCTCTCATATTATAATTTTGACAAAACGTAGTCACTGTCGATGGGCATATTGTTGAGATACGTAATGCGTACAATGCGTACTGCCAGTTATGACGTATGAATGTGAAACGTGGATGCTAAATTCAAGAATGTTACGCAAGATCCTGTGCACACAGAGAAGCATGGAAAGATGTATGCTCGGTATAACGAGAAGAGATCGTAAGAGCAATACATGGGTAAGATGTGCAGATATAGCGGAACGTGTGAAAAAGTTGAAGTGGAGCTGATGGGCTGATGAATTGAGAAGAATGTGTGGAGTCAACTGGATGCAGATTGCACAAGACAGACAGGAATGGAAGAGGATTGGAAAGGCCTTCACCCAGCAGTGGATGATGAACGGCTGAAAATGATGATTATAATTATTTTGATGTATTTCTGTTATTTTTTTTTAGAAATGAGGGTACTTCGAGACATATCGGATCCGTCAGCCCAAGAGAAAAAATACGAAGAGTTCAAAAACATATCAATACCGTTCTACCTAACCAATTTAGATAATATGGCGAAATCAAACTCGGGTTATCTGGGGTGTTCCAAAGTGAGCTTTTAGATTGTTGCTTCGAGCTATATCGCGTTTAAATGTTTTATTTTATGACCATCGTTATGATTTTTATGAATATTTTTATAAATATAATCCATATTGTATTGTTAACGGTGAGATTGTGAACGAAAATTTTGTTTGTAATTGTATACTATTTTCGTTGCAGTTATCTTGGGCAGATTTCTATTTTGCTGGAGCAATCGACTATCTCGAATATTTGTGTCGTTTGAAATTTAGAGACGATTATTCAAATTTGAAAAAAGTCATTCAGAATGTTATGGAAGAGCCAAAGTTGAAGGAATATCTCTCTAAAAGGACAAATTCTGAATTCTAACTCGATTCTAATAAGTGTATTGTTATCTATAATTATAAAAAAAACAACATTGAATTACATCTTGATAAATGGTGTATAATATCAAAGAATGGCAATTTGTGGTATATACATAATTCCTTTCGTTTTGATTTTTTTTTATTTCAAAGGTTTATGACAGTAAAAAACACCATTATCATTTTCAGTCGTTCACCATCAACTGCTGGATGAAGGCCTCTCCAATCCTCTTCCATTCCTGTCTGTCTTGTGCAATCTGCATCCAGTTGACTCCACACATTCTTCTCAATTCATCAGCCCATCGTCCACGCAGTCTAACTTGCTTTCTTTCACATCCTCTCGGATACCATTCCAGTATTTCTCGCGTCTATCCGCCATCCTTTCTTCTCGCTATGTGTCCACTTTAACTTTTTCACACGTTCCGTTATATCTGTTACCTTGGTCATGCTTCTTACGATCTCTTCTCGTTATACCGAGAATACATCTTTCCATGCTTCTCTGTGTGCACTGGATCTTGCAGTATTAATAAATATAAGTAGTTTCTGTAAACGTTCAGTTGAATGGAAAATGTTTAGTTATTCTCTGTCCAACTTAAGAAACGTATTTCATTCGTGCAGCTGAAAAAGAGGGTTGTGGCTGTCCGAGATTTACGACTAATTCTCACGTAACTAACTGGTATCAAGTAATATATTATTTATGTATTAAATTTTTACTTTACTTTTCTCCGCCGTACCACTCCTTCTCTTGTGGCAGCAGCTAGCTCCCATTGTTCTGTCAAATTCTATACAAAAAAAAACTGCACGGCATTGGCGTCGGCCAGGCCGACGCACTCGCGAAACCATGCCCTTATATTAAATACAAAAAATACTTGTAATTTATTACTTTATATTAAACAGCACCATTTTTTAACCGACCAAAGACACTTGACAAATTAATAAACGACCGAACAAAGTATTAGTTGCCATGAAAATATTGCTTTGCCTGAAATCGGGCATGGTCGTAAAACACGATCTTAATGCCACAAACGTCAAATTGCGTAATTTCGTAATAGAACCAAAAGGTGACCGGCTCGCGTGATAAATATCCGTCATTATTGTAATACGATTCAAAATGTTCGCCGCAAGACGTGCAGTTGCAGTTGCATTGTAAATATTCACATTCTTTCATTTTACGTCAATTGTTATGTACATATACTAGTAGCAAAGCGTAGTAACAGTAGATAATCATATGGTGGAGATAGTTGATAGTTATTTGTACTTAGGACAATTAGTGAATATGACCGGATGTAAAGAAGAAGAAATAAAACTAGGATGGAGTGCTTTTGGAAGAATGAACGTAGTTTTTAAATCCAACATTCCGCTATGCTCTGCATCCTAAATCTGAATTCCATATCCATACGTCATAACTGGCAGTACACATTGGTCGTATGCCTTATTTTTTAAGCATAGCGGGATGTTAGATTTAAAAACTATGTTCATTCTTCCAAAAGCGCTTCATTCTAGTTTCATTCTTCGTTTTATATACATACTAGCTGAATTGCCCGGCGTTGCTCGGGCGGGTGAAAGTTTATGAATGAAAAAAAAAACTATCTATTGATGAAAAATTGAAACAAATGAAAACATTTATTCTCCAGTTCAAAAAAAAAATTGATTAAAAATTTTGTATATGGGGGCCCATTGAATTTTATATAGTAGATATGTACATAGTAATATGTATACAAAATTATCTATTATTTATATTGCATTTCATTTATGATTGGAAAATTCGACAGAAATGGAGCATTGAAAGGCACCAACTCTAGGGCAAAACATACTTTGCCCGATTTGCCATATGAATACAAAGCTCTGGAGCCAGTTATCTCTGGTGATATAATGGCACTTCATCATTCCAAGCATCACGCTACATATGTGGCCAATTTGAACGCTGCCGAAGAGAAATTAGTCGCTGCAAACAGTAAAGGTATAACAATCGAGCAAAATAAATACACTAGCCATTAAAAAACTAATGCTAATTTCAAAGATTTATACATAGCTCCAAAACTAATTATTAAAAAAGTATTTAAAGTTTATAGTCCTCTTTCTCATTAGAAAGATGACTATGAATATCATTATATGATGGTTTTTGCCAAACGGATTACACTTTTTTGACATTCTGCAGTCGATTTTTCAATATTTGTTCAAAATCAATATTGGAATCTACATATGTATAGTCAGATATTTTATCTTTTCATCTTTCAAATATTTCTAAAGAGTCGCCCAGTTCTAATCAAAAGTCAAAAAGTATGTATTTTCACTTGGGATTTTTTACGGCAACTAATTAATCGGTCAGTATTTATATCAATAAACGGTCAGTATTTATATCAATAAACGGTCAGTAAAATTCCAAGAAAATGGTCATTATTATATGAGCCGTTATTTTTTAAAGTGTTGTAAGTCCAATTTAAAAAAAATTAGTTAATGGTCGTTTTGGTTACACTTATCTGTTTGTATGTATATATATTATTGTACGCATATTTAGAAAACGGTCAGTGAAACTAATAAATGGTTAGTAAAATAATAAAGCAATCGGTCTGTAAACTTTAAATACTGGCGGTTTATATAAATTTACTTACCGTTTAGTATTGATTACTGATCATTTAATATATTTACTGAAAACATAAGTACTGATGATTTATTAAAATTACTCACCGAAAATTAAATTAAAAGTTAAAATAACTGACTGAAAATCGTAAAGGTTACTGACCCATTAAATACATGCCATTTTTTAACCACTTAATATTATTTTATATGGCGTAGAAAAATCGCCGAATTTCGAGCTAATCAGCATTTTTTTTATTACCAGATTCGTGCTCACTGGGCATAAATCTTTAAGAAGTTATATTTCGTCTCCGAACCAAAAAAAAGTCGTCATTTTCGAACAGTGATAATCCATTTTCGAAAATAACCACCATATCATTAGAAAGGGTACAACATAAACTTTAAAATACGTTATTTTTTATCATAGATTTTTTATTCATTGGGCAAAAATCACCATATCATTAGAAAGAGAACTATATGAACTTTAAAATGGTTCAGATTTTCCTTATTACATAGTTTTGGAGTTGCATTTCAAACTGTACGGCCGGGGTACGAAAAGAATTACAATACACATGTCCTTAATATTTTTTCAGGAGACGTTAGCGGAATTATTTCTCTCGAACCAGCTCTTCGTTTCAACGGTGGTGGTCACATCAATCATACAATTTTCTGGCAAAATTTATCTCCTAACGGTGGATCTCCATCCAAAGAATTATTGTCCGCTATCGAAAGGTATGTACAGTATCAAATACAGATTATCTCATATGGACTTGGATATTGGATATTTTACAATTATTTATCATTCATTAGGGACTTTGGCTCATTGGAGAAGATGAAAGACGCACTCGCTACACGTTCCATTGCCGTTCAAGGCTCAGGTTGGGGATGGTTAGGTTTAAACAAGGAGAATAAACGTTTGCAAATAGCTACGTGTAGCAATCAAGATCCGCTCGAAGCGACTACGGGTTCGTTTTATATTATTCAGGGTGGTGACGTATTCTTCATCCTTATCGTCTTTTAAATACAACCCCTTGAAATGTAACTGGATGAAGAATTCGTCGCTTCTGTGTATATCGTTTGATTCGTAAGTTTAAAGCTTATTGTTTTATTGTTTCAGGTTTGGTACCCTTGTTCGGAATCGACGTATGGGAACATGCTTATTATTTACAGTACAAAAATGTCAGAGCCGATTACGTTAAGAGGATTTTTGATGTCGCTAATTGGAATGATGTTTCGGCGAGGTTCGCTAAAGCTCAATAAAAACGTTTGGACACTGTCAATCGTTGATTTTCTACCAAAAATATCTTTCCTAAAATAAATAGTTATTTTAGGAAAATCTTTGCTTATGAATCTTACGAAATAGTGAAAAAAAAAATGGTGTTGTGTTGCAGTATCAGTTTTGCATTTTTACTGAATAGTTATTGTATGTTTGTTAAACTTATTTTTTAGAAAGGAATAATAAAGGAATATTTTTAAAATTCGTTACCCCACTATCGTTATTTTCTTTGGTTGATTTTTATACATATGTATATGTATGTACATATGTTCATAGTTATTTTCTTGATTGATTCTAATAAGATATTCTTGATTTATTGAAATAAGATTCTATTATGAGATTTTGACAAAAATTAACCGATAAACGCAAAAAAAATAAGCAGATTTGCTAAAAGTCCTTTCGATTCTAGAAAATTCTGAAATAAATTTTATTCGTAATTTTGCTACGTGTCTCAAGTGATTTCATCTGATTCTTATGAGATTCTTATTCGATTTATAATAAAGTCCTAATGAGAATAATACAGAATTATTGGTTTACGCAAAAATTGCTCTAGAAATTTCATTATTAGTGTGTCATCATCATTATAATTTTGTCAATGGCCAAATTAAAATCGTCCTTGATTAGAATCGTAGAAGGTTATTTAAAGGGAATTAAAATAATTTATAGCAATAAATACAATGATCTATTAATTTATGAAGTATCTGTGTTCCCCTGATTATTAAGCTCATTTTATATTGCTGAATGATTTTCTTAATGCTGGGTTACAGTTACAATTTAATCAATGTAGGATATATTGAACCGAAATTCGAAAAACGATATGGCAACACCGTTAAACGTCACTTTGACATTTGGCGCGCATGCGCAATTTATACAACGCCCATACAACTGGACTGGACAGATGTCATTCGATCTTCAACAGCTCCCTGGCAGGTAAATTGCATGCCAAAAATTCTGTTAAAAATCTGAAAAATTCCTTAGACTATCCCTGAACAATTTTCATTTTCATTTTCATGCCATTTCCGTTTCCGAGGAGTCGAATAAACATAAAAGTCTTCGCGAACGACCAATCGATAGCGACGACATGACAGATGGAGGCCAATAGCCTTCAATTCACGACCATTGATTAACAACATTTTTTAATAAGGCCATTAACACTATGCACAGTATTTTTTTCATTTGTCACGTATTCGGTCCACTAAAAAAATTTATTGTTCCTTATGAATATCAATTTATTTTTTACGTCGAATATCTTTTGTAAGCGCTCAACTAAATAGTGGAAACGGCCAGCGTGTAATATTGTACATAATATATTTTTTGTAATGAAAAATTTGATTATAATACCGACTAAAGCTGCCTATACCTTTTAATAATATTTTTAAGAATCAATTGCTACAAGGCCGAACTCACCATTTTAAAAAAAAAAATAAGCGTTTAAAGCTACGACAAAGGGGATTAATCTCGTAAGCTTGTAATCATATAACGACTTCGTCCTTGTCGTATTAAACGCCTTATAGGTTTCATATTTTACTATGTATATATAATAGTACAAGGGTTTGCCTGGCTGAGTAGCTGCGGAATGCTCGTTATGCTGCGTACACACTGACGAACCGAGCAGCGAACGATGAAGGGCTACTATTGTGTGGACCGCCCCACACAAATAGCAAACCTTCGTCGTTCGCTGTTCGGTTCGTCGGTGTGTACGCAACATTACTGTCACGGCACGGGTAGCAAGATGACACCCGATGACATATTAGTTATCAACAGAAATGACCTCTATGTGTGTTAAATTGGCGTTTTATGTCGAAGGCTTCTCCAAATCCTCTTCCATTCCTGTCTGTCTTGAACAATCTGCATCAACTTGATTCCAATTCATCAACCCATCGTCCACTCGGTCTACCTTGCTTTCTTTCACATCCTCTCGGATACCTATCCAGTATTTCTCGCGTCCATCTGCCATTCATTCTTCTCGCTGTGTTCAGCCACGTTTCGCTATATCAGCCACTTTGGTTATGCTTCTTACCCATGTATTCCTCTTACGATCACTTTTTGTCATACCAAACATATGTACGTCTTTCCATGCTTCTCTCTGTGCACTGGATCTTACGTAACATTCTTTAATTTAGCATCCACGTTTCACATTCATACGTCATAACTGGCAGCTATAGTTACATTAGGTACCTGAAATAAACCTCACGCAGGTACATTAATTTGAGACCTCGGTTCGATAATACGAAATACGATCCCCGAGATTGATATCGAATTTACAATTTCGTAACATTGTATTCGACCTTACTTCTCCTAAGCTTTATTTATTCGCGTGCGAAAATGCGGGCCCGTCCGTGATATTGGACGTGCAATATTTACTATCCTTTTTGAGGCCTTCGCCAAAAAAACACATAAATATAGGGTTTCTAAAATGAAATTTATCTTTTTACTTTCGCGAAGAATAAACGAATCTAGTAAAAAATTTATCTTCGTAAACGCTTTATTAGATTTTATAGATTTTGTTCAAAACTCACCAGCCAGCAGGCTGCGTCTACGTCAAATCATTTTGACGAGGTTAGCATAACCTTAACTTAATATAGGGAAATCTAACCTAAGCTGACCTAATATTCCACTATCGCATTACTTCAAGAGGTGTCCGGTTCATACTTTCCCCATCCTTCTAAGAGATTAGGGGTTCAGGATAACCTAACCTAACCCAGTCTAGTCTCATAACCTAATCTAAATTAAGCCTCGACCTTTTATAACCTTATCTATATAACCCTCACGGTCGAATCCTATCCTCGAACCTAAACTAACCTAAAGGTGCCTGTAAACGATCAACATTTTTCGGCATCACATGCGCAATACATATGTGTCGCAGTAATGTGTGGCTCAATGATTGCCGGCAAGTAGTTGCTTTAAACATAACGTAACCTGAGCTTTTGAGCCTCGAGGCTCATATACATATGTATGTACATATAATATGAACAGCATTGTTAAATTAAAATGTCAAATCTTAAGGCCCTCACACTAACCCGAGCGAATAATTTGACGCTTGACGTTTGTGACTGACGTCCCTATTGTCGCACCGATATAATTCGCATTAGTGCGAATCAACGACGATAGATGGTGTCAATCGCAGACACCGAGCGTCAAATTATTCGCTCGGGTTAGTGAAGGCCTTTACACGTACATATGTACATATATGCTAACCTCACGAAAACGCACACTACATAGGTTCAATTTTTTTTTCTTTCCAACGTTTTATAATATAAACCTTTCGAATTGTCATCACGTATTTCAAATATCGGAATGAACCCCTCAATTTTCAGCTCTGTATAGGAAAAATCATTTTATTGCAAAGAAGAGATATGTATAAGGAAAAAATGGAAGGGGAAGTGATCCTTTGACGGTGAACTTTTTCAAAGTCGCGTTTTTGCAGAGTGCCGCATTAAATTCGCCATTTAGCATTCAGCACTCGAAAGCTGGGAGCATTTTAACGTCTAGGTGTAAAAAAGAAAGTTCGCTTTTGAAAGATGGAGAATTGAACGAGCTTTCACGCAACTGTCATTTATTTTGCATTCATTTTCTGAAGGTGGCATAATTGATAATTTTAAGCATTGCCACATTACTATTTTTACATTTTAACGTTTGTCATAGTGCAGTAACTAGGGAAAGATACTTTCCTGTGGTGAAAAACCATTGCCTTCTTATGGGCAGGTAGAGAGAGAAGGAACAGACAATGATTTGGTTGTTAAGGTGGCTGTAAATGATCAACATATTAACGGCAATTTATTGCCGGCAAGTATTGCCGGTAATATTACTGCAATATGGTGATGTGGGCCGGAAATATAGTCGTGTTTCCCGACCCTTCTTCCACTATTCTTGGTATGGCCGTGTGTTGGCGAGTATTGTTGCCATATTGCCGATGATATCGCTCGGTATACGAGAATACGCGGCAATATATTTTTCTTTCCTGCTCTTTCACATACGCGCGTCTCTGTCGCTGAGGTGCGGACAAGACACGACACGAGTGTTGACCTTCGGTGAATCTGGGCAATCATTGAGCCACACATTGCTGCGACACATATTGCGCATGTGATGCTGGATGGTTGACGAGCAATATTGCTGAGAAATATTGATTGTTTATAGACACCTTTATGAAGGAAATTTTAGGTTGGGCCAACTTTTGTGGAACCGTCCCATAACCGAGTTATTGGTGATATTTATAACATTGGTGATATTTCTGGTGTTAAACATATGGGAATCAAACTCTGGATAGTTTATTAATTTTGAGCTTTCGCCCGATTGCGATTTGGGTTCAATTTTGATCGAAAGCGTTATTATTCAAATGTTTTTGTTTCGTTAAATGGGACCTAATAGAATTTTAATAATAAGATTACATAAAAAAAAAATGCGATTACATAAAAAAAAAAAAAGAGATAGACGGAAAAGTTTTTGCTTAAAATGATCTATTTGTCACGAAAGTTATAATGAAAAGCTCTTCTACGAAATTACCGTATCTGAAAAGTTTCAATTTGATAAAATCTTTCAGGACAATTTATCAACGTTTTTTCTTGTTATAAAATAAAATATGTACCTACTCTCATTCTTAATAAATTATTCTTACTTTGAGTAATTTGGCCAGGCGATAGCTCAGTGGTTAGAGCGTTAGGCTCTTGGGCGAAAGTCCGGGGCTTGTTCCATAGGATGTCGAAAGGTTTCTTCTCGCAATTGGCAAAATCTGGATATAATTAAATCCACATTGGTCGTCTTCTGTTAAAATTGGTACCATCCTTCGTATCAAATCATACTCAGTTCCTTGGGTCCCTTTCTACTTTCACCACTGGAAAGTATATTTCACTAGTTACTTCACTATAACAGACGGTGACATGTTTGTCAAATTGTGAAATGGTAAAGCTTGATATGAAGTACGCCACATTCAGAAGTAAATGATTCTTAATAAGTTTTAATTATTGTGCCCCATCGCTTATTAAACTTTTCAAGCTTACGCATAGGTACATCTCTCAGAACCAACTGCAGTATTCTACCAATTTCTAATTTAAGTTTTCGTTTAGCTATTTTCTGGATTAAAGAAGTTTCTTCTGTAAGTTCTAGTAGACTGTGAAACCTTTGTGTATTTAGTACCTCGAGCGATGACGTGTACATACACAGTTTTCCATTCTAAAGTTCTCCTTTGTTGTTTCAACTGTCAAGATTCGCGTAATATATCTAATATAACTAGTGTAAGCCCGTTGAATATCAACGCAGCGGTTTCTCATCACCCGTACTGTGAGTGTTTGTGTGGGTGAGTAGTATTTATTTCATTACTGAGCTTAGTATTTATTTCAAATAATATTAAATTTAATAATTTTTATAGTTTGTGCATAGATACAACAACGTAACAATTTAGCAAAGTCGCGAACCTTTTGAGGATTAATATTGTCAAATTGTAGCAGGCCCGTCATTATATCCAATTTGGATGAATGCGTAAGCGCACCCTCTTCCGAACTGGTGATCTCGGGTTCAAATCCCACTCGCGCGCGCGACGGTTCGTGTCTTTTAATCATTTACGTCAGCGAGCGTTATCAGCAGACAGACAGACCGACTGAATAGGGCTATTATACATATATATGATGCTGTAATTTTAAATCAAACCTTTCTGTTTGTTCCCGAGCCGTGTGACCAATCAGAGATAAACATTGCAGAGGTACTTTCAACGATCCCGCAGGTCTCATACGGTGCTTGAGTGAAATATGATATTTAAATCATGTTGATAGTAGACGATCAAACCTGATAACAGAGAACAGAACCAGTTCAGACGTAGTAATACATACATACATACATACATATGTACATATGTATATGTACATACATACATACAGCTAGTGTTTTCATATGAATATCTCTACATGCGTGGGAATCAAATTAATGAAATGTCCACAAGTTTCAGCATTTTCAGCGGAATGTTTCACGTTTGAAGTCAGCCCGACGTGTTATTTATCGACTGTGCCTTTTTTCAGCAGAATTATTCTTGCAAAGTGAATAACGTTGCACGAGAATTTTAAACGCGCGACCCGTTATTTACGATCCACCTCTACATACATCGGTCGTCAACATTTCGCTGAATATTGCATTTACATGTGCTACGGGCAAAGTGTACATTGCATAAAATGCCTAGACATTTCGTACAATGCGAGGATTTCACACTGACTGTAACATTGTATGCACTGGGACTGTGTACTTTAGAGCTATCCAGAATGAGGAGTGAAGAAAATTTAGCCAATCTTTAAAAACTGCCTCCTTATCTTTGCCTGTAATTATGATTATATGTATTATATATATAATAGCCGAAATCCGTCTGTCTGTCTGTCTGCTGATAATGCTCGCTGAGGAAAAATAATTAAAAAACCAGAAAGAGTGGGGGATCGAACCCAGGACCGCAAGCTCGATAGTAATCACGCTAACGCTATACTCTATCACCCTTGGTTGGTTTACTCCTTTTTTTTTTAAACATTAACTATAATAAAAATAAATAGGAAATGAGGAAAAATAATTAAAAAACCAGAATGAGTGAGGATCGAACATTACCTAAACAAGGACTCTGCTAATAATACATAGATGACGCTATAAAAACTAATTATAATTATTATATATATATAATAATTAATAATTATAATATAAATAGTAAAGTAAAAAAAAAAAAATCGATACTACGGGATTGCTATAATACATATGTACATAAATGGCGCTATAAAAACTATTATTTTTTTGTCACTTACAACCGTGCGATAAATTAGTGGGGATCTCTATTAAAAAAGCGCTTTACGTAATTTAAAATTCAGCGGGCGTTGATAATCAACGGGCTCAAACTAGTATACATATAATAGTCCTATTCCGTCTGTGTATCTGTGTGGCTGTGTGTGTGTCAGTCTGTCTGCTGATAACGCTAGCAAGTGTTCGCGCTAAATTATTATTATAAACTATAAAAACTATTAAATTTAATATTATTTACACTAGTAGTTATAAATTCATTGAAGATTCTTTATAATAATAGCTTTTTCTTTATTTATAGAGGAACTTTGGTTACGAGAGGGACAATTGAGGGATTTCTCTGTTGGATGTGCGAATCGTCTCACATACATATGTACCACGTATGAAAGGTTTGTAATCACTCTCAACTATGTATGTACATACGTATACCTATTCCGGGCAATATAATTTCAGCACGTTGGAAGTTTAACGAATGAAACGTGTTTATACGTGTTGCAACGGCGTCGTTTCACGCCTCTGCTCTGCCACGACGTGAGGAAGGAGCTATACGTTCGATAGAAACATAAAAAAACTGAAAACGTGTACGCATACGAATTGCTCAAAACTGCATTATAACCCTATTGACTTATACAGAACGTCTCAAATAAATTATATCTAACTTCAAGGGTCAATATACATATGAGTCGCCTAGTTCCAAATCCCGATAAGTCCATAAAACTCACTTGTTCACAAACGTGGTTTTTCTGCTACAGACTTATTTGCTTGATGGCGTTTAAACTCATTTAAACTTAATTTTGTTGATATTAAACAAAATATTGAGATTAGAAACATGGACTTATCGTTGTTTGTTTCTAAATATGGCTTTTATCAGCTTTTATCATAGTGCAATTGTCAGTTTTTGGAACTAACACTGATTTTCAATATTTTTTTACGGCGCACTTGGCGGTATTTGGAATAATTCAAGTATAAGGCATCGTTTGAAAACAGTCTTAGAACCAGAAAATATTTTATCCTCGTTTTTTTATATATTGTGGACTTATCGGGATTTGGAACTAGGCGACTCATATGTATGAATTACGTCACTATGAGCGAAAATTTATACTATTGTAATCATTTTCATAGTACTGTCTCTCCTGTCAAAATATGAAAACGAATGACGTGTGTGAAATTAAAATAATCAAATTAATTGTTTTTACGTTTATTTTATACGTATTTATGTTACAGGTAATGTGTGAAATCCCGCATTGTATAAAACGCCTATGCCCAAATGGTCAAACAAAGTGCAAATATACGAATGAAAAACTATACATACATAGTTTTAAAAAACTGGTACCTTAGAATCAGCTGGTCAAATTGTTTAAATGATTCGAACTGCAAAATTAATTAATTTAATTTAATAAGAGATCGTAAGAGGAATAGTATGACCAAAGTGGCAGATATGGCAGAACGTGTGAAAAAGTTGAAGTGGACACATAGCGAGAAGAATGGATGGCAGATGGACGCTATAAATACTGGAATGGTATGGGAATGGTACCCAGTGGACGACGGGCTGATGAATTGAGAAGAATGTGTGTAGTCAAATTGGTCAAGACAGACAGGAATGGAAAAGGATTGGAGAGGATCCAGCAGTGGATGATGAACGGCTGAAAACGATGATGATAATATACTAGTAACTGCTCGTTGACAGTGTCATCGGAAGGATGGCAACCCGTGTCGTGTGTGTGTGAGTGATTGAGCGTATGTGTGCGTTCCGTGGCTAGGTCGGTCGGTCGGTCAGGCAGATTCTTGCGCTACTATACATCTATACATATTAATCAGCTTGATGAAAGCCTCTTCAATCGTCTTCTATTCCATTCTCACTTGAGCAATCTGAATCCACTTTGACTCCACACATTCTTTTCAATTCGTCAGCCTATTGTCCACTCGGTCTACCTTGCTTTCTTTCACATCCTCTCGGATGCTAATCCAATATTTCTCGCGTCCATTCTTCACGCTATGTGTTTCACTTGTCATGCTTCTTACCCATGTATTCGAGCAGTGGATGATGGGCATATTATATAATGCGGGGGTTTCACACTTTATATATGTATGTACAAATCTCATAAGATTTAAATACTGTTTGTAATTTTTCATAACACTTATGACATTTGACTTTTCCTTAATGATAATAGTATTAATAATGAGAAAAACAGGCTAAATAGCCACGTTTTTGAAGTTGGGCATTATTAATGTTTCTATGAGGGGTTTTAACGAGAGAGTGTAGGCCTTAATGTAAATATAAAAGAGTGGAGTTTTCTTTTTTTTTATTTTCCCGCGTGGAAAAACGACTTTCGCGCCAAAATTAATGGAAACTCATTCATTACCGTTTACGCGAGAGGGAAGAGGGAAAAATGGGGCCGCTCTCGTCGTGGAAAATGCCTGAAAATTTTTTCATAAAAGCGTTTTTTTTTTACGCTTCCACTCAGGTTCAATTTATTTCACATCGTGTATACGAGTACGTTTTTCAGGATTTTTTTTTAAAGTTTCACCTTTAAATATTTGTATACTGCGATAAAATTTTATAATTTCCACCTTCAAATATTTGTATGCTGTGGTAAAAATTTTAACGAACCTTTTTTTTTTTTAAATAAAATTGAAATTCGACCACTGCACTGTCCGAACTCTATAGGTATCAAACTATACAATAACCTTAATCTTAAGTCTGTTGGTTTGGTCGTTGAGCCGTCAAGAACGTTTGAAATCATGTTCCAGGAGTATCAACGGTCTATTAAGTTTTTATTGCTATTATTTTCCCGTACCGTATCGTTTAAATAAACAAAATTGCATTGTCAAATTGTCAACTCAGCTCAATGCGATGAGACTCGAAAATTTCAAAGCTATTATTTTTACATATACTAGTGTAAGCCCGTTGAATATCAACGGACGTGTTTGATTGTTTACGTAACAATTTAGCAAAGTCGCGAACCTACTAAGGATTAATAATTTTAAAATTATAGGAGGCCTTCCATCACCGGTGTTGGGTGAACGCGTTAGCGCTAACTCACCCAACCTGGCGATCACGGGTTCAAATCCCACTCGAGACGTTCGTGTTTATTTCAGACTTTACCGATGCGAGCGTTATCAGCAGACGAACAGACAGACAGACAGACGGAATTGGGCTACTATATATATATATACATATGTACGTATACGCTAACTCGCCCAACTTGGTGATCACGGGTTCAAATCCCACTCGAGACGTTCGTGTTTATTACAGCCTTTACCGAGGCGAGCGTTATCAGCAGACGAACAGACAGACGGAATTGGCCTACTATATAATATACATATGTACATATACGCTAACTCACCCAACTTGGTGATCACGGGTTCAAATCCCACATGCGACCTTCGTGTTTTTTCAATTAAATTTGAATTTCGGCCTTTACCGAGGCGAGCGTTATCAGCAGACGGACAGACAGACTGAAATGCACTACCACTTCAATTATCTACGTCTTGCCTTCTAAACCAGCGTTTTTCACTTAGCAAGAACTGCATTTTGTATTGCGACCCACTATGCCTATAAAATAATATATCAAACACAAACTTTGTCCATTATGTTCCTTTATTTACTATTGATAAATGATATATGCATATTTATTGATGAAATTTGTTTTCAATTGAGATTAAGTTCACACAAATAAGTTGAAGTAATAGGTAATAGTATAAAGAATGTGGAAATTCTCCTTTAACCTTAATCAAAAACGATGACTTTTTATTAATTAACTTAATTATTGATTCAGGGTTTTCAAAATCAAATGGATTTTTTTTATCCAAATGCATTTCTTTACTGTTTCAAATTTCTACACTGGAAAATATGTAGTTATCACAGTTTTGGAATAGAGAAGTGACAATATCTCGAGTTTTAATTCTGTATTGACAATGTTAAACAATGATAGAGGAACTGGCCCTTTCATAAATTCTATGAAATCATAAATTCTCAATATTTGCAACCCATTTTATTTATTTTGCGACCCACCAGTTTGAAAAACCCCGAATCTAAACGACCCTTCACTCTTTCCACAATCGATACAGAACTTACAATAAACGCTTACAATAAAAGCTATTAGCCAAATTTTCAAATTTTGCGTGTGTGACATGGAACTACCCCGTATCGAAATTATGTTCAAAATTGAATTCCGAACGTAGACAATTGACGAATGGCTCCAGCTTATCGTTCACATCGACCCGTATTAATGCAATTATGCACCTTTCGTGGAATTCGCGGTGCAGTTTAGTTGGCGCAGGTCGATTTCGTGCCCGTAATGGCCCCAAGTGCAACGAGCACGAACCCTGGACAATTACGGGGTTTAAAATACCCCACATTTCACACACACACATGTACACATATAGGTAACCCTTTGCGAAAATGCGGTCTGTAGTGCAAAACTAACCTAGTGCAACACACTAGTGCGGGACGTGTTGTTTTCCCCTGTCTAGACCTACGTACATACATAGGCTGTGTTTAAGTTTTTTTTTTTTTTTCCTGTTCGGCATACTTGAATATAAATCGTTGCATTTAAGTGTAGGTACTCCTATGGCACGTGTAGGCTTTGCGTTAGAGATGGTGAACCATTTGCTCGTAATTTTGAACGCATTTATTGCGCTCAAATGAAATGATCATTGTCAATGACAGTACAGGTCGTGCAACCAGAGTTATGAAACCACACACACACACAAAAAAAAAATTGTGTGTCTGTGTGAATAATATGAATTTTCACTAAATGCAACAATAAAAACGCTCTATCTCTTTGCGAGTGTAACAGAGACTCTATTGTTTTGTATATTTTTTGTTTTATTTATTTATTTATTACACGCCTAAAAAAGGCTTTTACAAGAAATAATACAAACAGAAAAGATAACAATACAAGAGTAAATATACATATGTATAGATAGAAACAAAATATAAAAAAATGACAATAAGAACAGTAAAATTTATTAAAATAAGAAGAGGAACTTCTTAAAGAAAACTTGAGCTTGTTTTGTGAAATAGAGCATGTTCCTTCGGTCCAATTATTCAGTCTTCGATTTTTATATCGTTTGTTTGGTTTAGTTCAGTGGTCGGGAACCGGCGGCTCCGGAGCCGCATGCGGCTCCGGGCGCGAAAGTTGGCGGCTCCGTTTATAAAAATATATTTTTGACTTTCAAAATTCGCTAGATAATTGAATTATAAGTATTTCAAAGCAATAAAAAATCACCATCAATAGGAAAAATATCTGACTATTGATTTCAATACTTACTTTGAGCACAGCGATATTATATTTTGAGTTATAGACCGCAAAAGTTAAAAAAATGGATATTTTTTACATTTTTTAAATCGCAAATATCTCATAAACGAGAGTATATCAAGAAAAATTGTTATCGGATTCAAATTCAGTGGGTCAAACTTAGTAAAGATTGACCAATCTCCACTCTGGGTTTTAAAAAACGTGATTTTTTGTTGCTCAGTGAATTATTCGAACGTCAAGAAGCTTGCATTTGGCATTTTTTTTTGGATTTTTCGTTGATTTGGCTCCGGGCTCCAAAAAGGTTGCCGACCACTGGTTTAGTTAGTTAATAGTTTAGTTAGAATATACCGTATCTAGAGAAAAACACAAAACCCATTTTATATGACATAATACTAAAGAATAAGCCAAATTACCAAAAATTTGTAGGTACTTTAAATTTGTAGACAAAATCCTGGAAGATCACCGACATAGTATACTGCGCCTACCACCCTTCCACCTAGAAACTAAACCCTATAGAGTTACTGTGGGGTATTATTAAGGGTAAAGTTGAAATTAAATATTAAAAAAAAAATGCATATGTGTGTGTGTGTGTGTGGTTCGCCTCAACTCTGGCTGCGCGACCTATAATGGCCCAGTCATGTTCATCTGTCTGTTTCAGTTAGTGGGAATCTAACTTTGCCGAAGTGCTTACTGTGACTCTGCGGAGTTAATAGAATATGCATTTCAGTGCAGTAGGGAATTTACATACATACATATGTAGATATGTATGTATATACCAATACGTCGATATTGAGGATATATTTAGGTCGCTAGAATGGCACAAAACAGGGGTCAAGATTAACGGAAGACATTTGAGCCATCTAATGCTGCGTACACACCGTCGAATCGAATGCCGGCCCCCTACCACCCCCCAGACCATCCCTCAAGTCCCAGCGATCCCTTTTTTGAACTCCCGAAAAGCAATGCCGGCCCCTTACCAACCCCCCCACCCTCCTTCTTACCCCGGCGGCCCCTTTTTTGGACCCCCGAAAAGCAATGCCGGCCCCTTACTACCCCCAGACCCCCCTCCTGCCCCGGCTGCCCCTTTTTGGGCTCCCGAAACACTATCTGCTTAAATCTACTTAAATCTGCCGAAAACATCTGCTATTTACTATTAATCGTACCCGAGCAACGCCTGGTAATTGACGAATGACCCATACGTACATATGTACATACAAACTTAAGCGTTTTATATATAGCATTATACACAGTGATGTGTTTGTTGTTCACAATAATAATTCAATTGTACAAATTAATCCCGACACGCACCCATAAATAAATTGGTCGCGCAAATTTCGAAGATCGTAAATATGAGTCTCACACTCCACTTCCGCTCAAACCTCCCCTCTTCTCTCTCTTTCCCCTCAGAGGACATTGCTCAGTTCCGGCCGGGGACTAATAAGTTATTTAGCTTCGCTCGCTTCACTGTTTACGGCACTAGAGATGTTAAATAAGAATGTGAGCAACCCCATACCATCTATGTATTCGGGGAAAAACATTTTATGGAAATTCACCACACGAAAACTCTAACCGTAACCGACTAAACGTGAAATTTCCAACAGGAGACCCAATCTAAATATGCTAATATCAAAAGCTTGCCAACAGCGATAGCAATAGTCGATAACCTTTGAAACAACGATACGACAGCATTAAGCAACGACAACACAATTAAGCAACGACAGTATGAAAGTAGGATTAAAAATGAATTTGAATAATACTAATGAATTTTGCACGCAAAACGTAGTCACTGCAGATGAGCATATTGTAGTGATAGTTGATAGTTATTTATATGAATAAATGACCGGATGTAAAGAAGAAGAAGAATGGAGTGCTTTTGTAAGAATAAACGTAGTTTTTAAATCCAACATTCCGCTGTGCTTAAAAAAGGCATACGACCAATGCGTACTGCCAGTTATGACGTATGGATGCTAAATTAAAGAATGTTAGGCACACAGATGTATCCAGTGCACACAGATGTATTCTCGGTGTAACGAGAAGAGATCGTAAGAGGAATACGTGGGTAAGAAGAATGACCAAAGTGGCAGATATACATATGTATGTAGGTTAACGGCTGAAAATGAGGATATGATATGTACTCTCCAATGGTTTTCTGTTGCCATCTGGAGAGGAAATAAAGAAAGGGAGAATGGGATAATGGATTGGTTTGTAGGAATAATGTTAAATGGTTGGGAATAATGTTTTTGTACGGAACTATCTCAACAACTAAGTCAAATACATTGGAAAATTCTAGCAGGAGACCCAATTTGGATGTATTTATATCAAAATCGACCAGCAGCGACATTGACAGTTGAAAACTGTTGAGAAAAAGTTTCAAGAGCTGGGCTATCGTAATAAATCACTATACTGTTCCATATTATATGTACATATAAGGTGGACACAAGAAAACGATTCCCGTGCTTTAAAAATATCTGTAGGGTGATAAAATATAAATCATTTAAAAGTATATTTAATCTTTTTCTTAATGATCTTGTAGTTTTTTTCCAAACGGATAACTTTTAATGGCAAAATTGTATCACTGTATGTTTTTCGGATATAGTTTTTTTTACGCAGATATCGGTTTTTTTTTGCGACCACCCTGTGTGTACTTTTCTATATAATGGTGTTCTGAAGTTTTCCTCTTGGAAAACCCATAATTTGTCATTCTCTTTCGTTGAACCTTTGATCTTTGAGGCAAGTTCGAAGTTGCCGACGCAAGGTACGCACGCGAAATTACTTTTGAACCCTCGGGGTAACGTTTGAGAATTCGCTCAAGTGTACGTGATGGATTGGACAGGTAGTTATACAGATAAATAAATAAAATTAAATAAAAATAATCCAACCGGATGTTGGAAAGGGCGTAAGTGACTTTGTAATCTCCTTCTTAAAGCGCCTTATCGGCATTGTATGAAATACAAAGTGTAAAAATAGCAGCAACGCTTCGTCAATTGATTAGGGATTTTATACAATACTGGAGTATTGACCGTTGGGAATCAACGAATGTTCGTTATTGACATATGAGTGGGTTGACTATATAGCGGTAGCTATGGGTTAGGGGAAAAAAATTATTATGAAAACAAAAAATGTGTGTCGAGCGCTGATTCTCTTGGAACATAATTTCAAACATTATGGGGTCAACAGACAAGGCCTTTACGTATGTACATATGTACATACATATGTCCTTCACTTAAAGTATAGGTTAATTTGGCAATCGAGACTTTAAAAGATGTGCAATTTGTTACACTTGCACATATACACTCAATACTGTTGTTGTTAGTCAAAAATTGTATCGAAATTATTGTAATTCACAGTTACCGCTATTGTTGGAAAACTCACACATGTCAATAATAAATACCCGTTAATAAATTGGCAATACGGGCTTTGTATGAAAACATGCGGCTCTCGCTTTTGCGTGAAGCGGATATATTACACAGGGATAGTTTACTAGCCGCTAGTAAGCTAGCTCGTGTAATAGTCGAAGCTAGAGTAAACTATCTGGCTTTTTAGGCCGAGCGAGCGAAGTTCGAATGTTTGAACTGTACTCGCTACTATCTGGCTAGTGTGACGTCACAAACATTTTGACAGTTTGAGGTTGAGCGGTTCATTTTTAGCTCCCAACACATATGTATATGAAGTACAACAAGTACTGTAGACTGTGTACAAAGTCTGTAAAACAAGTTGACGACAGCGGCAGCGAGTGGCGAGTACACTAAACACGCGTAATAAGATTACTAGCTCTACGTGTCGGGTAGTAAACTAGCGAGTAAACTATCCCTGTGTAATTAATACCCGATTGAAACAAAACGTTGACACACAATTTACACAAAATCAAAATGAATCCTATTTACATAACTTCATGGCTGTAAAATGCTTTAAAATCGTTTTTTAGATTAAACTTAATAATACTTTTTGTAACAAACTGTCAGACGTTAAGAAATATCACGAAGATTACTTATTTATAAATGGGCAACATTTAATTTCACTTTGAATATACATACATATAATTTGAAAATAAAATGTTGCGGCTCCCAAACTTTGCAAGGTATTCCCTAATAATGGCTCTTAGCTCGAAAAAGGTTAGCGACCACTGCACTAGAGTCTGTATATCAATATGCTTCTCCAAACTGTCCTCATTCTCACTAGTTATCGGTTGCAATAAATTGTACAGCGTCTAAAGTCACGATTCACAAATAATTCTGTACTTCAAGTGAAAAAAGTTACAATGTATCTATGTACATACATACATACATATATTGTATAATGTATTTTTTACACTTTGCCCGAAAGTCGTAATATATGTATTGATACTTTCAACATTGAAAAAAAGTTTTAAAATTGAATTTTAATGATTCCAGTCACGCGCTCTTAGTTAAAAGTCGGTTTTAATCTTGGCTTTGTACCCGTTAACCCTCACACTGCCGGCTCCCGCTCTCTCACTCTTTCTCCCTTTCTATCTCCCCTTCTTCTAATTTGGTAAAGTGGGGCACCGCGACCGTTAGACGTTCGGATCGCTTAGGGCTTCGCCCCCCTGGGGCCATTACGTGTGCCAGGCACCCAACCACCCCCTTTTCTCTTTTGCTTCAGACCCCCGTTAGTCTGCCTTTTAAACTCGGACGTGAAAAATACTTTGGTATATGTGTTGAAATTTAATCCTACGCGTGAAATATTCCTTAAGCCTCATGTTGACGAAGTCTGTCTTGAGCATCCACTTGACTCCACACATTCTTCTCAATTCATCAGCCCATCTCTTTCACACGTTCACACAACTCTTTCACACGTTCTGCTATATCTGCCACTTTGGTCACATACTTCTTACCCATGTATTCCTCATACGATCTCTTCTCGTTATACCGAGCATACATCTTTCCATGCTTCTCTGTGTGAACTGGATCTTGCGTAACATTATTCAATTTCCCTTGCACAATGAATTCGCACGCTCACTCATTCACGCACACACAACACGGGATGCGCGCATCGCTCACGCTACATAACCTCACTAGCTCACACAAACACGTTCAGCACACACACACACACACACACACACACACACACGGGTTGCCATCCTTCTGATGACACTGTCAACGGGCAGTTACTAGTATATCATCATCATCATTTTCAGCCGTTCACCATCCACTGCTGGATGAACGCCTCTCCAATCCACTTCAATTCCTGTCTGTCTTGAGCAATTTGCATCCACTTGACTCTACACATTCATCACAATTCATCAGCCCATCGTTCACTCGGTGTACCTTGCTTTCTATCACATCCTCTTGGATACCATTCTAGTATTTATCGCGTCCATCTACCATCGATTCTTCACGCAATGTGTCCACTCCACTTTGGTCATACTTTTTACCCATGTATTCCTCATACGATCTCTTCTCGTTAAACCGAGCATACATAATTTCCATGCTTCTCTGTGTGCACTGGATTTTACGTAGCATTCTTGAGTTTAGCGTCCACGTTTCACATCCATACGTCATAACTGGCAGTACGCATCGGTCGTATGCCTTATTTTTTAAACATAGCGGAATGTTGGATTTAAAAACTATTTTCATAAATAACTATCAACTATCTCTACAATATGCTTATCTACAGTGACTATGATAGACTAGTGTAAGCCCGTTGAATATTAACGCCCGCTGAATTTTAAATTACGTAAAGCGCTTTTTTAATAGAGACCCCCACTAATTGATCGCACGGTTGTAAGTGACAAAAAATATATAATAGTTTTTATAGCGCCATCTATGTATTATAGCAATCCCGTAGTATCGATAGTATCGATTTTTTTTTTTTACTATTTATTTTTAATAATATATTATTATAATTATTAATTATTATATATATATACCTATAATAATTATAATTTTGTAAAAATCAAAAAATAAATAATAGTTTTTATAGCGTCATCTATGTAGTCACGATCCCTTGTATAGGTAATGTTAAAAAAAAAGGACTAAATTGACCAAGGGCGATAGCGAATAGCATTAGTGCGAGTTCTCTCGAGCCTGGGGTCCTGGGTTCGATCCCCCACTCTTTCTGGTTTTTTAATAATTTTTCCTCAGCGAGCGTTATCAGCAGACAGACAGACGGATTTCGGCTATTATATATATAATACGACTTTCGATAGGATCACTAGGACCACTTTTGGAACTCATATAGCCGCTCTATGTATGTATTTATGTACAAGCTTTATTCCTTTTCTTGATATTCCTCTTCCAAGCATTCCACTGAATATTTTCCTCGATCGAATATAGAACCTTTGTGATTGACGTCCGCTATAACGACCTTTCAAAACCGACAATCATGTTCCAGTCTTAAACGTCACGTTTAACCCCTCAAACTCATTCCTGACCTCACGTCCTTCGCATCGGTCCAAAATTGTATATGTACATACATATATATGTATGTACACTCGTGACGATGTGGAAAATTGGAAAAGTCGAATTTTCTTTCCGCGTTTTTCCCGTTTCACGTTTGTTAACCCAATTTAACTCGTGCGATTCTCTTAATGCGCCAAACTCGGGCAATTGTTGTTTTAGTGCGGCCGCACTTAACTCGGCTAATACGCCCGTTTCGGTTTGTTACCCCACTTATTCGAATACTACCTTATACATTTTGTCCAGTTTCACCCTCTTTTCCCTCCTATAATTCTAGTCTTTAGATTGTCTCAAAAAAAAAAAAAAAAATCCGAGCCAATTACGTGGAAGAGTCTCAATGTGTCGCATAGTTTTACGGGGGCAATCCACGCAAAGGCGAAAACAGACAGTTTTTCATCAAAATTACTGTTATACCATTACCTAGTACCTAATTTAATCTAATACCTATGGTAAGTCGAATACCTATAACTTATACCTAGTATTCTATTGCAGTATGGTGACTATTTTTTTTATTGTGAATTAGTAGCACTGAGAGTACTTTCAGTGTTTTTGAAAAGTTGTCGTTGAGTGAATTTTTGTGAAAGTTGCGTGTGCGTCGAAGAAATTCTGCATTTATTTTGAGTATAAAGAATTTTTTTTTTATGTTTTGATTTATTTTAATTATCCCAAGAGGATTATATATTTAACTGCTTTCTGTCAATTTCGTCGGTTTTCTAATTTGAAAGATATTTATGATTGAAATTTGTACTAAACTCCATGAATTCTACTCAATTCGTCAGCCCATCGTACACTCGGTCTACCTTGCTTTCTTTCACATCCTCTCGGATACCATTCCAGTATTTCTCGCGTACATCTGTCATCCATTCTTTTCGCTATATGCCACTTCAACTTTTTCACACGTTCTGCTATGTCTGCCACTTTGGTTATACTTCTTACAATCTCTTCTTGTTATACCAAGCATGACATGACGTGTGCACTGGATCTTGCGTAACATTCTTGAATTTAGCGTCCAAGTTTCACATCCATACGTAATAACTGGCAGTACGCATTGGTCGTATGCCTTATTTTTTAAGCACAGCTACATATGTTCATTCTTCCAAAAGCACTCCATCCTAGTTTCATTCTTATTTTTTACAAACAGTCATAACGTAATATTAAATATTAAACGTAACATATTTTCACGTGCAAAATTCATTAAATATAATTTTAGTTTTATTAAAATTAACCATTATAGTTAAATTTTTATTCAGAGCAATGTCTCTCAATATTTCCAACACTAATCAGTGTTCCTATCGATAGAGTAACAGTTCCAGTCACTTTTAACCCCCTCAACCGCTCCGCTCCTTTCATTTTCCTACGAAACTTTTAACGATCCGTCGACGTTTTTCTATTTTTATTTTTTTACGATCGTACTTTCGTGACCCACGTTTTGGGAAACTGGTGTTTTTATCGTCGCCGAGGCTTTTCGGCGAGAAAACAAATTTTGGCCATCGTAATGGGATTAAAGGAATTTATGTAATGACGAGCGGTTAGAGAGCGATGGGGTCAAATTGTTTTTAAAATGTACCCCGATACGAATTTTATTTTCATCCTTTTCAGAATCAATTTCTACATACATATGTATTATATTGTATGTAGTCGTTCGTATTATATTATAATATACGTTGTGTTTGTTTTGTTAAAAGATCCCTGTGTAGCATCTGCGGGCCCGAAGCGAAATTAAATTATGCACAGTATTTAGATACCGTATACGTATACTTGTACAGGCTCGGTCTTTATAAGCGAACTAATCTGAAATTATAATTGAGGAAACTTGTCCTTTTTTTTTGTTAACTGTATACTTTTAAATTAAACTAAACAGGTTGTTTGATTTGCATACAATGAAAATTTACAATATACCGTGTAAACGTTTTGATATTACGCTAGTTTTTATTTCGGTGTCTATGATTGTTCAAGGTTTATTTCAGTTTTGATAAGTTGTCGTTAAAGGTCTAAAGTGTAATATTGGAGAAGCGTAGAGGTTTAATCCCACTACGGCGTAGGTGTTGACTAATAGTGCGAATTTCTCGGTATATATCGCATTTCCCGGGAGAAATCGCACGGGAAATTTCAACCGTGACCGTTCCTCGACGGAATTGCCAATTATCAGATCTTAACAACTTCGCCGCGTTTCTGGTTACTTAAACAAAGGGAAATTAAAGCGCAGAGCTAACGGCAATCGCTAAGGCCGAAGCGGAAGCTCAATTTTATTCCGAAACGTACGTAATTGAGCTTTCGCGCGAACAATATCAAGATTAGCTCTAAAAGGGTCAATATCAAAATTTTAGGTTTTTGTTGAACTAGTTGTAGTACGCGGCGTTCCCCGGGTGAAAATGTCATTCAGTTGTGTTTCCCTAAATCGGCAATACTCCATCTGTAATTAGCAGCTCTTTGCAACAAAATTCGGGGTGTGGCTGTGTCGAACACGGCCGTGGGATTTTCCGTGAATACGTCTGCGTTAGCGGCTAATATTTTATTTGGAATATGAGAATGATATGAAAGCATCGACGTGGATACATTTATTTGTATTTAGCATAACGAATAAAGTCTTAACTAGTAATCGATTACAATTTTATTTTTCACTAGCTGACCCGGCATGCGTTGCGATGCCGTTCCCGTTCCCGTTCCTAGTACGTTTTCTGACGCGTGAGCAGACTCGTTCCCGTTCCAGATCCAGTTCCCGTTCCAGATCCCGTTTCTGATCCTGAAAGTTTCATCTCGATCGGTTGAGTGGTTTAGGAGCCTATTAGAGACAAACAGGCAAACAGACAAACAGACAAACAGACAGACATTGATTTATATATGTGTGTAACTAGCTGACCCGGCATGCGTTGCAATGCCCGATACCGTTCCCGTTCCAGATCCCGATACCGTTGCCGATCCCATTCCCGTTACCGTTCCCAATCCCGTTACCGTTCCCGTTCCCATTCCCGTTCCCGTTCCCGTTCCCGTTCCTAGTACGTTATCTGACGCGTGAGCAGGCCCGTTCCCCTTTTTTCCCCGATTTTTTTTTCACAGGAACCATCCCCGGCATGATCACAATAAGTCCTGAAAGTTTCATCGCGATCGGTCGAGTGGTTTAGGAGCCCATAAGAGACAAACAGACAAACAAACAAACAAACAAACAGACAGACATTGATTTTTATACATATATATATATAGATTGGCCTGTGGTAAACAGTGACCGTTGAGGTGCTCGCGTCGTTCTTTTTGACTTTCTGATGTTCCCGATACCGTCTCACTCGTTCTATCACAGACATTTTGCTACTGATCGATAGATGATTAGACCCCATTTCTGATGATATATGTTTTTTTGTATTTCTTATTGGCTTTTCGCCGAGTATGAACCGACATAGTGAAATTTTACATTTTTTTTCGACTTGTTTTTGATTTTACACCAATAAATAATTTACACAGTTCACTTTTTACGACTTACATCGATAGATCGTGAAGAGATATTTCGTTTAGTAGCAAAATTACCGCCCTAGCATGTGTCAGAGTCGCGATATACATATGTATACTGCTTGGAGATTTCCAAAAACGTTTAAAATAGCCGTTAGATATGCATCTCCTCCGCGCTTCGCGCGTGCACGGTGCCAACTCAAGGTCATACATGTATCGTAGACGTATACCCGTGCGAATATTCACATATGTACTTCCTACGTTTAATACAGAATTAGCCGTGGTGATTTTTTATAAAAGCAGCTGTTTTCTCAATCAAGTAGTTGGCTGTAAGGCTCATACACAACGCGCCCTTAATTGAATGCGAAAATGCAAATTGAGAGATTGCATAAATCAAAAGTGGCCATTATGTCGTGTGGGAAAGAACGGAACGGGAGGCAGACGGTGAATATCCGAAGCCAAGTTCTTATACGACCCTCGTTGACCCTAACCCCCAAACTGCCGGCAATTACTCTTAGCAAAAAGTCCTAATAAAGTATCGTTCGCTCGGTAAAATAAGTGGGGAGAGTGGGGGGGGGGGGGAAAAAATTGCAGCAAAAGCGGTTTATTTTCACCAGAAGACTGGCTTTTTATTAACACGACCGACTCCAATCTGTCTGAACTCCACTCTTAATAAGAAAATGTCGTACCCAAAGGTAGCGTGTGACTGTACAGATAGCATTTCGTTTAAAATAAAGTGTATTGGATTAAAGTATTGAGAACGTACGATCGATCGCCGAGGTTTGCGGTTTGAGAATAGCAGAGCGGTTTGTCGTGTTCGTTGTGTATCTGTCTGTCTTACAGTTTGTTATTTATATATTATATATATAGTGTAAGCCCGTTGAATATCAACGGAGCGGTGTTTCTCATCACCCGTACTGAAAAATAATAAAATGGTGCGTTATAATATATACAACACGTAACAATTTAGCAAAGTTGCGACAGTCAAAGACAGACAGACGGAATTGGGCTATTATATATGTACGTACTAGTGTAAGCCCGTTGAATATCAACGGAGCGCTTTCTCATCACCCGTACTGAAAAATAATATTAAATTTAATAACTATTATATGTATGTAGTTGTTGCATAGATTGCGCATTATAATAACAACGTAACAATGCAGCAAAGTCGCTAGTCTATTTTTTATTATATAAATAGTCAAGCCCATTATTATCTGGTTTGGCTCACCGCGTAAGCGCTCAGTGTTCCGAATCAGTGATACCGGGTTCAAATCCCACTCGCGTGACGTTCTTGTTTTTTTTTTTTTTTTAATTATTTACATCGGCGAGCGTTATCAGCAGACAGACAGACAGACGGATTTCGGCTATTATATCTATATATAACTAGTGTAAGCCCGTTGAATATCAACGCCCGCTGAATTTTAAATTACGTAAAGCGCTTTTTTAATAGAGATCAAAGTGAAAAAAAAAAATTAATAGTTTTTATAGCGCCATCTATGTATTATAGCAATCCCGCAGTATCGAATTTTTTTTTTTACTTTACTATTTATATTATAATTATTAATTATTATATCTATAATAATATTATAATTTTGTAAAAATCAATAAACAAAAAAAAAAAATAGTTTTTATAGCGTCATCTATGTAGTCACGATCCCTTGTATACGTAATGTTTAAAAAAAAAAGGACTAAATTGACCAAGGGCGATAGCGAATAGCATTAGTGCGAGTTCTCTCGAGCCTGGGGTCCTGGGTTCCATCCCCCACTCTTTCTGGTTTTTTAATAATTTTTCCCCAGCGAGCGTTATCAGCAGACAGACAGACGGATTTCGGCTATTATATATACATATAATATAATATAATAATTTATTATTTTATACACTTCTATTAGATCGCCTCTCAATCTTTGCGTCTCCAAAGAGGTGCGACTCATTATCTTTAAACTTTCGTTATAGGGTAGTGATCGAAGTTCAGATAGTATTATTGTAATCCTTCGTTCCTTCTAAACACACAATGTCTTTTTTTCCCAAACATTTACAGCAAATTCTATATACTTGAACCAATCTTTTCCTACTTTCTCTACGGTAAAATTTTTGTCAAATAGTGAAGAGGCAACGCTTGATATTAAGTAAGCAACACGAAGACGAAGAATATCCAATATATAGAGTCATTTTATATTATGACTTTGATTTTGAACCAAAATTACTGTTTGTAGTGCGTTAAAGAATAGCAGCGAGCTGTTGCGTGCGATTTTTCCACTCGGAACAAAGTTAAACCTAGTGAATTTACGAGGGTTTTTCCCCTCTACATATCGTTTCGTTCGCGTCGAGAAAATATCGTGTGCAGATCGATATTTCGTCGCCGTTGAAACGACTTGTTTTGTCTCTTGTTTCGGTGGAGGAAAAACTTTTTTTTTTTCATGTTTTCCCCGCTCGCGACAAAAACAAGTAATGGGTTTATAAGTTGGACGTGTATGTGGGCCTTTGCGTCTGTTCTTTCTAAGTAGAAAATATCGCGAAATATGTGAACTTTCTTTGCCATATCAAGCTTAAAGTAGAATGCCTAGTACGTTTGCAAAGTTTCTAATAGATATTTTTTTCCCCGTGGGACGCTTTTTTTTTTTTTTTTTTTTTAGACACGTTTCTTAAGTGGTATAAATAATATAATAGATTTTAGGTAAAATTTTATGTAATATGTACTAGCTGCAACACTCGGCTTTTCCCGGGTGCAAATTTCATTTGTATTTAAACGTAAAGCTTCTACATACATATATTTTTACTGCAACTTTCCAATCTCACTCAAGTAACCTACAAAACACGCAGAATCATAGAAAGTACCTCTATAAAAAGTTAAATCGTAACCTATGTACATGTGTACATTGTATATGCTTAAAGGCGCTCGCACACCTCTGCGGATTAATATCCGCCTAGCGAAGAAAACGCGCGAATATCGCGCGTTTGATGTGGCGGGGAGTTGTATCGCATACCCGCAAGTGGCGCTGTGACGTTTGTGGAAAAGTTGATCGAAACGGTGAACTAGTATCCCATCCTGTACGATCTGACTTGATAGGTTATGTCAGAGTGACAGAAACCAGACGATTTTGTCAACAGCCAGCCTATGTTTGATGACACACCGTTATAAATTACATTCAATAATACAAGTATTTAGCTAACCATCCATATAAATATGGGGCCAACATAAGAGCTTCGTCCTCATGTGAGGAGTCCATGTCAGAATCGTGAGTGAAATACAAACGTTCCGAAAGCGAGGTGACAGATGGTATTTCGCGTTTCGACCGTTGAGTGTCGAATGGCGCTGCAGTTAATACGCTGATTTCACACTCTGCCTTTAATATTTAGGTAAACTATCTAATCATAACAGTCGATAGATGAGGCTAACACATATTGTCCCGAGCGATTGACAGCCGCTATACGACATCAAAACGCCACTTATTGGGGCAATTCAAACCAATGGCAATGCTTTCACGTACAAATATTTTCGCTGATGATATTCAAATCACCGGAATTTCTGTAGTTTCATTAAAAATGGATTAAACATACACACTGTGTAGTTTTAACGAATGTGGAATTTTAGCAAACACACTACACACTTAAAATTGGGCACGTTTGAAACTACAGTACATAACTAAGCACGCGAATTTTATCGATCGATGGGTTTTGAATGAAAGAATCAAAATACCTAGAGTTGACAAACAAATGTTTAATGTTTATTTTTACTAAAATAAATACATATGTAGATATTTTCACCACGCAATGAATCGTGTTTATTAGATTACGTTAATGAATGTGTCAATGGTGATCAAACTTTCGAGAAGTGCTTATTATGATCCAGCAGGTGTCGTAGGGTTCATGATTGCCATGTGATGATGTGATATTTTGCTTTATAAAAGATGATTCTGCAGAACAATAGTGAAAATATTAAATTCGTTGCAACAAAAAAAACTACCGGAGCCGAGACTAGTCAATCTCTACTAAGTTTGACCCACTGAATCTGAATATGACAATGAAATTTGTTGGTTAGCTCTCGTTTATGAGATATGAGCGTTTAAAAAAATTGATAATTTTACCATTTTTTTGACTTTTGTCATATTTTGTGTTCAAAACGAGTATTGGAATCCAATATATGTACAATATATCCAATACTCATTTTGAATATAAAAATACTAAATTTTGAGTTACAAACTATCATATCTCGTAAACGAGAGCTCAACGACAAATTTCATTATCATATTCGGATTCAGTAGGTCACAATTGGTGATAATTTTTTGATTTTCGTTCGGGTAACTCAAAAATGTGATTTTTTGTTGTTCAGTGTAATTTGCATTCCAAAATGGACACTGATAATGACGTAAGCTATGACTACTATTTTATTGTTTATTCTTGATATACTTGATATGTATATCAACCGTTGCCTATTCACTATTTGACAAACATTTAACTGTCTGTCATAGTTAAGTAACTAGGGAAATATACTTCTGAAGGGTAGCAAGGGAGAGAAAGAACGGACTTTTGATAGGTAGGAAGGATTTTTTTTTGGATTGTACCAGCTTTGAGGAATCGTCTCAAAGCTACACAAGTCAGATAAATTGGCAAATTCTAGCAGGAGACGGCATATATGGATTTAGTAATATCCAGATCTTGCCAATGACTATATTCAAAGTCGAAAATTGTCGAGGAAAGCTTTCGACATATGGTGATCAAGTGACCGACATTCTAACCACTGACCTGGCTTTTTTTAATGAGAAAATTGTAAACTTTACCTTGGTGTAGAGTGGCTTTTCCGAATCGATTTTCCTTTCCTAGCTCACAATGGTACGTTTGTTCGACCTTGCGGCACAGTCTTCCCGGGAATTTCATCTGTGTGTGTATACCTCATAGTATATACATACATATCTATGTTTTTTCTTCTTATTTTCAATTTTGGGATAATCCACGTTTCGCGTATAAAACGGCCATCTGTGGAAATTATTTCGGACAAAGGTCGCACCGGGTAATCCCGATCGGCCGTTTTTCGTTATCCCATGTATCACCCCTCACTCCCCTCTCCCTCTCCTTTTATACATACAGTGTGAACAAAAACAATTTAAAAATTAATCAAAATATTCTCAAAGGTCACTTAATTAAATTGGCGACGTAAAAAATTATGGTTTCATTCAGTTTTCATCTCAAAAATGCAATCAAAGATCCACGTGTTTTTCGACAGGCGAGTACTGAGCTAGATGAGCAACGTCGAGTATTCTTCGACAGTTAATAACAGTTGATTTCAATGACATTTTATCATTGCCAATGTAATTAATATGTATGTAAATGCCTGAACAATCAATCATCATCATTTTCAGGCGTTCACCATCCACTGCTGGATGAAGGCCTCTCCAATCCTCTTCCATTCTTGTCTGTCTTGAGCAATCTGCATCCACTTGACTCCACACATTCTTCTCAATTCATCAGCCCACTGTCCACTCGGTCTACCTTGCTTTCTTTCACATCCTCTCGGATACCATTCCAGTACTTCTCGCGTCCATCTGGTCATACTTTGTCGTCCATCTGGTCACTTTGGTCATACATACTTCTTACCCATGTATTTCTTTTGCGATCTCTTATTGCTATGCCAAGCATACATCTTTCCATGCTTCTCTGTGTGCACTGGATCTTTCGTAGCATTCTTGAATTTAGCGTCCAAGTTTCACATCCATACGTCATAACTGGCAGTACGCATTGGTCGTATGCCTTCTTTTTTAAGCATAGCGGATTGTTGGATTTAAAAACTATGTTCATTCTTCCAAAAGCACTCCATCCTCGTATGACCGATAAACAATTTATGTATCGTAATGTCATTAGTCATGCTCGTACCATAGGTTGCTTTAGTGTGTATCGCTTGACGACCAATTTGTTTGATCAATGTTTTGCACGTACTTATAATGATTGCAATGCGTTGACCTTAAACGCATCATGACACGGCCATATACAATGGCGCCCTAGTCCAATAATATTTATTTATTTATTTAAGATAGTGAAACGTGAATGTAGAATTCGAGAATGTTATGGAAGATCCAGTGCACACAGAGAAGCATGGAAAGCTCGGTATAACAAGAAAAGATCATAAGAGGAGTACTTGAGTAAGAAGAATGACCAAAGTGGCAGATATAGCGGAACGTGTGAAAAAGTTGGAGTGGACACTTAGCGGGAAGAATGGATAGCAGATGGAAGCGATAAATACTGGAATGGTATCTGAGAGGATGTGAAAGAAAGCAAGGTAGACCGAATGGACAATGGGCTGATGAATTGAGAAGAATGTGTGGAGTAAAGTGCGTACTGCCAATTATGACGTATGGATGTGAAACGTGGTTGCTAAATTCAAGAATTTTACGTAAGATCCAGTGCACACAGAGAAGCATCGAAAGACGTACATATGTTCGGTATAACAAGAAGAGATCGCAAGAGGAATATGCATATTTATTTATTTATTTAAGGTAGCTTAAAGAGCTAATTACAAAATAAAAAACATTACTTAAAGCTAAAATTACAATATAAACTTATTATCTACTAGCACTTGTACAGAGGTGCTGTTTTAAGGCCGCCAGGAATCTATCAATTTTATTTATATATTTCTGGCAGGCTATTATATTCAACAACACCCACTACTTAATTTAAAATTCTTAACTATTAACTTATTCTTACCCCTAGTATACTGCCGTCGATGTATACTGCCGTCCTAAGCCCACTTAACGTAACTGACAAAACAACAATATCGAGATAAATGGACTCGAAAGTTTTATTCTAAATTTGTGTTTTTCTTCATATATTACTGATTTATTAAAACTTTTTTTTTGTGCATGAAATTATTTTTTATTGTGTTTTGATAATTCTAAGGAAAAATTAAAAAAAAAAAAAAAACTTTAGTAGTTACGTCACTTCATTATTCATTATATTAATGTATACATATGACTATTCCAAACTTCAAGCACTCTATTTGAAGAATGAATCTCTAACAATCTTATTTGATTTTTCTTTTCGGAATCTAAGAGTATGACCTCTTAGATGAGGGTTCTCATTGAACATAATGAGGTTGGTCATTTCACATGAATAATGATTATTTATTATTTTGAATACTTCAATTAAATCACCTCTTAATCTCCTCGTCTCCAATGTGGAGAGATTCAGTCTTTTCAATCTTTCACGATAAGGTAGTGACCGAAGTAAATATTGGATACGTTATTTTTCGCTAAGTATTGGTGATACTATTTCTCTGCGCGTGCAGATACACTCCCATAACCCCTAAAACAAATCTAACTCATTTTCGTAATTTTTGTCAGTTACTCCTAAGTTGTCATATTACTTTTATTAAATATTTTGGTAATAATTTCTTATCTAATTTAAAAAAAAAATACTAACATTCATACTTTTAAGGTTTCATTTACATTCACCCAATGCCTCCTAAATCCTAATAATGGTTCAGAAATACCTTCGCATTCACATTAATTATGCTATGTGGGTGAATTTACCGCACGTATGTATTCAACATTGGATATGTATTTAGAGGTAAGGTCATTCACTTGCATATCGTCGCGACTTTTTCGATATCTCTTTCACCTTTTCGAACTAAACGAACATATAAAAGTGGAAGTAGGGGGTATAAGGGGAGGAAGCTAGTGAGAGCTTTCACGACTTCCTGTGAACTTTTCCCGTTTAGATATGGCGTCGCAGATCGAAAGAGTTCCAAATTCGGTACACACAGGTACGTCTGGGGATTTGAAAACCGGCAGCTCTCAAACATTCGCTCATTTATTTAGACGACGACTGGGGTGAATGTGGAGAATGGGGAGAATGGGGGATGTTCGTGGAGATGGACGCAGTTCTCTTACGTGCGCCATTTTGATGGCGGCGGCCATCTTGCGTGCTGACCAAATATATATGGATAGCTTTTATTTACGCAGATGGCGCACAAGATTTATATCCTCAGGGATGCTCCGATGTTGATCGATGCCCGGAAAGCTTACCGAGTTCGATATGAAAAAGCTCAGAGGTTCTCAAAAGGTCTGTTGCAGCGATTCTCAAACCAAATGTAGACAGTGAGAATGATAGCTGTTTTAAACATTAAATTATTACAAACTCAAACTCATCAGGGACTATAAATAAATTCAATAATACATACATACACACAATAAATGTCAACTTGATTTTTTTTTTTTACATACATACATATGTATGTACATATGTTCTGTTGTTTCGCTCTGCGTAAAAAATAAGGCATTCGACCAGTGCGTACTGCCAGTTATGATGTATGGATGTGACTCTTGACAACATTTGTTGGCAATATACATACACAATTAAGCAAAGAAAGTATTAAAGTAGGATTAAAAATTAATTTTAATAAAACTAAAATTATGTTTAATGAATTTCGCACGCAAAACATTAAACTGTAGATAACCATATTGTATGTACATATGTACATAGAGATAGTTGATAGTTATTTATACCAAGGACAATTGGTGAATATGACCGGTTGTAAATAAGAAGAAATAAACTAGGATGGAGCGCTTTTGGAAGAATGAACGTAGTTTTTAAATCCAACATTTCACTATGTTTAAAAAATAAGGCATACTGCCAATGCGTACTGCCAGTTATGACGTATGGATGTGAAACGTGGATGTTAAATTCAAGAGTGTTACGAAAGTTCCAGTGCACACAGAGAAGCATGGTATAACGGTATAACGAGAAGAGATTGCAAGAGGAATATATGGGTAAAAAGTATAAAGTGGCGGATATAGCAAAACGTGTGAAAAAGTTGAAGTGGACACATAGCGAGAAGAATGGATGGCAGATGGACGCGAGAAATACTGGAATGGTATCCGAGAGGATGTGAAAGAAAGCAAAGTAGACCGAGTGGATAATGGGGCTGATGAATTGAGAATAATGTGTGGAGTCAAAAGTGGATGCAGATTGGCCCAAGACAGACAGGAATGGAATACAATTGGAGAGGCCTTCATCCAGTAGTGGATGGTGAACGGCTGAAAATGATGATAAACTTTATGCTATGTAAACTATTACAACCAGTCATATTTTTATAAAGAAGAATAAATAAAACGAAGAATGAAACTAGGGTGGAGTGCTTTTGGAAGAATGAACATTGTTTTTAAATCCTGGCAAATACGACCATACGAAACGTGGATGCTAAATTCAATAATGTTACGCAAGATCCAGTGCACACATAGAAGCATGAAAATACGTATGCTCGGTATAACGAGAAGAGATCGTAAGAGGAATACATGGATAAGAAGCATGACCAAGGTGGCAAGGCCAAAGTTGAAGTGGACACATACCGAGAATAATGGAATGGTATCCGAGAGGATGTGAAAGAAAGTAAGGTAGACCGACGTGCTGAAGAATTGTGAAGAATGTGTGGAGTCAAGTGGATGCAGATTGATGATGATGATGATGATGTTCTGTTGGTAAATGTGATGTGTCTACGGAACTATTCATTTACATTAGACCGGGCCACATTTAACCTTTACGTTTCGAAATATCGAAAAAAGTTTGTCATAAATGCAATAGCAACAAGGATAAAAGTGTCAAAAAAAGAAATACATATTGCTGGTTCAATAACTGGTTAATAATTAATTCAATATTGCTTCATTTTTGTTCCTTTTAAAAAGCAACAGGAAACTAATGAAGCGTATATGTATTCTCCTTGTTACTTTACTTGACAGTTATTTTTTTGTCAGATTTTTGTTTGATATCAGATATGCTACTTTTAAAAAGACAAATAAATTACATTAAAGCCTCTTTACATTTCGTCCAAATTTTTTTAAAGCGATTTATTTATCTTTTTCTTCGCTCACGAAAGCCTCTACTTACGTTAAAAATGAATAAAAGCCAAATGCGACTCATTATGAAGAGTCTAGAGCTCTGAAAGCTTTTACTTTCGTACGAGATGAGCTTTCGTTGCCATACGCTATAATTAAAATCTCATTTTGAGACGAAGCGGCATTGGGCACTTTAGTACGCGCCCACATATTCCAGATTGAATTTCTATAGATATTCGTATTGCTTGTGGAGAATCGCCCTTTGAACTTTAAAGGTTAAACGGTTCAGAAAAATACATTACGTTTGTGGAATATCAATTTAATGTAACGTATTGGGGTAATTGAACGTAATGCTTATTTTACAATTGAGTAATTTTGCAAAGAATTACGCAGCAACAAGTTTTTAAACACTTAGATTGAAATATAAACGTTGGAATATTTTTCGTATGAAAATACAGTTTCAACAATCTGTTGCTTGTTTCAAAAAGTTCCAACATCATATTTTGAAACAATCGAACTTTAATTTGGCTAAGATTTCTCGATTTTTTTGTAAAATGTCAATTCAAAACGTATTAACTGAAATATTAAATATCGGATTACATTTGACCCATATGTACATACATAGGTCTTCAAATACTAAAGAAAAACATTAATTTCTTATTTTGAAAAAATTGTTTGAGAGTTAAAATTTTGGTAATCCTGATATTTTTTACTGTAAAATTTTGACGATGGATCTTTTATTAAAAATTAGCACAAGATTTATTAGCAAATTATAAAATTAATCTGTACAGGGGCGGTTTAAATATCACACACTAAAGAAAAAATTGAATTTCTTTGTATAAATAAATGCTATGCATAAAAAATAAGGCATACGACCAATGCGTACTGCTGGTTATGACGTACGGATGGGAAACATGGATGCTACATAAGATCCAGTGCACATGGAGAAGCATGGAGAGATGTATGCTTGGTATAACAAGAACAGATCGTAAGAGGAATACATGGGTAAGAAGCATGACTAAAGTGACAGATATAGCAGAACTTGTAAAAAACACAGCGACAAGAATGGATGGCAGATGGACGGAAGTAATACTGGAATGGTATCTGAGAGGATGTGAAAGAAAGCGAGGCAGACTGTGTAGAATGTGTGGAGTCAAGTGGATGCAGATTGCTCAAGACAGACAGGAAAAGGAAATGGAATTGGCAAAAAATTATGTACAAATTCATTCCTGAATAAAAAAACTTAATAAAATCAATAATTACAGTGAGCAACAAAAAAAAATACCCAGAGCGGAGATTGGTCAATCTTTACTACGTTTGACCGCTCCAATTAGTACATTAAGATAAAATAAAAAAATATTGAGATAGAAAACCAATCCTTATAAACGTGGTGAAATAAAAAAACTCTGCAAATAAACGCCAAATAGCATGGGAAAAAAATATGTAAAAAAAAATATATTTTTAACTTTAAAAATTCGCTAGATAATTAATTATAATTATTTTAAAGCAATACAAAACCACAATCAATAGGAAAAATATCTGACTATTGATTTCAATACTCATTTTGAGCACAGCGATACTGTATTTTGAGTTATAGACCGCAAAAGCCAAATATTTTTTACATTTTTTAAATCACGAATATCTTCATAAACAAGAGCATATCAACAAAAATCATTATCGGATTTGAATCCAGTGGGTTAAACTTAAGTAAAGATTGACTAATCTCCGCTCCGGGTAAAAAAAACGTGATTTTTTGTTGCTCAGCGTTATCTATAGTTTAAATTGCGTCAATTTAAACTTGTCCACTCAAACCTTCTACTATTCACAAGTTCGTGTATAATCCAAATAGAAAATTAACAAATTTTTCGTATGGTTGTAGCGTGGATGTGTTTTTTTTTTTCATTTCGGGTACTTGAGCTTTTCCGACAGGTTGGTTTTTCCGGAAAATAGAGGAAAATTCGATGTCGTGTCGTACGAGCGTTATTGTAGTACAAGTCGCCTGAGGGTCATTACGCTCCTTTACTCTGGGTATTGGAGAAGCTCACGTAAAGGGCTCCGGTTCGCGTGAAGCTCACTTCCGGTGCATAATTTAGACGCAAAGCTCTCTCTCGGTCGAAAGCGATCGAAACAAACAAAAAAAAAAACAAACAAACAAGAAACGAGAAAAAATGAATTTTACAAAGGCGAGAGTGGAAAAGTACGAGAAGAGATTCTCCGTTCGAGGTACCTGTAGGTACCATAGACTGAAAGGGAACGTTTTAACGTGTAAAATAAATAAATTAAAGTGCGTTTACGAATACATACATACATTGTCTATTATGTTTTCCTTTTAAGTGGTGTGCGTTTGTGCAGTCTGTGGTAGACTTTTGTACCACTCTGTATTTTATAAAAAAAAGAAGACATACGACCAATGCGTACTGCCAGTTATGACGTATGGATGTGAAACTTGGACGCTATATTCAAGAATTCTACGTAAGATCCAGTGCACACAGACCAGCATGTAAAGATGTATGCTCGGTATAACAATAGACCTTTGTATCACTCTGTTTGTATTTTATACATAAGAACATATAAGGAAGAATGAACATTGTTTTTAAATCCAACATTCCGCTATGTTTAAAAAAGAAGGCATACGACCAATGCGTACTGCCAGTTATGACGTATGGATGTGAAACTTGGACGCTATATTCAAGAATGTTACGTAAGATCCAGTGCACACAGACCAGCATGTAAAGATGTATGCTCGGTATAACAATAGACCTTTGTATCACTCTGTTTGTATTTTATACATAAGAACATATAAGGAAGAATGAACATTGTTTTTAAATCCAACATTCCGCTATGTTTAAAAAAGAAGGCATACGACCAATGCGTACTGCCAGTTATGACGCATGGATGTGAAACTCGGACGCTATATTCAATAATGTTATGTAAGATCTAGTGCACACAGACCAGCATGTAAAGATGTATGCTCGGTATAACAATAGACTTTTGTACCACTCTGTTTGTATTTTATACATAAGAACATATTAGGAAGAATGAACATACTTTTTCAATCCAACATTCCGCTATGCTTAAAAAAGAAGACATACGACCAATGCGTACTGCCAGTTATGACGTATGGATGTGAAACTTGGACGCTATATTCAAGAATTCTACGTAAGATCCAGTGCACACAGACCAGCATGTAAAGATGTATGCTCGGTATAACAATAGACCTTTGTATCACTCTGTTTGTATTTTATACATAAGAACATATAAGGAAGAATGAACATTGTTTTTAAATCCAACATTCCGCTATGTTTAAAAAAAAAGGCATACGACCAATGCGTACTGCCAGTTATGACGTATGGATGTGAAACGTTGATGCTTAATTCAAGAATGTTACGTAAGATCCAGTGCACACAGACCAGCATGTAAAAATGTATGCTCGGTATAACAATAGACTTTTGTATCACTCTGTTTGTATTATTATTGAACATATTAGGAAGAATGAACATAGTTTTTAAATCCAACATTAGTACTGTACAAATACTGGAATGGTATCCGAGAGGATGTAAAAGAAAGCAAGGTAGACCGAGTGGACGATGGGCTGATGAATTGAGAAGAATGTGTGCAGTCAAGTGGATGCAGACAGACAGGAATGGAAGAGGATTGGAGAGGTCTTCATCCAGCAGTGGATGGTGAATGGCTGAAAACTGACCCACTAGCTGGGTAGCCTAGCCACGGAACGCTTTCATACCACAGCACGCACACATACGCTCACTCACTCACACATACAACAGGAGCTGTGCGCAACGCTCACGCTACATAACCTCACTAATGTCATCATTAAGGGATGTCACAATCAAAAGAGGACGATATGCCTGTTTCATTGTGCACACTTTTATTTTAATCCGATATGGAAAGGCGGAAAACAATTATGCTGTTACATAATTAGTGTGGGAGTTAAATGAACGTAGTAAAGGAAAATGTTAGGTGTAATAAGTACGAAACATTGAGTATGTTGCTTGTGCAACACTCAAGATGCTACCTACGCAATTGTAATATATTATAAAGTTGTATAACTGGTTGAATTTAAACTTTAAACAGCTCTATCAACTGACCGCTAGAGTGAGTGGTTAAAGCGCGTTAGTTTATTAGGGTACACTTTGTAACCCAAAAGTTTAATTGACACTGTGTGTGTATGCGTGTGTTTGTACAGGATAAAGTTCACGTATAGATAACACAATGAGTATAAATAATGTGTGCCAAATTTTAGTTTATATGTACGGGAAAATTGTTCAGAATACACCCAAAATTAACCATATAGTATAATCAGTAATATTAGTAGTGATATTTAATCATTATAGTATTATCTATCCATATTGATCATAAGCGGTATAGCATTGAACGAATGTTAGGACGGTCGAATGGTTTTTGTGTATTGTTATAGCTGCTGGCAAGACTAATGGCGCTCGCACACGCGAGTGTCGAATGGCGCTACACTCGTGCCAAGTGTGCGCACCACAGTATTTCGCTATTCGCCCGTTGAGTGTTGAGTGAAGTTTCTGTGTCGAATGGCGCTGCAGTCGTGCCAAGTGTGCGCAATACAAATCTCAGCACTGGCGAAATTCGACGACGAATTTCGCGCGAAATCCGCAGAGGTGTGCGAGCGCCTTTAAAGGTTATCAATGCAGGGGCCTTATTTCATCTCCCTAATCAATAGTAAACTAAGCATAACCTAAAATAGCTTCCCCTAATATACCTAAACTAACATTTTACCGATTAATTTATTAATCCTAAGTTATTTCCTTGTATGATCTAACCTGAACTAATCGGACTTAACCTAATCTAACAGTCTTCCTAACAATTCATTATGCCTGTCTTATTTCTTATATAACTTTACCTAATCTAACATTGTTCCTACTAATTCATTGTATGTATGTATGTACATTCATGCCGTATTTACTTTCTAACCTAACCTAACATTCTTCTCATCTATGTATCAACTTATAGAGTGTCTCTTCCATGTTTTCTTTCTTTCCTTTCCTTAATACAACCCAATATAACAAGATAAACAATAAAATATTTTAGATCGTTATATTAGTGCTTCGAAAAAAAAAACAAACGAAATAATTTTCCCACCTGGAAAATAGAATACCTACACGTAAAATTACAAGAATCCCCAATAATAATTAACGACCAGTAAGAAAGTGGGGAGAAAAAAAAAGGAATTTCATCACGTTTTCGATAATTACGAGTATCATCGTATCGCGTGCCTTCTAACCCATTACGTGATATCCTTCAATCAATTACACATAAAGACACACACACAGACAGATATACGGACACAAAAAGACGACTATTACCGTGGTAATTAGACCGTAGCGAAAAATTAATTGGATTTTTTTCAAATAGCTGGACACAAAATGGTTAGGCGATAGTACAGATACCCTTAATCCTCATATTTATTTATTTATATAATATAGTAGCTTAAGCTAATTAATTATAATCCTTAACTAAGCATCTGTACAGAGATGTTTTTTTTATGACTGCCAGGAATTTTTCAATAGTTTTGGAACTTCTAATTCCATACTCCAAAACACCTTTGTACAAGATGCTTCTCCTATTTCTATTTATTTTAACATTTTTTATAATTAAATTATTTTCTATTCCTTAAATTATATTCACATACATTAATTCCTCTCACAATAAATTTACTAAAATATGTTGGTCACATATTATTATCTAACTTAAATATAAATACGAACATTCAACCAATCTAATTCAATCATCATCTTTTTTATACTAGCATACCTATCCGCATTTAAAATACATCTCATACATCTATTTTGTAATATTTGTAATCTATCTCTAGTTGACTTATCTAACATATTGTACATAAAATGAGGTCTAACAATTACACATTATAAATTATTATTTTAGTTTCTTTAGATAATAATTTTCTTAGCCGACATAATATTCCTACTTTTTTTTATTAAAAATTGACCGTGTAACTTAAAATCTAACTTATCATCCAATATTATACCTATGTACATATATGGCGAATGGTTTCAACCTTAAATATTCATTGGTAAGATTTTGATAATATTGAATTCAGATCGAACATCTCCTGTAATAATTTATTAATTTATCTAACTTAGTTTTGAGATTTATTAATTTAATTTATATAACTTAAAGCTGGTACAATCAAAAAAATTCCTTCCCACCTATTAAATCATAGTTTCTCTTTACCTACATACATATGTACATACATAGTTACTTCACTATTATATACGGTGAAATGTTATCTTCAGAAGATGAACCAAAAAAATATATAAAAAGTCTATTTTTTACGGCGTAGCTTAATTAACCCTTTGCGGTCGGAAGCGTCGGTTATAATGCCTCGTTAAAATTTGTGTAAAGTTACCGCAACGACACCCCTAGAGAGCTTTCAATTTTTTTTTTTACCCTTTTACGCCTTGGCGCTTTTACGAAATATAATTATTATGATTGGGGATCGTTAGTCGTGATATGATCGGTGAACCGCAAAAATTATAAATATACTATACGTAGTGTGTTTTTGTGCACGGCATCGATCTCGCTTCGCTGCTCGTGTTTCATGGAGTTACTTCATCATCATTTTCAGCCGTTCACCATCCACTGCTGGATGAAGGTCTGAATTGAGCAATCTGCATCCACTTGCTCAATTCATCAGCCCATCTTCCCACTCGGTCTATCTTGCTTTCTTTCACATCCTCTCGGATACCATTCCAGTTATTACTCGCGTCCATATGCCATCCATTATTGATAAGAATGTGTGAAGTCAAGTGGATTCAGATTGCTCAAAAGAAAAAGGAATAGAAGACGATTGAAGAGGCCTTCATCCAGTAGTCGAGTAGTGGATGGTGAACGACTGAAAATGATGATGATGATGATTACTATATATATATATGTATAGTAGCGCAAGAATCTGCCTGACCTGACTGCCTGACACATACGCTCACTCATTCACACACACAACACGGGATGCGCGCATCGCTCACGCTACATAACCTCACTAACTCACACAAACACGTTCGGCACACACACACGGGTTGCCATCCTTCTGATGACACTGTCAACGGGCAGTCACAAGTGTATCATCATCATCATTTTCAGCCGTTCACCATCCACTGTTGGATGAAGACCTCTCCAATCCTCTTCCATTCCTGTCTGTCTTGAGCAATCTTCATCTAATTTGACTGCACACATTCTTCTCAATTCATCAGCCCATCGTCCACTAGGTCTACCTTGCTTTCTTTCACATCCTCTCGGATTCTTCTCGCTATATGTGTCCACTGTAACTTTTTACACGTTTTTTACACGTTCCGCTATACATACTTTGGTCATATTTCTCTTCTTGTTATACCAAGCATACATCTTTCCATGCTTCTCTGTGTGCACTGGATCTTACGTAGCATCCTTGAATTTAGCATTCAAGTTTCACATCCATACGTCATAACTGGCAGTACGCATTGGTCGTATGCCTTATTTTTTAAGCATATCGGAATGTTGGATTTAAAAACTATGTTCATTCTTCCAAAAGCGCTCCATCCTAGTTTTATTTCTTCTTCTTTACAACCAGTCATATTCACCAATTATTGTCCTAGGTATAAATAACTATCAACTATCTCTACAATATGATTATTTACGCTTTGCGTGCAAAATTCATTAAACATAACTTTAGTTTTATTAAAATTAATTTTACTTTTACTTCATACTTTCGTTGCTTAATTCTGTTAATCTACTTATCGGTCGCTATAGTTTACTTTTGACATGTGCATTTCCCGTAACGTTACGTCACCTGTCACGTCATCACGTATAGACGTGGCGTGTGGAGTTTGATAGGCAATTTGTTTGATCATTATTTCGCCCGTATAATGAGCGTGGGCATTGTCGTCGACTTAGTGACACGGCCATATACGAGCGCAGTGAAAATGACACAGTTACATAGTTTAACATGAAAAAAATTGTACTCCAATTTTACTCACGGACAGATATACAGACAATGCATCATTTAAAATTTGATTTGAATACATTTATGTACATACCAGAATTGTTTTTCACCTTACTCTGATTTCACCCATTTCTGGGTCGCGTTTACAAAATTCAAATTTTAATTGACCCTTTCGCGAGTGACGCGTGATTCGAAAAATATGTTATATTAATAAGGGAAATCAACCCCTTCACTGCCTCTCCTCCCCAGTTTTTACGGTTCCGGGTCAAGGTCATGTCCTTTACATTCCCACTCAACGTGCAAGTAATCCTTGAATTAAATTCTGACCTACATACGAGTACACTTATGTACATACCTATGTATATTATACATACATAACAAAGATGTTTAGAATACCTTTATAACGTTGGGCTTTGTGCATCGAAGCCTCGAATGATAACGAAGCGTTTACATCGGCGAACGGATATTGGAACATCAAACATAGAATGTCAAATACAATGGCAAAAGCTTTCACATTTTAACTTTCAAAGTTATATAAATTTTATCCAATTCTAATAAAATCTTTTCCTATACAATTTATAAGCTCTTATACCGTTTGCCTAATCGGGGTCAAACTTTGCAGATGCACTTTCTACGATCCTGCTGGTCGTATAGGGCGAGTTTTTCATTATGTTTGTATGTTTGTATGTCTTTGTGTTTGTTTCTCATACACCGTTTTCCCAATCGGGGTAAAACTTTGCAAAGGTACTTCGTGTCACAATAGCGTCGTTCGCTGTTCGGTTCGTCGGTGTGTACGCAGCATTACGATCCTGCTAGTGTTAAAAGGCTCTCGAGTTTTTTTTTTAACTCAACCGGGTATCTCCCATACATAATTATGTATCTTTGTCTAATGACGGATAAAGTATTGCCGGTCCGAAACACATTTGAGTATTGTCAGTTCGCAACAAACGCCGCAATACTCAAATAAAATTTCTCAATATTTAAATTCACCGGTGTGAATTCGCCTTTATGGTTATTTATGACGTCTAGATTATCTACGACAATGTCATACCTTATTCCGATCACGCGGTCTGAATACAAATACATATTCCGATAGACTTATTGTTCGCAGTATAGTATCGTCAATTGTGCGGGCTAGAGAATTGGTTCGGCGAGAGTATTACCCGCTGCCTTTGAATACACAAACATTGTATATTATTAATTTTGATTAGTTTCGCGGTATAACTTATAATACATACAATAATATTCTCTCGTCAGTATGTGTTGCACTCGTGTGCAGTGTACGAATGCATTACATTTTAATCGGGTATTTGGAACGGTTCCAAAACTGTGTTCCACTTCGATACGACTTCGTTATCTCGTCTCGAATTTTATTTATCGACGTTAAAACATTTTGAGAAGCAATTTGGTCCGCCAAAATGATTGCAATGTGATAACAAACGTATATAAAAATAATAGCTTTGAAATTTTCGAGTCCCGTCGCATTGAGCCGAGTTGACTGATGCATTACAAAACGCTCTCCTGTCCGAAAGCGGATAGCTAAGGAATTTTACTGTACGCCAATTAATAGAAGATTAAATGCAATTTTATGATACTTTATTTAAAATTTATTTTTTTAGTATATTTGATACTCTTTTTAACAATTTCCCACTGTCTTCTGAAAAGGACAATGAATTGCTAGGTAGAAAGAAATTTGTGCCAATTTTGTATGGAACCATCTCAACTACCAAGAAATAAAATTAAACAAGAGAGGTCAACCTTGCCAAGGACGATAGCAACACTTGAAAGACTCGGAATTGGAATACTGAAGCTTCATGTATGAGTCCAAAGCTTTACTGTTTGAGCTATCGCTTAGATGCAATATCAATAACAGAGAAGTTCAATTGAAACTTCTACACCTCTCTGTTGTGACTTTGAAAAAGGTAGTACATTTTGATTGGCGTGTAAAAGCATCCCCCAATCTCCAACCTTCGGAAAAGAGAGCGTTTTTAAACGTGTCAGTCGCCTACAAAAAGCTTTTCAGATTCAAAGTAAATAAAATTTGCACCCGGGCAACGGCCTGTAATGCAGCTTGCAACTATTCTTATTTTTATGAGTTCTAAAGGGTAGTCTCTTCGCTATTTGACAAGCATTTTATCATATGTCAGAGTGAAACTACTAGGGAAAGATACTCCTCAGCCGTTTCCCATTGCCTTCTGCAGGGGAGAAAGGGAAATAAGGAACTGACAATGATTTTCTAGGTGCTTTGGACCGTCTCTCAAGAGACCAATGCTTCAACTACTGGCCTATCAAGCTATCGAATGGCATCTTTTCCGCGTAGGGAAATCCCCAAACTACCACTTTTGAGACAGGAGAACGTTTTCTAAGTGTCATTCGACTCAGAGTCACTCTATGTAATGTTAAAAAATCGGGTGTGGTCAACCCATGACTTTATCCATATGTTTGAGGAATATAATGAAGTAACGGAAAATTTTTTGAAACTTGATAATTTCGGATAAAAGGTTAAAAACATCAAAAACCAAGAGTAACAAGAGTAACTACTTTCGGTTTGGAAAAAAATTGTGTGAAAATTATCCTATTTTGAAGTTTGTTAATATGTACATACATATGTACTACGTATGCAAAATTTCAGCTTAATGTGTATCATAGTTTTGCTGGAAAAATCTTTCAAAGATTACACAAAAATTAGGTGACTTTCCTAGGGAAGTACCACTTCTAGTCGATGAAAATTTTTGAAAGCCTTATGGATTGTAATGGCCGGCAAAAAACCTATAAATATGAAGTTTCATTGTAATAAGATAAACGGTTTTTGAGTTATTAGCGATTCTATACACAGACATTTTCCAGAAATCAGGGGATGTGATACCCGATCACAGTCATCAGTCAAAAGTTCGAGGTCGAATTTTTACACGATCACAATACTGTATCCGATTAGGATAAAGTAAAAATACCAGCTGGAGACGGCCGTTCTGGATTTAGTTACATTCAAATCTTGCCAATGGCGATATTTTAAGTCGAAAAAAATTCGAAGTGTGGCCGTGTCGAACGCGGCTAATATTTTGAGAACGAAATGAAAGCATCGAAATGGGTACATTGATATATTTTTATTTAGCACAACGAATAAAGTCTTAACTAGTTAGTATATATATGTATATAAGCCGCCTTTCTCCCCAAGACCCTCACATGAGGCCACCACCCCACCCCCCCCCCCAACTAGTAATCGATTACAATTTTATTTATCATTGGCCCGTGGTAAACAGTGGCCGTTCTTTAACCTGCGCGCCGCGTCGACTTTCTGACGTTCCCGACACCGTCTCACGCGTGCTGTCACATACATTTTGATACTGCTACATAGATGATTAGACCCTCATTCTGATGGTATATGTACATACATGCCTTTTCGCCGAGTATGGGCCGAGATAGATAGATTTTTCACCAACCAAATAATTTACAGCGCAAAACCGTTGGAAGATACGCCCCCGCCTTCGCGCCTCGCGCACGCCCGGCGCCCAACGCAAGGTCGTAAGTGTATCGTAGACGTATACCCGAGCGAATATTATTATTATGCTATTAGTGTCGGAATGTATGTATGTACCGAGGGACCGTCGCCGTAACCGCTGAGCTATCGCCTGGCTAGTGATGATTACAGTTAATTAGTCGTGTGAGCGGCATTTGTTCGTGTGCAGGGTTCGTAACAGAGGGCGCCCACGTCAGTACGGCCAAAGGCGCCCCGCGGTCGGGCCAAGCGCCCCCTCAGGCGCCGCTACCCCTCCCCCATCTCCCTCTTCTCCTCCCTCATCCCCTCTTTCAACCCCTCCAGTATTGATCTGGAGGTGGAGGTGGCGGGTATCGACTAGTTGCGCGCGCCGCTCGCGCAATATTCATGAAGGCGTCGGCGCCCGCACGGCCCTGCACCACCAACCCCAACTCCTACTCCAACTCCTTACTCCTCCTACTCCAAACCCCAACCCCTACAGTCCTCATCCCCTAGTATTGCGCAATAAACTACGCCGCTGGGCCAAATTAAAACACGCACGCGGCGCTCCGCTTCGATTGCAACCCTTTTGTGTGCTCCGCTTCGAATTGGGTATCAGAATGCAGTTTGACAGACTTTCAACAATTGCATAGGGTGGCGCTCAGTCGACTGACACATTAAGAAACGCTCCTCTGTCTCAGAGATGGGGGGGGGGGGGGGGTTAAAAATTCCTCTACGCGCCAAATAAGGGAAGATTTAATCGCAAAGCTTAGTAGTTGAGTCGTTGGATGTTATATTTTCACGCTTAGACACAAACATCGGATGCCACAAGGACCCAACCCAACCTTTATCGAGGTGCGACCCCCTTTTTTAAAAAAGCCATGTGAAAGTTGCCATTCATCATCATTTTCAGCCATTCCTGTTTATCTAGAGCAATCTGCATCCACTTGAATCCATACATTCTTCGCAATTCATCAGCTCATCTTACACTCGGTCTACCTTGCTTGCTTGTACCATTCCAATATTTCTCGCATCCATTTGCTATATCTGCCCACGTATTCCTCTTACGATCTCTCTTGTTGTCATACCATGCATACATCTTTCCATGCTTCTTGTGTGCACTGGATCTTACGTAGCATTCTTGAATTTAGCATCCACGTTTCACATTCATACGTCATAACTGACAGAAAATTGTATTATAGTCAATATTTTTTTTTTTAGTTTACTATTTCATTTGGCACAGAAAACCCTTCGCGACCCAATTTAGGGTCGCGGTTTTCCTGTTGCCTTTTAAAGGCAATCACACACCTGAGCGGTATCGCTGCGTCAAGTTGACGTCCTCTATCGTCGTTGATTCGCACCAATGCGAATTATATCGTTGCGAATGGGACGACGATAGGGGCGAAAGTTTAACGCGGCGATTTTGCTAAGGTGTATGTGCGCCTTTTAAGGGAAAAAAAGGAAATAAGGAAATGACAATGAATTCGTTGGGCGATATTTTGCCTGTATTCAAATCTTGCCAGCAGCTATAGTAACAGTTGAAAATTGAACCACGAGCTTGCGTTCACGAGTCCAATCCTCTACTGCTATGGATAGCTAATATTTAGAAAATGTATGTTAAAACTTTCGTTCGGAATGATCGGCTATACATTTAATGAAAACATATAAATAAAACAAAATTGTGCCTTAAACCACTATAACTTAAATATGACATATAATTAATAAAAATCAAAAATGATATTCAATATAATCTTATTATGTACCTTTCATACTTAGTGTGTTTTTATCTTCTCTCGGATACATTATGTATTAATATATGGCAACATTTTGTATTCCATTATTATGTCTATTTTTACTATAATAGAATTTTCCTTTTACGTATTATAAAAATACAAAACGCGTAATTATATTATGTATTATCATACTGAAGAAGGTTTTCTCGGAAACTTAGTCTTCACAATGTGCTCCTTTGAAAAATTTTCTTACCCTAACGAAAACGCAATTATTATACAGTTCTTTTCACATTTCGCATTCTGCTATTTGAATTTTTTATTATTATTATTTTTAAAGCATTTTAATTTATTCTATAGCCGCATAATATTTGTCTCGAGTCTACATAAAGGCGAATGAATTTATTCAATTTAAATTACCCAGTCTATAAACTTGTACTATGCTGAGATTTTAATACGACAAAAATAGACTTATTGTTCTATGTATGTTCAATAAACAAACCTTATACGAGTTCAACTTGAATTTTTTCGAGGACGAATTAGTCATTCTGTCCTTTCTTCATTCTCCTCACTTCAAGATGAGTAACTCAATACGGGCACTTGACATTTGATAGATTGCTCGTGTTATTCCATTTTATTAGTATTCGTCATTGCTCCGAGCATACGATACAAATACGATACAAAAGCTCGCCTTATTCATACGAAATATCTAAAGAAACTTATGATGTTATTCAATTTGGGAAACGTTGATCGATCGTTCATTCATCTAACTCATAGGAATACCTATCGAGTATCATATAATTGTGGGCCATACATAATTCGATTAACATCACATATAAAAACTACGTATATGGATAAAATACAGTAACGGCCATTGAAATAGCATCATTTCGTTTGCAATTTTCAATCTCTTCAGAGTTTTTTGATTTATCTATCTATCGAAATGGACGATGACGATGTGGTGGACGGTCGAAGATGCGACATTAATTGAGAGTACAAGTGACGTGGTGTACGTTCATTAGAATAGTGAGCTCAGACATGGCGTATGTCTGTTAGCAGAATGAGCTCAGACATGACGTACATATGTCCATTCGACTAGTGAGTCCTGAGATGAGTTTTTCTATATCTTAAATGCTATTTTACAATATTTTGAGGGAGGGGAGATTCTATTATTGATTGTATCAATTGGTTGCATCACAGCTGCGTCTCTCAAATTAAAATACGTCAACAGATATGGTGTATAAATTAACAGTGATAGAGACACTTTCTAATCTTGTTGTTTATACATTACTCTCATCTCGTATATATAAATGATTATTTTCATATTTTTGATGGTTAGTTATGTGGTTAGCGTCTATAAATTAAAACTTACTCTTTCGATTATTGGCCACTTGAATAGACATAATTAATGTAAATATATTACAAGTACGTACATATTGTAAAGTCCCATTTGGCTCTTAATTATTCAACTAATGTGAATTGAAAATGGTTAGAACTTGCAATATGCATGTAGCTAGTATGTATGTAGATTGCATGCCATTTGGAATTCGAACCGACGGCCTTTCCTTCGCATTTCCCTTGCTCTAAAGAAAATACAAGGTAGTATGTACATGTTAGGTTCAAATTTGCGTTTCGTCTGCTGATTACAAGGCAATGGACCTAACAACGAAAACGAAGACACAAGAATGGGTAATTCGCTTGCAAATGAGGCTCGTTCTCTTTACGTTGCCTATATTTACGTTTATATTACGCGAATGAAGAAATACGGTTGAAATTAATATTTAAATAAATTTATTGAATCTATGTACATATGTATGTATGTATGTAGTGTTATTTCTATGAAAATTTTCAGTGATTATTTAATTTAGTTCAACCTATCGTTTGAGTATTGTTTTAATTTGTATTTGGCGTAAGTGCACCGTCAGAGACGACGCGTGACGTCACTGACGCCACTGACGCACGAACGCGTCGCGACGCTTTCGCCATTCCCCTATTTCGTAGGGGTGAAATCAAACCACCCACATTGTAAGTCAACAGTTAAAAATAATCCTTTTCTATTTACCCATACCATCAAATAACGCCATTATTAACAATGTATCAAAGAAATTTTGATCCTACTTGTCTAACTGTTGCCTACTACCTCTTATTACCTACAATGTAGAAGTACCTACTAAGTAGTCTAAACTTGCCCTGCTATTTGTGGAGTTATTTTTAAGGTTAGACTTCTGTTACACGGGTATTACACAGGGATAGTTTACTCGCTACTATCTCGCTAGTGTACTGGCCGCTAGTAAACTAGCTAGTGTAATAATAGGCGAAGCTAGTAAACTATCTGGATTTTTCGGCCGAGCGAGTGAAGTTCGAATGTTTGAACTTTACTCGCCACTATCTGGCTAGTGCGACGTCACTTCATTTTGACAGTTTGAGGTTGAGCGGCTCATTTTTAGCTCCCAACACATATGTATATGAAGTACAACAAGTACTGTAGACTGTGTACAAAGTCTGTAAAACAAGTTGACGACAGCGGCAGCGAGTGGCGAGTACACTAAACACGTGTAATAAAATTACTAGCTACTCGCTACTAGCTCTACGTGTCGGCTAGTAAACTAGCGAGGTAGTAGCGAGTAAACTATCCCTGTGTAATCAATACCCGATTGAAACAAAACGTTGACACACAATTTACACAAAATCAAAATCAAAACAAAATCAAAATCAATCATACTCGCCACTATATCTGGCTAGTGTGACGTCACTTCATTTTGACAGTTCGAGATTAAGCCATAGATATAGAATAACATATGTAGATAGGCCATTCCAAACAAATTTGTCTGGAGAAAGCGTCAGAAGTAACGCAGGTGTGCGGGGGGTCTAAAGTGCGGGGAAAGGAATTCCCACAAAAAAGAAGTCAAACAAAATGCATGCCTTTTTCGGGCGCTAAGGCCTATCTATGTACATATGTTATTCTATATCTATGGGTTAAGCGGTTCATTTTAAGCTCCCAACATACACACATACATATATGGTTTAGTAAAAATTGTATTATTAAAAAAACGCATGTTTATTTTAAAAAATGTATGAAAAACGAAGCAAAACAAGTTTTGTAGACTGTAAAATAAGTTGACGACAGCGCCACTTAGCGGCAGCGAGTACAATAAACACGTGTAATAGGATCACTAGCTACTCGCTACTAGCTCTACACGTCGGCTAAGTAAACTAGCGCGATAGTAGCAAGTAAACTATCTCCGTGTAATACCCGCTTAACCGTATTATGGGCAATATTTTATTTATTTTATATAATATTAGCTAATTAGCTAATTTAACTTATATCTATGTATTTGATATTTATAACAACTACATAAATCTATTACACATTATACACTATACTTATATGTACATAACTACTATTTCTCACAGAGGTGTCTCTGGTCTTAGAAGACTATGCAGTGGTACGACTATGGTCTTAGAATGCATCTATGGTCTTAGAAGACTTAACATTACATTAATACACCCCATTGAAAAACGCCATCAGCTTTCTTTGTTTTCCTTACTCTAAACCTACAACCAATTGGTTATTATTTCTAGTACAATAACTACGGATATCACCCATTTCTAATGATATAATTCTTAAAATAATTTGGCAATAACTCAACAAAAGACAATGTGCTTAACGTTAAACGATGTCTAATACTCACCCATCCCCAATTCATCTAATATACTTCTAATACTTTTTAGCCTACCAACATTCAAAATACCTCTCATACATACGTACATACATAGCTCTATTTTGTAACCTTTGCATTTTATCCAAATCTTGGCCACTGAACATATTAAGTACAGTGGCAAAATAAACCAGGTGTGGCAAGACAATTGTATTATATACTAAAACCTTACTTTTTCTACTTGAAATATTTCTTAGCCTACATACATAAAACAACAACTTTTCTAGCCATACACGCACACGGGCATTACTGTACTGTGTACCCGTTCCGTTGCTCAACAGTGGGTACTTCGCTAGCCCTAAGCACGTCCTTCTTATACTCAATTTTGAAGTTTATCGGGTAGGTTTCGAGGGCTTATCGAAGTACCATTTTACGGACGCGTTAAGCCAATTTTCAAATTAGGGGATTTAGAATTGAGGCTTAGGGTCGTCAGCTGATCCACAACAATGGGGTCATAAACGCCCTTAGGCCTGAAGGGAAAATTCGTTCAGGGTTAGGGTAGGTCTTGGTGCACCCCTCGTATGACATTGCATGGATGCATTTCTTGTAAAATTTCAAGTACATAGACCAGGGCCAGGGGTATAAATCGATCAATGTCAGTCAATGAGCTTTTGGCTTTGAGCTTTGGTTGTGGAGTTTGAGGCAAGGTAACCGTACGTCATAGCACGTTTCAAGTGTGTGCTTATTCGAAATTGAGTATGTGAAAGTTCGTGTCGGATGCCGAGATATCTATTCTTGGGGATTGTCGGTCGTTAGCTGGATGTTATCGATTTGATTGCTTGCATAATGTTATTTGGTACGTACGTAAGTCCAAACGCTCGTATGTACATACATATGTGGGTTCATACTGTGATATTTTCATTCATGTCAGCGAATTTTCCGTGGAAAATTTAACGAAGTGACCCTATTGCTGTAACACAAGCTGCCTCAAACATATGGTATCAATATTACATAATATATAGAAAGTAGGTAGGATTCTGAATGGAAAAATACTGCAGAAAGGTACGGGGTGAGGGGATGTTTAACTATTTTATTGATTGAGTGTATCTTAATGTTTACTCAACTCTATCGTATGTTTGTATTGAACTGTATATGGGTGAAGCCGACTTAAAAGTCATCCGTAGCTTTTAGACTTACATACATAGGTTAGGTTAGGTTAAGATTCACTGACGACATAGTCATAGTTGCATGCGACAAAATAGCGCAATTAACACAATTAAAGTATCAAAAGTAAGCTTAAAAATTAATAATTGCACGCAAAACGTAGTCACTGTAGATAGTCATATTGTAGAGATAGTTGATAGTTTTTTTTATACCTAGGACAATTGGTGAATATGACTGGTTGTAAAGGAGAAGAAATAAGTGCTTTTGGATGAATGAACGTTGTTTTTAAATGCAACATTCCGCTACGCTTAAAAAAGAAGGCATACGAACAATGCGTACTGCTAGTTATGGCGTGTGAATGTGAAAACGTGGATGTTAAATTCAATTCAATTCAATGTTACGCAAGAACCAGTGCACGCAGAGATGCATGGAAAGATGTACATATGTTCGGGATAACGAGAAGAGATCGAAACAGGAATACATGGGTAAGAAGCATGACCAAATGTTGGATTGGAGAAGAATAGATGGCAGATGGACGCGAGAAATACTGGAATGGTATCCGAGAGAATGTGACAGAAAGTGAGGTAGACCGAATGGACGATGGGCTGATGAATTGAGAAGAATGTGTGAAGTCAACTGGATGCAGATTGCTCGAGACAAACAGGAATGGAACAGGATTGGAGAGGCCTTCATCCAGCAGTGGATGGTGAACGGCTGAAAATGATGATGATGATATTTTAGGCTAAGTGAGGTTAGTTTTTTCTTCGTAAACTGACCTTGACAACATACTATCCTCATATCAGTGATTAGTAAACCTAACCTAATTTGTTTACGATAAGCTTTTCACTGTGCTGAGTTTGTTAGCAACATAGACAGTGCATATCCAATGAAATATATTTTTCTTTATCCATATTAGATAAAGTATTGCGGTCGTGGGAAAATTCGACCTGGAGATTTTGACTGATTTGTATCAGGTTTTTTTTTTGGTATTTATATTAGGCGGATGTGTGTAGAATCGTTATTACTCAAAAACCGTTTATTTTTGACAGTGTTGTCAGTTGTGCGTAAACAAGCGTCACTGCGGCACTATTAGTGCACCCCGTAAATTGTCCGTGCAATCATACTTATTTTGACAAAATCTTGAGAAGTAACTAGGAAATAATGATTTTTAGTAATTTAATATGATAAATATCCTAGTTGTAATCTTGCCGGCACATATACATAGCAACATCGTCGAAAAAATCTTTCCATCGAAGCAATGCTCCGGCACACGGGTATAACAAGAAGAGATCCTAAGAGAAATATATGATAAGAAGTATGTTTGTAATGTTTTCTTGGTAGTGTTTGACTGTTGCTTGCAAGATTTTCTTATTACTACATAAAATACCGAAGAATGAAACTAGGATGGAGTGCTTTTGGGAAAATGAACATTGTTTTTAAATGCAACATTCCGCTACGCTTAAAAAAAAGAATACGTACTGCCAGTTATGACGTACGGATGTGAAACGTGGACGCTAAATTCAAGAATGCTACGTAAGTGCCAGTGCACACACACAAGCATGGAAATATGTATGCTACAAGAGGAATGAGTGCGAAAATGTTGGATTGGACACGTAGCGAGACATACCTCCGAGAGGATGTGAAGGAAAGCAAGGCAGACCGAGTGGACGATGGGCTGATGAATTGAGAAGAATGTGTGAAGTCAACTATGTAGATATACCATACATAGATTGCTCAAAACAGACAGGAATAGCAGTGGATGTTGAACGGCTGAAAATGAGGTTAGGTTTTTTTATCCATAAACTGATCTTGACAACATTGATAAAATCATATAGGTTTTACATTATTCTATCGTACTCTCCCCTCTAAGTAGGATACTTCTACATTGTCCCCCTAGGCCTGTCAGAAATCCTCCATTGTTTCATTTGAATCTTTGTTCCACAAATTATTCACTAAACTCCTTCATTTATAGATCCTGCTCGTCATTTAACGAAATCCCGGCACATATTGATCCTTTTCTCTATTCTTTGCCCTCCTTTAAATTATCTTTGCTTAAGTTCCTTTCCAGTCCCAACTCCTAAGTTCTTTTCTTATTTTAATCTGTTGTTCGTTTGCAACTATTTTGGCTGTAGTGTATTGTGTGATATTAATATTATTTTGTATTTATACTTTATTGTACATATACTATAAGCTGTTTGTTGCATGATTAATTTAATAAATAAATATCTATTGACTTATCAGTGATTAGTAACTTAACCGAGGAGACTATCGCGACGAATTTGGGACAGGAACGGAAGTGGATAGGAGAGGCCTTCATCCAGCAGTGAATGGCTCAAAGTGTCTTAATTTTTGAATAATATTTTTTGCCTCTTTCAAAAATACATACATACATAAATCGGGGTCACTTTTTTTACTTTATCCTAATCGGATAAAGTATTGTGATCGTGCGAAAATTCGACCTCGAGATTTTGACTGATTTGTATCAGGTATCATCCCCTGATCACGTTTTCATGATTTCTAAAAAATGTCTGTATGTCTGTGTACTTATGTGTGTGTGTGTCTGTATGTGTGTTTTCTCCGAAACTGTCAAGTCTATCAAGCTGAAATTTCATATCTATTATTTTCACGTAAGGTGTAAGAGCCATAACGAATTTGGTCAACATCAGTGAACCGGAAGTAGGGTTTTTTTCTTGTAGAAAATTCTAAAATTCTTTTACCACAGAATATTTCCGAAACGGCTCCGGGAATTTTGTCCAAATTTCAAATCTATAGTTTTCACGTTAGCCGTAAGACATACTGTGATTTTGGTCAACATCTGACTACCGGAAATGGCAGTTTACTCTTGAATGATTTTTTTTTTTTTTTTTTTTTCGGCCTTTTAAATATGTACTATCGTCACAATATTATAATGTTGTACTTCTGAGTAAAATTGCTAGTTACGAAAAAAATAAATCATTAAAATCAGTCAACCGGAAGTAGGGTTTTTTGTCGAAAAGTTTACCACAGAATATTTCAGAAACTGCCCTATTGATCAAGTCGAAAATTTATATTTATAATTATCATATCAAATTTAAGAGTTGATAAGGTTTTGATTAAAATCCGCCGACCGGAAGTGGTAGTTTTTCTTATTTGAATATATGCCGAAGATCGTATTTTATATACGCGCGCGCACTCAACACAGTAATTTCATGATATGTACATAAGTATGTATTTTGGTTGGTGTGGTGGTGGTGGTGTATGCGTTTTATTTACTTACGTACTTAAAAAAATAATTTCGTTACTCTTTGTATTCCTCAAATATATGGATAAAGTCATGGGTTGGCCACACCCGAATTTTTTATATAAAGGTGGGTCACCACTCCAGTGGTCCAGCGAATACGTAAATTTTACATTTTTGGTTTGTTGCGATTGTCCAACTGTAAGTCGCGACTCCAGACTGCGATTTTCCTTTGGAATTTTCCGGATTTTCCGGCTTTTCCGGACAGTCCATCCCCGTGCGGCGAGTGACTCATCGTATGCGTCAGCGGCCACGACGACGACGGCGATCGATCGCCACACACAGACGCTCCACCACCACGAAAAACCCTCCTCTCCATGGTATGAATTTTCCCACAGTTTTTCCGACGCCAAAACCAACGAAAGTCCAACAACCACCATCTTCGTTCCAGTACGGCGCATGCGTTTCCTCGTCCCCCTCACAGCTGGCACTCGCGTCCCAGACGCGTCTCGAACGTCGACAGACACCAACGTTTCATATAACACATACCCCCGAAAAGTCGACACTAACCAAATTACCCATTCAATATACGTCGCAACCGTTCGAAATGCGCGATCATAGACGCGCGCGTCGCGCAACGGCGACACTAACGCCCTCTACCTCTTCGATAGTGTGCCTCTGAGCGACGGGAACAAACAGTGGTACATATAATAACTACACCCTGTATAATAACCCCCCCCCAAACCCCACTTCGTTTTCGAAACCTGATTAAATGTGCATTTTTTGACGCATACATATGTGTGTGTGTGTGTGACCGAATCGATAATTGCTAATTTAACGCACGCGATCAATATGTGTGTGGTTGCTATTTTTACAAAAATGAGTGTGTAATGTATAATATTGGCTATTTTTTTCACTTTTAGTCCAATGTATGTATGTATATTATAAACTCTTTGAGTATACACATATATGTACGTACTTGATGTTGAGTGATCCATATGTTTCGTGTTGCGTCATGCGTTTGTGTTCAAATACATATCAATGAAAATTTATCGATTTTAGTTTACATAGTGTCTTATTATTTAACAATTAATCAATGTAACTTTTGCAGTGGTGTAACGCCAACGAGTGAAAATTTAAATCGTATTAAATCGATTTTAATGTATAAAGTGCGTTGTAATATGGACAGTGATATTGTACACTGTTACTATAGCTTAAATTGTTGCTATTAAACTTACATAATAATTTTCAATAACAGGTTTTTCATTTTGGCGTGTGAAATGAAACGTTGTAACGATTTTCTTATGTCGCTTATGCATATTGATATTTTCAATATTTTTTTACAGTCTTTGAATGGCGTTATGATAATTTTTTTACCAGTTTATTTAACGTGTGAGAATGTGTAGTTTGCATTAAAAATATTATTCGTTCGTTGTTGTGTTGTATTCGGTATTATTTTCAATATTTAAACGTTTGCGGTTGGCATCGCCGGCCTCCTCAACGATCGCGCTCCGTTGGAAAATGTAAAGTGCGCGCGTCTTTCGCTATCGCCTTCTCGCTCTCTCCGCACCAGACTAGCGTTGGTGCGAAAGAGACGGCGATACGAGAAAATGGACAGTGTGTGGCGTATCGCATTGCATATGGTGGTTTTTGCTCGATACGTTCGCTGCGAACTTTTCCGATGGATTTTCCGCTGAGTTTTCCACTCGGTGCGGATATGTGACTCGTTATGTCACACTGTGAAGTGTTATGTGGTGAAAAATTTTCAATTTCGACAGTGTTGTGCGTGTGCGACCGAAGCTTTTGTGATTTTTCGTTCGGTTTGTATGGACTATCTTAAACAGAATATGATATCTACACACACAATTCAAATGATAATACAAATCATATCATTCTGATTAAGAAAGATCAAAATTTGCCATATAAATTGCTAACCGTTTGCGAGTTACAATAGATTAAAATTATTATATATGGTATTTTTATTGCTTAAAAACGGTTAATAATAATAAAATTTCATATATTGACTTTTTATGTTTAATTTAGGTTGATACATACTATAAAGAGTCTTTTAGTATGAGTGAAATAGTATTCACATTATTATTTAAATGATTCAATTCTGCTGATAACGCTCGCCTCGGTAAAGGAAAAACACGAACGTCGCGAGTGGGATTTGAACCCGTGATCACCAAAGGTTGGGTGAGTTAGCGCTAACGCGTTCACCCAACACCGCTGATGGAAGGCCGCCTATAATTTATATGAAAATATTAATCCTAAGTAGGTTTGCGACTTTGCTAAATTGCTACAATTACGTCAAACGCGTCCGTTGATATTCAACGGGCTTATCTTTGTATGATTTCAAGTCAATAGTAATTCTATTATGTAAATTTACATTGTGTTACATTTTTCAGTATTAAAAGTAAACGTATATATTTTTACGTATGTAAGTACTCTTCTTATGTTATTGAATCAATACAGTGTATTTTACAATGAGCAATTTTCATTTGAAAGTCAACACATATGTTTAGTGCTGTTATTATTATGTAACTAGTGTAAGCCCGTTGAATATCAACGGACGTGTTAGACTTAATTAATTACGTAACAATTCAGCAAAGTTGCGAACCTACTAAGGATTAAAACGTTTTACATTATAGGAGGCCTTGCATCGACGGTGTTGGGTGAACGCGTTAGCGCTAACTCACCCCAACCTAGTGATCACGGGTTCAAATTCCACTCGCGACGTTCGTGTTTTTTCAATTAAATTTGAATTCATCAGCCTTTACCGAAGCGAGCGTTATCAGCAGACGGACAGACATATAGACATACGGAATAGGGCTATTATATATGTACATACATATATGTATACTAGTGTACGTGCAGTATATATGCGAGCGATCCGTGGCTATCCAGACAGACCTTTGCGCTACTATATATAGTAATGCATACTTCAAACTTGACAAATGAATTAAGTACTGAGCTTAGTATATATTTCTAATAATATTAAATTTAATAGTTTTTATAGTTGTTGCATAGATGGCGCGTTATAACACAACAACGTAACAATTTAGTAAAGTCGCGAACCTATTGACATGTAATATTGTCAAATCGTAGCAGGCTCGTCATAGCCTCCGTTGGATGATAGTGTTAGCACGACCTCATTCCAATCTAGTGATCATGGGTACAAATCCCACTCGCGCGCGGACAGACACACGGATTTCGGCTATTATATATATATATATATATATATATATATATAATAATAATTTTGTAATAACCATTTTAGTGATGTATGTACATATGTATAGTGATTTGATTTACACAGATCCGGCTTCGGGTTTTTATTATTTATTTTCCTTTTTGGATCTCGGAAAAAAAACGAGGTCGAGCCGAAGAAAGAAAATGTTCCATTCCAAAGGGGTTTTCCCCTTGATTGTGTTTCGTCAGGAAAAACACCGGGGTTTTTTTTTCTTTTTTTTTTTGCACCCCTCGGAAATGACGCATTTTCCGCGGAATGTGCGTCGACGCAATTTGGAACCGTATGGCCCCGCATAAAAGCGTATGACTTTCTTAACCCTTACGGCACGGAAGTTTTCCGTTTGGAATAATATTAATTTATTTTATACGGAACACTGTCTATTTATATACATACGTTATAATACCCGCATTGTATGAAAGGTCTAGTCATTTTATACAATGCTCAAGCATTTAAATTAAATTATAATGTGTATTTCTTTCTAAAGAAAGCCGAATTGAGCGAATTGAATTTATTTATTTATATAATATAGTAGCTTAAGCTAATTAATTATAATCCTTAACTAAGCATCTGTACAGAGATGTTTTTTTAAGACTGCCAGGAATTTTTCAATAGTTTTGGAACTTCTACATACTCATACTCCAAAAAACATTTGTACAAGATGCTTCTCCTATTTCTATTTATTTTAACATTTTTTATAATTAAATTATTTTTTATTCCTTAAATTATATTCACATACATCCATTCCTCTCACAATAAATTTACTAAAATATGATGGTAACATATGTACTATTATCTAACTTAAATATAAATACGAACATTCAACCAATCTAATTCAATCATCATTTTTTTTTTACTATCCGCATTTAAAATACATCTCATTTTGTAATATTTGTAATCTCAAGTTGACTTATCTAACATATTTAATTAATGAACCACAATACATAAAATGAGGTCTAACAATTACATTATAAATTATTATTTTAGTTTCTTTAGATAATAATTTTCTTAGTCGACATAATATTCCTACTTTTTTTATTAAACTCCGTGTAACTTAAAATCTAACTTATCATCCAATTTGCACTTTTATAAATTAGAATTGGTTCACTGTTGACTGTTGATCGTCATCAGCATCATTTTCAGCCGTTCACCATCCACTGCTGGATGAAGGCCTCTCCATTCTTCTTACATTCCCGTCTGTCTTGGGCATCTGCTTCTAGTTGACTCCACACATCTAAATTCATCAGCCCATCTTCCACTCAGTCTATCTTGCTTTCTTTCATATCCTCTCGGATACTATTCCAGTATTTCTCGCGTCCATCAGCCATCCATTCTTCTCTTCATCTTGTTATACCGAGCATACATCTTTCCATGATTCTCTGTGTTCACTGGATCTTGCGTAACATTCTTGAATTTACCATCCACGTTTTACATTCATACGTCATAACTGGCAGTACGCATTGGTCGTATACCTTATTGTTTAAGCAAAAACACTTAATTCTTCGTTTGTCATTTATAATGTATACGAATCTTATATGGTTTCCTTGAATTATACGAGAAAATTGAACGCGAATTGTGTTACAAAGTAAAAACTCGTTAAAAACAACAAACTTTGGAAAATTTTCACAAGGACTTTTCATTTTCATACTCGTCCGAAAAACAATTTATTTATTACATAATAAGCATAACATAACAAGTATTTTCCATAATATATTAAGTTACCTCAATTCTTATTTACAGTGGGCGTTCGCTTAACTGTGTATAATTTTCCGTGTATAACGAATTGTAAAATCAAAAAAAATTAAGTGTCTCTATTCTACTCAGACTTCATTCTCATATTTGACTACCGTAAATTTTCCGATCTTTCATCTTTTTGTACGGAAAAATGCAAGTTTTCCACAGTTCAATAAGTGAGCGTCTACTTTATTCCACATTCGATTTCAATGTGAATCATTTTCCCGTGTTTTTTGTTTGCCAAACAACAACAACGATATACATTTATTACACTCTTTATAATGTGTAATAGTTATTGCTGTACTTTGCGCTGTGATATCATATCAAAATTGGATCAATACATTCACTATCATACTTGATGAATCACAATCTTGTTTGCTTTGCTCGAAACGGACGCAAAATTAATATTAACACGGGATAAAAAACAAACAATTTTCTCACATACATACATACATATTGTTTGCATTTTCCTATGATATTTATTTTCCCGACGGAAATTTCCATGAATACCAGAGTGAATTTTCATCGTGGAGTAAAATTCAATTTGTCCCATATGTCGGATCCCGATGTTTTTTAACGACTTTTCCGGACCGACGTCGAAAGAAAATAGAAACAGCAGTTTTTCCTGCTTCCGGAAAATAGGACATTCTTGAATTATTTTGACTTTCACTCCCCGTTCCACTGTTTTATAAACATATTCTCCACTTTTATGACGTGCGTAAAAAGTGTGAACCCGACAGTGCATAAAAATGTGACCCGCATATTTCTATCTCCGTTGTAAAACATTAAAGTGTCTCACAAACAAACCCGAGCGGATTCGCTGCGTCAAACTGACGCCCTTATCGTCGTTCCATTCGAATCCGCTCGAGTGTATGAGGGCCTTTAGATATAATATATAAAAATGTCAATAATATTTGTAATATACAACGTATTTCATGCAATCTATAATGTATATTAGCATTGTTCGTTTTCAATTTAATTCAATTATTAGAAAGTGTTTCGGAATCGTACATTTTTGTCAGTAGTAATGAATTTTGATTGTGCTTAATGATGTTCGTTTTGATTAAACCTTAATGAGAATGTGATGAGACTAGGACAATCTTCAAAATCAAATCATTGCCATATATTTTTTAAATAAAAGTCGCAATTCTGTGTATACCTTTCGGAATGCTTCAATTACTCGTTTTGTTTTTATAAATTTTCTTATGTTACATTTTTTTCGTAACCTTTCTTTACCACTATTTTTAGCCCAATAACGTGGTCAATAATACAAAATAATTCTCTAGTGAAGGCCCTCACTAACCCGAGCGGATTCGTTGTCCAATTCGCATTGGTGCGAATCAACGACGATAGAAGACGTCAACTTGACGCAGCGAATCCGCTCGGGTTAGTGAGAAGGCCTCAATAGTATGTGTAGTGTTGAACTTTTGTTGAAGACCTAACAAAAAGTCTGTTTTCAATATTCACAGTTAATACCTACATACATACATACATATATGTATAGGTTCATACAACTGTCAATATTCATATTAAATACTTGATATGACTGTCAATAGTCAATAGTAAATAGTCAACGTTTACATTGACAGAATCCAACAATGCAACTTTTACACTGTCATTCTGTCAGTTTGAATAGCACACGTTATATGTATGTATAAGTCAACAGTCGAATATGTATAATACGCTTAAGACGTGACGTCACTCACTCGAGTGTCAGTGTTGTGTTTATTCACTAGTTTGTAGTTTCGAATCTAGTGTAAGCCCGTTGAATATCAACGGTTGTTTGTGTGGGTGAGTATATGTGTTTTTTTTTATAGTTGTTGCATAGATGGCGCGTTATAATACAACAACGTAACAATTTAGCAAAGTCGCGAGCCTATTGACAATTAATATTGTCAAAGATCGTAATCACCTGCGTTTGGATCACAGCGTTAGCGCTCACTGTCCCGAACTGGTGATCTCGGGCTCAAATCCCACTCGCGCGACGTTCTGGTTTTTTAAAATTTTTTTCCTCGGCGGATAGACACACAGACATACAGACATACGGATTAGGGCTATTATCTTCTATATATGTATATACATATATAAAAATCAATGTCTGTCTGTCTGTTTGTTTGTCTGTCTCTTATAGGCTCCTAAACCACTCAACCGATCGCGATGAAACTTTCAGGACTTATTGTGATCATGCCGGGGATGGTTTCTGTGAAAAAAAATCGGGAAAAAACGGGAACGGGATCAGGATCAGGAACGGGAACAGGATCTGGAACGGGAACGGGCATTGCAACGCATGCTGGGTCAGCTAGTGCATATACATATAAAAATCAATGTCTGTCTGTCTCTTATAGGCTCCTATACCACTCAACCGTTCGCGATGAAACTTTCAGGACTTATTATTGTGATCATGCCGGGGATGGTTCCTGTGAAAAAAAATCGGGAAAAAACGGGAACGGGCCTGCTCACGCGTCAGATAACGTACTAGAAACGGAAACGGGAACGGGAACACACGGGATGAGCTTTTTATTGCAAAGCTAGTATTATATATATACAATAGCCGAAATCTGTGTGTGTCTGTGGATAACGCTCGCTGAGGTAAATAATTAAAAAACCAGAACGTCGCACGAGTGGGATTTGAACCCAGTATCACCAGGTTGAGAGGAATCGTGCTTACACAATCTTCCAAACGGAGGCGACGTCGGACGTGCTATACATAATTGGCCAATATTTATTCTGAAAGGGTTCACGACTTTGCTAAATTGTTACGTTGTTGTTTATTATAACGCGCCATAGATGGCAACTATTAAATTTAATATTATTTTTCAGTACGGGTGATATGAGAAACCGCTCCGTCGACATTCAACGGGCTTACACTAGTATATTCTAATCTTGGGCCTTTATTATTCAACCTTTTCATCAATGATGTTATCTCTGCGTGCAGTCATTCTAAATTTTTGATGTATGCCGATGATCTAAAGCTCTTCAGAGCTATTAAGACGAGTTCAGATTGTCATTTTCTTCAGGAGGATCTGGATTCTCTTGTGAAATGGGCAACTGTAAATCGTCTTCCACTTAGCATCGGTAAGTGTCAAGTGGTCTCCTATTCCAGATCCTACGCTCCATTACTTCACTCTTACAATATCGGTGAAAGTGATCTAATGAGAGTGTCATACACCAGGGATTTGGGAGTTACATTCGAGGCTGGATGGAGATTTGACAGACACATCGCAGACATTTGTAACAGGTCTTCTAGGATGCTTGGATTTGTCATGCGGAATGCGCGTCATTTTAACAACCTGTTTGTGCTGCGTGTTCTGTATGGCGCTTTAGTCCGTAGTATATTGGAGTCTGGTTCCGAGATTTGGTGCCCCTCTGAGGCGAAGTACTGTTAACTTATCGAGAGAGTGCAGAAGAAATTTCTTCGGCACCTGTATATGAAGGAGTATCGTTTTTACCCGTTTCTGTATCCCAGTGCATTTTTTATTAGGAATGTTGGGATACAGATCATTGAAACTCGGAGAAAAGTTTGCTTGATCAAACATTTTTCTGGATTATTAAAGGGTCGGGTAGATAATCCGGAGATTCTCAAGGAGCTTCGTTTATGGGTTCCAGAGCATTCCCATGAGTCTCGAGCGCGGTCTCTTTTCTTGCCTGTGCACGCACGAACCTGTATGCTCGTCAACTCGCCGGTATCGAGTGCGATAACACTTTTAAATCGGATTGCTAGGAGTGTTGACTTGTTCATGATCTCTGACAGCAACTTGTCAGTATTTTTTTTGGATTTTTTTTGATATATAATTTTTTTATTTTCTTATGCAATTATTTTGTTATTATTATTAATACTGTTATTATTATCGTTATTAATATTATTATTATTATTATTATCATTTTAATATTATTATTATAATTATTTTTGGTTTTGTTATCATTATTAATATTTTTATTATAATTCTCATTTTTAATTCTATATTTATATTATGTATCTGGCCGATGTGGCGTTTTAGGGATTCCTGTGAAGTCACATCGGTATATTTTAAAACGAAAAAAAAAAAAAAAAAAATATGATAATATTCCACGAATACTGCGATTCAGACTACGTCGCACTTTTGCTATTCTGGATTGATTTTTACCAAACGATTTTTTTTTTCTGTTTTCAGGACTGAAGGGGAGGGGGTGTGAGCAGCAGAAGCCGCCCGCCCTCGAATCGTAGCCAATACAACAACAACAACAACAAAAAAAAGGTTACAGCAACAAAACAGCTGACATACAACAACCGGAAGTGCAGCGTCGATAAAATAACAAATCAAAGATGTCGTCGGTGAAGGTAGCGGTGCGCGTGCGCCCCTTCAACTCTCGCGAGATCGGCAAAGATTCAAAATGCATCATAGAAATGTCCGGTAACACCACCGGTAAGTGTTGAGACGCAAGCCTTATGATCATACACGTACACACCGAACCGGTCGAATCGTTTCGGTTTTACCTTCGAACCGGTCACCTTGATGTCCCAAGGCTTTTGCCCGAATCGATAGTGGTGGCCGAACGCGACCTTATGCGGGTCGCACACGATACGACCGGTTCACTCACCCGACGATAATTAACGTGTCGGTGGGCCATAAGGGTCTATTTTCGAAGGCTTCGCGGGTCAGCGAGTAAACTAGCGTTCGCTGTTTATGCGTATTTTTATCGCAAACCCCAAAAAGGGGGACAGTCCCAACATGATCGTGATTTTCAGCCGGATGAAGGACTTTTCAATCAATCAATCTCGAACAATCTGCATCCGCACATTCATCTCAATTCATCAGCCCATCTGTCACTCGGTCCACCTTGCTTTCTTTCACATCCTCTCGTATGCCATTTCAGTATTTCTCGCGTCCATCTGCCATCCATTCTTCTCGCTATGTGTCCACTCCAACTTTTTCACACGTTCCGCTATATCTGCACCTCTTACCCATGTATTCCTCTTAAGATCTCTTCATATTTACATATTTCCATGCTTCTTTGTGTGCACCGGATGTTGCGTAACATTATTGTATTTAGCGTCCACGTTTCACATCCATACGTCATAACTGGCAGTACGCATTGGTCGCATGACTTATTTTTTAAGCGTAGCGGAATGTTGCATTTAAAAACAATGTTCATTCATCCAAAAGCACTTCATCCTAGTTTCATTCTTCGTTTTATTTCTTCCAATTTAGAACCAGTCATATTCATCAACTGTCCTAGGTATAAATAACTATCAACTATCTCAACAATATCGCCATCGACAGTGACTACGTTTTGTCAAAATTATAATATGAGAGGTTAAAGAATAGTAAACAATGGAATTTTGCACGCAAAACGTAGTCACAGTAGATAATCATAGTGAATATGACTGGATGTAAAGAAGAAGAAATAAAACGAAGAATGAAACTAGGATGGAGTGCTTTTGGAAGAATGAACATAGGTTTTAAATTCAACATTCCGCTATGCTTAAAAAAGAAGGCGTGCGACCAATGCGTACTGCCAGTTATGACATATGGATGAGAAACTTGGACGCTAAATTCAAGAATGTTACGAAAGATCCAGTGCACACAGAGAAGCATGGAAAGATGTATGCTTGGCATAACAAGAAGAGATCGCAAAAGAAATACATGGGTAAGAAGTATGACCAAAGTGGCAGATATATGTAGCAGTCGGGTGAACAAGTTGAAGTGGCAATGGGCTGGACACATAGCGAGAAGAATGGATGGCAGATGGACGCGAGAGGTACTGGAATGGTATCCCGAGAGGATGTGAAAGAAAGCAAGGTAGACCGAGTGGAAGATGGGCTGATGAATTGAGAAGAATGTGTGCAGTCAAGTGGATGCAGATTGCTCAAGACAGACAGGAATGGAAGAGGATTGGAGAGGCTTTCATCCAGCAGTGGATGGTGAACGGCTGAAAATGATGATGACTAACTCATTATTAAATCGTAGAACATCAACAGCTACGTCATTCCAGTGTTTTCGCTATTTTGTATCCAGCCCATTGCTACTTCAACTTTTTCTGCCACAAGGAAAATATACTCTCTCGGTCACAGGTTCACAATTTTTATCGAGTGGCGACCCCTTATATTTTAAAAATATTATTCAAACATCAAGACAACGATTAATCATCATTTTCTGCTGCTGGATTGAGGCCTCTCCATTCCTGTCTATCTTGAGCAATCTGCATCCACTTTTGACTTCACACATTCTACTCAAATCATCAGCACATCGTCCACTCGGTCTACCTTACTTTATTTCACATCCTCTTGGATACCATTTCCAGTATTTCTTGCGTCCATCTGCCATCCATTGTTCAACTTTTTCACACGTTCCGCTATTTCTACCACTTTGATCATACTTCTTACCCGTGTATTCCTCTTACGATCTCTTATCGTTTTACCGATCTTTCCATGCGCTTCTCTGTGTGCGCTGGATCTTGCGTAACATTATTGAATTTAGCAGCCACGTTTCACATCCATACGTCATAACTGGCAGTACGCATCGGTCGTATGCCTTATTTTTTAGGCATAGTGAAATGTTGGATTTAAAAATTGTGTCCATTCTACGAAAAGCATTGCATCGTAGTGTCATTATGTGGACTTGCTCTTTACTTAGACGATTTCATTCCCGTCTATCTTGAGTAATTTGCATCCACTTGACTCCACACATTCTACTCGAATCATCAGCACATCGTCCACTATATACCTTACTTTCTTTCACCTCCTCTCGGATACCATTTCCAGTATTTCTTGCCATCGTAACATTCTTGAATTTAGCAGCCACATTTCACATCCATACGTCATAACTGGCAGTACGCATTGGTCGTATACCTTCTTTTTTAAACATAGCGGAATGTTGGATTTAAAAATTGTGTCCATTCTACGAAAAGTATTCCATCGTAGTTTCATTATTTGAACTTGCTCTTTACATTGAACGATTTCATTCAAATTCCGAGTTCGAATTATTGAAAACACGCAATCTACCCCGTCGGCCATTTTGATTGGTTACTTTCTAGTCGAACATGGCCGACGATTTCTTTTCATAATACACGTCAATAGCTTTAATATTGATATTATTTGTAATGGAATTGGTAGACCACACGCTACTCACTGCTTTTATATACTCGGTGGACCAAAAGTAACGGAGCGATTTGATTTTGCTTTAATTTTTTAATCACTTTGGTAAATTCAGTATTTTAGTTTATTGGATTCAAATCTTATTAACACTAATTATATTAAATGTTATTTCGATCATACATAGTACATATGTGAATTTATGAAGTAAGGGTGCGGTTATCTTTACTCACATATATGTAACTACTCAGAAATCCAACATTCCGCTATGCTTAAAAAAGAATGCGTACTGCCAGTTATGACGTATGGATGTGAAACGTGGATGCTAAATTCAATAATGTTACGCAAGATTCAGTACACACAGATGTATGCTCGGTATAACGAGAAGAGATCGCAAGAGGAATACATGGGTAAGAAGCATGATCAAAGTGGTAGAAATAGTGGAACGTGTGAAAAAGTTGAACAATGGATGGCAGATGGACGCAAGAAATACTCGAATGGTATCCAAGAGGATGTGAAAGAAAGCAAGGTAGACCGAGTGGGAAGATGGACTGATGAATTGAGAAGAATGTGTGGAGTCAAGTGGATGCAGATTGCTCAAGCTAGGCAGTAATGGAAGAGGATTGGAGTGGTTTTCATTCAGCAGTTGATGGTGAACGGCTGAAAGTGATGAACTATTCAAACTTAAAATTAAAGAAATACCAGAATGATTAAAAAAATAAACAAGAGTTTTGAGCTATGTATAATAAAAATAAATTAAAAAATCACCCTAAAAGTGATAAATACTTTTATGTTAAATCAAATTTGAATTTTTATTTGTTTTGTTATTTTCAAATACGTATAAAGCTATGGCAAGTTGGAACTATATATATGGAATTCATCGCTTTTATTTCTCTTATTACTCGAAAAAGACTTTTAAAGACATCTTACTAGTACTTTATAATACCTAGATAACTACTGTCATTAAGCAGATTAAAAAGTTTTACAATGAAATTAATACATTTTTGTATGTAAGTACATATACGACATACCTGATTAAAAAAAACAGTTTGAAAAGCACTGAATCGACCCACATAGTATATATTTGCATTGTAAATAAACCATGTCTCTGCTCCAAGACACCGCATTGCTCCTTCAGCGAAATAAACTTGGTGTTTTACGATATAGTTTTACGGCTGTTGTGCTGCAACTACTCGTACATAGTATTTCCTGTTGGTGCATTGCGCATTTTCAATTTAAGAGCTTCTCCGTTTTTTAATCGACCATGTTATACACTATATGTCGTATAAATATATTATAGTTTATGAATGGCGATGGTTCAAGTTAAACATTTTCACGTTTCAGCCATCGTTAATCCGAAAGCACCTCAAGGAACGAAAGATGCGGTCAAAAGTTTCAACTTTGATTTCTCTTACTGGTCCCATAACGTGAGTTAAACTTGTTCGTTTGTATTATATATATATTACATTGTATGTGAAAATAATGTTTAATACTTCGTTACAGCCACAAGATTCAGACTTTTCCGATCAGATTATGGTGTATAAGGATATTGGAGAGGAAATGCTTCAGCATTCTTTCGATGGTGAGTACTTTTGGGTTAATGATAATTTTAACTGCAATGACTTATGTTAAGATTCTGCTGAATCTTTCGGTGAAAGCTTAACGAAAATTGGTCAAGTACATTCTAAGATGTCGTGGTATAAACTTTCATAAAGCTTTTAATATTCGAATAGATATATAAATGCGCTTTATTTGTATTAGAATATTAAACAAAGATTGTCATTTGTATATGTTTAGTATTTCATAATGTTTGTTTAATTTCAGGATACAATATATGTATATTCGCATATGGGCAAACTGGTGCCGGAAAATCATACACTATGATGGGTAAACAAGAAGAATTTCAAGAGGGTATCATACCCCAAATATGCAAAGATCTCTTCAGGCGTATCAAGCAAACCACTAGTGATGATTTGAAATACTCTGTAAGTGAAAATCACAACCAAAAAGTACATAACCTCAAAGTGTTGCATTGGAAAATTTAACAAAAAAATTGTCGTTTCAGGTTGAAGTTTCCTACATGGAAATTTACTGCGAACGTGTGCGAGACTTGCTGAATCCCAAAAAAAAAGGAAATTTGAGAGTTAGAGAGCATCCATTACTTGGACCCTATGTAGAAGACTTGTCTAAGTTGGCTGTGATGAATTACCAAGATATACATAACCTCATCGACGAGGGAAACAAAGCTAGGTTAATACATATTACCCGAAACGAACTAAATTGGCACACCTATGTAACATTATTTCTATCTGTCAATTCATTGTACTTTCCTTTATTTCCTTTCTGTCTCCCTGTTACATTCACTTAAGCAGGTATTATTACACACGGGGATAGTTTACTCGCTACGATCTCGCTAGTTTACCGACCGGCGCGTAGAGCTGGCAGCGAGTAGCTAGTAAACCTATTACACGTGTTAAATTTACTCGAACATTCGAACTTCACTCGCGCGGCCGAAAAAGCCTGCTAGTTTACTAACTTCACCCTCTTATTACACGGCGGCCATTTACCAGCGACCAGCAAACCAGCGAGATCGTAGCGAGTAAACTATCCCTGTGTAATACCCCCCTTAGACCACGGGTTTCCAACTTATGGGACTATAATGCAATTGTCTGTCAGTTATGACGTATGGATGTGAAATGTGGATGGTAAATTCAAGAATTCTACGTAAGATCCAGTGCATACAGAGAAGCATGGAATGATGTATGCTTGGTATAACATGAAGAGATCGTAAGAGGAATACATGGGTAAGAAGTATGACCAAAGTGGAACGTGTGAAAGGGTTGGAGTTGACACATAGCGAGAAGAATGGATGGTAGATGGATAGATGGATAGATCCGAGAGGATGTGAAAGAAAGCAAGGTAGACCGAGTGGACGATGGGCTGATAAATTGAGTAGAATGTGTGGAGTCAAGTGGATGCAGATTGCTTAAAATAGACAGGAATGTAAGAGGATTGGAGAGGCCTTCATCCAGCAGTGGATGGTGAACGGCTGAAAATGATGATGATGATACAAAACTCATAAAGTAATAACATTCTTCCAACCGATACATTGTTCCTGTCTTATTTACTTTCTAACCTAACCTAATAGAATCTTGCCTAAAGTTGTTCCTGTCTTATTTACTTTCTAACCTAACCTCATAGAATCTAGCCTAAAGTTGTTCCTGTCTTATTTACTTTCTAACCTAACCTAATAGAATCTAGCCTAAAGTCACTTCAATACAATTCGGTATACCTATTACGTTTAAAATAATGTTTATTTATATGTTTTTATACAGAACTGTAGCTGCGACTAACATGAACGAAACATCCAGTAGATCGCACGCTGTCTTTACAATATTTTTCACACAGCAAAGACACGACTTAATTACCGACTTATTTTCTGAAAAGGTACATAACCTCAAATCTATACAGTGTAATATTATTCAAAACTGTTATAACACTTAAAATTATCACTTTTTAGGTTTCTAAAATCTCACTGGTCGACTTGGCCGGATCTGAAAGGGCCGATTCTACAGGAGCCAAAGGAACTCGTCTAAAAGAGGGTGCCAATATCAACAAATCTCTAACCACTTTGGGAAAAGTCATATCAGCCCTTGCTGAAATTGTAAGTGAATTCGAAAATGTATTAATAAATTTGTTCGTTATATTGAAATCACCATGACTTCATATTCACATGTACACTATTGTCGTTTACCCGTTACAATTGTATTTATAAGGGTACGTTTATATTGAAAATCAGCTTAACGGGATGCGTGACGTCATACAATTGAATCCATATAGTTAAAGGAAACAACGTTGAAAATTAGCGTTGTTATCAAAAAATTATATCTCTCTAATAACCTTACGGTAATGAAATAAAAAGCGTTTTAATGTTCATACCATCTTTTTTTTTAATAATATGAAAGTTGATATTACATTGTGCAACAAAAAAAAATCACGTTTTTGAGTTACCCGAGCTGAGACCCAAAAATTATTACTAATTCCGACCCACTGAATCCGAATATGACGATGAAATTGATTGTTTAGCTGTTGTTCATGAGATGTGAGCGTTTAAAAAAAATGGACAATTTTATCATTTTTTTGATTTTTGCGATCTGTAACTCAAAATTTAGTGCTTCTATGTTCAAAATGAGTATTGGAAGAAATAGTCAGATATTTTTGCCATTCATTGTGATGTTTAAAAGCTTTAAAATATGTATAAGTAATCGTCTGGCGAATTTTAAAAGTCAAATATTTTAAGCTCACCAATACATTTCATAATCATATTCGGATTCAGTGGGTAAAACTTAGTAAATATTGACTAGTCTCCGCTCATGTAGTAATTTTTTTGTTGCACAGTGTTATTAAACACAAAAATTTTTATAAGTATGAACTTCTACATCATTATGCTGCATACACACCGACGAACCGAACAGCGAACGATGAATGGTGTGGAGCGGTCCACACAATAACAATTCGCCTTCGCCCTTGGTCGTTCGCTGTTCGGTTCGTCGGTGTGTGTATGCAGCATTAGAAAGATGACAGAGTGAACTTTAAAAATGTTTTTTTTTTCATCGTCGTTAACTTATTAGATGTAATATTTTGAATACAACACCGATCTTACAATAAATTACCATCTTGTTATAATAAACATTCAATATAAACGCACTCTTAATATGAACCCTACATATATGTACTATTTAAAATCTTTCTGTTGAATTTTATTACTGAAAAAGAAAAACAAACTGAAATATATTTATGGTTTTCGCTTCCCATTTGGAATGTAGTCGGTAAGTCGAACAGTAAATGCGCTTATCATTTCATTTTGAGCTTTGAATCCATGTGTTTTACGAATACATCAACATAGCGTTTCATCCGTTGCGTTCGTTTCTCCGTTTTCAGGCATCTAAGAATAAGAAATCCAAAAAAGCTGACTTTATCCCGTACCGAGACTCGGTACTCACTTGGCTGCTGAGGGAAAATCTCGGTGGAAATTCTAAAACGGCCATGATAGCCGCCATTTCACCCGCCGATATAAACTATGATGAAACATTGAGCACTTTGAGGTTAGAATAATTTCATAACCCCAACACATACACATATATGTCAATTGTAAAGGATGTGTAAGAGTAAAAGTGTAATACTACATATGAGTCGCCTAGTTCCAAATCCCGATAAGTCCACAATATATAAAAAACGAGGATAAAATATTTTCTGGTTCTAAGAATGTTTTAAAACGATGCCTTATACTTGAATTATTCCAAATACCGCCAAGTGCGCCGTAAAAAACTATTGAAAATCAGTGTTAGTTCCAAAAACTGACAATTTCACTATGATAAAAGCTGATAAAAGCCATATTTAGAAACAAACAACGATAAGTCCATGTTTCTAATCTCAATATTTTGTTTAATATCAACAAAATTAAGTTTAAATGAGTTTAAACGCCATCAAGCAAATAAGTCTGTAGCAGAAAAACCGCGTTTGCGAACAAGTGAGTTTTATGGACTTATCGGGATTTGGAACTAGGCGACTCATATGTATAAGTACATACGTACATTAGCGCAAGTGTCTTCTTGCCTGCCTGGGTCGTTGTGGTTATGCAGGCATTTTATTTTAGCGGCTTGTTGGCATCAAGTTTATAGACATACATCCACTCAATCAACGGTACACGCATTGTTTTACGTTCTGTCACACGAGCTATGTTCTGTACAAACCAGGCACAGGTGGGGGTTGTGGGGGATGAGGTTAGAATCCACCGTCATATGGAGGGCAAACCGGCTAGTATGTTGTAGCGCTTAGAGCATTGAAATTATGAACGAATGGTTCATTTCTCGACGGTTTCCACCATTGCTATAAGCTGATGGCAATTTTTACTTTATCCTAATCGGATAAAGTATTGTGATCGTTTTATGGTGGAATCCAGAACATTTATCTCATTTTAGAACAAAATTGAAATCATCTAACATTTTCCTACATACCAATTCATTGTCCGTGCCTTGCTTTCTAACTTAACCGAACTTTATCAAATTTAACCTAACTTTACCTTGCCTTACATTAAACAAAGTGAAAGGTTTGCACGACATACATATTTCATGACATTCTTGGTTCAAAACATTGGTCTTAACCTCTTAACCAAGCTTTGTACTTAATACGCAGAGTTTATGTACGTTTACAAACAAACAAAACCCTCATATAACCTAACCTAACTTAACTTTCTTTCTCCCGTAGAAGACAACTTTACTATGACGCATCATAAGTGTGACATAACCTTTACATTTGACGGCCATTTTACATTGAAGTATATAACCTAATTAACTGATTTTTTTTTGTTGCTAATAACATAATAGATATGCAGATAGAGCTAAGCAGATCGTTTGCAAGGCTATCGTCAACGAGGATGCCAATGCCAAACTTATCAGAGAGCTCAAAGAAGAAATACTCAAATTGCGCGAATTACTCAAAGCCGAGGGCATCGACGTGCAAGAAGGTATTTAAATTTCAAATATGTACATTAAGCGTGTGATTATTTCAAGAATGCGATTTTAGCTATTATCTAATTGAAGAATGGGTATGTAAAGTGATTGTAATATTATTGTCTGTGTGTCTCGTAGGGCCCGACGGTAAAGTCGTATACGAAAAAAGAGAAGACAATAGTAAGTAATGTATAAATGAAACAACAATATATAAAAAAAAAACATTGCTATCATATTTACTTTGCAGAATATTTATCTATATACATTATTATATTATACTACATATATATTCAATATAGTCTTTCCTTGAGCTGATTGTTTTGACGCGCTGCAATGATAAGCAAATACATATATACATTTTACTACGGAATATGAGATATTTACATTGGTGACTGGAAATATTATTTTGTTCATTATAATAAGAAATAAAACTAGTTTTTAAATCCAACATTGCTTAAAAAAGAAGGCATACGACCAATGCATACTGCCAGTTATGACGTATGGACGTGAAACGTTGATGTTATATTCAATAATGTTACGCAAGATCCAGCGCACGCAGAGAAGCATAGAAAGATGTATGCTCGGTTATAATGAGAAGAGATCGTAAGAGGAATACATGGGTAAGAAGCATGATCAAAGTGGTAGAAATAGCGGAACGTGGAAGAATGGATGGCAGATGGACGCAAGAAATACTGGAATGGTATCCAAGAGGATGTGAAAGAAAGCAAGGTAGACCGAGCGGAGGATGGACTGATGAATTGAGAAGAATGTGTGGATGCAGATTGGCTCAAGACAGACGGGAATGGAAGAGGATTGGAGAGGCCTTCATCCAGCAGTGGATGGCGAACGGCTGAAAATCATGATGAATATAACCAGAGTATTGCCCGTTGACGATCACCGTGTGTTTACTATCCGACATAAGAGTATGCTAACAACAAAATAAAGTGTGTCGACCGTTCCGGACGAATTAACAGACAAACCTAGTAAACCGGGGACATACGTTTTTAAGGTTGCGTTTGTTTAGTCCAACAAACGTCGGTCAAACCAACGGATTTGAGTATTTGATCAACGTTCGCCAATGTAAACATCTCGTTTGTAATACTTTGCATGGATCGCCCATTGAACATGTGCCAAATATTATAACGGAATTGAAACCAATACGAACGCAATAATATGAAATATTAAAGATTCGCACAGCACATCGTCGACAATATTATTCAAATGAAATATGTATTTTGCATGAGTTAATTTTTTTTTTATCAACATAGCATGGTACGTTGCAATGTCTTCAAAAACACACACACATACAATTGAAATTGTATCTTAATGTATCTAAATTGATGAAAGGCACAAAATCTAGCTGATATTTGGCTACGTTCGGGATTTTAAATTCACTATATACAATATTGAGCCTTTCAACATATCAGCTTTGCTTACATATATAAAAAAAAAAAATATATATATATACGCTTATAATTATTACGACTTATCAGCTCTTTGTGTCCATAAAAGAAAGCGAAAAGTTTCATCGGTTTACTTATCACTTAAAGTGTCGAAACGTTGACGTAAGAAACGCATAGGTTAACTTTTAATGTGTAATATTAATAAAATAATTAAAAATTCTTTTGTGGGCATCAAAAATCGTAATGCTTACGTTTCCTAGCTTAACTTTATGATCGTTTGAATATACATAGAATATAATGAAGGAATCGTAACATAATGATTGTACAATATTTTATCTATGCATACTGTCTCTACTATGGTTTCTATTGATTTTATTTTATTTTTATGCTTTATTTTGCAATTCGTGATATGTCTTTTCAAACTTTATGTTGTTTAAATGTACTGTAATGCTATGGAATATAGAGTTCAAAGTTTTCAACGATTATAATTTTATTTTATTATTACAAATGTCAAATCTTACGTTACCAATATCAATATAGGGCAGTTTCACGCGAACGAAGCTATTTTACGTAAAACAGACATTTTTTTACTTGTTTTGGAGTATTATTAATTTTACCAAATATTGCTATGTATGATTGCACTGAGAGTACTGTCAGTCTTTTTGAAATGTTGTTTATGAAATATTCTGCATTCACTTTGAATCAAAGGAAAAATTGTCAATTTTTATTTCATTTTAGTCATCCCAAGAGGATTCTGTGTTTCGCTATTTTTATTACAATATCTTAAGTTTTATAATTTGAAGGATATTTTTGGTTGAAATCGGTACTGAAATGCACGAATTCTTCAGTTGCGTCAGTGACGATTTTGTTTTCTCGAATTACCTGCTTTCAAGTTAACTTGATGCAACAGTCTTTCTACAATATTATCACATAGCTATTGTAAGTGTTTTTAATTATTTTAAAAATTTTGCGCGTGTGTTGTGGAACTACCCTATATGTATGCATTATAACAACTTGTATCACAGTAGATTGTTATCGCTTTGTGAAATTGTAACCTTTTACTTTACATTCCTAATTGTTTGTGGAGTATAAATATTGATTGAACTAACTTTTATATTTTAGTGGAAGAGGATAATAATCCTGCTAATCGTGAACGTTGTATAAATGAATCAGAAACTGGTACACCGAAACTTAGCAGAGCTGCCACGACGATAGCCGAAGAAGCCGTAGATCAATTACAAGCTTCTGAGAAATTGATTGCTGGTTAATATTTTTGTTTAATATGATATCATCAATCTGTATGTATTGTTTTAATGAGACTGTACATTGTACTGTCCATTCAGAATTGAACGAAACTTGGGAAGAGAAATTGAAGAGGACTGAAGCTATACGCATACAACGCGAAGCCGTATTCGCTGAAATGGGAGTTGCCGTCAAAGAAGGAGTAACCGTTGGAGTATTTTCCCCAAAGAAAACTCCTCATTTGGTCAACTTGAACGAGGATCCTAACCTCTCTGAATGTTTATTATACTACATCAAAGACGGTCAGTTTGTTAATCTTATCTTTGTTTATTGGGGCCACAATTCCCCTTGTTATGTATTGGAGGTTGAGGAACAGAGAATAATGAGAAAACAGCACTTGATGGTTATGATGATCGTTTGTTTATTGATTGATTTCACAATGGTTCATTTGGTGGCACAATTACAGTAAAATGTAAAGATTTGTGTGTTGGTATAATTCGGAAAAAGTTGCGTGTTGGCAACTGTTATTATAATTTAGGAGAGTATAATGTACATCCGTGTGAATTAATTGTTTGACTGGAGAGTGTGACTGGAGGAGACTGGAAGAGACTGGAAGAGTAAGCTTTCTCCGACCTTTACATCTATATATAAACTTACGGGGATAGAGAGGCGAGAGAGGAAGGAAATCGACTGATCCTGAAGTCGATAGGTCGCCTGTTTTGCACTGTCGAATCTGATTGGTCGACGTCAACTTAGACTGAGGGGAAGAGAGGCAAGTCGTTGCAATGTATGACTCATTCTGGACTGTCCCGAATAAACTGAGGGGGAATTGAGGAATCGGTGAGAGGGGCATATATGTTGTGACCTCTGATTCGTCCGAAGGTATGACGAATTTGCGTATAAGACCAAAAGTCCGTGGTCGTTGCTACGGCTCGACATTCAATTGTACCTACTATTGAATCATATTTATGACGCACCGGTCAGGCGGTGACGTAACACCCCCTAGAAGGTAACGGGAAACTACTGGAGATTATGTACTACCATCTTTCCCTAGTTACTCCACTATGATCTGTCATAGTGGACAGTAAGCTCGCACACCTCTGCGGATTAATATTCGCCCAACGAAGAAAACGCGCGAATATCGCGCGTTTGATGTGGTTGGGGAGTTGTATCGCATACCCGCAAGTGGCGCTGCCTACACCACTAGCGATTTCGTACTGGAATCCGTCGCGGAATTCGCCACGAATCGCCGTAATTTCGTAATTTCGATATGACGTTTGTGGAAAATCTGATCGAAACGGTGAAAAAGTATCCCATCCTGTACGATCTGACTTGATAGGTTATGTCACAGTGACAGAAACCAGACGATTTTGTCAACAGTCAGCCCCGATCCTCGATGATACACCGTTATAAATTACATTCAACAATAAAAGTATTCAACTAACCATTCATATAAGTCTGCGGCCAACATAAGAACTTCGTCTTCATTTGAGGAGTCCATGTCAGAATGGTGAGTGGAATACAAACGTTCCGAAAGCGAGGTGACAGATGGTATTTCGCGTTTCGACCGTTGACATTGCAGTCGTGCCAAGTGTGCGCAGTACAAATATCAGCACTGGCGAAATTCTACTTCGACTAACCCGCATAGTTTTACTGTGTGCTATTCGATTTTAATACTTTCGTGTCCCGGGCTTCATCGGTACATTGTATCGCATGCGTTTTAATTATAATTCAAATCGCATATTATTCGTTTTGCAATGTAATTTCTATCTTTTGATTATTTGTCGTAGGTGTGACAAGACTCGGCACATCGGAAGCAAACGTACCGCAAGATATTCAACTGTGCGGTTCTCATATTCTGAGCGAGCATTGTATTTTTGAAAATACCGATGGAGTCATTTGCTTGATTCCGCATCATTCGGCATTGATTTATGTCAACGGAAGAGAGGTAATATAATTTTGTTTGTTATAACCTCAAATTTTAATTTGAATTGTTTTTATATCATTTTTTTTATTTTATTTAGGTGAATGAGCCCATCATATTGAAAACTGGATCTCGAGTCATTTTAGGAAAGAATCATGTATTTAGATTTACTCATCCGGAACAAGCAAGAGAACGCAAGGGTAAAGCGAGTTCTGTGGATACTCCTGGTAAGTTTATTTTTTAATTAATTGAACAAAATCAAAATCTTTAACAGTTATTTATTTAACCTCGAATCAAGAAAGTGAAATAAATTTGGAAATCAAACCAATGAAAAGGGTATAAAAAATGGAAAATGTATATTGTATTTAATAGCATTAATTATTTCTCTTGGACATTTTGACAGCGATGAAAGTTTCGCTACAATTTGATGACGTCACGATTTTATTTTGGTCATGAAGATGCATAGCATGTTGTATTCGTCTCTTAGGCCCGGGCCTCACCGGGCAACTAGTCTGCCGACTAGTCTGCAGACTAGTCTGCGGCGAGTTGCATTGAGCAATTTGCTCCGCCGACTCAGTTGCTCACATTGCGATTTTGATTATCTTTAATTATTATGGAAATTCAAAACTGACCCGCAGAATCGGTTTCTTAGACAATTATATAAATGAAACTCGAAAAAAAAAAGTTATGAAAAATTCGTCTTTTTTCTCGTATTTTCCTTTGTCCGAATCCAGCTGTTCATTATGTTGTTGTCCAGCTGTTCATGTATGACGTAGTATCCGTTACTAACAGTGCAACGTCTCTTTCTCGCGCAAATAGAGTGCGAGCGAGACAACGGCGAGTGCATCACCTCTGTATGATTTATTTACGTCACCTTCAAAATAGACAAATCTCAAAAAAAAAAAAATACTTATTTTTTTTCCGTGTTTCTTATATAATATTGCCTAATAATCAAATTATATTCTCGTCGGTTTTGGCCTCTTACAGAGCTATACACTTTTATGGAGATGTTTGTATGCTATGATTGGAAGAATTTGAAGATTTGCGAAGATTTGAAAATAAGAAGAAAAATAAGGATCTAAAACTTTCTTCGAAATCATCTTTGTGTAGTATTATCTCGAAAAAAATTCGTCTTTTTTTTTTTTTTTTTTTTTTTTTTTCAAAAAAAACATTTTTTTTTTTTCGTGTTACCTGTACAAAATTGTCTAAGAAACCCATATTTGAAGTCGGTTTTGGATTTCCATGCCTATATAAACGTCCTTTCGGGTCGTGAAAATGGCGAGTCTCCCAGAGTTGCCGTTACGGCTTGTAGTCGTCGGTAGTCGTCCATAGTTGCGGAGACTGAGTTGCCCGGTGAGGTCCGCTCCGTCTAAACGCTAACATTTTGACGACACGACGACTAAGGCCGACTAGTCTGCAGACTAGTCGGCAGATTAGTTGCCCGGTGAGGCTCGGGCCTTAATGCTGCGTACACACCGACGAACCGAACAACGAAGGGTTGCTATTGTGTGGACCGCTCCACACAATAGCAACCCTTCGTCGTTCGCTGTTCAGTTCCTCGGTGTGTTTGTGCAGCATTACAAGGAACTTTTGGATACTCAAACCTCAAAGTTCTCTCGTTAAAAAAATATCAAACCGTTACCATCTAGATCTGTTAAATTGTATTCAACGAGAATTTATCCTACTGAATTGAATTGACATTTCAGCATCTGGAGAAACTGTGGATTGGAACTACGCACAGTGTGAATTGCTCGAGAAGCAAGGTATCGATCTGAAAGCAGAAATGCAAAAGAGACTTTGCGCACTGGAGGAACAATTCCGCAAAGAGAAAGAACAAGCCGATCAGGAATTCGAAGAACAGCGAAAGGTAACATTGACTTCATATCTATGTACATATGTACCATACAAACAATACTTTCAAAAGATTTAATTCCAAATTGTACAACAGAGCTACGAAGCGCGCATCGATGCACTTCAACGTCAAGTCGAAGAACAGAGTGTCACCATGTCAATGTACAGTTCTTACACTCCGGAAGATTTCCACAACGAAGAGGACATCTTTGGTATCGTACCCTGTTGAATTTTATGGCATGTAATAAGTTGCTCGGTATTTAATTCGATTTTGCTCAGTATTAAAATAAGTACATAGAAATAGTTACGCGATAGCTCAGTCCTTAGAGCGTAAGATCCACTCGTGTCCAAATGTTTCCTCGACTTTAAATATCGTCACTGGCAAGATTTGGATATTACTAAATCCAGATCGGCCGTCTCCTGCTAGAATTTACCAATTCATCTAACTTACACATAATTATGAGACGATTTTTGACGTGAATACGTCTATAAGCGGACCAGTATGGGGTACCAGTACGGAAACGGTGGTGTTACGTTTGAATGGGCATATATTTTGACACTATAACTTCGTTACTATGAATGTCGTTTTATTCACTCGGGTAATACGTCTACGATACGTGTATGACCTTGGATTGGCACCGCGCATGCGTGGGGGGAGCATATCTTCCAACGGCTATTTTGAACGTTTTTGGAAATTTCCAAGAAGTATATCTCGCGACTCTGACGTGCTAGCGCGCTGATTTTGCTACTAAAAAAAACATCTCTTTAAGATCTGTCGATTTGAGTCACAAAAAGTGAACGGTGTAAATTATTTGTTGGTTAAATATCAAAAACAAGTCGAAAATAAATAAAAAATTTTACTGTCGGCATACTTGACGAAAAGCCAATAGGAAATACAAAAAAAAACTATATCATCAAAAAGAGGGTCTAATCATCCATCGATCAGTACTAAAATTTCTGTGACAGAACGAGTGAGACGGTATGGGGGAACATCAGAAAGTCGACGCGGCGCGAGCACTTCGACGGCCGCTGTTTACCACAGGCCAATGATAAATAAAATTGTAATCGATTGTACTAGTTAAGACTGTATACGTCATGCTAAATAAAAATGTATTAATGTATCAATTTCGATGCTTTCATTTCATTCTCATATTCTAAATAAAATATTAACCGCTAACTCGGACGTATTCACGGAAAACCCACGGCCGATTCCAGGCGGTAAAAGTATTTTCTTACTGTGCAAAAAGTGGATAAAATACTGTGCGGATTATTTATTGCGCAATTTTTTTTATCCTTGATGAAAGTCCTACTTCGCTTTCACAATAATCATTTGTTATTTTCAGTGAATCCTCTTTTTGAAACAGAATGCTGGACTGCTCGCGAGGCCGGCCTAGCCGCTTGGGCTTTCCGCAAATGGAAATACCATCAATTTACATCCCTGCGTGATGATTTGTGGGGAAATGCCATATTCCTGAAGGAGGCCAACGCCATATCTGTAGAATTGAAGAAGAAAGTTCAATTCCAATTCACACTTTTGACCGATACGCTGTATTCTCCTCTACCACCAGAGTTTACGGCCAATCGTCCAACGACCGAAGACGACGATGAATACGGTCGTCCTTATCCACCGACTTGTGTTGCCGTAGAAGTTACAGATACCAAAAATGGAGCTACACACTATTGGACCCTGGAAAAACTACGGTATTTTAAACTCTTGGATACTCATAAGACGTTTTTTTGTAACTTGGTTACCGCCGATGGGTCACTCCGATCTGAGAGATTATCCGATATTTACTCAACTAAATTAAACGTGTACGCTCTCAGTATTTTCATTCATCATTTGACTTATCGATAGCAACATTTTTAGAAACACTTCCTTTGATCCTGTGGGTCTTGAGTACATTAAGGTCATAATTCTTAAGAATAACCTGCATACAAAGCTTTTTTGATGAGTTGAAACAAAAGAACGGAAAGTATTCAAGTATTGTTTAAAGTATTAGTATTAGGAAAGTATTCTGGCCACACTATTTTTTGTTTTCGTTTAAAAGGGTTAAAATTGGAAGTGTGCTGAATTTTAAATCGGTAAAATAGCGAGCTTAAAACTCGTCCAACTAAGAGAAGAGTTGCTATGTGTACATATATTACCTTTTAAGCTTTAGACGCGTGGTGCGCTTAGGTATAGCACTACGCGTAGGTATAAAATTCAGCACACTTCCAATTTTAACCCTTTTAAACGAAAACAAAAAATAGTGTGGCCAGAACACTATCCTAATAAACATGTTTCAATAGAAAATGCTCAATATAAAATAATATTAACAGTGAGAAAAAATCCCAAGTGAAAATACGTACTTTTGACTTTTGATTTGAACTGGACGACTACTTAGAAAGATCTGAAAGCTGAAAAGTACTACAAATAAAGGATAAACTACCTGACTATAGATTTCAATATTCATTTTGAACAAGAAATTGACAGATTTTGAGACATCGAACGAACAACACCAATAAATAGAAAAATCGCGTGATTTAAAAAACACATATATCTCCGAATCTCGAGCCAATCAACATTTTTTATTACCAGATTCGTGTTCACTGGACATAGATCTATAAGAAAAGTCATATCTCGTCTCTGAAGCATTTTTCGTGTTGAACAGTGTAATCTTTTGGAGAACATTCTCAGAATATTCTCGTTTTCCGAGAATATTGTCGAAAGCACATTTTCTACATAGAAGTTTTTTTTAAATTTCTCTCGTATCCATTCCAAAATGTAAAATATGTAGTTTATATTTAACTAGTCACGTTCATTTGTACTGGAAATTTCAAAACGTTTGTTATCGCGAAGAGTATCAGACTGACCCGTCGATGGTAACCAAGTGTGCTATTGAAATTTTGATTTGTTTTTATTCACCATTTTTATTATTACTCGATGAATGTTGTCGGCGAAAGCAAATTCATTGCTGAAGTCACTGTGTACCTAATTGTATCCACACACACACACACACACGAGCACAGTTTAAAAGCAGAGATTGAACGTGCATATCTCTCTGTACATGTGCCTGTTGTAGCCACCGACTCGAACTGATGCGTCAGATTTACAACATGAACGAAAGCATCGGGGGCGAGACTGTGAACGAAGGGGTGGGGCCATTACAGGGAGGTGTTGTACAGGGGATGGGAATTCCAATTCACCCCGTTCAAGACACCCAACCACCATCCGAGCTGCTGCAGTGCCTGACTGCATGCGCCCACCACACCAGACTGTCGCTCGCTAACCTTTTACCCTCGAGGTTTGTGCAGACCGACAAACTGTGCTTGCAGCTTGAGCTTTGTCCAAAACAACAAAATCGAACGCGTCTCTCAGTTTTCGGATTGATTTCAAACGTACAAACAAACAAACAAACAAAGCAAATGGTGCTCGCCGCGCTTTCGGAAAGTTTACATATGTCGTTGCTGCCACAGATGTGGAATAGTCTAGATATGCCCTCGCGCTCTATAAGGCCCGTAACGCCACTTGGCAGCCTGGCTGCGCGGCCATGGCCGCGGCGGCCACAACGATGTTAGGAAATGTATGTGACTGCCTGTTTGACAACGCACTGAGGCAGCCAGGAAACTCTGGCTGCGCGGCCACAGGTGCCGACTCCGATACGCAGCAGCCAGACAGGCAGCCACTGGCCGCGCAGCCAGGCTGCCAAGTGCGTTACGGGCCTAAATGTTTCGACTCTAATAATGCGGGTATTACACGGGGACAGTTTACTCGTTTTTTTTTGTCGCTAGTTTACTAGCCGCCAGTAAACTAGCTCGTGCAATAGGCCAAGCTAGTTAACTATCTAGCTTTTTCGGCCGAATGTGTGTGACGTCACTCCATTTTGACAGTTTGAGGTTAAGCGGTTCAGCTCTCAACACACACACACACACATATGTACATATATGAAGGTTTAGTCAAAAAATTGTATTATCAAAAAACGTATGTATATTTATTTTTTAAAAGTAAGTACTGTACTGCCGTCCTAAGCCCACTTAACGTAACTGACAAAAATTACGAAAATGAGTTAGATGTGTTTTTAGGGGTTATGGGGGTGTATTTTTGCTATTTTTCATATCAAAATTAATGTATCTTCATCCAAACGTGACTTTTTTAAGCTATTAAATCTAACGTATCTGCACGCGCAGAGAAATAGTATCACCAATACTTAGCGAAAATAACGTATCCAATATTTACTTCGGTCACTACCTTATCATACGTTTTTTCGTCTGAGGATAATGCAGTTACGTTAGTTTAGCTAGTTGATACCGAAGCATTTTACTTAGCTAATATAACGCAACTATTAAAATACATATGATTTCCTAAGCAAATTTCATGTACATATAGCACTTACGTTATTAAAATTAAGTAGATTTCCTAAGCAAATTTAACGTAAGTGTAAAAAAATGACGTAACTACTAAAGTATTCATTTTTTTTTTTTAATTTTTCCTTAGAATTATCAAAACACAATAGAAAATAACCTCATGCACTAAAAAAAAAGTTTAAATAAATCAGTAATATATGAAGAAAAACACAAATTTAGAATAAAACTTTCAAGTCCATTTATCTCGATATTGTTGTTTTGTCAGTTACGTTAAGTGGGCTTAGGATGGCAGTGTAGACTGTGTACAAAGACTGTAAACAAGTTGACTATCGCCACTGGCGTGTCACTAAACGCGTGTAATAGGATTACTAGCGAGATAGTAGCGAGTAAACTATCCCCGTGTAATACCCGCTTAACTAAGACACTCAGGTATAAAAATCCTAGTTGTGAAATGTATGAAGGGGCATATCTATGTATTCTACATATTATATCTAAGGTTGCTACCGCTCCAAATATGCACCAATCGGGGATTTTATGTAACACGTCACTTGTAATTGATGTAGATTTTCTGTAAGTGTCGCGAGCGAGTCAAAAAGTATTGTCAAAAAGTATATAAGATATATTGGTAAATAGAGCTTTTGGACTGGTCGACCAAGGTTCGTGGTCCAATTTACAATATGGTTGAAATGTTTTCCTGTTAGTGTTTGACTGCTGCTGTAGCTGCTGGCAAGATTTTTCTATTACTACATAAAATAACTGAAGAATGAAACTAGGATGGAGTGCTTTTGGAAGAATGAACATTGTTTTTAAATCCAATATTCCGCTGTGCTTAAAAAAGAAGGCATACGACCGATGCGTACTGCCAGTTATGACGTATGGATGTGAAACTTGGACGCTAAATTCAAGAATGCTACATAAGATCCAGTGCACACAGAGAAGCGTGAAAAGATGTTTGCTCGGTGTAACGAGAAGGGTAAGAAGCATGACCAAGGTGGCAGATATAGCGGAACGTGAAAAGTTGAAGTGGACACATACTGAGAATAGTGGAATGGTATCCAAGAGGATGTGAAAGAAAGCAAGGTAGACCGAGTGGAAGATGGGCTGATGAATTGAGAACAATGTGGAAAAACTGGATGCAGATTGCTCCAGACAGACAGGAATTGAAAAGGATTGGAGAGATCTTCATCCGGCAGTGGATGGTGAACGGCTGAAAATGATAATGATACAAAATTTATCAATATAAAAACTTATTTACTTTCTAACCTAACCTAATATAATCTAGCCTAACGTTCTTTCCACGAATTCATCACTTCTTTCTCCTCTATCAGGCAACGTTAAACCAGTGGCTACTTTCATACCATTTTGACTTCACCGTTAGAAATAAAATGTTTATCAAAAAGTGAATTGGCTTGATACGCCGTCGATACTTTTTGATTTATCCTAGCGCTTGTTCGTCTTTATGTATGTAGATATTGGCATAATTTAATATATACGAAAACCAAAAACTGAGAAATTATAATACACTTGAAACGCTCTGTCCGCCCCGCCCCTTGATCACATAATTTTATTATTATCACTGTGTAAAATAGTGGCTTTGACTCTTTTCCTCAATCGGCAAATGTGCTTGAGCAATGAAAATTTCGGCATAACGTGCAACGTTTACAAAATTTATATTAAAAAAATAAGTATCTTTTAGCTTGAAAAACTATCGCTATTGTCAATACAACGTATAATTGCTTTTCACATTTTGATTTTTTTTTTTTACTTTCCACATATCCGATATGTATGTGTATATTTATTATACGAATGTATGGCTTACGTTTGCACTACGTATATTTATAAAATAATAATAAAATCGTAGTTATTTTAATTTTGTATCCGTTCACTCACTTTTCACAAATTTTATAATATGTATGTTCTATTTATGTATATTGTATGTATTCAACTATAGATTTATTTTAATATACCTACATATGTATGTTTAACTTAAAATATATATTAAAAAGTATGTTGCGGTGTTGTTATGCATGGAATGATGATGCATGTCGTTACTGAAAGTAGTTCTGATGTAAAATAAAAGTCTACAAGTCGACAAGCAATTTCATTTTCCTGAATCTTTTCAGTAATTCAAGACAAAATTCAATATAATCTTCTTGCTCATCGTTCTTTGACTTTTATATTCGGCAAATCTACACACATATATCCAAATATAATAAGTTCCGAATGATATAACCTGAAAATTGCTAATTTTACACTGTACATGTACATTTTAGGCAACGACTGGAACTGATGCGTGAGATGTACCACAATGAAGCAGAATTGTCTCCGACATCTCCCGATTACAACATTGAATCCTTAACTGGAGGTGATCCTTTCTACGACAGATTTCCATGGTTCCGTATGGTCGGAAGGTTCGAATACAATCCAATTTACATTCAAACTACTCTTTACATTAACATATATAACATTATTTTGAACTTGTTACATTCCAGATGCTTCGTATACCTGTCGAACATCTTATATCCGGTGCCTTTGATTCACAAAGTGGCAATTGTCAATGAGAAAGGTGATGTCAAAGGTTACTTGAGGGTAGCCGTACAAGCTGTCGTTGAAGAAGAAAACGCAGATTTTGTCAATGGTGTTAAGCAATCGGCTAAAATTGCATTCGACGAAGACATGGCACCCAAGAACAAGACCAAACAGATCACTCTCAATCTGAACGAGAAGAATAATATGCATAATCTTGAAGATAGAATTGTGGAAGGTCAAGAATCTTTCAAAATTGAAGGTTTGTACATACATACTCTTTACTCATACAAGCGTACATACTATTCTATAATTTTTTTTTGTATTTCAGAATTGGCATTGGAATGTGATACCGATAGTGGTCGTGGTGATAGTTCAGTAGCTTCAGAATTGAAAGATGAAGATCTACCCGATCATTTGACTCCGGGAAAAGATTTTACGTTCCGTGTAACAGTTTTGCAAGCTCAAGGCATATCCACAGAATACGCTGATGTTTTCTGTCAATTCAAGTATGAAGAATGTTCTACTGATTTAAATGAAACATTCAAGTTGATTTATTATAAACATGTGTCATTGTATTACGTTACAGTTTCTTACATAGACACGACGAGGCCTTTCTCCACCGAGCCCGTCAAAAATACCGGAAAAGGAACACCACTTGGATTCTATCATGTTCAGAATGTAAGGATTACTTTACATATATATAGAATGATGACCCATTCATTGTGCAGTTTATTATGAAAATGAAAACGATCACGTTAATATTTCAGATTACGGTTCCCGTGACTAAGTCCTTCTTGGAATACATCAAAACTCAACCGATCGTCTTCAAAGTCTTCGGACACTATCAGCAGCATCCTTTGCACAAAGTAAACATTGCAACATTCCGTTTAAACCTTAACTTTAAGGAAAAGACATCGTTTAAAAGTGTGAATGTGATATAATTCATTTAAAGCAGTTTGTTTTTATTCAGGATGCGAAGCAGGACGCTTTGTGTTCGGCTCGTACGCCACCAAAAAGAATGTTACCACCTTCTATTCCGATCTCACAGCCTGTGAGATCTCCTCGTGGTGCACCACCACCTGCAGCAGCACCTCCATGTCACTTACACTCCAAACATGACCTTTTAGTATGGTTTGAAATATGCGAATTGGCACCGAACGGAGAATACGTTCCGGCTGTAAGTAGCTTTGGAGTATTTTGTTGTTTAGATTGTTGTATAATGCAGATTTATAAATATTACTTTAAAATGGCTTTAGGTGGTTGAACATAGTGATGAGTTAGCGTGCCGAGGATTGTTCTTGTTGCATCAGGGTATTCAACGTCGGATTCGAATCACGGTAGTGCACGAACCGGAGACTGAACTTCGTTGGAAGGACGTCAGAGAACTTGTCGTCGGTTAGTTTAGTAGTTAAATATGACTAAATTCAATCTGACTGACACATTTCAGAGCGCTCTTATGTTCTGAGGGGTGAGATCGGGGTCAACGTTTAGAAACGTGTCAGTACTATTTTCATTCAATCTAATGATTACCTTAGCTGTTTGAATTGAGAATAGACTACGTCTACTTATTGCAGTATTGAAAAAATCTGTCAAGGTCTGTTTATTAAAACGTTTGGGTTAAAGCTTTTCATGCCTTTACTTTAAACTAGCGAGTGGCCGTTCACAGTGTCACCGTGTTATGTTTGAGCTTAACTTGAGTTATGTATTCTACTTTCAATGGATTCTTATAACCAAATGAATATCAACGGAATGGTATCTCATCACCCGTACTGTGAGTGTTTATGTGGGTGAGTATATTTGTATGTGCAGTATGTATGCGAGTTATCCGCGGCTATCCAGCCAGACAGACCCTTGCGCTACTATATGTATATAGTAATGCATACTTCAAACTTGACAAATGAATAAAGTACTGAGTTTAGTATTTATTTCAAATAATATTAAATTTAATAGTTTTTGCATAGATGGCGCGTTATAATACAACAACGCAACAATTTAGCAAAGTAGCGAACCTACTGTGCATTAATATTGTCAAAAATTTAGCAGGCTCGTCATTACCTAGTTTGGATGAATGCATAAGCGCACCCCCTTCCGACCTGGTGATCTCGGGTTCAAATCCCACTCGAGCGCGACGCTTCGTGACTTTTAATTATTTACCTCAGCGAGCGTTATCAGCAGACAGACAGACAGACAAGCAGACGCAATAGGGCTATTATATATATATAATAATTAGCTATGACTGACTAGTTTAGGGTAGTTTAGTTACAACCCATGTCCAACGTTCAGAAATGTATCAGTAGTATTTCAATTCAATCTATAGCATACTTAACACTACATTTTATAATATTTTGCCGCAGGTCGCATACGTAACAGTCCCGAGCCGGCCGATGAAGAAGACAGTGACTCTTGCGTACTATCCCTTGGTTTGTTCCCCGGTGAACAGTTAGAATTGCCAGGAGATGACCGGGCCATGTTCAGATTCGAGGCAGCTTGGGACAGTTCCCTGCACAACTCTGCACTGTTGAACCGTGTCACCGTCGGCGGAGAAATGATATACATAACACTCAGCGCTTACCTAGAGGTATCGAAACTGACTACGTACTGCAGTATAATTTGTATTGTTCAGGTGTTTAACCGTGGTGTTTTCAGTTGGAGAATTGTGCTCGTCCTGCCATCGTCACCAAGGACTTATCCATGGTGATTTACGGCAGGGACGCTCGCACGGGACCACGTTCTTTGAAGCATCTGTTCAGCGGTGGAGCACGAGCTAGCGAGGGTCATCGTCTAGCTGGAGTCTACGAACTCAGTTTGCACCGGGCGTTAGAGCCAGGTAGCCCAGGTGCCCTACCTCAGTAGTGTCACATCCTCCCGTCCCGTTTCCTATACAATATTATTAGCCGTGTTTGATTTTTGCATGCTGTTGTTGATTTGGTCCTTCCCGATCCGCTTTAGTTGTTGTTAAATTGTGTTAGTAAATTCAGCGAACGCTCAATTTCAGGTGTGCAACGTAGACAACGCAGGGTTTTGGATACAAGCAGCACGTACGTGCGCGGAGAAGAGAATCTGCACGGATGGAGACCACGGGGAGATTCGCTCATATTCGATCATCAAGTATGTTCATATTGGTTTATTGATCAGAACAAGACTAAAGTTCGATATTTTAGCGTATATATGTACTACCGACGAAGTGCTAAAAATACAACTGTTTATCATTGATTAAGCATTTTAAACAATATATTCCTTCACTTGAGGATCGTATGTATAATTGATTGCATTTGCAATACTAGTTTGAGTGAAGAAATATATGTATGTATGTATGTATATTGCATAAAATACCCAGTGAATTGATTGAATGTTGGATTTTTTTATAATTTACCTAGAGACTTGTATCCATTATACATTTGTAATGAATTTACTTTTACACAGTGGGAACTGGAAAAATTGACACGTCTCGAAGAAACTGGTCGATCGAGGCATGCTCTTCTATTGAGGGAACGATTGGCACCACCATCACTCAATCCACCATCGCTCCATGACTTTACCAAATCAGAAAAAGTACATTTAATTATATACCCCAGTTTGGTTTCAATTAAACATTAATTGAAGTTGCTTTAACGACCCGTTTCAATTGTAGGACGCTTGCAATATGGTAGCTAAAGCCGGATGCGGTGGAGGTTTACCACCTGTCACATCAATGTTCTGCACTGGAGGAAATACTGATGGTGCTCCAGTACCTCATCAGCCCGATCAGTCTGTGTATGAGCCGTGGGAGATGACCGATCGTGAACGGTACCTCGCTACAAAGTGCGTCAGACTCATACAAGGTAACGTCAATATATAATAAACATTTTTTTTGTATTCGTTATAGTACAATGTCATTCTAAGTATTGTGTCGTTTGAATATATTCAGGACGAATTGGCAACTCCAAAGAAGTTCCGACCACGACCGGATCTCCCGGCTCTCCCGTCGACGAAGGAGTCACCGACATGTCTACAACTAGTCTCATATCGTCCATACAGAGCGCAAGTTCATTCGAGTAAGTGCACACTTAAGATTGCCTTTTCTGTGAATGTATATGCTGCAGTAAAAAGTGTAAAATGTTCAGGCACAGCATCAGATTTTATAAATTGAAACGGAAATAGCACAAGAAAAAAACTGTTTCAAATATTGTTCTTCGGGATCATCTGATCGAATTGGTGACACAAAAAATGATTTGTACAGCAAAATTTATTTATTTCATACTTCACCTAAACGCTTAGGCAATGTATCATTCTGAACAGTATTAGATTTCATAAATTGAAATAGAAATAGCACAAGAATAAAACTGCTTCAAATTGTTCTTCGGTATCATCTGATTAGATTGGTGACACAAAAAATGATTTGGACAGCAAAATTTATTTATTTCATACTTTACCTAAAACGCTTACGCAATGTATCATTATGTACGGTTAATCAGGCTTAATTGAGCCGTTATATGTAAATGAAAGTGGTTTAAGTAAATTTTTTATCTTGACTGTGAATTCTTTAAGAATAAATATACCATATTTGTTTGTAATAGAAACTACCATTAACTCATTTTTTTTTAAATTGGACTTAAACCACTTTCATTTATAACGGCTCAATTTTTAAAAGTTGCCCTTTTCTATCCCAATGGGTAACTACCCATTAAAAACACATATCTACATTTTGTGTCACTAACATTTTAAAAATAGTAGTACAAGTTTCGAGTTGCACTACTACTAGCACTTGAGTGTTTTACTCACCACTCCTCAGACGAGAGAGCGTTCTGAATTGTGTCAATCAGTGTCTTTTTGAATCGCATTGCACTCATCAAACATTAACTTTCAGTCTGTGCTCTCGGGAGCGAGCTCTCTTGGAGCACACGATGCAAATGTGGGGCGGTCAAGCGAGCAACAACAGTACTCCAGCAGTACTACTTCCGGCCACACCACTTCCTCTTTACGTACCTGACTGTGAGGAGATCAGAGTTAGTGCAGCCGTAGCCAGGAAAGGCTACCTGAACGTTCTGCAACATAAAACTCACGGATGGAAGAAACGATGGGTGGTCAGTATTCATTTTCTTCAAATTTTGTGTTCGTCGCGTGGCTTTATACACTATACAATTAAAATTCATTCTAGTTCAATGATTGCATATGCATATTAATTACTTTTAAACGATTTCAGGTTGTACGTAGACCATACGTTTTCATATTCCGCTCTGACAAAGATACCGTGGAGCGAGCCGTGATCAATTTGGCCGCAGCTCACGTTGAATATTCCGAAGACCAAGCACAAATGGTCAAGATGCCCAATACTTTCAGGTATGTATTGGTTTCTAGCGAAATTCAATAATTGCTAATGTGCATTTATTAATGTCCTTTTTGTATTCAGCGTTGTGAGCAAGCATCGTGGATACTTATTGCAAACGCTCGGCGACAAAGAAGTGCACGATTGGTTGTACGCTATAAATCCCCTACTGGCTGGACAAATCAGGTAATATTCCTTTCAAGTTTTAAGATTTTAACATATTAATTAAGTTTTTAAGAAAGGAGGACATGGTTGACATGAATACTTATTAAATTTATAATCTCTCCATCAGTTTGCAATTGATAATCTATTAAATCAACTTGGCATCTGCTATTAAATTGTGAAAATACCACTATGTAGGTGTAACTACTAAACCTTTTTTTTTATCTGTTTCTCTTTATTTGTAAACAGACTTCACATAGACTTAAGAATGATACTTCATGAATTGTTATATTTTTGTAACGTTGTTGCAATTCCTTTCTTATTCTATCTCGTCCTCCATGACCAATTGATTCATGAGTACACAACACTGAAGATCTGTTTAGAAGATTTAACTACGTCTGTATGGTTAATGTATGCATTGACTAGCAAATATGTCTATCAATTCTCCCGTGTGTACTGTAACTGGCAAAGCTAGACAATGTATACATTAACTAGTGAATGCATACATAAACTAAGTATACATTTTAACTGTAACATAGATATGTACATAAACCCGTGATTCTTAAATATTATTAATAATGGCTTCATGGTCAATTATTATTTTCTTTTAACTTAGAAACATTGCAATATGACTTGAAATTAATTTTGTTTTGTACATTCCATTGTATTATATATCATTCTTTCATCTCACATTATCTTGCACACATGAGCATAATTGAAATTCAATTTTGAAGATTGAAATTTTTTTACATACGGTACTTAGATTTGCATAACTTTTACAATATACTTTTACAATAACTTTTATATGATCATATTATAATAATATGCCTTCACTTATTGTCATCATACGCACCTATCAATCCGTTTGTTTTATATACATGTTGTAAGTTTGATGCTGACAGATCCAAATCGGCGAGGAAGAACCCGTCGGCTCAGCAGCAACAGCAGCAGCAAACGACGATGCAGCAACAGCAGCAAACGAACACGGACAGCAAATGAGATACGATCACCATGGAGTCTGTACTGGTTTATTAAGTGCGTAACACCCGCTCGGTATGTCCCCGCTTTCGTTTCACCGCTACTCGAGTAGGTAAAACACTAATGGTTATATCAATTTTTATTATATATCGGTTCTTCACTTGTTTGTGCACTTGCTACTCACTAATTGGGAACAGTTTAATTGAAAATTTTCAATTTTGATTGTACTGACAAACATATCCTTAAGATTTTATAGTTTTTTTTTTCATTTCTTCGGTTGTGTGCATAAAAAGATTGATGTTTCAAAAAATTTATACCTCTGAAACTAATAACGCTATGGTTATGAAAACAAAAGCGTTTTAAAGTAAATTTTGTCCTCTTTCTAATGATCGTAGTTTTTGCCAAATGGATGATTTTTAAACTGCAAAAGTAGCGCTTAAAAAGATTTTGGAAAAAACGCATCTACATAATTGGCGCATGAATAGTTCAACATCGCCCTTTATTTGTTCTTTGTACAACTGAGAAATGTAAAATGAATCAAAAAGTTCTTTATAAGATGCGTTTTTTCTGTATTTTAATTTTGGTCTAAATAATTATCCGTGTGGCAAAAACAACCATATCGTTAGAAAGAAGATGATATTGACTTTAAAATGCTTTTATTTCCATTGCCGTAATGTTATTAGTTTTGGAAATATTTGTCTTTGATAATAGTGCTGGTTTTTTTAATGTGCACACAATATTTATGATAGTTTTGTTATTGTCTAAAATTTTATATAATGTCAATGGTTGTGTTGCTTATCGAACAAAGTCTGTCACATTTGCCAAAGTAAACAAAAAAAAAAAAAAACATATAAATTAAAAGCCAACATAAATGACAAATAAAATAAAAAACGAAACGTTTTGAATTTAATTTTCTATATAAAGAATTTGTGATTTGACAATGGTTGTGTACGGATAATATCCTGTGATAAAATGTATAGGGAGTGAAATGAATGCAAATTCTTTTTAATATAAAATCATTCTAACCATCTTCGCTATCGCTATTTTATAATTGAATTTATATATCATGTAATGAATTGATAATATTATATTTAAAAAAAAAAGTATTTTCTTATATATAAAAAATAAAAATTATATTTCTATAGTTTTTACCTACTTGTTATAATGTGCATAATAATAAAATACATTATAAATGTGTGATGTGTACGTAAATGGTGCGACTAATATAATTCTTTAACAGTCTAGGGTTGCCAAAAATTTTAATGTAATTTTTTTTCGTTCAATAAAAACGTATATTTATTTGCAAAATTCAATTGGAAAATATACAATATAATTTTGAATAAAATTAATATTATTTACAATATATGGCAGCCCTATCTATTTATTATCCTATCTATTATTCGTTTATGTATGTATTATAAAGATGAGCTTATTTAATGAAATTATTATATAATCTGACTGAACCATTCGGATAAAATCAGAATCGAACTGAGCGAATAATTATATTAGTCAATAGTTCTCTGAACTGTGATAGAATTTGTAGAATTTGTAAAAAAAAAGACCTAAATGTGTGTATTTATTTATTTTATTATTTTTTGTATGAAGAAGAAAAGCGCACACGTTTATGCACATTAAACAAAAATATCCGAACTGAACGATACTTTATACGCCATGTGTTACATTCTGACATATCGTTTCAGTAGGTACTATAAAAATTGGTGGCAGCGATTCGGGACATGTCCGGTAAAATTGGTACAGATTTCATTGGTCGAAGTGAATAATAAAAATTCGCATAAAGAAGTATGCTATCCGTTTATACAAATGAACTTTATTAATGATGAAATGTCTCTGAAAGTGTTGATATATGTATTTATGCACAGGTCGTTTCGCACTGTGACAATATTATTACTTATATATATACAATATATTGGCTTACGTTTATATATGTATGTATACTATGTATTTTCCAACAACCAAACTGATATTGTCGTATTCGATCTGAAAAGAAAAAAAAGTAATACAAACGAACAGCCAGAATAATTAAATGTAAATACGAATGAAAGACAAACTAAGCTTCTCAAAATGAATAAAATAAACCTTTGTAAAATTAGTCTCTATATAAAATATATATAGTATTTTGCAACTAGTGCAATTTATTTGTATATGTAATTCAGACTGTAGTATTAAGTTATCTGTTTCGTTTATTTTACTTATATATTTAATATATGTGAATATTTAAAAATTATATATACATATATATGTATTAATTAGCACTTTGTGATATGTATAATTGTGGGAGGGTCACCTTATAATGAGCTAAACTAGTCAGTTTCCAAAAAATATATATACTCATTTTTATCGGGGCACCTTTTCTTTGTATTTGTTAATTTACAACGTATATTATTTTACATATTACAATTACTTTGGAAAAAAAAAACAGATTTGTTCAAATTAGATTGATTTTTATTAACATAATAGTGTCCGTTGTGAATTTTTAAGAGGCAAAGTTCTTGTTTTATAAATATTTTATCATTATTTGTGTATATTTTTTAATAATTGTGATATATTTTATTTCTTTGAGGTTATGGATGCATAGATTTCGTAGAGCTTATTTGTAGGAAAAATTCAATATATTATAATATACATGTATATTTTTGCATCTTTTGCTTGGATAAAAAAAAGGCAGAACCAAAAATATTTTTTCTACACGATTATTATTATTGTTTATTTATTTATTTATTGTTCGGTGTAAGATTATCGCTTTGTATGACAATGTATTAAAAAAAAATATGATTCAAATCAATATTTTTCAATTATTATTAATCAAAAGAAAAAAAATAATGTTATAGTAAAATGTATATTATTATTATTGATCGAACATACGATGATTTTGTGATATATGTTATGATTTATTTTGCATAGTCTTAATGTTCTAGTCAAATATTGTTATAAATGGTACCTTAAAAAATCAAAAAAAAAAATGAGCATGGTTGGAAAGTTTCTAAAGCCTGGAGATGTTCCAAGAAAATAAATAAAAAATGAACTAAAATTAATAATTCGGTTTTTGGAATCCTTAATCTTTGATGTGAGGTTCCGTTTATGAGTTTCGACGAAAGGGATACGTGTGTTGAACATTCTTAAAGAGTTTCACTAATTTTCCAATCGCTGTTCAATAATATTATAAATAGCTTCCTGGCATTTTCTCGTGAATCAATAATATATTATATTTATTTAATTTTAAATTAATACTAAGCTGAAATTAATTAATGTGTTTAAATCATTATATGTATATGGACCATACGTTTTAAACTCATAGTATAGTATTATTATTGTGTACTGCTATTTAGAAATATTCCAAATGGTCGATCATCGCCTGCATTCTGATATACATCTTATACATACATATATACATACATATTTGTTGTTAGCAGTCGCCCGCAGGGCCTAGCTGTAAAATCAACGCTAGTACGTACTTACAAATCCTTCAATTCACATTGATTTTATAACATTTCTATTGTTGCAAACGATGAATGATACCTTTCAAGCTTTGTTACGTTCCAGTATAATGACGCTGACATCTGGTAATTATTGTTTTGAGGCAACTTTCTGCTTGCAATCGGTTCAGTCATATTTCGCACTCATTTGTACGAAGACGCCATTTTGGTTAAGGTAACCTAAAACAAAATGGGCGTCCTTTACATTCTATGTTATTGCCGATGGGTTTACTTTGAAACGGGCCTAATTGTAACTTTAGAATCATTGTTCCGGTGAAACTTAGAGTGCAGGCGAGATTTTGGTATGCGGTAATTGATTTGACAAAATTTCACTGTAATGATTATCAGTTTTATAGGTCCATTTACACGATGCGTCCAGTGATCCGTTCCGTCTCCGGTTTCGGCGAGCTGTCCGATGAATGGACGTATAAAGGCGCTCACACACCTTAGCGAAATCGCTGCGTCAAAATTTCGCCCCTGTCGTCGTCCCATTCGCATTGGTGCGAAACAACGACGATATAGGACGTCAGTTTGACGCAGCGATTTCGCCAAGGTGTGTGAGCGCCTCTAACGAAACGTTTTCATATACGAAAACTTTCGCATATTTATCTGACAGCTCGCCGGAACCGGAGACGGATCGGATCACTGGATGGATCGTGTAAATGAACCTTAAAGTGTAATACGTCTGGTTTATTTATATAATTCAAACAATTGTTTAGTTTCGTTTAATAAAAAAACAAACTTATTATACTATGATGAATGATAGAATGTGGTCGAACGACAGCGTCGCTATTATCGCATTTATCTATTACACCAAAGTCGGCCAGCGGAGCGTATTGTAGACTTTGCACACGTTAAACGGGTACCTATGTACATATTCGCCTACGTTATCTATGTGTCGCGGACAGAAGTATAGTGCAAAATTTCGGTTCAAAGTATGCAATGTGCTCCGCGTCTCGTCCGACGGTATATTACACCTACGTTTAATAATTAAAATAAACATTGAATGGAATGCACAATCAATCGATAAGCGGGTATTGTACGCTAGTTTGTTTCTCGTGCGTAATTGTGAATAAATTAACTTTTGAATAAGGCGATTGTAAAATAAAAACGAAATGTCGGCATCGGTGGGATCGTGCAATACCGTGTGTATAGAAATTTTTTGTCATTTAAGAATACCCTGTGTGTGTGTGTGTGTGCGTGCGTGTCTGTCTGTCTGTACATATTTTAAACTAGGAGATAATCCATGACAAAAAAAAATTAATATTTTTACCACTCAGTGGACGGTATAGATAAAAACAAAATATAGAAAAGCGCTGAAAAGGAACGGGCTATGAATATATTTTTTTGCAATTTTATATTAATAATATGATTTTATTATTTCGTATAAGAAGGACACGCTTACTTTAAACACTTGCTTATATATCTATCTATCTATGTATGATTATAATAGCATTTTTACGATATATATATATATACATATAAAATTACTGAAAAATCAGTAAATATCTAGCCGTTAGATTTTCACCAATGCACATAATAATGTTTATCGTAGCTGACATTATTTAATTTCGTGTTTGTAAATAATTAATTTTCACCGTGTATTACTATAATTTGTTTACAAACAATAGAACAAATCGCGAATGGTGATTCTGAAGGGTCGAATCAAACGAAAATTTTGAGGTTATGTAACCGGATTGCACTAAAATGGCGCGTCAACAAACATAACCTGAAATTTGCGGTTAAGTACGCAAACCTTAATATATGAAGCTTAGGAATAACTTCAATTGAATTCAAATCAACGTTCGCCCTTTCCAAAAATACTAACTGTGCCTAAAATTGCTTAACTTGCATGAATTGAAGTTTGTTATTTTGTTATTATTTTAGGTATCGCTCATTACGGCATGAGTTATTTTAATATTTTTTATTTATTATGAATAAAATTTCATTCCGATCAATCGTGGATGAGCGGGATCTCATCTCTCAAACGAATTCGATTGGATTTATCTTTATATTTATTCAAAGTACGGAGTAATATTATGCGAATATTATAACTCGACCATACAATTCTGCACTCTATATTAATACATACTGTTATACATACATATATTGTAATAAAATTAGAAAGAAGAATTAAATTACTATTATGTTTTGTTTGTACAACCAATCGGTTAAATGTTTAATGATATTCTTTTTCTTCAAGGCAAGCCTGTTCTTGATATTTTCACATGCAAAAAAATAAAAACATAATAATATATTATATTTTTAAAATGTCACAAACTGAATTATAACTTCTCAAATGTATATAATTTTTATTGTGACCGTATTTTGTTTTTTTTTTCTGCCTTTCACGAACTTCCGCTTGTAAACTTGTTTTAATGGAGATGCTGTGGTTTCGCCGTTTGCGACATGTGAAAGTATTTAAGATGTCTCTGAAGTATTGTTTTGTATAGATATGATCATGTGGATAGTAGGATTATTAATTGTTATAGCTTGACGAGACGAGAGCGTGGGAACAGTTTGTTAACCGCTGTAAATGTTCTTGATGAAAAAAATAAAAAAAAAAAACTTTAAAGTATAGGTTAAAAAAGTAAAAATATTAATTGAATCTAGAACAAAAAAAAAATCATGGGAAATATGTTTACATTTATATTTTAGGTTATCCTTATTGACAATGTATAATTGGATATTATAACTCAAAAGCTAAATGTATTATCAAAATAATTTACATGGTGTTACAGTCATGAATAAAATGCTTTAAAAATATTTTTTGTCTTTTATACCCAATATGTACCAAAGTATTATCCATTGGCGATTAACGCGTGTTTATATTGCTATTGACATATGAGTGGGCTAACCAATAGCGGTAGCTATGTGTTAGGAAAAAAAATAACTACATATTCAAACTTTCAATGAAATAGTTACTAGAGGTAATATAATTCCACCAAGAGATAAAGAAATTGATCATATTATATACATATCGAATTCATTAGGAGACGGTTTTCAAGATTTGGGTAATCTCGAGGAATTATTGGGCGAAGATGAAATAACTGAAGACGATCTAGCCAACATGGCAGTGGCGTAACTAGGAATTTTGGGCCCGTAAGCAAAAAATCATCAAGGCCCCCCCCCCCTCGAATTTTTAAATCGAAATACAAAATTTTTGCCTTCGCAACGCAGTATTACTACAAATATAATTATTGTTAATATGTATGTAGGTACATAATATAATTTTCTTAATTTAACTTACCAATTTTAAAATTTCTTCTATCGAGCCACTGTTTGCAAAAACATGATTTAGTTGTTTGAGGTCCATTTTGGCTGCTTCTTTGTGCTCAATTGTAAGCATTTATATATGTAGTTCATTTGAGTCTGGTTTGACCGATCGAATTTCTTTTGTACTCTTTAATTATTTTTAATTTATTGGATGTTCTTTCTACACTAGTCACAGTTACCGGAAGAGTAAAAAATAATATGAATGCGGTATATACTTCTGTAAAATCACTCTCTAAGCAATTGTACTACTTGGTAATAAGTAATTCTGAAAATTGCCTTATGGTCATTGTTTCAGAAAGATCTTTCTTTATTAATAAAAGTACACGAGTAAATTGAGATTCAAATTGATCTGAGAAAACTTCTGGATATTTTTTTCTGAGATTCGAACAATGGTCTGGAATATCCGTTTCCGGTACCTATATTAATAATTTTCCTAGGTTCAAGAAAACCAAAATAGTTTTTTTCACTACCTGCATTCCCGCAAAACGCGCCTTAATTTGAACAGTTATTTTGTCGATTACATAGTAAAAAACATTAACTCTGAATAGATGTTCTCTGTTGTCAAATCGATAACCTGAAGTTAATTCATCAAAATGTCGTTTAACGTTTCTTTGTCGTTTCACTGTCTGAACCCCACTTTTTTTGTTAATTTTTTAACTTCTAATTTATGAACAGTTATAAACTGATCAAGTTTAGTCAATTTTAATGGTTTTTTTTTTTTTTTGTGCCCCACTCATCACTTTTTTTTGAACCCTCCATTTCACTAAGAATATTATTAGAAATAGTTTGTGCAAATTTCGATATGAATTTTCATATTGATATGAACATAAACGAAACACGGTTACTCAGATAACAATGCGATGGTGACTACATGAATACTGGAAAAGTATTGTTTTCGAAAAAAAATTAAAAAGAACCCTCCAGACGTTCAGTTTTTGTAACGATTACTGTTTCGATTTAGAAAACGTAGTTAAAATCGTTACACGTATATGTGCAAATTTTACTCTGGCCATCTCGACCGTAAAGTCTGTCACTGTTTGAAATTTAACGTAAAATTTATGAAATCGTCAAGTTAAATAATTATGGAATAAAAATCATTCTAAAAAGACTGAAAGTCTATAGGGGCCTTTAATTTTATAATATAAAACACTAACTACAGTCAGTGACTCATCGACACATGCTCTAATATTTTATGACTCGATGATAATCAACTTCAAATGGAGAATTGTGTCATAAGCTCATAAGCTATGTGAACTCATTTAATGGTTTCAAATTTTTAAGCGCTATATTCTATTTCGATACCACTATTTCTTTGTGAACAATAACAAAATTTCATTATTTAAAAAAAAAATTGGCATAAGATTTAGGGCCCCCTATCTCCGTGGGCCCGTAAGCATTGCTTACCCCCGCTACATAGTAGTTACGCCACTGCAACATGGTCTGTAGTCATGAAATCGAAAGCAAATCTATCGGTGATTATGAAGAACCAGATTTATTTACTGCTACGAATGTGAGCGAAATTATTGAACAAGCTAGAAAACTGGAAAATATGGTGAAAAAATATGTTAAAGTCATGTTGATAGAACTTTAAAAATTCAACGAGATAAAAAAACATTTATGGGCAATATGAAGGAATGAATAACAACAGTAAGTAGAGTGTCTCCAAATGTGTACATAATATATTACTTTATTCCTTGAATCCTTGTATGTAAATCATAGCTTTTGGAAGAATGAACATAGTTTTTAAATCCAACATTCCGCTATGCTTAAAAAATAAGGCATACTGTCAGTTATGACGTATGGATGTGAAACGTGGATGATAAATTCAATAATGCTACGTAAAATCCAGTGCATACAGAGAACCATTTCACATCCATACGTCATAACTGTCAGTACGCATTGGTCGTATGCCTCCTATTTTAAGCATAGCGGAATGTTGGATTTAAAAACTATGTTCATCCTTCCAGAAGCACTCCACCCTAGTTTCAATCTTCGTTATATTTCTGTTCAACAAAAATTTTCCTGACAAGTATGATATAGAATATAATTAATTTGTCAGAAATGTCTGACAAATAAATTATATAACGGAATCAATGTGAATATGCAAAATTTGAAAATTTGATTTAGACTAGAATTGGTTCACTTTTTAGTCTGCACCAGTCTTTCATGGCCAGAATAAAGATTTCTATTGACGCATTTTTTTTCTATATTTTTATAAAATCGTTTTGCGTGAGGTTAACAATTTTTTTTTACACACTTACTAGTCCATATTTTTAAAAATCGTTAACATTTTCCGTTTTAGGGGTGGGATACAAGTTGGCCTGAAGAAAGATTTCGATTGACGCTTTTTTTTTTATACAAATTTGAAAAAAATCCGCTTTTGCGTGAGGTTAGGTTAGGTTGGGTTAGCGAAAATTAAATTTTTTTTAACACATTTTCTGGTCCATATTTTGAAAAATGGTTAACATTTTCCGATTTAGGGGTTGGGTACAGGTTGGCCTGAATAATGATTTCGATTGACGCATTTTTTTTATATATTTTTGAAAAAAATCCACTTTTTCGTGAGGTTAGGTTAGGTTGGGTTAACAAAAATTAAACTTTGTTTTACGCACTTACTAGTCCATATTTTAAAAATTTGTTTACACTTTCCGAAATAGAGGTTGGGTACAGGTTGGCCTGAATAATGATTTCGATTGACGCATTTTTTTTCTATATTTTTGAAAAAAAAAAACTTTTGCTTGAGGTTAGGTTAGGTTGGGTTAACAAAAATTAAATTTGATTTGAACCCGTGATTTGTTATCTTATATTATATTGTGTTTAATTTTATACTTAAATATTACATGGAAATAGTTTGAGAGTCGTTTGTTAGTCATCGGGTTTTTTTTTAGGAATGCCAAGGTCATAAACACGCCACAAACATTAATTTTACAGTGTGTGTCTACCAGTCTAGTGGCGAGTGTTGCAAGTTTGGTTTGTGTCTAAAATTCAGTCTAATATTGTGGTATTACTTTAAATAACCTTTTGGGGTACGTATTCAAAACACAAAGAACAATTTACGTTATTTGATACTTTTGTTAAACTTCTGCGTGAATTTATGTGTGTATTAATTAATATCAACCTTCCATGCATCTGTCATGCAGTGCTTACATTTGGAATACATAGATGTACATACATAGTACTCGTAAAATAAAAATATCATAATTTTGCGAAAAGCATTTTGTTATTTATCATTGTCCAGTAAACTGTACATAAAACATTTCGTTGCTAGAATGACTCATTAATTAAATTCGTATAGAGTATCGTAGTATTCGGTAAGTATTCGGTATATGTGGCTTATTTGTTTTTAAGACTTTATTTTTTCATTTATTTCAACTTTTTAATTCAATTCAATTATTGTTTCGTGATTGTGGTTTGTGACTAAAAATCAGTCTAATAATGAGACTAATAATAACCTGAACTAACTCTTTGAGAAATTGGTTCGGTGCTTACATTTGGAATACACACAATACAGATGTTATAATTTATTTCATTGCTACAACTACACTAGTAAAAAATTATTCCATTTTGATGTAGTAAACCGTGTTCGATGATAATTAAATATCGTTTAACAAATTGATATTATATGTAGACCTTATCAATCGTGCTGCTTGACAACAGTATTAGTTGGGTCTACCATATTTCGAGATAAATAAATCATAATAATTTATACATAAACAAAAATTACCCTCATATGTTCAAACAATTTTAATTTCAAAACCTTTCTTTTGCAGATTTTCCCGACATATCGGTTCTGATGATGCCCAAATATTCCAAACAAATTACAAAGGATTTCCGCTAACAGTAAGAGTTGTGCAATTTATTAATTTCTCAGTGATTTTTAATTATTTTCAAAGCATTCACACACACATGTGTTTTATTTAAGATATTATTCAACCAAAAACATACGGGTTTTGATATCCAGAAATAATATCCAAGGAAAACATGGATTCAAATAACGCAACTACCTATTCGAAAGAACATTCTGAATTAAATTTTAAAAAATCAAATGAAATGGAGGATCGTCTTAATTTCTTTGTAAAAAGTTTTGTGAAAAAAATTGAAGAGATTTTAACTTCTCATTATGAAATCTTATTTGAGGGTTTAAAAAAAGAAGGGGACCTTGAAAAGGCGCTCGGAGAGATCTTAGGCGGTCCTGCGAAATATTTTAAAATACCTTTAGTGGAAAGTATACTGAAGAAACTTATTGCAAAGCCATTTGAGGAATATAATAAGAATAAGTCGTACAACTATTTTCAAATTGTGTACAACTTTAACTTAAATAAATCGCGAGGGAGAGAGATGTTTTTGAAAATTGCAATAGAGGTGTTTCAAAGTTTTGAAGTACAATTTATGGGGGTGACTGGAGAACATACATATCATGAAGCCATGCAAAGATTGGCGATAGATGCAGCTGAAAGGTTTTTGAATTACACGAAAGACGTCAACAGCACTTCAGAAGAATTTCCGGAGAAGAAATTGGAGGCTCGAAATGTGGTGTTTGGAAAATCAAAATTTGAATTTTTTGACAAATTGAAACCCAAAATTCGAAAAATTAAAATCAACACGAAAAATATTCCCAATATTCGGTATCCAACGAAAAATAAACCTGGATATGAAATTTGGCATGAGAATATATTATGGAATACGGCAAATTTATATGAAAAAGCTGGAATCGTAGTAATAAATGATAACGATGAAAATAAATACTACGCAAGAAAACAGTCAAAATGTGAAAAGTATTCGTTTCGCAGACCCTTTGTCGAGGAAAACTGGATGGAAGAATACAATATTTCATTAAAACCCATTGATTTTAGTGTTGTTTTGAACAAAACTATGGACTCAAACTATTATACGGAACAGTACGAGGTTATATTACGCAAAATCAACATTAACGATGTAGCATATCTTCAAACAACAAGCTTCGTAAAAATCGAAAAAATATCAAAAGATGTAAAGGAAATCAAAGAGGGATTAAATGTAATTAATGAAAAAAAACCAATAACGTTTGGCTTATCGAATCCTGTGAAACTTTTCACTGGAAGGAAACAACAATTGGAGGATATACACAAGGCACTAACGATAAGTAAAAAAACCACAATAATATCACAGGTTGCATCTATCACAGGATTAGGTGGAATCGGAAAAACCGAATTGGCGGTTAAATATGCGAATGATTATTCTGAATATTATCACAATATTGTATTTATTCATTCTGAGAATAAAGATGGCATTGAAAAATCTTTCAAATCCTTGGCTTCGCAGATAGGAGTTCCAACAGTTGAAGAGATCAAAAATGACGAAAATAAAATTATAAAAAATGAAAGACCCATAGTGGATATAGTCCAGGGTATTTACAGGTATTTCGATGACAGTCAAAAGTCGCTAATTATATTTGATAACGTCGAAGCTTATAGAGATATAAAGGATGTTATTTTTAGCGGTTCATCAAGAGGCAAGAATGTTTCCACTTTAATTACATCTCGTAATCGGGATTGGAATGTGGGGCAAAAAGGAGATATTGAATTGATTTCATTAGAAGTATTCACCTATGATGAAGCAATCGATTTTGTGAAAAATAGTTTAAAAAAAGAAGATGAAGAGGATGTAAAAAAATTGATTACAACTTTAGACAGGTTGCCTTTAGCTCTGAAGCAGGCTGTAGGTTATATAGAACAGTGCAACGATGTAATAGGTAAAAGAGGACTTGAGAAGTTCACGGTGAAAAAATATTTGGAATTATACGAATCAGAACAAACTATACTGCTCAAAGAAGGCCACAGTGGAACTGACGATGTTTATAATGAAACCATTATGACCACCTGGAAGATTACAATGAAAAAAATAAAAGAGGACTTAGTCAATGGAAAGCTAGCGTTAAAGTTTTTCCATATTATGGCTTACTTATCACCAGATGGGATTCAAGTTAATGATTTGTTTTCCAATTTAGAAACGGTCGATGAAAAAATGTGGAATGCCGTGGAATTATTGGACTTGTATTCAATGATCAATTTAGACGAGGGAATAGTCCAAGTGCATCGATTGGTTCAGCAAGTCATCAGAAGTCATTTAGAAGCAGCAGAGTTGGAAGAGACAGTTTTGAGAGAGGCTTTAGAACTATTGAAAGGCTCTAGTTTTGAAAACCACGCAGCTTCCGTCTGGGAATATGCCAGTAAATATTCTCAATTGATTGAAGACTTTTATACAATATCGACATACGGCGAAAACAGAAACAGTCCATTGCATTTATTGGCTGCACACAGGAACGATTGCAAAGCAATAAGTAAAATATTAATACATGCAAAGGATGTGTTCAAAATTAATTATAATAATAAATATACGGAAACACCACTAGACGTAGCAGCAACGAACGGTCATCTAAACGTCGTTGTCTTTCTTCACGAAAAGTTGCCAATTAATTTACCGATATATTCATTTCATTCAGCAATTGCTAACGGTCACCATGAAATAGTACAATATCTCTATAGCAAGTATGACAGTCTTCCAGGATGTTTAACATGGGATTGTTATTCGCCGTTAGATAAGGCTATTATACATGGACACGAGAGCGTGGTTACAATTCTGAAGCCCAGTGATAATGAAATTCATTTAATTTACGCGCGTTTATTCAACGCCATAATTAACGCAAATCACGAAATCTGTGAAACAATAATAAACGATGTGCTTAAAAATAAACCTGTGTTGTTACAATACAAGTTTGGATTCGTAAAAAACAGCATTTTGCATATAGCTGCCAAAAACGGTGACATTAAACTCTTCGAATTACTGTTAAGCTGTGGATTAGACTTAGACGTTTGCAATATTGACCATGAGACACCGATTCATTTTGCGGCGGAAGAAGGAAACGTGCAATTGTTAATGTTCATGTTGGAAAAAGGAGCAAATTTCAATGCAGTCGGCTTAAAAAAACAAACGCTTCTTCACTATGCAGCTCATAGATGCGATGTTGACACATTAAAAACGCTCGTACAAAAAGGATTAAGATGCAACGTAGTTGACCAGAACGGAGCAACACCTTTGCATTATGCTGCAAGTGGAAATAATGCTGGTGCTATAACATATTTCGTCAAAGAGGGAATCGATGTTAATTGTATTAATTATAACAAGGAAACTCCGCTTAATACCATATCGGCAAGATCTGTGGGTACAGAAACAATCAAACTGTTAATTGAATCGGGAGCCAGACTCGAAACACAGGACAGTCTTGGTTTCACACCCCTGTACAAAGCTTCAATATGCAATAAATACGATATTGTGAAAGTGCTTATAAAAGAAAAAGCTGATGTTAACTTTTGCAATCGAATGGGTTACTTTGTATTGCACGGAGCTATACAGTGGAATTGTTTTAAAATAGTTAAATTACTGTTGGAGAACAGAGCTGATCCTAATCTTTTGGATAACGAAGGTTATAATGCTTTACACTGGGCTGTTTTGATGCACTGTCAATTTCCCATCGTAGAGTTGCTTGTTCGAAGCGGATGCAAGGTTTTGACTCTCAATGGGGGAAAAACTGCACTTGACATGGCCTTGTGTCTAAATCAACTAAATCAACAAAATATGAAAATTGTCGAATTCTTAAAGAAGGAAATGGAAAAAAATACCAAATAGTGCTTTAATTTATTAAAATGTATCTACTTGATCGTATTACAAAAAACTAAAGTAAGCGTAAATATATTTTGTTTACCCATTTTGTAAATTTTGTCTATTCAATAAGGTATTTTCGTTGGCAGATGTGATATTTACTGTTAAGTTACATTATTTACTACCTTAGTTTATTTTTATTTTTATCCATACATATGTAATTGCGTAATTATTTATTGCTTAATTACCTGGGGAGGGTTCTCAAAAGTTTTTCTTTCTATTATTCGATCAAAAAAGGATTTTGTTCTAATAATAATATCGATTTATTATAAGTGATTTATAATTGTATATGTAGTTGTATATTCAAACTATTTATTTAATTAATGTGTAATTTGATTTGAATTGTTATGGATATGGTTTATTTTATCTTTGTAAAAATTTCAGTTTTTAAACCTGTAAAAAATAAATAAATAATTAAATATCGTACTCAAAATCAATACACACATATGAATTTATGTATGTAGGACTATTTTATATGTATGTATATAAAATATTATGTTCATAAATGATTTATTTGTTTTTTTTTATTATTCAAATTTGTGTAAAACATTATAATATATGTATGTATGTATTATATAAATATCTTTAATTGTCTACTGTATATTTTTTAATTGTCTGCATTCCAATAAAAAGTTAATTTATTTGTACTAGAATCTTATCAGTAATGTTATTAAATACTTGAACTTTAAATAATTGTTGTTGGTAATCTGATCTCAGTTCATAAAAATGTCGTTTGATTATTTTTTGTCTTTACCACAGTTTACCACAGAATATTTCCGAAACTCCGTCGGCGATTTTGTTGAAATTTCATATCTATAGTTTTCACGTTAGCTGTAAGAGATACTGTGATTTTGGTCAACATCTGACGACCGGAAGTGGCAGTTTTTCCTATTTGAATATATGCCGAAGATCGTATTTTACATACGCGCGCACACTCAACACAGTGATTTCATGATATGTATGTATGTTGGTTGGTGTGGTGGTGTGCGTGCGTTTTATTTACTTGCGTACTGATAAAATTAATTTCATTACTCTTTGTATTCCTCAAATATATGGATAAAGTCATGGGTTGGCCACACCCGAATTTTTTATATTATTGTTAATACGATATAACACTTCTGTCGCTTTCGTTTTTGTAAAGTTAATGCAAAATTTATTTCATTCATAACTTTGGTTCACTTTTTAGTCTGCACCAGTCTTTTCTGATTTTCCGCCACCTATGTATGTTAACCCCTGATTTGTTATCGTACTTTCGAAAGCTTGGCGAAAAAGTGAATCTGCTCCGGTTGAAAGTACGCTACAAATTTACAATTAATAGCCACCCGTATATTATATTGTGTTGAACTTTATATTTAAATATTACGTTTTGGAAATAGTTTGAAAGTCGTTTGTTAGTCATCGGTTTTTTTTTTAGCAATGCCAAGGTCATAAACACGCCACAAACATTAATTTTACAGTGTGTGTCTACCAGTGTAGTGGAGAGTGTTGCAAGTTTGGTCTAAAAATCAGTCTAATATTGTGGTATTACTTTAAATAACCTTTTGGCGTACGTATTCAAAACACAAAGAACAATTTACGTTATTTGATACTTTTGTTAAACTTCTGCGTGAATTTATGTGTGTATTAATTAATATCAACCTTCCATGCATCTGTCATGCAGTGCTTACATTTGGAATACATAGATGTAGTACTCGTAAAATAAAAATATCATAATTTTGCGAAAAGCATTTTGTTATTTATCATCGTCGAGTAAACTGTACATATAACATTTCGTTGCTAGAATTATTCACTAAATAAATACTCCAACTATTCGGTATATTTGGCTTATTTGATCGCGTCTGTCGGTTATTTAGATCATTATCGTTTTGTTTATCTTTACATGCGTTTCCAAAAGTGTATGTAATAAGCAATTTCGACAAGAGACTGTCAATATTTTTATTATTAGACACCATCCATTACCTTTTATTCGAGTACAGTATATCAAAACATGTTTTACCTCGGGACAATTAATTAATGTAAACAGTATCGGAAAATATTTTTAGTCTATGTATTTTGAAAGGAACTATATTAATTACTTAACTCTAATTACAGGTTTTTTCGACATCAGTTCTGACTTCTGACTATGGCCATATATTCCAATCAATAACCAAGGATTTACGCCTACAGTAAGAATTGTGCAATTCGTTTCTCAATAGCTTTTGATTATTTTCAAAGGATAACGCTTTTACATATTTTATTTCAGATATTATTCAACCCAAATCATATGGCCTTAAATTTACTCAGAAATAACATCCAAGGAAAACAATGGCTTCAGACGACGCAACTATCTCTAAAGAAGGTTCTGAACTTAATTTAAGCAAACCGTACGAATTGGAAGATCGTCTTAATTTCTTTGTCACATTTTTCGTCAATGAGATAGAAGCGACATTAACTACCCATTATAAAATTATATTTGGAGATTTAAAAAAAGTTGGTGAGCTTGAAAAGGTGCTTGGAGAAATCCTCAGTGCTCCCGGAAAAGTTTTAAGAATACCTTTAGTGGAAACTCTAGTGAAGAAAGTGTTGGAATTGTCATTTGAAGAGTATTATAAAAGCAAATGTTATGACTATTTTGACATTGTATACATGTTTCACAACTATAAATTGCAAGCGAGGAAGTTATTAGTGAGAATTGCCATTGAAGTGTTTCAAAGCTTCGAAATACAATTTATGAGAGTCACCACAAATCATACATACCATAAAGCTATGGAATATTTGGCAATTGATGCTGCCCAAAGGTTCTTAAATTTTACGAAAGAGGACAATAACACTTCTGCTTCCACTTCGGAGATATTGCTCGCGCGGAAATTGGAAGCTCGAAATGTAGTGTTTGGAAAATCTAAAAAAGAATCCATTGACGCAGTTAAATTAGAAATAGGAACAGTTCAAATAAAATCCACTAGTTTAAAATGTCCAAAGCGAAAGAAACCCGGTTTTGAAGTAATCCATTTGGAAGAAAACTGTGCAATAAGTCTGAAAGAAATTTGGAATACGGCGAGTTTGTTTGAAAAAGCTGGAATCGTTGTAAAAAATGATAAAAATGAATTGGTTTTTTACCAAAGAAAAGAATCAAAGTGCAAAAAGTATCTTTTTCGTAGACCGTTTAAATGTGAAGAAAACTGGAAGCAAGATTATGATATTGTGTTAAAATATCTTGACTTTAGTGTTAATTTACATTACATTGTAAGCTCAGATTACTACAAAGAACAGTTTGATGTATTATTACGCAAAATAAACCTCGAAGATGGAACTTATGTGCAAAAAAGAAGTTTGGAGTTGATTGAGGAGGTGTTGAAAAATATCAAGGAACATTTTCTACCCACAATTCAAATGTTGGAGGTTGTATGTGAAACGACGCGAAATAGTATTGAAAGTATGAAACAGTCTATTGAAGTTGCTAAAGATGAAATTTTAGACAAGGTTGAGGTAAGCTTAGAAAAGACTGATTTACTTATTCGCGAGATTCAGACCATTAAGCAAACTTCCACAGTTGAACAGAAAAATATTACATTCCGTTTACCGAATTCAGTGAAAAATTTCACTGGAAGAAAAGAACAGTTGGAAATGATTCACAAGACATTAACAGAAAATAGAAAAACAGCTATAATATCTCAGGCAGCAACCATAACAGGTCTCGGTGGCATTGGAAAAACCGAATTGGCGGTAAAATATAGCAACGACCACTCAGATTATTATTATAACATAATATTTATAAATTCGGAGAACAAGGGGCAAATAGACACATCGTTTAAATCGTTAGCCACGGAATTGGGAATTAAAACGGTCGAAGAGAAAAAAAGTGACAATAACAAAATCACAACCCAAGAACGAGACATTGTCGATATAGTTCATAGTATTTACAATAAATTACGCAATAAATCTTTAGTTATATTTGATAATGTCGAAGCATATCAACATATAAAAGATGTCATCTATCGAGGATCCTCCAGGTGTGCGAATATTTCAACTGTGATCACTTCCCGCAATCGGAATTGGAATATTGGACAGAGTGGAGACATTGAATTGATTAATTTGCAACGATTCACCGACGATGAAGCAAACGCTTTCGTGGATAGTATTTTAAAAAATGAAAATGCAGACGATGTCAGTAGATTGGTTGAAACTTTGGACAAATTTCCGCTTGCTTTGAAGCAAGCCACCGGTTATATAGAGCAAGAAATTAGAAATAGTGCTAAGAGAGGATCGAAGGCGTTCACAGTCAAAGACTATTTAGATTTATACGAAAAAAATACTTCATTGCTCAATTCAGGTGACGATGAAGTTGGTGATGGATATAGTGAGACTATTACGACCACTTGGAAGATAACACTAAACAAAATAGAAGAAAACACACAGTATGGGAAGTTGGCGTTGAACATCTTCCACATAATTGCCTACTTGTCACCGGAAAACATTCACGTTAAAGATCTGTTCACAGACTTGGTAACGAACGACGATGAAATGTGGAATGCCATTGATCTATTACACTTATATTCGATGATCGACCTAGACCAGGGAATAGTTCACGTGCATCGCTTGGTCCAGCAAGTTACCCGAAGTGGTTTAAAATCGGCAAACATGGAAGAAAAAATCTTAAGACAAGCGTTGACACTTTTGAATGGGTCCAATTTTGAAAATCACATCGTTTCCGTCTGGGAATATTCCAGCAAATATTCCCAATTGATTGAAGATCTTTATTTAACGGCGCAATACGGCGAATGGAAAAACACTCCATTGCACTTATTAGCGGCACACAAAAAAGAATGCAACGCAATAATAGACTTATTGAAACATTCAAACAATTCGATAGATGTTAATTTTGAAAATGCCCGCTACCAAACTTCATTAGGCGTAGCAGCTGAGAATGGCAATTTAAATGTTGTTATGTTTCTCGTCGACTATGGAGCTTGGCTAATAAACCCACCATATATAGCCTTAAACGATGCAGCCTCAAATGGTCACGATGAAGTAGTACGATACCTACAAAACAAACAAAAAAGTCACAATCGGCAGTTTCCTATTTTGCCGGAAAGTCCATCACATTTAGCCATTTTAGCCGGACACGAAAGTGTTGTTAAAATATTAAAACCACACAATAACGAATTGTGCGTACTGTACGCCCGGTTGATGAACGCTATAACGAAAGGAAACCTCGAAATTTGTACGACAATAGTGAAACACTTGAATGACATCCATCCCGATTTGCTACAGTGTAAATTTGGACACAACGACAACAGCATTTTACACGTGGCTGCCACAAAGGGCGATACAAAAATCGTTGCACTTCTCCTAAGCTGCGGTGTGGACATAAACATTAAAAATTCGACAGAAGCCACGCCGATTCATTACGCGGCCAAAGAAGGCAACGTTCAAGTGTTGAAATTTTTATTGGAAAATGGTGCAGATATTGACGCGATCGGTATATCTGGTCAAACACTCGTGCACTATGCGGCGTACGCTTGCAATTGTGATACGTTACAATTGCTCATTGGAAGAGGGTTGATTTGTCGTGTTTTTGACACGTTTGGATTATCGCCGTTGCATTATGCTGCACAAGAGAACAACGCCAGTGCTATAAAGTTTTTCGTCAAAGAAGGAATCGACGTTGACATCACCGATGGTACAATGAAAACTCCACTTCATTACATTGCTGGTACGTCTGGTAATTCTTCGTGTAACGAGACGATCAAACTGTTGATTGAATTGGGAGCCAATCCAAATTCAATTGACAATATGGGTAAGACGCCCCTATACATTGCATCGTCGTATAATTTGTGCGAAAATGTGATTACGCTAATTGAAAATGGTGCCGATTTAAACGTTGGCAAATATGCATTGCACGTGGCCTCGCAGAAGAATAATTTTATAGTTGTTAAATTGCTGCTGAAACAAGGAGCTGATCCCAACGCGTGCGATGATTCTGGTAATAATTGTTTACACTTGGCTGTCACACACAGCGGTGGAATTTCAATTGTAGACTTGCTTATTAGAAACGGTTGTAATGTTTGGGCTGCTAATAAGAAAGGACGCACTGCACATTTAATTGCCATGGTGATCGAGATCAGAAAGCAGAATTTACATTATAAGAAAATGGTTGAGTTGTTGGAGAAAGCAATATGAACATAACATATTAGTATTTGCGATTGTTTCGAAAGGACGAGCTAACCAACAGCTTTAACACGCTGAATCATCGATTTTTGGTGGCAAATTTTAATGGAATCGTCGCAAAATTAAGTTACGTACATTGGCAAATTTGGTAATGTTCTTAAATGTTCTTGATGATTTTTTTTCATAAAAACACGATTACATGTTTTATTTTGACATATGAAACTGCTTAAGTAGATGAATAGAACAATAAAAAGCTAATTACAAAAAATCGGTATCCGCGTAAATGCGTTCCATATACATATGTATGTAGCATAGTTCAATATGCACCCGGGACCTTCGCTCGAGGAACTATCGCTCTAACCGCTGAGCTATCGCCAGGCTCGTGATTTAATTTCTGATGTGATTAATTTTGTCTCATACTCAGGTGTGTAACTCTAAGGTGTTGTAAAAATTGTATGATAAATATATTAATTAATATATGTACATACATATGTAGTATACATATATTTATTTATGTACGTAAAAATTTTGTATTTTTATAAATATGTGATATTAATAAAAAAAACCAAATGAGAAATGTGAGTTTTTATCTTTAAATATACATATGTACTCAAAAGTTATGTATACATTTTCAAGATCAAAATATTGAAAATTAAGTGTTTTTTTCCGAAATGATTGACATGTCAACTATTTGGTACGTTATCGTTAGTTTGAAAAAATAATTGGAAATAATTCTATGCAAGCATCTTGTCAAAATACTTGAGTATTGCCCGTTGAAATTCAACGAGTGCTGACTATTGAAAAAAGAGTCGGCTTACAATAGTTACTTAAAAGGTTATAATAGGTTTATCTGTTAACAAAACCATTCAAATTTGCATCTAAGATAAAAGAAATGTGTCGATCGTTAACAACCGTAATCTAATCTAAAATATCCTTACAAACTTCATCGTATAATATACACAACAATTGCTCATTATTAAACGACTTTAGCACTTTATATATGTAGGTGTACAAGTGTAAGCCCGTTGAATATCAACGGAGCGTTCTAATCACCCGCACTGAAAAATAATATCAAATTTAATAGTTTTTATAGAGTTGTTGCATAGATGGTGCGTTATAATACAACAATTTAGCAAAGTCGCGAGCCCGTTTGAGAAATTATATTGTCAAATTGTAGCAGGCCCGTTATTATCTAGTTTGGATCATAGCGTAAGCGCTCACTGTTCCTAACCGGCGATCTCGGGTTCAAATCCCACTCGCGCGACGTTTTGCTTTTTTTATTATTAACCTCGGCGAGCGTTATCAGCAGACAGACACACACACACACACATACAGACGGAATAGGGCTATTATATACATATATGATACATTTGTAGATTTTAGAATTTACCCCCCTTGTTGGCGAATATAACTTGTTTAAAATAATGTATTGACATGCCATTGTAACACTTATCTTATCTATAGGAATAAATAGATATTTTATGCGATTTGTCGTAATGCAAGTTCTATAGTTGCATTCAAGTCGAGAAGATCCATTGGCTTTAAATCAGGAAAAGTTTGGTTTATTTTATTTCCCAACAATTTACGGCTTGTAAATATGTATGTACGTACTAACTGCCACCTTATAGGTGATCCCAAATTCGTCATACGTAATTTTATTTACATTGAAAACATTATACAAATAGATTTTCAATCATTGATAAGGCAGAAATAATTCGATGTTATGCTTGGAAATGTATATGTATTGTTCAATTTTATTCATATATAATTATAATACTTTTTTCTCATTTTTTTCTCATATTTCCCCAAGTCATGTCATTATGGTATAATTTGTAAAATAACGAAAAAAAAATACACATGGTAAATTTACAAAAAAGCGTTCTAAACTCTTATCGGTTATCCGGGTTATTTTTAGTCATGATAGTCACGTTTTAATTTTTGCACGCACATACTCAAAAATGTGTGTACGATAATGTTAACACGTAAAGTCACTAGTCAGTCTCTAAGAGAGTTTAGTGAGTGTGGTTTGTGTCTAAAAATCAGTCTAATAAATAATATGACTAATAATCACCTGAACTAACCCATTGAGACATTGGTTCGGTGATTACATTCGGAATATGTACATAGGATTACATACATAGATGTAATAATTTCATTGCTAGAACTACTCTAGTAAAAAAGTATTCCATTTTGATTATTTTGTACGATATGACGCATCTGTCGGTTTATATATGTATTACATTTAACATATTTTGTTACATGCATGTTTGCCGAATTGTGCAATTTTGTTTTAAGCAATAGAACATGTGTAGGTTATAACAAATGTGACTAATTCTTACTGTATACGAAAAATGCGCACGTTGCGAATATAAGTCTAAACTATACAAACATACATAGGTCAACAACTTTATTGAAGGAAATCTGCAAATGTGTGTTCGACAATGGGACAGTTAGAAATACATGAACATTATACAAAAAACAATGTACTAATTTGGCTTTCCTTTTATTAAGGATATTAATTTGAAAATTACACAATGGAAAAATAGCTGACACTGTTCGATGATAAGTTAATATCGTTTAACAAATTGATATTATATGTAGAACTTATCAATCGTTCTGCTTTACAACAGTATTAGTTGGGTCTACCATATTTTGAGATAAATGTGTCATAATAATTTATACATAAACAAAAAATGACTAAGCGTATTAAGAAAAATATGTAATAGACAAATGTTGGTGTCCAAATCATTTTTTAATCGAGAGTAAGAAAAGCTGTAAGCATTTAATGTATTTGTGTACAAAGAAACAATTTTAATTTCTAAACCTTTCATTTGCAGATTTTTCCGACATATCGGTTCTGAATATGCCCAAATATTCCAAACAAATTACAAAGGATTTCCGCTAACAGTAAGAGTTGTGCAATTTATTAATTTGTCAGTGATTTTTGATTATTTTCAAAGCATTCACACACATATGTGTTTTGTTTTAGATATCATTCAACCAAAAACATACTGGTTTTGATATCCAGAAATAATATCCAAGGAAAACATGGCTTCAAATAACGCAACTACCTATTCGAAAGAACATTCTGAATTTAATTTTAAAAAATCAAATGAAATGGAGGATCGTCTTTATTTCTTTGTAAAAAGTTTTGTGAAAAAAATTGAAGAGATTTTAACTTCTCATTATGAAATCTTATTTGAGGGTTTAAAAAAAGAAGGGGACCTTGAAAAGGCGCTCGGAGAGATCTTAGGCGGTCCTGCGAAATATTTTAAAATACCTTTAGTGGAAAGTATACTGAAGAAACTTATTGCAAAGCCATTTGAGGAATATAATAAGAATAAGTCGTACAACTATTTTCAAATTGTGTACAACTTTAACCTAAATAAATCGCGAGGGAGAGAGATGTTTTTGAAAATTGCAATAGAGGTGTTTCAAAGTTTTGAAGTACAATTTATGGGGGTGACTGCAGAACATACATATCATGAGGCCATGCAAAGATTGGCGATAGATGCAGCTGAAAGGTTTTTGAATTACACGAAAGACGTCAACAGCACTTCTGCTTCCACTTCAGAGGAAATTCCGGAGAAGAAATTGGAGGCTCGAAATGTAGTATTTGGAAAATCAAAATTTGAATTTTTAGACAAATTGAAACCCAATATTCGAAAAATTAAAATCAACACGGAAAATATTCCCAATATTCGGTATCCAACGAAAAATAAACCTGGATTTGAAATTTGGCATGAGAATATATTATGGAATACGGCAAATTTATATGAAAAAGCTGGAATCGTAGTAATAAATGATAACGATGAAAATAAATACTACGCAAGAAAACAGTCAAAATGTAAAAAGTATTCGTTTCGCAGACCCTTTTCCAGGAAAACTGGATGGAAGAATACAATATTTCATTAAAACCCATTGATTTTAGTGTTGTTTTGAACAAAACTATGGACTCAAACTATTATACGGGACAGTACGAGGTTATATTACGCAAAATCAACATTAACGATGTAGCATATCTTCAAACAACAAGCTTCGTAAAAATCGAAGAAATATCAACAGATGTAAAGGAAATCAAAGAGGGATTAAATGTAATTAATGAAAAAAAACCAATAACGTTTGGCTTATCGAATCCTGTGAAACTTTTCACTGGAAGGAAACAACAATTGGAGGATATACACAAGGCACTAACGATAAGTAAAAAAACCACAATAATATCACAGGTTGCATCTATCACAGGATTAGGTGGAATCGGAAAAACCGAATTGGCGGTTAAATATGCGAATGATTATTCTGAATATTATCACAATATTGTATTTATTCATTCTGAAAATAAAGATGGCATTGAAAAATCTTTCAAATCCTTGGCTTCGCAGATAGGAGTTCCAACAGTTGAAGAGATCAAAAATGACGAAAATAAAATTATAAAACATGAAAGACCCATAGTGGATATAGTCCAGGGTATTTACGGGTATTTCGATGACAGTCAAAAGTCGCTAATTATATTTGATAACGTCGAAGCTTATAGAGATATAAAGGATGTTATTTTTAGCGGTTCATCAAGAGGCAAGAATCTTTCCACTTTAATTACATCTCGTAATCGGGATTGGAATGTGGGGCAAAAAGGAGATATTGAATTGATTTCATTAGAAGTATTCACCTATGATGAAGCAATCGATTTTGTGAAAAATAGTTTAAAAAAAGAAGATGAAGAGGATGTAAAAAAATTGATTAGAACTTTGGACAGGTTGCCTTTAGCTCTGAAGCAGGCTTTAGGTTATATAGAACAGTGCAACGATGTAATAGGTAAAAGAGGACTTGAGAAGTTCACGGTGAAAAAATATTTGGAATTATACGAAGCAGAGAAAACTATTCTGCTCAAAGAAGGCCACAGTGGAACTGACGATGTTTATAATGAAACCATTATGACCACGTGGAAGATTACAATGAAAAAAAAAAAAGAGGACTTAGTCAATGGAAAGCTAGCGTTAAAGTTTTTCCATATCATGGCTTACTTATCACCGGATTGGATTCAAGTTGAAGATTTGTTTTCCAATTTAGAAACGGACGATGAAAAAATGTGGAATGCCGTAGAATTATTGGACTTGTATTCAATGATCAATTTAGATGAGGGAATAGTCCAGGTGCATCGACTGGTTCAGAAAGTCATCGGAAGTCATTTAGAAGCAGCAGAGTTGGAAGAGACAGTTTTGAGAGAGGCTTTGGAACTATTAAAAGGCTCTAGTTTTGAAAACCACGCAGCTTCCGTCTGGGAATATGCCAGTAAATATTCTCAACTGATTGTAGACTTTTATTTAATATCCAGATACGGCAAAAACGGCAACACTCCATTGCATTTATTGGCTGCACACAGGAACGATTGTAAAGCAATAAGTGAAATATTAAAACATGTAAAGGATGCCATCAATATTGAATATTATAATTATTATAGGGACACACCACTAGACGTAGCAGCAACGAACGGTCATCTAAACGTCGTTGTGTTTCTTTACGAAAAGTTGCCAAATTATTTGCCAATAGAGTCATTTCATTTAGCAATTGCTAACGGTCATCATGAAATAGTACAATATCTCTATAGCAAGTATGACACTCTTCAATTAGATTTCGCTTGGGATCATATTTCGCCGTTAGATAGGGCTATTATACATGGACACGAAAGCATGGTTACAATTCTGAAGCCCAGTGATAATGAAGTTCACTTAATTAACGCGCGTTTATTCAACGCCATAAATAACGCAAATTACGAAATCTGTGAAACAATAGTAAAAGACGTGTTTGAAAATAAACCTCTGTTGTTACAATACAAGTTTGGATCCCTGAAAGACAGCATTTTGCATACAGCTGCCAAAAACGGTCACATTAAAATCTTCGAATTACTTTTAAGCTGTGGATTAGAATTAGACGTTTGCAATATTGCCAATGAGACACCGATTCATTTTGCGGCGAAAGAAGGCAACGTGCAATTGTTAATGTTCATGTTGGAAAAAGGAGCAAATTTCAATGCAGTCGGCTTAACAAAACAAACGCTTCTTCACTATGCAGCTCATAGATGCGATGTTGACACATTAAAAACGCTCGTACAAAAAGGATTAAGATGCAACGTAGTTGACCAGAACGGAGCAACACCTTTGCATTATGCTGCAAGTGGAAATAATGCTGGTGCTATAACATATTTCGTCAAAGAGGGAATCGATGTTAATTGTATTAATTATAACAAGGAAACTCCGCTTAATACCATATCGGAAAGATCTGTGTGTACAGAAACAATCAAACTGTTAATTGAATTGGGAGCCAAACTCGAAACAGTGGACAAGAATTATTGTACACCCTTGTACAATGCTGCAGTTTGGGGCAATTACGATAATGTGAAAGTGCTTATAGAAAAAGGAGCTGATGTTAACTTTTGCAACCATTTACGTTGCACTATATTACACTTAGCTTCGCATAGGAATTGTTTTAAAATTGTTAAATTACTGTTGGAGAATGGAGCTAATCCTAATCTTTTGGATAGAAACGGTAATAATGCTTTACAATTGGCTGTTTTGGGCTATGGTGAAATTCGCGTCGTAGAGTTGCTTGTACGAAGCGGATGTAACGTTTGGACTGTCAATGAGGGAAAAACTGCACTCGACATGGCCATGGATAAACAAAATAGAGTAGCTATCATTAACTTGGGTAATATTACCTTTCAACATTATGTGAAAATTGTCGAATTCTTAAAGAAGGAAATGTACAACACTACCAAATAGTGCTTTAATTTATTCAAACGTATGGTTTATTTTATCTTTGTAATTTTCGGGTTTTTTAGCGTGTAAATAAATAAATAAATAAATAATTAAATATCGTACTCAAAACCAATGCATATGTACATATGTATGTAGGATTTATATATTTACATACATATGTATATAATATTATGTTCATAAATGATTGAATATATTAATTTGTATTTATTTTTTTTATCATCCAAATTTGTCTACAATATTATAATATACATATGTACATTCCAATAAAAAATCCTAAGTTAATTTATTTGTACTAGAATCTTATCAGTAATGTTATTAAATACTTGAACTTTAAATAATTGTTCTTGATAATCTGTACTCAGCTCATCAAAATATCGTTTGATTATTTTTTGTCTTTTCATTTGGAAATCACTATCCAGCCCCCACTTCTTTGTCTTTGTCTTTTTTCACTTCACATTTTATTTCTCATGCTTTTTATATTATTGTTAATACGATATAACACTTCTGTAAAGTTGATGCAAAATTTATTTCATTCATAACTTTGTATAAAAGAACACAAATAAATATGAAATTAAATGTGGTCGTCGTCTTATTTATTCTAAAGGTTTCTTCTCTCTCTCTTTTTTTTTTGTAGATTTCAAATTAATTTCAATCGATGCTTTAATAATATCATTATATCGTAATTTTACTGCTAATATCTACATATATGTACATACATATGTATGTAGATTGTAATCTACTAGACCAGCGAGTAGGATTAAGTCTTTTTAACGAGACTTCAGATTCAGAGGTAAATTTATTACTATTTCCGAAGAATGTGTATGTTCTGGAGAAATTATTCTGTGCAATTATTAACGCAATCGTTAATTACTACATTAAAATTATGACTAGCGCAATGTACGTACTCTACATTTTATTGAATATTTTTAATTCTTGTTTGTACTCCATTATAAACACCACTCATTACGTTAGCATCATCGAAACCCTGGGCATAGCACTTTTTGATTGGAATATCCATGTTATTAAGTAATTTCATCACTTGCGTTGTCATTCCGTCTACCGAGTGATCTTCTACATAACTTCCCAAAAAAAATCCCAAAAATGTTTCGTTAATTTAAAATTTTTATGGATGTTGGTTTTCATTGTTAATTTTATGTGTACATGACGTATAATAACGATACTTAATTGATCTGTCTATGTGTTGTGTCCAACGTTAAAGCATAAAATGGCGATGAATTAATCTTTGTAATTAGTTCCTTATGTAAATGATTTCCTAGGCACTGTATTATTTCATTTTGAATTTTTGGGCTTAAATATTTTATTGTACCAGAGGGCATATTCATTATTTGTTTCATAATCGGGTCGTTATTTGCAAGTAATTGAACTTGGCTTAAACAATTTCCAGAATCTTGTCGATAACCACGGAAAACTAAAGAGTTCTGCAGTGTTATGCAGAACGAGCTTTCTAAAACCATTTTCCAAAAATTTGCATTACAACAAATTTGTCCTTCGATACTTTGGTCAATCGTAGAATTTCTCTTTTACGATTAGTAAACTGCACATGATTCAATGTGATTTTTGGAAGAATGGTTGTAGACAATTTTTGCCATTGTCTTACACCAGTACGCCATGGACTATTTATGTATATAAAAAAAATCACAATAAACCGATTCCAATTTTTTGGAATAACATAACCATAATCGTGGTATTGAACCGTACTTCGATTTGGATTCATTATATGTTTCACTAAAACTTCTATTTTCTTGTTTGATATCTTTATAAAATGGTCCTTTGGGTCTATGTGGAGGCAAAGAGACATCCATACGTCATAACTGGCAGTACGCATTGGTCGTATGCCTAATTTTTTTAAGCATAGCGGAATGTTGGATTTTTAAGACTTATACTATTAAAATAAAGTAAAAAACATAATTGTCGTATGAAATTCCCATACATACATATATAATATGCCTTTTTTTCAAGCGCTAATTTCTTCATAAACAATGGTCTGTTTGGAAAAAAAACACAATATCATTAAAAAAAAAGAAAATGCTTTTCTTTCATCGACGTAAGGATATAAGTTTTCGAAAGCATCACCGATTATGTATGTATGTAATAACCAACTGTATATTATATCGTGTTGAATTTTAATTTAAATATTACATTTTCAAAATAGTTTGAGAGTCGTTTATTAGTCATCAAGTATTTTTAGCAATGCCAAGGCCATAAACACGCCACAAACATGAATTTTACAGTGTATGTATATCAGTCTAGAGGAGAGTGTTGCAAGTTTGGTTTGTGTCTAAAAATCAATCTAATATTGTGGTATTACTTTAAATAATCTTTTGAGGTAGGTATTTACATCACAAAGAACAATTTACGTTATTTGATACTTTTGTATAACTTCTGCGTAAATTAACTTCCATGCATCTTTCATGCAGTGCTTACATTTGGAATACATACATACATACATACATATGTAGATGTATGTAGTACTGGTAAAATAAAAATATTGTAATCTTGCGAAGAGCACAGTTCGTTCTTTATCATCGTCGAGTGCACGGCCACACCCAAAAATGTGTGTACGATAATGTTATCACGTAAAGTCACTAGTCAGTCTCTAAGAGAGTTTCGTGAGTGTGGTTTGTGTCTAAAAATTAGTCTAATAAATAATATGACTAATAATCACCTGAACTAACCCTTTGTATATACATATGTAGATGTAATAATATCATTGCTAGAACTACTCTGGTAAAAAAGTATTCCATTTTGATTAGTAATTGTACGATATGACGCATTTGTCGATTTATATAATTATTATCTATAACATATTTTCTTACATGCATGATTTTCGAATTGTGCAATATTGTTTTAAGCAATGGAACATGTGTAGGTCAGTGATCGCCAAACGGTGGCCGCGGAATTTTCGGAAGCTCGCGTAGGATATTTTATCATATTTATAATAAATTTGCCTCTCAAATTTTATTATTGGACTCCGAAATGAAATATTTCTCGAACTTAATTTCAATAAAATGCCTAACAAGTTGCCGTTGTAATATGAATTTCTTGGCATAACGATTTGTGCGTACAGTCAAAGTAAAATAGAGAAGCAGTCATTATTAGTATTATGTATTTACCAGCAGCCACTGTGTGCAAAATACCTAAAATTCAACGAAGTAATGAAACTTGTTGTTAAAATTATTAACCAGGTGAGGGCTCATGCTCTCCAAAGACGCTTGTTCAAGGCTCTGACAGATGAGCTAAATTTCCAGTATGGAGACCTCGTGCTCCACACAGAAATCCGTTGGTTGAGTAAAGGACGTGTTCTTCGTCGTTTTAATGAATTGCTACCTACAATAGTCGAATTTTTCAAAGAAAGTGATGAAATGTTATGTATTAGAGGTGGGATAACAGAGAAAATTGAAACACGGTGCTTGATTGTGATTGATTAATGTTTGATTTATTTCACAAAGGATTTAATAGAGACGATCACAACAGTTTATTATAGATTGTAGTATTTAACTCGTGAAGTAGAATGTAATAGAAGTGTCTGTCTGTGAACTGAGTCTGAACTGAGGCTGAGAAGAAGTTGAAGGAGGAGCGAGGATGACTTAGAAGTAGGCTGAAGGAAGTGACTGGAGAAGTCCGAATGACTGAAAGAAGTACGGTAAACCTGTCGTTCACATCGCTATATAGTTTTTTGAGAAAGGGGATCAGCTGATCCTAAGCTTAATCCTGATTGGTCGAAGACTATGGCCTGTTGCACTTTTGGACTTCTGATTGGTCGATGCCAATGGGAAGTTTTGGTGCGTCGATTGTAGACGAGGGGTATGAGGTTGGGAGGAAGTGCAAGTCTAGAGGTCAGAGGTCTAAAAATATACTTTGAACAATGGGTCGTTATCATCCAAGGAGAGGAAAGGACAAGCTCGCCTCAGGGCCAGCTTGAAACCAGTCATAACAAAAATATGTATGTGACTCATTTCAAGTCCGGTGTGTATTGTTTATATTTACAATCTGGTGAGTCAGATATAACAGAAACATGCTCAGAGCTTACAAATTTTGAGTGGCTGTGGGATTTTGCCTTTCTTGTGGATGTTAAAGAAAAATTAAATGAGCTGAATGTTCAACTTCAGGGACAAGATAAAATTTTTGGGGAAATGATCTCTATAATACAGGCATTTTCCAACAAACTTAAATTCTGGGAGCACAACCTATGTAAGTCGTGGAGAAGTTAAACATTTCCCCGGTTTGATTACAATTACTAAGCGTATTAAGAAAAGTATGAAATAGACAAATGTTAGTGTCTAAATCATTTTTTAATCGAGAGTAAGAAAAGCTGTAGGCATTTAATCCATGTGTGTACAAAGAAACAATTTTAATTTCAAAACCTTTCATTACAGATTTTCCCGACATATCGGTTCTGAATATGCCCAAATATTCCAATCAAATTGCAAAGGAACAGTAACAGTTGTGAGAACAGTAAAAGTGATTTTTGATTATTTGCAAAGCATTACTTACACATACACATACATATCTATGTGTTTTATTTTAGATATCATTCGACCAAAAACAAACTGGTTTTGATATCCAGAAATAATATCCAAGGAAATCATGGCTTCAAATAACACAGCTACCTATTCGAAAGAAGATTCTGAATTTAATTTAAAAAAATCAAATGAAATGGACGATCGTCTTTATTTCTTTGTAAAAAATTTTGTGAAAAAAATTGAAGAGATTTTAACTTCCCATTATGAAATCTTATTTGAGGGTTTAAAAAAAGAAGGGGACCTTCAAAAGGCGCTCGGAGAGATCTTAGGCGGTCCTGCGAAATATTTTAAAATACCTTTAGTGGAAAGTATACTGAAGAAACTTATTGCAAAGCCATTTGAGGAATATAATAAGAATAAGTCGTACAACTATTTTCAAATTGTGTACAATTTTAACTTAAATAAATCGCGAGGGAGAGAGATATATTTGAAAATTGCAATAGAGGTGTTTCAAAGTTTTGAAGTACAATTTATGGGGGTGACTGCAGAACATACATATCATGAGGCCATGCAAAGATTGGCGATAGATGCAGCTGAAAGGTTTTTGAATTACACGAAAGACGTCAACAGCACTTCTGCTTCCACTTCAGAGGAAATTCCGGAGAAGAAATTGGAGGCTCGAAATGTAGTATTTGGAAAATCAAAATTTGAATTTTTAGACAAATTGAAACCCAATATTCGAAAAATTAAAATCAACACGGAAAATATTCCCAATATTCGGTATCCAACGAAAAATAAACCTGGATTTGAAATTTGGCATGAGAATATATTATGGAATACGGCAAATTTATATGAAAAAGCTGGAATCGTAGTAATAAATGATAACGATGAAAATAAATACTACGCAAGAAAACAGTCAAAATGTAAAAAGTATTCGTTTCGCAGACCCTTTTTCCAGGAAAACTGGATGGAAGAATACAATATTTCATTAAAACCCATTGATTTTAGTGTTGTTTTGAACAAAACTATGGACTCAAACTATTATACGGGACAGTACGAGGTTATATTACGCAAAATCAACATTAACGATGTAGCATATCTTCAAACAACAAGCTTCGTAAAAATCGAAGAAATATCAACAGATGTAAAGGAAATCAAAGAGGGATTAAATGTAATTAATGAAAAAAAACCAATAACGTTTGGCTTATCGAATCCTGTGAAACTTTTCACTGGAAGGAAACAACAATTGGAGGATATACACAAGGCACTAACGATAAGTAAAAAAAACCACAATAATATCACAGGTTGCATCTATCACAGGATTAGGTGGAATCGGAAAAAACGAATTGGCGGTTAAATATGCGAATGATTATTCTGAATATTATCACAATATTGTATTTATTCATTCTGAAAATAAAGATGGCATTGAAAAATCTTTCAAATCCTTGGCTTCGCAGATAGGAGTTCCAACAGTTGAAGAGATCAAAAATGACGAAAATAAAATTATAAAACATGAAAGACCCATAGTGGATATAGTCCAGGGTATTTACGGGTATTTCGATGACAGTCAAAAGTCGCTAATTATATTTGATAACGTCGAAGCTTATAGAGATATAAAGGATGTTATTTTTAGCGGTTCATCAAGAGGCAAGAATCTTTCCACTTTAATTACATCTCGTAATCGGGATTGGAATGTGGGGCAAAAAGGAGATATTGAATTGATTTCATTAGAAGTATTCACCTATGATGAAGCAATCGATTTTGTGAAAAATAGTTTAAAAAAAGAAGATGAAGAGGATGTAAAAAAATTGATTAGAACTTTGGACAGGTTGCCTTTAGCTCTGAAGCAGGCTTTAGGTTATATAGAACAGTGCAACGATGTAATAGGTAAAAGAGGACTTGAGAAGTTCACGGTGAAAAAATATTTGGAATTATACGAATCAGAACAAACTATACTGCTCAAGGAAGGCCACAGTGGAACTGACGATGTTTATAATGAAACCATTATGACCACGTGGAAGATTACAATGAAAAAAATAAAAGAGGACTTAGTCAATGGAAAGCTAGCGTTAAAGTTTTTCCATATTATGGCTTACTTATCACCAGATGGGATTCAAGTTAATGATTTGTTTTCCAATTTAGAAACGGTCGATGAAAAAATGTGGAATGCCGTGGAATTATTGGACTTGTATTCAATGATCAATTTAGACGAGGGAATAGTCCAGGTGCATCGATTGGTTCAGCAAGTCATCAGAAGTCATTTAGAAGCAGCAGAGTTGGAAGAGACAGTTTTGAGAGAGGCTTTAGAACTATTGAAAGGCTCTAGTTTTGAAAACCACGCAGCTTCCGTCTGGGAATATTCCAGTAAATATTTTCAATTGATTGAAGACTTTTATACAATATCGACATACGGCGAAAACAGAAACAGTCCATTGCATTTATTGGCTGCACACAGCAACGATTGCAAAGCAATAAGTGAAATATTAATACATGCAAAGGATGTGTTCGAAATTAATTATTATAATAATTATAATATGTACACACCACTAGACGTAGCAGCTACGAACGGTCATCTAAACGTCGTTGTGTTTCTTCACGAAAAGTTGCCAATTAATTTACCAATACATTCATTTCATTCAGCAATTGCTAACGGTCACCATGAAATAGTACAATATCTCTATAGCAAGTACGACAGTCTTCCAGGATGTTTAACTTGGGATTGTTATTCGCCGTTAGATAGGGCCATTATGCATGGACACGAAAGCGTGGTTAAAATTATGAAGCCCAGTGATAATAAAGTGCATTTAATTAACGCGCGTTTATTCAACGCCATAAATAAAGAAAATTACGAAATCTGTGAAACGATAATAAAAGACGAGCTTAAAAATAAACCTGTGTTGTTACAATACCAGTTTGGATACCCGAAAGACAGTATTTTGCATATAGCTGCCAGAAACGGTGATATTAAAATCTTTGAATTACTGTTAAGCTGTGGATTAGACTTGGACGTTTGCAATGATGACAATGAGACACCGATTCATGCTGCGGCGGAAGAAGGAAACGTGCCATTGTTAATGATCATGTTGGAAAAAGGAGCAAATTTCAATGCAGTCAGCTTAAAAAACCAAACGCTTCTTCACTTTGCAGCTCACATATGCGATGTTGACACATTAAAAACGCTCGTACAAAAAGGATTAAAATGCAACGATGTTGACGAGTTCGGTGCAACACCTTTGCATTATGCTGCACGTGGAAATAATGCTGGTGCTATAACATATTTCGTCAAAGAGGGAATCGATGTTAATTGTATTAATTATAACAACGAAACTCCGCTTAATACCATATCGGCAAGATCTGTGTGTACAGAAACAATCAAACTGTTAATTGAATCGGGAGCCAGACTCGAAACAGAGGACAGTCTTGGTTTCACACCCCTGTACAAAGCTTCAATATGGGATAAATACGATATTATGAAGGTGCTTATAGAAAAAGGAGCTGATGTTAACTTTTGCAGCCGAATGGGTTACATTGTATTGCACGTAGCTTCGCATTGGAATTGTTTTAAAATGGTTAAATTACTGTTGGAGAACGGAGCTGATCCTAATCTTTTGGATAAAGAAGGTAATAATGCTTTACAATCGGCTGTTTTGGGTTACGGTGAATTTCTCGTCGTAAAGTTGCTTGTTCGTAGCGGATGCAGCGTTTGGACTGTCAATAGGGGAAAAACTGCACTTGACATGGCCATGGATAGACAAAATAGATTAGCTATCATCGACTTGGGTAATATTCATCCCATAGAAGATACCGCTCAACATAAATATGTGAAAAAAATCGAATTCTTACAGATGGAAATGAACAATATCAAATAGTGCTTTAATTTATTAAAATGTATGTATGTATGTGCTTGAGTCATTTGCTGTCGTTAATTTTTATTTACTTATTTTCTTTTCTTTTTGTTCTCTATTATAAATTTATATAATAACTTTGCACCAATGTCCCTACTAATAACCCGTGACTGGAGGGCCTCCACTCTGAATGTCACCCCTTCAGACTGGACTCCCCCCGGCTAGCCTCATTAACTTTTTTTTTTTGCTGCCGTTCAGTCATCACGAGTGATTGAGACTCATGATCCTCGTGTGAGTTAAAAAATAATTACTTGCAAGAGCCTTCTCCGTTAGAGTGACCTCTTTTGGGCACTACAGAGGAGAAGGGGTGTTTGGTGGCGGCAAATCTCCTGGGATCAAGGCTATTTACTTGAATCGTATTACAAAAACCTAAAGTAAGCGTAAATCTATTTTTTGCTTTTGATTTTGATGGTTTTGCACATTTTTAAGCCCACTTTTCATTTTTAACTTTTGCTTTTGATCGTTTTCAAAACTAGAGCCTATCAAATAATTGTCTCTCGTCTAAATTGATCATTGAATACAAGTCCAATAATTCTACGGCATTCCACGTTTTTTCATCAACCGTTTCTAAATTGGAAAACAAATCATTAACTGGAATGCCATCCGGTGATAAGTAACCCATTAATTATATGGAAAAACTTTAACGGTAGCTTTCCATTGACTAAGTCCTCTTTTATATTTTTCATTCTGATATCCTTGATGAGACGAGAGCGTTGGAACAGTTTGTTAACCACTGTAAATGTAAAAAAATAAAAACTTTAAAGTATGTATGTATGTATAGGTTAAAAAAGTAAAAATATTAATTGAATCTATGTACATACAACAAAAAAAAAATCATGGGAAATATGTTTACATTTATATTTCAGGTTATCCTTATTGACAATGTATAATTGAATATTATTATAATTCGAAAGCTAAATGTATTATCAAAATAATTTACATGGTGTTACAGTCATGAATAAAATGCTTTAAAATATTTTTTGTCTTTATACCAAAATGTACTTAAGTATTATCCATTAGCGATTAACGCGTGCTTATATTGCTATTGACATATGAGTGGGAAAAAAAATAATTACATATTCAAACTTTCAATGAAAATTAGTATATCAGTTGATAAGAAACATTCTAGTCTTGCCTGATTTAGAATCAATCTGTGCAGACTACCCATATATGAATAATGATCTTCTTGGAATAAACATTAACAATAACCAACCAAAGACTTTAATCTCAGAAAGCTACAACCCTCTTTTTACTTTATTAGCATATATTACTTTATGTTCACGAAGTTCCGAGTGGGAGTAGTAGTACATACTAGTAACTAGAGGTAATTATATTCCACCAAGAGAGAAAGAAATTGATCATATTATAAGCATGTTGAATTCATTAGGAGCCGGTTTTCAAGATTTGAGTAATCTTGTGGAATTATTGGGCAAAGATGAAATAACTGAAGGAGATCTACATAGTTAACATGGTCTGTAGTCCTAAAATCTAGAACAAATATATCGGTTATTCTCAAGTACCAAATTTATTTACTGCTACGAATGTGAGTGAAGTTATTGAATAAGCTACATAGAAAACTGGTAAATATGTTGATAAATATAAACCTTGATGTTGAAAGAGCTTTAAAAATTCAATGAGATATAAAAACATTTATAGGCAATATGAAGGATTGTAGATAATTATATTGTAGACATAGTTGATTTATACCTAGGGCGATTGGTGAATATGTTTGGATCTAAAGAAGAAATAAAACTGGGATGCAGTGCTTTTGGAAGAATTTCTTTTTCCGCTATGCTTAAAAAAGAAGGCATACGACCAATGCATACTGCCAGTTATGACGTATGGATGTGAAACTTGGATGCTAAATTCAAGAATGCTACGTAAGATCCAGTGCACACAGAGAAGCATGGAAAGATGTATGCTTGGTATAACAAGAGATCGTAAGAGGCATACATGGGTAAGAAGTATGACCAAAGTGGCAGATATAGCAGAGCGTGTAAAAAAGTTACATAACAGGCAGATGGACGCGAGAAATACTGGAATAGTATCCGAGAGGATGTTAAAGAAAGCGAGGTAGACAGGCTGATGAATTGTGAAGAATGTGTGGAGTCAAGTGGATGCAGATTGCTCAAGACAGACAGGAATGGAAGAGGATTGGACAGGCCTTCATCCAGCAGTGGATGAGGGACAGGTGTATATTATTGTATTATTATCGACACATCGCATATTTGTTATAGCAGGGTTTGTTTTTAAATTCGCCGATCAATAAATGATAGAACAAAGTTCAACAAAAAGTTTATTTCGGATAAAATTAGTATGCATACAGTCATATACAAATAAAACTGATCGATATATATTCAATTTCAACAGTAAAATGATCGCTCAATATTGTTAAAACGAATTCATTGTCAATATTGCTAGTAGTATGTTTGTTATATTTAATCAATCGAATCGGTACATTCATTAGCGAGTTGTAGAATCCATTTAAAAAAAAAATCTACATATTGAACTAATTCAAACGTCGCAGTCTCATTGTTGCAACTTATAAATAGTGCTGGGATATTTTGAAGATGGATTAGGAGGCGGTGCCACTTTGTCCATGGCCTCTCTCATGTTTCTTTGGAATATGTTTTTCGCATCGCAGAAACCGTGCTTGGTCTTGCCGAACGAGTTTGGTCCCGCTGAAGTTGGCGTCTCTCTAAAATTACAAACAAACGTTCAAGATACGCAAAAATTGCCGGTGCACGTGCAATATTATGCAAAACGGAAAGTATACCTTCCGATATTTCTCATCCTCATCCGCGCTTCTGCCGGCATTTCTTCGGGTTCTTCGTCACTGCCTTCGTTAAACACCGAAGCTACTTTGGGCTTCAGCGCCGGTGCAGTACTCGGACTCGACTGTGCTCCTAAAGTCATCTTTATCGGCAACGGCTGAAAACAAACAAATCACCATCAGCTCGTATGTATGTATAATGGGATTCATTGCGTGCGAATAACTAGAATAGAACCTTCGGCGCCGGTTTATTAAATCCAATGGATATTTTACTGATTCTCGGCGGTGGCGGGGGAGTGGGTATTCTGTCCTCGTCTTCCTCGTCGTGATTTGGACTTATCGACATTTCCCTCACGCGCGTATCTGTAATCAAAATTAGCATATATTACAATCGTCAAGACGTTGCAAGTATATGTGTGAATGTGAATACGTGCCTGTTCGGTCTACATTGTCCGTTTTGCGTTCGGATCTGTTCCGGTTTTCTCTGGATCTGGAGCGGCGACTGTGTCGATCGCCGGATCGGCTCCGCTCTCTTTTCCGCCATCTGTCTCGGTCCCTGTCTCTGTCGCTCGAGTTGTCTCTCGGATTTCTGTAATATTCATCTCGAGACTTTTCTCTGGATGACAAAGACCCTGGCAATGTGAAACACTGGCAAAATTGAGGTCAAGTTATCGGTGGGTTGCACATATGTGTAATTCTTTTTTTTTTTAAACATTCACATTGGAAATTTTGAATAGTTTAAAATCTGGATCAAAATGACGATTGATGTGAACTGAATGCTTATTGAGCCAGATATAAAAACCAAACATATTTCAATAATGGTTTGGCTCAAGTTAATATCCTATCATAAATCCTGGTTTGAAGACCTCGGCTATTTTGTAATTTTGTTTTTGTCCCCCCCCCCCCCCCGGAAGAAAATAAAGAAAGCTGCAGTTTTAATTGGTAAATAGATAATCAAGAAACGTACATATATGTAAACTTTATTTGTTTTCACAAAATTTTAAGAAAGATATGCTGTTGGCGTAGATGTAAATGCTCACGCTCTAAAAATGTTCCGACTCTAACTAAGACACTCAGGTATAAAAATCCTAGTTGTGGGAGTCGAAATATTGAAGAAAAAAAAGGTCACTTCTTTGTTATTCGAGTCTCGGTTTCTGTCCATTCATCCCCACTCTTGCGACGATTTGTGTCGACCGAAAAGTATGAAGGGATATATCTATGGCTGTTGGGCTAAAAAATTTCATCTGTGGCGCATTTTTATAGAATTTCGTATAAAATTTAATGATTTCCTAGTGAAGTTAAAACATACATGAAAAATGTGAACAGATTTGCAGAAGGATAATATAGTAAGCCTACTATGTATGTACTTCTATTTTATAAATAAAAAGGTTCAAATTCGATTCGCATTTTTGTAAAATTCAATGCAAATTAAAAAAAAATTATTTGGAACTATCAATCATGGCATGGTCGGAATATAATCTGTTATGTTCGAAAATAGAAATGTAATTTTTTTTAAACTTGCGGTGATTGGTCGACAGTCTGCGCGAAAGCTTGCGATTGGTCCGCTGGCCTTAAAGGGGCGTCACCGAATGAATCTCGCGTCTCTGTCTAGCGCACGCGTTCACCAACACTAGAGAAAGAGACAGCGCTATATGGATACTAAACGTCAGGTGAATAATTGACTGGTAGGTTATGCGACCCAACTCGAAGCAAATGACATTTCGAGGTCTAACACACCCACAAACTCCGACTTGGTAGAGAGTTTACATAGTTTTCGACCGTTTTGTACTGAATGTGTACGATCGTATGCGAAGGGGGAAGTGGCGGGGTTCGGGGGAGGGGCAACTGTCAAATGTGTCGTGTGGCTGCAGTGGGTTCTGCAGTGCAGTGGTGTGCGGATAAGGCCTGAGGGTCACCGAGGTAACTTTTCGTAGGGCTACCATTTCCGGTGTTTACTGTATACCTGAGTGAGGTCTGTCTCGGCGACTCATTGCGGCCGCTTCGAGTCTCGAACGGCTGACGTCACAGTAGGACTCTTCTCTCGCCGCATTGAATCAGTGGTGCCAACCCGCAACTGCGAAACACTACGGCACGTTCTTATTGATCGCGCGTTGCCTTTTCGCCAGTGTGCTTTATATTTTTAATGACTATACTAAATTATCATCATCATTTTCAGCCGTTCACCGTCTAGGATCTCTGCTTTGTATTTAAGCTATTAAATAATTTATCAGATAGCCCTTACTTACTAAGTAGGATCCTTCTCCATTGGTCCCCTAGATATGTCAGAAGTATTCCATTGTTTCATTTGAATCTTTATTCGCAAAACTCCTTCATTCATAGATCCTGCTCGAACTTCCTTTCTTACTATGATTTGTTCTTTATTTGTAACTATTTTGGCTGTATTGTATTCATCATCATCACCATTATCAGCCGTTCACCATCCACTGCCGGATGAAGCCCTCTCCAATCCTCTTCCATTTCTGTCTGCCTTGAGCAATCTGCATCCAGTTGACTCCACACATTCTTCTCAATTTATCAGCCCATCTTCCACTCGGTCTACCTTTCTTTTTTTCACATCCTCTCGGATACTATCGCAGTATTTCTTGCGTCCATCTGCCATCCATTCTTCTCACTGTGTCTACTCCAAATTTTTCACACGTTCTGCTACATATGTACATATATCTGCCACATGTATTCCACTTTCGATCTCTTCTTGTTATACCAAGCATACATATTTCTGTATGCACTAGATCTTACGTAGCATTCTTGAATTTAGCATCCACGTTTCACATCTATACATCATAACTGGCAGTACGCATTGGTCGTATGCCTTCTTTTTTAAGTATAGCAATAAATTACAATCGGCGTTTAATATTGCTTTGACTAATTTTATAATTGTGCGGATTGCTTAATTGAAGATTACCTTTTCACGCGTAATAAATGTATTTCTTGTCTTATTGTAATAATCCCCATACATTTTGATAGAATTTTTAATGGGATACTTTATCAAAATCGATGTTCGTCAGAGTGTTTTCGTATCTAGTATATAAGCGCAAAGCTTAGGAGTCCCTTTATGTGTATATTTTGCGCTAATAGTCGTTTTCTCCGCACGGAAGTACCTAAAAATAGTACCAATTTTCTGTTTTTAAAGATTTTTGTCCACGCTTTAAGCTTCACTTTCACTAATACTAATGTATCCTGGACAATCCTGATGTACTGTGATCTAAATTACTATCTAATATTAGCCATCTAAATATGTATGATTGTGAAATAGTATTCCATTGATATGAAAATCCATTTTTTTAAATTTAATGTAGTAAAACAAACCTAATTAGATTTTATTAAAACAGTTCTTTATTCACGTAATTTTAATACATTAATATGAATGCGTTATACTTTCAGACGATGAATTCAATAAACAATCTGCTGATTAAAAACAGACTTTTCTTCTCAAACAACCTTCGGAACAGCGTCAACTACCTTTCATCTCGATGCAATTCAAACTATCCTGAAATAAACGATAAAGATTTTAAACACAATATAAAAAATGGACCGGGACTTAAAGAATTCATCGCACCGTCCATGACTGAACAATTTTCTAGTGTCGAAGATAACATCCCTTATTTAAACAATTATATTGAGGCGACAAGACAGCGGAAAGTCTTCTTCGAAATATACGGTTGCCAAATGAACATAAATGATACGGAGGTCGTCTGGTCGATTCTGAAGAAAAATAACTTTCTAAAGACCGAAACGATCACGGAAGCCGACGTTATACTTATAATAACGTGCGCAATCAGAGAAGGAGCTGAAAACAAAATTTGGCACCGTCTCCAACATCTGAAAGCCATGAAAAGAAAGAAGATTCACCGTTCGCTGAAAATTGGTATACTCGGATGTATGGCCGAACGTTTGAAGGAAAAATTGATCGAAAAAGAACAAATAATAGACTTGGGTATTTCACATTTCATATAACAAAACTTTTATCATTTGCAATACACGCCGTATCTCTGTTATCAACAATGTTGTAAACGTATTTTTATTGATTTCAGTCGCCGGTCCAGACAGTTACAAAGATTTACCAAGACTTCTAGCTATAACTGAAAATAATCAAACGGCCGTTAACGTCCTCTTGTCGCTGGACGAAACATATGCCGATATTATGCCCATTAGACTCAATGAATGTTCAAAATCAGCTTTTGTGTAATCCTACAAATCTATTATACTAAAAATTATCTAAACTGGTCGTCTAAACCTAATTTTACATATATTTCGATTATAGTTCTATAATGCGAGGCTGTGACAACATGTGCACCTACTGTATAGTACCATTCACACGGGGCAAGGAAAGATCGAGACCCGTAAGTTCGATATTCGACGAAGTGAAACAGTTGTCGGAGCAAGGTATCAAAGAAGTCACACTGCTCGGTCAAAACGTTAATAGCTACAGGGATCTCTCAATCCCTAATACCTCGGAAGAAGTGACACACATGCCCAGGGGTTTCAAAACTGTGTACAAAGTCAAAAAGGGTGGGCTGAGATTTGCAGATCTGTTGGACAAGGTGTCGCTGATCGATCCCGAGATGAGGATTCGGTTTACGTCGGCTCATCCCAAAGATTTTCCAGATGAGGTATTGCTTGTTTCGTTGTGTTTTCGTTTCGTTGTTAATTTATATGTAATTTACATTGTTTTGATGTTGTTTCAGGTATTGCAAGTCATCAAGGAACGTCCGAATATATGTAAATCATTACATTTACCAGCTCAGTGCGGTAGTAGTACCGTGTTGGAACGAATGCGACGTGGTTATAGTAGAGAAAATTATTTAGAATTGGTTGATCACGTTAAAGAATATATTCCTGGAGGTAATTGTGGTATACAGACATTATAGGTAGGCTTACCATACGTCCCGGTTTGACCGGAATAGTCCCAGTTTGAAGTCCCGGCCAGTTTGTCATTTTGATCGCGTAAAATGTGAACAATGTTCGTCTGATTTTTCAGTACTTCAGAGTGGGCGTTCCAATATAAAAAATATGCTGTGTTTTAGAAAAAAAAAATTGCCTGTGGCGCATTTTTTTTAAAGTTTTGTACAAATTCTAGTGATGTGCAACAAAAAAAAAAACTACCGGAGCGGAGACTAGTCAATCTTTACTAAATTTGACCCACTGAATTTGAATATGATAATGAAATTTGTTGGTTAGCTTTCGTTTGTGAGATATGAGCGTTTAAAAAAATTGACAGTTTTACCATTTTTTTTACTTTTGCGGTCTGTAGCTCAAAATTTAGTGCTTTTATGTTCAAAATGAGTATTGAAATCAATATTCAGATATTTTTTCTATTGATTGTGATATTAAAAAGCTTTAAAATACTTATTAGTAATCGTCTAGCGAATTTTAAAAGTCAAAAATATTTTTTTTCTTTCGGATTTGTTTAAGGATTGGTTCTCTATGTCAGTATTTTTTATTTTTGTCTAAACGTACAAAATTGAGCTGTAAATGATTTGAAGTCGCGTTTATATTTCGCCTGCGGTGCATTTTTGCTCACAAAACAAAGTAATTTTTTTTTAAATTGTGCAAAATAAACATACATATTTTTAAGTAAAATATTATGGTAAGCCTAATTATAGGTCGTTTGATTAGGTTAGATTTGATGTTTTGTATCCGATAATACATTTATATTTCAGTTGCGTTGACAAGTGATTTCATTTGCGGATTTTGTTCAGAGACTGATGAAGAGTTCGAAGATACCCTTACTCTTTTAGAAATAGTTAAATACAACATGGCATACATGTTTTCTTATAGTATGAGAGAGGTATGTTCAATTTTGATGACTTCAATCACAATTTAAGACTCTTGTTTGAATAAATGAACGATCTTTCAGAAAACGACCGCTCATCGAAGATACAAAGACGACGTGGCCGAAGAGGTTAAAGCTGCGAGACTGATTCGAATGGTGGAAGTGTATCGCAGAAATGCAAAAATCGTCAACTTGTCACAAGTGGGAAGCGTGCAGTTGGTTCTGGTCGAAGGTTATGGAAAAAAATCGCATGATATGCTACTTGGTCGAAACGACGGATGCAACATAGTAATTATACCCGACGTTGAAGTTCGGGATGATAAGGTTCCTTCAGGTGCTAGGAAAATGATCGCCGGTGATTATGTGGCAGTCAGAATCACTGATTGTAACACGCAGAATCTTAAAGGGACTCCTTTGTATTATAGTACTTTGTCTACGTTTGCGAATTTAGATCATCGCGATGATTCTTTAGAAATGAAGCTCACTGTTCATTGAAAATGTATTGATAGGTCTGTATAATAAATAATATGTATAGCAAATTTTTTAACTGTTATTTTATTATCGTATTAGATCACGGGTTCCCAACCTATGGGTCGCGACCCCATTTGGGGTCGCGAAGGGTTTTCTGTGGGGTCGCCAGCTGCAACAGTAAACTGAAAAAAGTAAATTGACCATAATGCAATTTTCTATCAGTTATGACGTATGGATGTGAAACGTGGATGCTAAATTCAAGAATGCTACGTAAGATCCAGTGCACACAGAGAAGCATGGAAAGATGTATGCTTGGTATAACAAGAAGAGATCGTAAGAGGAATACATCGGTAAGAAGTATGACTTAAGTGGCAGATATAGCAGAATGTTTAAAAAACACATAGCGAGAAGAATGGATGGCAGATGGACGCAAGTAATACTGTAACGGTATCCGAGATGATGTGAAAGAAAGCAAGGTAGACCGAGTGGACGATGGGCTGATGAATTGAGAAGAATGTATGGAGTCAAGTGGATGCAGATTGCTCAAGACAGACAGGAATGGAAGAGGATTGGAGAGGCCTTCGTCAAGCAGTGGATGAGGAAAAGTTGTATAATAGTATTAGTATCGACGCATTGCCCGTTGATGATCAATTGTAATGATGACATGTGAGTGGGCTAACAAAAGTGAAAAAGTGTCGACTGTTTCCGACGGACAAACAGACAAACTTAATTTGAAGGAAATTTTCAAAATCTACCAGTGAATCAAATAAAAGACCAACAATTTTAAATTCGCATATATAATTTATTATATATTAAGTCTTTCACATCTAAAGGCACATCGTACACATATAAATAATATTATTTTCAATACATTTAAAATTTAGATAATACATTACAATTAAATTTATGACATTTCACAGTGGTAATGTTTTTATTTTATATTATTTAATCTTTCAACGTGTGACTTGTTTTATCTTACACAAAATGTTAGATGTACTGTATCGTCACTGAAACATTTGTGGCAAATGAATAAATCTGTCCCGAAATTATAATACAAAATCAATATATGTATGTACTTATTTAAATATAACCTCAATATTTACAAATATTATATTAAAAAAAAAAGATGGCCATAGTCTTTACATACACCTATTATTACATTGTACTTTTGTGAATTTAATTAATCTTAATACTAATTCAATGTTTTTCAAACTAAACTCGACGCACCTATGTGCGGATGAGCTGGATGACCCATAGTTATGTTTCTGTTGATTGCCAGACCCATCTTTTGATTGATAACATTTTCAGAACAATCTACGTTGCCCGATAGACTCGGAGATGCTCCTTGTGAGCTGCCGTACACTTTAGTGCTATACCCGGAATCGTTATGCGAATCCCTGTCCAGTTGACTCTGAAGCTCTGAAAGGTGAGTGTTGATTGCCAAATTCTGCATTCGACTAGACAGGTGATTCTCGTTTAGGTGCGAGGGAAAATTTAGCATCTGACCGGCCATCAAGTGTCCGTGGTTGTTTGTCATCAACGGACCGCCGTAAGAGCGCTCATTTATATTCGATATTTCAATCTCAGCGTTTTGATCCAATTGATTCGTATACGAATGTGGAGTCCTGGACAGTTCTCTGTCCATGTGATCATGCATCATTTCACCGAGGAGTCCGTTGGAGCTGTAGACGGGGTTCCGGTTCCGGCTGTAGTTAATATGCTCCGCCGGCTTGATCTGATGATTGAAGTGAGGATGTACGTGCTGATTGACAAATCTATGCTCTCCACCGAACATTTGAGCATCGTGGAAACGTTGTTTGTTTGGTATTTCGTGAAAGTAGGCGTCTTTGGGTATCGGCAAGATGCTGCCGCGCAACGCCAGATGATTATTACTCGGATTGATACAATTTCCATTGGCTTTGTTTGGACTTTGAGGCTGAGCGTTTTGATTTGACATCATATTTTCATAATTGGGCAAAGGTAAAGTTGTTAGAAGATTCGAATTTTGCATAAGCCCGGGCTCTAGGGGACTTCGTATCGGCACATCTTCTTCATCGCTGCTTTCAGATTGATTCCCATCTGATTTATGATGAAAATTGAACATTTTCCTACTAGGAAACGGGATTAAGTTATGAAAGCTGAACTTTTTTGGTGATTTTACATTCTGGGTAGCTTTACTAGTCGTCGGTTGAACAATTTGATTGATCGGCTCTATTGTATTGAAGTGAGTGTTTTCACTCAATGGAATTGTATTGTTTTGCCAATTGTTTGGATTTTGATAGTTTGGCGACATTGATCTACTAGCTCTTCCTTCCATACTTCTAATACCAGGAGATATCATTTCTCTAGTCGGTGAACGTGATTCTCTTTGTATTTCATCGATCAGCTGACGTTCTTGTATCCGAGCTACCAATTCATGTACTGATCTTCTCGGTCCTACTTCAACAACAGAATCATCTTGCATTTTCATATTAACAATACCATCAGACGGTACAGATCTAGACATGTAACTTTCATCGCATCTTGATATTTTTATATAACCATCATTTTCTATAGCATCTATGCAAGTTTTGCTCTTCTCGTACATACCCAAACTATCCTCGTACTCCTTCTTACTTGGACTCATCACTGGTGTATTTATTCTGTTTTCTTTTGTCATCCACCTATTATTACTACCACTGGACAGTTTACTGTGTAATGAATGCTTGTCGTCACTTTCTGATTGTGCTTGATTGACGTGAATCTCGGCGGTTACATTGTGAGAAGATACACTACTTTTGGTACTACCTTTTTGTGCATAGCTCGATAACGAAACACTTTTATCACTCATACGTGCACTTTTACGCCTGTCGAAGTGGTTCATATCGCATTCGCCACTTCTGAACTTGTCATTCACTTTCGAAGACTTGCTTTGACTAATATCCAACAGATCGGTGCTTTTAGAAGCGTTCTTGGTCAATGGCTGTTGCTTTTCTTCCATTTTGCTATTGAACGTCTTTATAATGTTCCACGTCTTGGACTTTGTATCTAACATTTCTAAACTTCTCGTACGCTTCAACGGAGCAATATCGACTGATCCTTTAGGACTGAAGTCTAACTTTCTAACCCTCTCCGACACTCTAAACATCATCCCTCGGGTCAACCACTGCTCTAAATGTTGTTGCCTCTCCTTGCACAAAAACCTTTCAGCAGCTACGCATCTAGTCAATTCTGAAATTTGTCCCTGCGTTTTCTTTTCCAAGTTTGCAACCTTTTGATCTAACTTTTCGTGAGCTTTATCTATGTGGTGCTTCAACTCTTGCTTGTCCTTATTCAATTTATCTTCCATATGCTTGAAAAACGGTGCACAATAGCACGTATAACCAACACCGACAGGACCTTTGCATATGTTTCCAGCCAAATCTAAAAAGTATTGCTCTCCTTTCTTCAATGGCTCTTTAGGCAAAGAATCTAGCTTTGGTTTTGGAAAGTTTCTAGGGTCTGGATAGTAGTGGCAACCGTAAGGCGACCAATGCTTTGCGTTAGTTTCAAAATGCACATTCTTAACTCTCTTCTTATCTTTGTGCTTGCTAGGACTTTGAGTCACATCTTTCTCCTTGCTCTTCTTCTTGGGTGTTTTATCAGCTCCGTCTGGCGTATCTATGACTCTTTCAACGCTTTTGTCACGATTGCTTTTATCTTTTTTCTTGGCTTCTTTGCGAGTTTTGGTCGTGGGCATGTTCAATATGTCGACTATCTCGTGCAATTCTTTGCGTATAGCTATGTCTTTGGCCGTCTCGTTTTGTTTGTTCTTCAAGGATTTGCTGCACCCTGCTTCGAGGAGGATCCTCGTCAGCTTCCGACGACCCATGGCTGCCGCAATGTGCAAAGCCGTGTCTCCGTTCTTGTTCTGGTCTGAGACGTGGCATTCAGCTGATATGAGGATCCTCGTAACTCCTGCGTGACCGTAACGAGCTGATGTATGCAAGGACGTGTCCCCATACTGAAACAATTAATAATAACCAATACAATTCCTCTGTTAGTATAAGCCTACTTCATAAACTGTTTTGTGTAACTTACGTTGTTCTGTATGTCTGGTTCGCATCCAGCCAACAAAATCTCTCGGCAAGTTTGATTGTGGCCATTTTGACATGCCAAATGAAGAGGTGCAAATCCGCCATTGTTTCTAATATGGAGAGCTGCTTTAGTAGACAGCAGAGCCACACAGCGACTGTAACCCTTCCATGCTGCTTCATGAAGTGCAGTATTCCCATGCTGAAATGACAATGAATAATCAGAATCGAAAACGAAACAAAAAAATCTTTTGAGCATTGGACCAGTGCTCGAATTCAGCGGGAGCGGCAGGGTGCGGGCGTTCCCTTTCGTGAAATTTGAAAACGTAGCGTACCCTTTCGTGAAATCTGTAAATTTAGCGCTCCCTTTCGTAAAAAACCAAAATTTCCGTGCTCTTTCAATAATTATTGCCGAAAAAATGTTAGAAGGTGATTTTTTTTTACATTTATGATTCTTAAATCACAACCTTTGACTGGAATTCCGACAAAGGCATCTTATCTGTAGCCAAAAGCCATTTAAAATATTATTATGTTTTGAAAAAAGCTGGATGCACGTGTGTTACTTGAAGATAACATTTAGAATTCGAGGGTTTTAGATTCTATTTATTTTGGTCGGTTATGCGCAAAAAGTTTTATTGCTTTATGGTCGGCACTGTCTGTCACACTATGGTCGAACTGCCACGGGCCTCTCTCGATAGTTTACGATATCTTTCTTTGAATTGTCGGCTTTCTTATTTTAACAAAATTTCTAAAGCAGCTGTACCGCTACCATTATACTAATAAATACAATTTCTGACGCCCATATAAAATCGTTGAATATAATAAAATCGGCCAATAATAATGAAATCGATAAATTTGTACAAAACAGTCAGAATGCTCATATTTTAACGACTGAAAGAGTTTTCAGAACAGTGTATAGAATGTAAAAAATCAGAGACCATTTTCAGTTGTACCTGTTGAAGTTGACTTACAGACATTAAACGGTATTAATCTCGATAAGATTTTGCATTTCGATGAATATATACATATGTATGTATACATACATAGGTATCTACATACATACATATAGTTAAAAAAAGGTCGTTTGATATTTTTTGAAAATTATCGAGCGCTCCCATTCGTGAAAATTTCCATTTCGAGCACTGCATTGGACTCATGGACAAACTGGTTCGAATTCGGATTTGGAAGAGTTTATTAAGAGAGATTAAGAGTTAGAACGATTCTGCACAAATCGTTACAATCTAACATTCTTCCTGTGTACCAATTCATTGTATTTTTTTTTTCTATCCACTCTTTCCCTCTTCGATTACTTTACATAGTAAGATGAACGGTAAAATTTTGTCAAAGAGTGAAGAACGCGCAATATCAAGTATACTTCTTCTCGTAACATATACCAAAGAAGACAAAACAGATATTATTATGCAAATTGGCACAAGGCGTGACCTTGTTCCCGATGGACTGGTTTAATTGGTCTCACTGTTCGTGAGGCCGTTTGTGTTTTGCTGATGGCCAGATAAGAGAGCTCATGGGAACCGCACTCTTCGAGAAACAGGAGACCGGCCCCTACAATTACGAGGAATTATCCAGGGTAGCCAGCTACTGGATTTAGCATTCTTTGATTGATGAGTTTTGAAACCGAGGTTGGCTAATAGGTTTAATTTTCTGACCCAAAGTGCATATTGTAGAAATTGTAGGGGAGGTTACACATTTAAGGGTAAAGCGTCATATAAACACACAAAGTTACCATCGTTATGAAGTAATACGGAATGGCACAAAGCCAACTGACACATTTCAGTACGCTCGCGCTAGTCCGATCGAGTGGTGAAGGTTAGGAGGTGTGGATAAACGCATTAAAATGTTTTATGTATGTATATGAGAGAGTTTTTAAATGTGTCAATCAACTCCATGCTTCTCACCCATGTATTCCTCTTACGATCTCCTCTTGTCATACCAAGCATACATCTATCCATGCTACTCTATGTGCACTGGATCTTACGTAACATTCTCGAATTCAGCATCCAAAGCCAAACGTCATAACTGGCAGTACGCATTGGCCGTATGCATAGATATGCCCCGTCATACTTTTCGGTCGACAAAAATCGTCGCAAGAGTAAGGATGAATGGACAGAACCCGAGACTCGAATAACAAAGAAGTTACCTTTTTTTTTTCAACACTTCGACTCCCACAACTAGGATTTTTATACCCGAGTGTCTTAGTTGGAGTTGGAACATTTTTAGAGCGTGACTATTCTACATCTACGAGTATGTATGCCTACCATTTCTCTTAAAATGAAGGTAGAGTTTTAAGCGGTGTTAAGCGATAGTAAAAAAGTCAAACATAACCTATCAACCCTTAAGATATTTTCCTACTACTAGTTTTGAAGATAACAAGAAGAGATTGTAAGAGGAACACATGGGTAAGAAGTACATATGACCAAAGTGGCGGATATAGCAGAACGTGTGGCAATGAGTGGACACAGCGAGAAGAATAGATGGCAGATGGACGCGAAAAATACTGGAATGGTATCCGAGAGGATGTGAAAGAAAGCAATGTAGACCGAGTGGACGTTGGATTGATGAATTGAGAAAAATGTGTAGAGTCAAATGGTGCATCCATTTGAATTCAAGAATGCTACGTAAGATCCAATGCACACAGAGGAGAATGGAAAGATGTATGCTTGGTACAACAAGAAGTGATCGAAAGTGGAATACATGGGTAAGAAGCATGACAAAAGCGACAGATATAACAGAACGTGTGAAAAAGTTGGAGTAGCAATGGACTGGACACATAGCGAGAAGAGAAGGCCTGCATCCAGCAGTGGATTAATGTAACTAGTTTCGAATCACTCTGTATAATTTCATTTCTTCTGTTGAATCTCACAACCAACAGGATTTTTTCAATCACAATTCATTTGTACAATCGTAAATATCGCTCCCACAAAATCACCATTGGTACGCACAGAGTTAATTACAGGATATACCCCTTGCGGCGATCGACTCTCGATAGAGTTGAATAAAAAATATATTACACATATGCATAAATAACTCTCGTAGACAATTTAAAATAATCATTCAAGTTTGAAAAATATAATTTTAATAAACAAACTGAACGTAAACAAAAAAAAAAAAAAAACAGTGTAGACCTCCTATTGCGTAACGTTATAAATTTCGTCGGTGTTAAAAAAATAAACGATATAAACACATATTATAGTCAAACATAGTGAGCACTGTCGACGATATTATAACATTGAGTCATTTACTTTTACTTGAGAGATCTCAGTAACCCTGTCCGTTCTTAGGTACGTACTATGTTGAGATACGAGCGTATGAAACTCGTAAATTAACCGAAATGGAAAAAAAAAAAAAAACGTTCGTTGTATACAGTTTTTGGGCCATTAAGTACGTTGGTAATAATTACAGGTGAGCTGGACATACCCTTAATCAAATTCTTTGCCGCCCATCGTGAGTTGAAACAACGCAACCAAACAATGTTGACGTATGGGAACTTGGTATGGTCGAAAGCTACACGTTGAAATATTCATTGAAACGATTCTCAAATATCATTGCCGTTAACACTTTTTATATTACATAAGTCACTGCATCCATTAGCTGATCATTGATAGCACAATCGCACTCTTTGATTGGTTTATCATCATTGATAGTATTATCACTATAATTGCGAGCATTTATTTTATTTATTTAAGATAGCCTAAAAAGCTAATTACAAACTGACATTACGTAAAGCCAAAATTACAAAATAAACTTATTGTAGTAAAACTTAATACTCGTACTTAAAAACTTAGTACTCGATAGAGTAAGGGTGATATTACACTGAGCAACCAAACGGAGCACCAGATTTTTTTTGAACCTCGACGACCAGATAGATATACAGGTTCCAATGCTACGTATTAGACGATGCGATTCTCTGTTGCATAAAAATTTCTTGGAAGTCAATGTTCGACGAAAAAAACCTTCACCAAAAACCCTTTTCTGACCCTTTTTTTGCATCGTCCTACTCAATTGTCAACGCAACGCAATTGTTTCGAAAACAATGAAATTCAGAAAGAAATATGAGAGGTTGAATTTTATATATTTTCTACGTCTACATACTACTACATAGAGTACCTAGTTTTCGTATAGCTTCCTAGACCTATTTTTTTTTTTATGAAGATTATGAGATGAGCAGGTAGCTGGTGAAGTAAAAGTGGTGCAATGTAATAAGATGCTCGCCACCGTCAAAAAAAATCTGGTTGTTGGTGTGGTTGCTCAGTGTAATATCGCTCTAAAGGCTCTCACACACAGCTGCGAAATTGCGTATTTTTTTATTTATTTATTTATAAACAGGTTTTAGCCCAAAATATAATTACATATACATACATATCAAAATTAAATACATAAATATATAAAACAAAAAGAATAAGAATATTAAAAAGATACATAAAAGTTACACAGAGTATACATAATATAATATAATAAAGAAAAAAAAAAATTAGAAAATCAAACAAAAAAAAAAAAAGAATAATAACAAAATAATACTATAATTTATAAGTATTTAGTTTGATTACAAACTGCGCCAGGCTGATGTTGAAAATGTCAACATCAGTCGACAACGAATTAAATAATTTGAGAGCAGTAATCACCGGGCTGGACCCCATAAGCATTGTTCTGTACCCCGGCACCACAAATAGCTCGTGACCCCGTGCACGACAATAAACATCCGGAGTGTAAAGTTGGAGACGCTCTAGTATTTCCCCATTGAACATATGTCCATTTATAATCATGAACATATGTTTCAACAGGGATACTTTCCTCCTCCACTCCAAAGACCTCATGCCAGTCATACCCCTAACGAATTTTGTTGGGAAGAGAAAAGGGTAGTAGCCGTACATCCTCTTATATATGTAACGGGCAAATTTTTTGTCTACCCTTTCCAACATACCAATGTACGACTGTTCATGAGGAAACCAAATTAACGAATTATATTCAAGTTTAGATAAAACTATGGAATAATAAAGAATCTTAATTACGTCAACATTGCGTAATAACCCAGAGTTCCTTATTAAAAAGGCTAGAAGATTTAATGTTGATTTAACTACATTAAGAATTTGGGAATGGAAATTTAACTTTGAATCAAAAATGACTCCAAGGTCAACAATTTCCATTACCCTCTCCAATGCTACATCATTTATGGAATAGTTGAAAACAGTAGGATTATTAGATCTCGTATAGCTCGATTATTAGCCTTTAGATTATTAGATCTCGTATGAAAACCTAGCTAATTTCGCTAGGTAAAGAGCAAAGAGTGCATGACGGCAAAGTCGGCTTTAACAGCTAAATATTCGGGCATAACTACGTGGTGAAAACTTTAGTTTGCATTGAAACGGGCGTAGGGGGTGTCGAGGGCGATTATATACGTCCATTATGTATGTATTTGTTAGCTGTTATAGACGTTTGTGGAAAAGTTTATATGTTGCATGTAAATAACTCTGACTTGAGTCCATGTCAGAATCGCGAGTGAAATACAAACGTTCCGAAAGCGAGGTGACAGATGGTAGTTTGTTAGGCTATGTCAGAGTGGCGGAAACTGGTGCTGACCGCAGGCCGGTAGACTTAAAAGTAGACTTAAAGCCGGTAGACTTAAAACCTTTTCATACGCGATTTCGCAGCTGTGTGTGAGAGCCTTAAAAACGGTTCATCCAACGTTCCATACAAACGAAGCGAGCAATAAGTGGTCACGCATATCCCCCCGCCCCGTACGCCCCCCCCCCGGACCACCCCTCAGTTTGGTAAAAACGTGTCATCGAAGCGTGGCACGACACGAAAACCAGTAACGGCCAGCGGTCAGCGAGTACCCCCACTCCAACAGTGAGTCATTATTGGGTGAGCGTTTAAAACCGCATTTGTGTACCCAATTCTTTCACATTCACATCTGTATTCCTTCTTGTACATTGCACTTGCTTTAAATAAATATTTTATCTACTAGCACTTCTGCAGAGGTGCTGTTTTAAGGCTGCCAGGAATCTATCAATTTTATTTATATTTCTGAGAACTTCTGGCAGGCCATTAGATATATTCAATAGCACCCCTGTACAAGACACTTCTCTTGGATCTACTTAATTTTAAATTCTTAATTATTTACTTATTCTTACCCCTAGTATTATGATATTATTATACCCTCTTATTAAATATATTGGTAATAAATTCTTATCTAATTAAAAAATACACGTATACTAACATGTACACTTTTAAGGTTTAATTTACATTCATTCAACATAATATATCTCATACTAGTTAATCTATTGACATTTAAAATACTCCGCATAGCACTATTTTTGTAGTTTTTGTAACCGATCTTTAATTACCCTATTTACTAAATTTAAAAATGAACCACAATATATAAAGCACTAGCAATATACGTATAAAGCATTAGCACTATAATTAATAATATTATCACTATTAATGATCAGCATTATCATCGTGGTTGATACGGCATCTACGTAGTGACTTGATTATTGATTATGGTGTTCCTCAAGGATCCAAGTTGGGAATATACTATCTAGAAATACAACGATATTGGTTTATAATGCAATTATTCGTCCTCGTTTTATGTATTGTGATTCATTTTTAAATTTAGTAAGTAGGGTAATTAAAGATAGGTTGCAAAAATTGCAAAATAAAGCTATGCGAAGTATTTTAAATGTGAATAGATTAACTAGTATAAGAAATATGTTGAATGAATGCAATATTTATACATATATTTTTAAGTTCGATAAGAATATTTAATAAGAGGGTATAATATATATAGTCATAATACTAGGGCTAAGAATAAGCCAATAGTTAAGAATTTAAAATTAAGTAGAGTTAGGAGAAGTATCTTGTACAGGGGTGTTGTTGAATACAATGGACTACCAGAAGATCTCAGAAATACCTAAAAATTGATTCTTGGCAGCCTTAAAACAGAACCTCTGTATAAGTGCTAATAGATGATTAAGTTTAGTGTGTAATTTTAGCTTTAAGTTACTTTTTTGTTGCAATTAGCTTCTTAAGCTATTTTAATTAAATAAATAAGATAGAATTATCGCTCGCATGTTCGTTGATTGCATTATCAATTTTATTGATAGCATTATGATTATTGATTGCATTATCATAATCACTATAAATATTATCATTATGACTGCGATTTACCCTTGGCTGAATTAAATTAACCTTAAAAAAAGTAAACGTAGATTTTGATCCGCAACGTGATAATATATCAAGAAATGGCAATACACTTTAAGGATTGATAAATACGGTTTGAGTTTAAAGAGTGGATAAATGGTGTTATATGTATATCGTATCACTTTATGATTTTGTAACTTTTCCTATACGTGACATATGAGTCACCTAGTTCCAAATCCCGATAAGTCCATAAAACTCACTTGTTCGCAAACGCGGTTTTTCTGCTACATACATATGTACTTATTTGCTCGATGGCGTTTAAACTCATTTAAACTTAATTTTGTTGATATTAAACAAAATATTGAGATTAGAAACATGGACTTATCGTTGTTTGTTTCTAAATATGGCTTTTATCATAGTGCAATTGTCAGTTTTTGGAACTAACACTGATTTTCAATATTTTTTTACGGCGCACTTGGCGGTATTTGGAATAATTCAAGTATAAGGCATCGTTTGAAAATATTCTTAGAACCAGAAAATATTTTATCCTCGTTTTTTATATAAAGTGGACTTATCGGGATTTGGAACTAGGCGACTCAAATGTATATTATATCTTTGATCTTGATATACATATGTACGTGATGATATAAATAATTAATTGTCACAAAAATGACATACATAAGTTATGTAATCACAATTTGCGAAAACTCACCAAGCTATCTTGTCTATTCGGATCGGTGCCATTTTGAATCAGTATTCGGACAACTTCCGAGTGTCCATCGGCCGATGCTCGCTGAAGGGCCGTACAACCGTTCTGAAACAATAAAACAAAAAAAAAAACCATATAAATATCATCAAAGGCGTCAATGTATCATCAAAAGCACGCGCGCCATTTTTCTCCAAGATGGCGTCCCGAAAACGCTCACGATCCGATGGTAGCAAATGCTGGCTGTCGTGGACCGGTTTTTGCCGATTTTTTTACGCCGGATAAAAAAACGGGCCGTAGGAATCTCCATCAATTAACCGGAGACGACAAGGACGCTATCTCTGGAGACTCGCGCGCAAAAAACCGGTTTTTGATTTTCGCGCGCGCTTGAGCTTGAACCATTTTTGCATCACAATCGATCACGTTTCCCTGTCCTTGGTTAGGAGATTAAATGCGTTATAGTATCTAGTGAAACTGTATTGCTATTGCGAATAGAACAACAGATCAAAACGAGAAAGGAACTTAGGAGCTAGGGCTGGAAGGGAACTTAAGTAAAGATAATCTAAAGGAGGGCAAATAATAGAGAAAAGGATCAATATGTGCCGGGATTTCGTTAAATGACGAGCAGGATCTAAGGATATAAATGAAGTCGTTTTGCGAATAATTAGTGGAACAAAGATTCAAATGAAACAATGGAGGATTTCTGACAGGTCTAGGGGGACAATGTAAAAGGATCCTACTTAGTAGGTAAGGGCTATCTAATAAATTATTTAAAAGTTTAAATACAAAGCAGAGATCCGAAACCGTCCTCCTGGTTTGCAGGGAGACGTAATCACGGGAATTTGCAGAAGAAAGACGAAATGTATGGAACTTCTTATTAATTTTTTCCAATTTATTAATGGAATCTTGGTAAAACGTTTCCCATATAGTACTAGAAAATTCCAGGTGACTTTTCACAAATACATTATATAGTAGAGACACTGTGTCAAAGGACTTAAAGGGTCTGGATACTCTCATTATGAATCTCAGACTCCTATAAGCCTTATTGACAACCGCATCAATGTGGGAATTAAAAGACAATTTACTATCTAATAAAACACCTACATAGGTCTCTCACATAGTCAACTCTCAATACTAGCGTCTGCCCAATAAATAAATCAAACAATACAGGGGAAGCAAGTCATGAAGTCAAGTCAGGAAGCATATGAGAAGTGATATTACTAAAAATTATTATAAATTTTAATGTATAAAACGGTTTAAAGCTTTTTATGACTATTAAGTTTGCAGGAATATTATTTGTTGCTATGAATCGATATGAAAATTGAGTGTCAGAGTCATACAATAGTAATACATAGTAATAAGTTCTCATACAAAGAGCCGCATGTGAGTCTGGAGCCGCAGGTTCTGTCACATTCTGTCTATGTCCGTTTGTATAATTGTCTTTCTGTTTGTAGGTCTGCTCCAACACATTTTACAAATCGGGAACAAAAATTGCACAGGTACTTTCTGTATCTTTCTTTCTGTCTGTTTGTCCATGCGTGTTTCTCTGTGTTTTTGCCTATCTATTTATCCATCATAGATAGATAAAGCTAGACACATATCTCTATATGTACACTTTATCTATCTGTTTGTCTGTCTATCTGAATGTTTTAACATCTTTTTATTTCTGTCTATTTGTCTATTTGCATATCTGTATATGTCTGTCTGCATATCTTTCAATTTTTCTATCTGTCTTAATATTTATGTACTAGCTTATCATGTCTGGCTGTGTTCATAGCTTTCTATTGGTCTATATGTATACATATGTAAATCATTATTTCTGCTGGTTCTTTTTTCTTTCTATCTATCTGTATTTCATGTATGTTTATTTGTCAATATGTCTACTTGTTCGGCATATCGATATATATATATATATATATTTTATATATTTGAAAAACCATAAAGACATTCACCAGTTTTTACTTTATTCATATCGGATAAAGAATTGTGATCGTGTGAAAATTCGACTGATTTGTATCAGATATCATACCATGATCACTTTTCATGATTTTTGTAAAATGTCTGTACATCGTGTGCACTTGAAAGCAAAATTAGATTTTTGACTTTATCAGTTGTATTCCAAACACAATACTTTATCCGATTAGGATAAAGTAAAAAATATAACCATGGGTTTGGCCACATCCGATTTTATTTTTAATTCGAAAAATTGTTTAATATGTATGCGTCTTATTGTTGCTGATTTAATTAGCCACGAGAAAATCTCAAAATTTAATCAATCCAATTCTGTAAAACTACGATCAGCACTTAAATCTAGTAAATCATAACACGAAGACCGCCAACTCCAACAGCATGCTATCGATAAACCAAACCGACCCAGATATTCGACACTTATTATTTATGATCTACTAACTATCACCGGCTAAATTACAGTATGAATAACCGAAAACTTTAATAAATTATAATCTAACAATTAACGCAAAACTTTCACTTTTATTACATTGTGATTTATTATCATTATACATAGCATGTCTAATTATAATTACAAGGAGTAGCATTATTTTACTGTAATCGCTCAATTATTTTGACGATCGTGGAAGTGTCGATTTCCGTTCACTTTTCTAATAATTGGTACATCCGGTCGTATAACGCAAATCACCGATCAAAATCAGTACGTCGACTTTTTAATGCTGAAGTGCACTTACTATACATCATCATTTTCAGCCGTTGACCATCCACAGCTGGATGAAGGCCTCTCCAATCCTCTTCCATTACTGTCTGTCTTGAGCAATCTGCATCCAACTCTACACATTCTTCTAAATTCATCAGCCCATCGTTCACTCGGTTTACCTTGCTTTCTTTCACATCCTCTCCAATACCATTTCAGTATTTCTCGCGACTATCAACCATCCATTCTTCTCGCTATGTGTCCACTCCAACTTTTTCACACATCTGCCACCTTGGTCATGCTTCTTACCCATGTATTCCTCTTGCGATGTCTTCTTGTTATACCAAGCATACATCTGTGTGCACTGGATCTAAAGGTAACATTTTTGAATTTAGCATCCATACGTCATAACTGGCAGTGCGCATTGGTCGTATGCCTTATTTTTTTAGCATAGCGAAATGTTGGATTTAAAAACAATGTTCATTCTTCTAAAAGCACTCCATCCTAGTTTTATTTCTTCTTCTTTACAACCAGTCATATTCACCAATTGCCCTAGGTATAAAATAACTATCAACTATCTCTACAATATGATTATCTATGTACTATACCTATACATTTGTATATGTATGTATTTTTATCTGGATAGAAACCAGACGTTTTGAAATTGCGTGCACGATTTGAGCTAACTATTAAGCCTTCGTGTAAACACAGAACTAGAACCAGTTTTTCTCCCCTTTTCAACGACAAGATTAAATAAATCAAAGTGTAGCCTTCTCTTACTTTTTTTTTCGTCGCGGTAAAAAGACGTACGGATTTGTACTTTTAAATACGGTAGCGTTCAATGGTTGACTTCATAAAAGGTTTTTTAAATGTATTTTAAATTAATCATACTTGGAATAGTTACGTGTCGACTTTACGGCCGTTGCTAATGATGTATTATAGTTACACTGGATCAATAAAGGCTTCGGTATATTTCCTAACCCGCGTAGAACTTCTACAAAGGTTATATTGTAATCATTGTCGATATGATCCATTGAACAATATTTTGTAATACAATAGACAATAGGTTTTGCACTGTAGATAATCATATTGTAGATATAGTTGATAGTTATTTATACCTAGGACAATTGTTGAATACGACTGGTTGTAAAGAAGAAGAAATGAAACTAGGATGGAGTGCTTTTGGAAGAATGAACATAGTTTTTAAATCCAACATTCCGCTGCGCTTAAAAAAACAGGCATACAACCAATGCGTACTGCCAGTTATGACGTATGAATGTTACGCAAGATCCAGAGCACACAGATGTATGTTCGGTATAACGAGAAGAGATCGTAAGAGGAATACATGGGTAAGAAGCATGACCAAGGTGGCAGATATAGCGGAACGTGTGATAAAGTTGAAGTGGACACATAGCTAGAATAATGGATAAGCAGATGGACGCGAGACATACTGGAATGGTATCCGAGAGGATGTGAAAGAAAGCAAGTTTGACTGAGTGGACCATTGGGCTGATGAATTGAGAAGAATGTGTGCAGTCAACTGGATGCACATTGCTGTGAAGTGAACGAAAAAGTGAAATGAAATTTATACATGAACTAAAAACTTCCATATACATATTTGAACCTTTACACTGAATTGATTTTATTTCAATAACACTATAATTAAATAATCAATTGATTTTAGCACATACATAATAGACATACTAAAATATACATGGTATTTTTTTGTTTTATATTAAAAATATATTTCGAATAAATAAAATACACACTTTATTGGAAACAATTCGAAAACATTTCGAATAAATCGACATTTTATCTATACGGCATTTAACCTTTTGACGCCACGAAAAACAACTATCGATAAATCAACGATCTCCACCTTTTTGCTTAATATACATATACGTAAATACACGTATATTTTATTCATTTTATACGAAAATTTGTCGCAAATTGAATTATTATAATAAATTAACAAACGCGAAATATATACAGTGTGAAATCGCTAATCATTGTGCATTTTAATCGCGCACGCACATATTTAACCTTTAAAAGGTTTAATAAATTCGACGCACGGCGGCGGCGAACGTGTTAATCGAACGAGCAGATTGAATTTCGATTCGATTTAACCCTTTAAGGACCCGGGAGCCGGTTTTTGCGAACGGATAATTGATTTTGCAACTCGCCGCACGATAATTTGTACACGCACTAGAACTGCACACGAGTCAAGGGGCTATTTATTCCATGCAAACATACATTTTTATTTTTCATTTAAATTGCCGTTTTAATGTATTATCGTGCAGTATTATTATAATAAAATAATGCTAATGTGTTCTATTTTCATACGAAGCCTAATTTTTGTTGCAGATTAGTAAAATTGAGAGTACTGTGAGCCTTTTAGAAAAGTTGCTTTTCAGTGAATTTTTGTGCGCATGTGACAAAGATTTGCATTTATTTTGAACACGAGTACAAAAATTATTTTATTTGTCCTAAGACGATTCCGTATTATACTGTTTACATAACAATGTTTTAACTTTTGTTATTTGAAAGTTATTTGTGATACTGAAATGCACGACTTCTTCAGTTGCGTCAATTATATTTTTGATTAGATTAACCTTTAGTAACAGTCTTTCTATGTATAATTAAAATAAAGCTTACGATTATAATAAAAGCTACCAACTGAGCTGTGTAGCTAAATTTTGATTCACAATTTAATTTCATAATGTTCTTCAAATGTTGACCTGTCCTTTATAAGAGTATAATAAAACTAACATTGCGCTATGCTTAAAAAATAAGGCATACGACAAATGCGTACTGCCAGTTATGACGTATGGATGTGAAACGTGGATGCTAAATTCAAGAATGCTACGCAAGCTCCAGTGCACACAGATAAGCATGGAAAGATGTACATATGCTCGGTATAACGAGAAGAGATCGCAAGAGGAATACATGGGTGAGAAGCATGACTAAGGTGGTAGCGAGAAGAATGGATGGCAGATGGACGCGAGAAATACTGCAATGGTATCCGAGAGGATGTGAAAGAAAGCAAGGTAGACCGAATGGACGATGGGTTGATGAATTGAGAAGAATGTGTGGATTCAACTGGATGCAGATTGAACAAGACAGACAGGAATTGAAGAGAATTTGAGAGGCCTTCATCCAGCAGTGGATGGTGAACGGCTGAAAATGATGAATAAAAATAACATTGCGCTATGCTTAAAAAATATGGCATACGACCAATGCGTACTGCCAGTTATGACGTATGGATGTGCAACGTGGATGCTAAATTCAAGAATGTTACGTAAGATCCAGTGCACACAGAGAAGCATGGAAAGATGTATGCTTGGTATAACGAAAAGAGATCGTAAGAGGAATACATGGGTGAAAAGTATGACCAAAGTGGCAGATATAACAGTACGTGTGAAAAAGTTGGAGTGGACACATCCGAGAGGATGTGAAAGAAAGCAAGGTAGACCGAGTGAACGATGGGCTGATGAATTGAGAAGAATGTGTGGAGTCAAGTGTATGCAGATTGCTCAAGACTGGAGAGGCCTTCATTCAGCAGTGGATGGTGAACAGCTGAAAATGATGATGATGATGATGATGAATAAAAATAAACTAAGAATTAAATAGACAAAACATACCGTCTTATGAGACACAGTACAGGATGTTCGAACGATTAATTTTATTTTTATTTTCCGCGAGTGAAAGTCGATCCGCTTGCACTTTTATCGACGATACATTTCCGTCAGATTGTCATCTATCATCGCAAGTGTACGACTTTGATTAATTGTTTCCACTTATGTGAACTTTCCAATTTATTTTTAGAGCTCTATATAGCCAATATTTCGAGCGCAAAGAAAGTGATCTAATTTCTCAATTAAAAAAAAGTATATGAAACGATTAAAATGTCATAAATAAACTAAGACCGGTTTGAAGTTCATATAAAGGTTCTCTATATCTCTGATTATTTATATACCTATAGCTAACATTAATCATTGTATCTTTAGGTTGTATAAAAAAGCTTTAGGTGTTTGAATTTAAGCTGACTGTAGTTTAGAGCTTCGTTTGTATCTTATCATTAGAGACCGGTCAGAATTGGCATGAACGTAGGCTGCAGGTACAGAAACCGGTTTGCAGGGCCGTATTGGAAATTGTCGTCAAGGCTGAAATATAGGCGAGAAGTATGAAGGAGCGGGAGCGGCTTGCAAAAGCTGATGTCATCGAAAAAATCACCTTTTCGAGTTTTACGACTTTCTTCGCGGTCCAAATTATAATCGTTTCCAGGATTTCATGAACTTATTTGTTGGGACGTACATAGTTCGTTGCTAATCATGGCTAATTTGGACCGCGAAGAAAGTCGTAAAACTCGAAAAGGTGATTTTTTCGATGACATCAGCTTTTGCAAGCCGCTCCCGCTCCTTCATACTTCTCGCCTATATTTCAGCCTTGACGACAATTTCCAATACGGCCCTGCAAACCGGTTTCTGTACCTGCAGCCTACGCTCATGCCAATTCTGACCGGTCTCTACTTATCATCATCATTTTCAGCCGTTCACCATCCACTGCTGGATGAAGGCCTCTCAAATTCTCTTCCATTCCTGTCTGCATTGAGCAATCTGCATCCAAGTCCACACATTCTTCTCAATTCATCAGCCCATCGTCCACTCGGTCTACTTTGCTTTCTTTCACATCCTCTCCAATACCATTCCAGTATTTCTCGCGTCTATCACCATTCACTCCAACTTTTTCACACATTCCGCTATACCTGCAACCTTGGTCCTGCTTCTTACCCATGTATTCCTCTTACGATGTCTTCTTGTTATACCAAGCATACATCTGTGTGCACTGGATCTAAAGGTAACATTTTTGAATTTAGCATCCATACGTCATAACTGGCAGTGCGCATTGGTCGTATGCCTTATTTTTTTAAGCACAGCGGAATGTTGGATTTAAAAACAATGTTCATTCTTCTAAAAGCACTCCATCCTTGTTTTATTTCTTCTTCTTTACAACCAGTAATATTCACCAATTGTCCTAGGTATAAAAAACTATTAATATCAACATATAGTGTGTCATATGTATTAAAAATAAAAATAGTGCAACTTTCCGTGTTAATTTTCAATAATAAAAATATTAATAGATTGTCTTAAATTAGTAGACACACTACCGCCATCAATCAATCATTTTGCGTTACAATTTTTTTTTTACTCGTGCCACTTTTTTTTTTGCCACAAAAGTTTGTACTAAAAACTTTAGTCGATAAAATACATTTTATTGCACATTCCGACTAATTTTACAATCCAACTTAATTTGCATATGTATATGCCAATCATCGATGGATGGCATCATTGTGTGACCTGCAGTGAAAAAACAGCCACACACGTAGGCATCATAGGACGCGTCAAAGACAATGGCCGAGACGTGTCGATAAATTGTCGATTTTCTCACATGCGCACAGGGGAAAAAAAAAAAGAAACAGCGCGACTTTCGTGAAAAACACATTTGTATTCAAATGAGGATTGTTTAGTGTGGAAGATACTCACGAGATCATGTCACTGATAACACCCGAGACTCTCACGATCCCTATACTTGTGCATTGTTTAGATGTTTTCATACACTTAATATACTTACGTGGGTAATTGTGTCGAAAGTGCATTAGTCCACGCGCGTTATGTATGTAGAACAACGATAGAAGAAAAAATTTAGTTCTTATGTATGTACATAGGTACTGTTTATTAATGCTAAAAATAAAATGCAAAGTTCAATGCGGTTAATAGAGATTTCGTGAGTATGAATTTGAACATATTCCCCCTGCTGATGATGGGTAAGGAACGTGTTAAGCGTACTAATGCAGAAAACGTTTTGTTTTTTTTTTTGTACTGTACAAAATTTCAACAGGTCTCCTTTATTAATAGCGAAGACAGTTTACCGGAAACGTTTACGTACATATATAATATGTATGATGATGATTCATGACTTGTGGTACATTTATGTAGTGTGGGATTGATAGGCGAATTGTTTTTGAGAGTATAGTTAAATAGTCAAGTCGGATTAAAGATCAATACCGTTTAAACTAGACTACATATTACCTGTTGATAATCAACGGGCGTTTATTATTGACACACGAGTAGGTAGAATTTTAATATAAAAAATAATTAATTCATACTTTCAATGTAAACCAAAGAAGTGTGTCGAACATATGCTTGCAATATTACACATTTAAAGTTTTGTTATTCTATTTTATTGTCTTAAATATTGGAATGGTATCCGAGAGGAAGATGGGCTGATGAATTGAGAAGAATGTGTGGAGTCAAGTGGATGGTTAATTCAAGAATGTTTCGTAAGATCCAGTGCAAACAGAAGCATGAAAATATGTATGCTCGGTATAACAAGAAGAGATGGTAAGTGGAATACATGGGTGAGAAGCATGACCAAAGTGGCAGATATAGCAGAACGTGTAAAAAAACACAGCTAGAAGAATGGATGGCAGATGGACGCGAGAAATACTGTAATGGTATCCGAGAGGATGTGAAAGAAAGCAAGGTAGACCGAGTGAACGATGGGCTGCGGAATTGAGAAGAATGTGTGTAGTCAAGTGGATGCAGATTGCTCAAGGCAGACAGGAATTGAAGAGGATTGGAGAGGCCTTCATCCAGCAGTGGATAGTGAACGGCTGAAAAGGATGATGATAGTATTGTCTTGGTTTTTATGTAACTATTCTCAAAGCGCTGCAATGGTTTATCTTAAAATATCTAATACAGGTGTGCTTTTGTGAATTCAACGGGTTAACGTAACTTAAGACAAGAAAATGTTCAAAAAAATATCAGTCACGATCACAATACTTTATCATTAGCTGAATTCAAGAATGCTACGTAATATCTAGTGCACACAAAGAAGTAAGAAAAATGTATGCATGGTATAACAAGAAGAGATCGTAATAGGAATACATGGGTAAGAAGCATAATCAAATAGTATCCGAGAGGATGTGAAAGAAAGCAAGGTAGACCGAGTGAACGATGGGCTGACGAATTGAGAAAAATATGTGGAATTAAATGGATGCAGATTAGTCAAGGGTCTTCATCCAGCAGTGGATCTATCATATTAAAAAGCCCGAGAGTTTTGACCGATTTAGACTAATTCTGCGCAGACTACCTGAATCTGAGCTAATGAGTTACCTCACCGTCCCAGTTTCTTGGAATAAACATCAACGATAACTAATAAAAGCGTCAGCTGCCACTGCCACACTAATTATTCTACTTGCAGGCATTAGTGTGGCATTGGCAGTCGAAACTAAAACTTCTCGGACTCGTAAAAAATAATACAAACGCTAGTACGATTTAAATGCAAGAAAATACATTCTTTGCATTATTGCCGATGTTATAAAGTTTTCCGAGACCTTTAAAGTCTCAGTTCCGCGGCCATTAGACCTCTGCCGCAAATAGCCATAATAGTCGGCCATAATGGCGATCGTCAATAAACGCACAGAAAGAAACAATGGCGGTTCTTTTACATACACGCAGAAGAAGACACGCTCTTACATACATTTCCTTACGTAGATAGACACTACAGTAATTCTATATAATAATAGTAGACTTTATCTCACAGTAAGTGTTGATTTTTAGCACTCGCCCGTACTTTTATTATCACTCATCATTAATTACACTTTGCATATTAGCCTCGCTACACTTTGGTTGATTGATTGCGTACATCGAAAGTACATAGATACGTGTCATATACATATGTACATATAACTAGTGTATACTACGTTGTAGTGTTGCGTGCAACTTAATAAGCCGGTCACGAATATAGCGTGGTTGAAAAAAAAAAAACATCATTACCGTTTATGGTAGCGAATTATGACGCATTTAGGCTACCGCTACCACGTCAAATAATATATGTATGTATAATGTGGAATTGTGACGTTCTTTGCTAATTTTGTGTGGCGTTAGATGAGGCATCTAAAGGGTTAAGTCGTTCACCATCCACTGCTGGATGAAGGCCTCCACTTGACTCCACACATTCTTCTCAATTCATCAACCCATCTTCCACTCGGTCTACGTTGCTTTCTTTGCTATATTTTCTCGTTATACCGAGCATACTTCTCCATGCTTCTCTGTGTGCACTGGATCTTACGTAGCATTCTTGAATTTCACATCCATAGCAGTACGCATTGGTCGTATGCCTTCTATTTTAAGCATAGCGGAATGTTTGATTTAAAAACAATGTTCATTCTTCCAAAAGCACTCCATTCTAGTTGCATTCTTCGTTTTATTTATTTTTGTATTTTATGTACCTAGTAATATAAAAATCTTGCCAAAATCGACTAGTCCAAAAGCTCTGTAGACCCACTATCTGTCTGTATTGAGCAATCTGCATCCACTTGACTCCACACATTCTTCTCAATTCATCAATCCATCTTCCACTCGGTGTACCTCGCTTTCTTTCACATCCTCTCGGATACCATACCAGTATTTCTCGCGTCCGTCTGCCATCCATTCTTCTCGCTATGTGTCCACTTCAACTTTTTCACACGTTCTGCTATATCCGCTATTTTGGTCTTGCTTCTTACCCATGTATTCCTCTTACGATCTCTTCTCGTTATACCGAGCATACATCTGTGTGCACTGGATTTTGCCTAACATTCTTGAATTTAGCATCCATACGTCATAACTGGCAGTACGCATTGGTCGTATGCCTTCTATTTTAAGCATAGCGGAATGTTTGATTTAAAAACAATGTTCATTCTTCCAAAAGCACTCCATTCTAGTTGCATTCTTCGTTTTATTTATTTTTGTATTTTATGTAGTAATATAAAAATATCTTCATCATCTTTCTATTCTTTATTTACATATGTTATATCTAATTTTACTTATATAAACTATGTCTATTATCTTTCTATTTCTTCACCTATGTTATATCAAATCTATTTATAGAAACTACTTTGGTTTATGTCATAACTTTGTTCATCTCTATTTTGTATTTCTTTAATTATAATTGTATGTTTCTTTCTCAAATAAATAAATAAATAAATCTTGCCAGCAGCTACAGCAGCAGTCAAACATCACCAAGAAAACATTTCAACCATATTGTAAATTGTACCACGAACTTTCGTCGACTAGTCCAAAAGCTCTATAGACCCACTATCTGTCCGTATTGAGCAATTTGCATCCACTTGAATCCACACATTCTTCTCAATTCATCAACCCGTCTTCCACTCGGTCTACCTTGCTTTCTTTCACATCCTCTCGGATACCATACCAGTATTTATCGCGTTCATCTGCCATCCATTCTTCTCGCTATGTGTCCACTTCAACTTTTTCACACGTTCCGCTATATCCGCCATATTGGTCGCCGAGAATACATCTGTGTGCACTGGATTTTGCCTAAAATTCTTGAATTTAGCATCCATACGTCATAACTGGCAGTACGCATTGGTCGTATGCCTTATTTTTTAAGCACAACGGAATGTTGGATTTAAAAACAATGTTCATTCTTCCAAAAGCACTCCATTCCAGTTGCATTATTCGTTTTATTTATTTTTGTATTTTATGTATGTAGTAATATAAAAATCTTGCCAGCAGCTAAAGCAGCAGTCAAACACCACCAAGAAAAAATTTCAACCATATTGTAAATTGTACCACGAACTTTCGTCGACTAGTCCAAAAGCTCTATAGACCCACTATCTGTCCGTATTGAGCAATTTGCATCCACTTGAATCCACACATTCTTCTCAATTCATCAACCCGTCTTCCACTCGGTCTACCTTGCTTTCTTTCACATCCTCTCGGATACCATACCAGTATTTATCGCGTTCATCTGCCATCCATTCTTCTCGCTATGTGTCCACTTCAACTTTTTCACACGTTCCGCTATATCCGCCATTTTGGTCGCCGAGAATACATCTGTGTGCACTGGATTTTGCCTAACATTCTTGAATTTAGCATCCATACGTCATAACTGGCAGTACGCATTGGTCGTATTCCTTATTTTTTAAGCACAACGGAATGTTGGATTTAAAAACAATGTTCATTCTTCCAAAAGCACTCCATTCCAGTTGCATTATTCGTTTTATTTATTTTTGTATTTTTATGTATGTAGTAATATAAAAAATCTTGCCAGCAGCTAAAGCAGCAGTCAAACACCACCAAGAAAACATTTCAACCATATTGTAAATTGTACCACGAACTTTCGTCGACTAGTCCAAAAGCTCTATAGACCCACTATCTGTCCGTATTGAGCAATTTGCATCCACTTGAATCCACACATTCTTCTCAATTCATCAACCCGTCTTCCACTCGGTCTACCTTTGCTTTCTTTCACATCCTCTCGGATACCATACCAGTATTTATCGCGTTCATCTGCCATCCATTCTTCTCGCTATGTGTCCACTTCAACTTTTTCACACGTTCCGCTATATCCGCCATTTTGGTCGCCGAGAATACATCTGTGTGCACTGGATTTTGCCTAACATTCTTGAATTTAGCATCCATACGTCATAACTGGCAGTACGCATTGGTCGTATTCCTTATTTTTTAAGCACAACGGAATGTTGGATTTAAAAACAATGTTCATTCTTCCAAAAGCACTCCATTCCAGTTGCATTATTCGTTTTATTTATTTTTGTATTTTATGTATGTAGTAATATAAAAATCTTGCCAGCAGCTAAAGCAGCAGTCAAACACCACCAAGAAAACATTTCAACCATATTGTAAATTGTACCACGAACTTTCGTCGACTAGTCCAAAAGCTCTATAGACCCACTATCTGTCCGTATTGAGCAATTTGCATCCACTTGAATCCACACATTCTTCTCAATTCATCAACCCGTCTTCCACTCGGTCTACCTTGCTTTCTTTCACATCCTCTCGGATACCATACCAGTATTTATCGCGTTCATCTGCCATCCATTCTTCTCGCTATGTGTCCACTTCAACTTTTTCACACGTTCCGCTATATCCGCCATTTTGGTCGCCGAGAATACATCTGTGTGCACTGGATTTTGCCTAACATTCTTGAATTTAGCATCCATACGTCATAACTGGCAGTACGCATTGGTCGTATACCTTCTTTTTTTAGCACAGCGGAATGTTGGATTTAAAAACTAAGTCCATTCTTCCAAAAGCACTCCATCCTGGTTTAATTTCTTCTTCTTTACATCCGGACATATTCACCAATTGTCCCAGGGAGTCTACATACATATATAGTTGTTTAAAACATTCAATTGAACCAATCTCGTATTGTATTCAACTTGAAATTCAACAGACACACAGACAGGGGATGTAAATATGATCCAACATCGTGTTAAATTAATTAATTTCAAGCACAAATAAAAATATACATAAACGAATCCAACAACTTGTTCGTTTAAACCGGTGACAAAATAAACACCGTTCAATTAATGGAATTGGTTAAAACGAATGCACAGCTCGCCGTTAATTAGTTGTACATTTTTGTACCTATGTACATATGTACATACATGGAAAATAAAACGGCAACAAAAAAATAATACAATTGCAAAGGTCTCCAAGGCATTTACGTGCACTTTCTACGTAAGAAAGGTGTTTCCGTCGAAGGAAAAAGATGTCGACAACGTTTACATACATATGTACATTATAATGAGACGCCTTTAAAATAGTAGGAATTTCTACTGAAAAGTCAAAAGATTATACACTGTACGAAGTTGAAATGTTCAAAAAACTTTCCCCTATTTTCGAATGCGGTCGTAAATCAAATAATATTCGACCAATTCGGCTTTAGGCCGCACCCAGGGCTGCTTGACCTCACAGTACGACCCGTTAATGGTATAGAATTCATTTGGAAACGACGTACAATTACGTACTGCCGACCGAGATGATAAATGATGTTGAGAAACAGTGTAAGTATACGCGTATTTTTTTTCTGTATGTGTTATCACGCCATATTTCAATAAGCACATGTCCGGAAAAAATGTCTAAACATAAATGTATTAAAATTTTCAGTCTAAAAGTGGCGGATCTCTTTTCGCTGACAGTTTGTTCCTTATATGTCATCATGATTATTTTCAGCCGTTCACCATCCACTGCTGGATGAAGGCCTCTCCAATCCTGATCCATTCCTGTATGTCTTAAGCAATCTGCGTCCACACATTCTTCTCAATTCACCAGCCCATCGTCCACTCGGTCTACCTTGTTTTCTTTCACATCCTCTCGGATACCAATCCAGTACTTTTTCACACTTTTTCACGTATTCCTCTTACGATCTCTTCTCGTTATACCGAGCATACACCATTCCATGCTTCTCTGTGTGCATTGGATCTTAAGTACATCAAGTTTCACATCCATACGTCATAACTGGCATTGGTCGTATGCCATATTTTTTAAACATAGCGGAATTTTGGATTTAGAAACTATGTTCATTCTTCCAAAAGCACTGCATCCTAGTTTTATTCTTCGTTTTATTTCTTCTTTAGATCCGAACATATTCACCAATCGCCCTAGGTATAAATAACTATCAACTATGTCTATAATATGATTATATACATTCCTTCATATTGCCTATAAATGTGTTTATATCTCATTGAATTTTTAAAGCTCTTTCAACATCAAGGTTTATATTTATCAACATATTTACCAGTTTTCTATGTAGCTTATTCAATAACTTCGCTCACATTCGTAGCAGTAAATAAATCTGGTACTTGAGAATAACCGATAGATTTGTTTTAGATTTTAGGACTGCAGACCATGTTAACTATGTAGATCTTAGTTATTTCATCTTTGCCCAATAATTCCTCAAGATTACTCAAATCTTGAAAATCGGCTCCTAATGAATTCAACATGCTTATAATATGATCAATTTCTTTCTCTCTTGGTGGAATATATGTAATGACTTACAGGATCTGGATACTCTCATTATGAATCCTCAAACTCCTATAAGCCTTACTGACAGCTGCATCAATGTAGGAATTAAAAGGCAATTTACTATCTATGTACATAATATGACACCAAACTTAACTTTCAATACTCGCTAAAAGTTAGCCATACGCCCAAAAGCCACGTTACACATTTCAAGTTATTGGATGGGTTGCTTTGTCTGTTAATACACTGTAGTTCTCAGTGATATCTATAGCGTATTTTAGAATCAATCGTACATACAAGGTTCATTTCCTGGAAATGCTATTTAAGTTAGGGACCCTATTCGGTGCCCCCACGTAGAGTCGACAATCACGCCGACAACAGTATCGAAACGTTGCGTTGGATTAGATGGATATATATGTATGTACATAGATAGATGAGAAGATAGGAGTTATTGGCGCGATCGAGTTGGCGACCCCTGACCCCGGACCACGCGGCTTTTCTCATGGCAACATGGCTGGAGGTCAGTGATCACTGAACTTGAACAGCAGACTCAAAGTCTCAAAGGCACCCATTACGGTTAGCTTTAGACACAATGGTAAGATAGGCATGCAAAGTACCCCTCGTTACCGACACGACAATGATATCTACGCTTTGGCTTCAAAGGGACCACCGTCACAATGACTCGTTACGGAAAATCCCGGTTAAGCCCCCTCACAAACCTGAGCGGTATCGCTGCGTCAAGTTGACGTCGTCTATCGTCGTTGATTCGCACCGATGCGAATTATATCGGTGCGAATGCGGCACGACGATAGGGGGGCGTCAGTCTGACGCGGCGAATACCGTTCAGGTTTGTGAGGGCCTTTACTGAATTTTTAACACGATTTAGCATTCGACAGACAGTCGGGCATAAATATACATAGATAGATCTAAAAAACATACACATATTGTATGTACCTACATGAAAGCCCGACAGACAGACTTTTGAATATCAACGGACGTGTTTGACGTAATTTAGCAGAGTCGCGAACCTACTGAGGATGAATATTTTCAAATTGTATGAGGCCTCCCATTGCCGGTGTTGCCGGTGAACGCGTTACCGCTAACTCAACCAATCTGGTGAACATGGGTTCAAATCCCACTCGCGACGTTCGTGTTTATACAATTAAATTTGAATTTCAGCCTTTATCGAGGCGAGCGTTATCAGCACACGGACAGACAGACAGACCGACGGAATTGGGCTATTATATATATATATATAACTAGTGTAAGCCCGTTGAATATCAACGCCCGCTGAATTTTAAATATCGTAAAGCGATTTTTTAATAGAGATCCCTACTAATTGATCGAAAAAACCAAAACAATAAAAAATTGTTTTTATAGCACCATCTATGTATTATAGCAATCCCCACTGATTGAACGCTTTCGATACCCACTCAAAAAAACTATTTATATTATAATTATTAATTATTATATATATATAATAATTATAATTTTGTAAGTGATTTTGTAAAAATCAAAAAAAAAAAAAAAAATTATAGTTTCTATAGTGCCATCTATGTATTATTAGCAGAATCACGATCCCTTTTGTAAATAAAGCCGAGTCACGATATGCTAAAAAAAAAAGGACTAAACCGACCAAGGGCGATAGAGTATAGCGTTAGCGTGATGACTCTCGAGCCTAAGGTCGTGGGTTCGATCCCCCACTCGTTCTAGTGGTTTTTTAATAATTTTTCCTCAGCGAGCGTTATCAGCAGACAGGCAGACAGACAGACAGACAGACGGATTTCGGCTATTATATATATAATACTCTTTAGTATGTATACATAAAAGGCCAAATAAGCAGACAAAAAAATACAAATAGGCAGACAGACAAACTAATAGACAGAGATATAGGTATGTACATACATACGTAAATAAACTTTAAGCTTATATATACATACAGCCAAACAGACAGCCAGAAAGACAAACACACATAGGTACAAAAAGACATATTGTATATGTATGTATGTATGTATGTATGTAGGTACAATAATGATTTTTTAGTTGATCAAAATCTGATTTAAAATTTTCAATTTTTTCATAAACATCTACATATGTATATAAACGAGCATTAGATACATACATATGTATATGTCTTTAAGTAAATTAATTAATCGACAAATATCTATACGCCATTATTATTTCTAATGTTAATCGGAAGTCGTAGCGAATTTCAAGCGTAGATTGATTTTATTACGATCGATTCTAATCGCATATAAAATAATCTCATCGAAAAATCGAATGTATGTACATACATACATATGTATGTAGGTGTACGTGGTAACCAAATCGAAGTTGGATGAAAAAAATCAATATGCATACATAAATAATAGCAATTTTATTACAAAGGCGTATCGAAAGTTGGGTCGAATTCTGACTACCGATTAAAAGTTCTTGGAATATTAATTTTCAATTTAAACTATTCACACATGAATTTCATGCACACCTATTACATAATATAATATGTTTTTGCGTATAAATGAGGATCATTCTATAAGTAACGGTTATGTTTGTTTATCTTTATATCGTTTTATACTAACGGACCACGGGCGTAACAATTGAAGTAATTTTGACTCTTTTATTGTGTGTAGGTATTAGTATAACTATAAACTCTTGTAATAGTTCCATATAAATTGTAAAAAGACTGTCAAGTGTCAAGTGACTGTCAAGACAGTACCAATTTCAATCAAAAATATCTTTCAAATTACAAAACTTAAGACGTAGTAATAAGAATAAAAAGAAATTAATGCATAACCTTCTTGGAATAATTTAAATAAAACAAAACATTAAAATTTTTCCTCATGTACAGAGTAAATGCAGAATATCTTCGTCACATACGTAACTTTTTTATATAGGTAAGAGCATCTATCGTGGGTATATATTTTCCAATTTGGGTACAATGCGATGACTCGTGCTACGTAGCTACCTACATACGATGATTGATGAAAATTAGATCCATTGCTGACGATGCATGACCAGCGCTTCCAAAACGGTTTGCGGTCATATATATAATTATTATTATCCTATCAGTGACTTCGGGTCATGCACGATCGCAATTCCGACCGCAAACTCTGACCACAAACGAGAGCGTTTTCAAATCAAACAACCGCTTTTCAAACATATCACTTCGCCTATGTGCTCAACGTTAAGTTGTCAACTACTATTTCAACGTTCGACGTGTCGTTGGAGACGTGACGTTGTCTCATTACACGACGAACGACACTAGAATGTATAAATGACTTACGTATTTGTAATTCAATATACCAGACTACCTACTTACATACGTAGAAAAAAATCGTTTATTTTTGGCTGTGTTAACTTTTCGAATCGTATTTGGCGAATCTACCGAACACAATGTGCAATATTAATTAATAAATTTTCAATAGTTCCATAGGTATAGTTTTCTCTAACACGTGAAATAAAAATCGAACTCCATTTGAATACACATTGAAACATCATTTTGATCACATTAAACGATGAATATTATGATCACACTCAATATTAAATCGTTTTAAAAATAATACATATAAAATAATAAAAACTAGATATGTAATATTATAATCATACATTGGAGACTTGAACGAGTGGGGAAGACTGAAACCCAAATATAATAAAAATTGAATAATTAAATTTCATTCGCTTATTGAAGACTTGAATGAACGGCGAGTGTTGAAACCCAAGCCCAAAGTTAATTAGTAGTTATTGAAATGGCACGGATATTCAAACTTTTTTCTTATTTCATCATCATCAACATCATCATCATTTTCAGCCGTTCACCACCCACTGCTGGATGAAGGTTTCTCCAATCCTCTTCCATTCCTGTCTGTCTTGAGCAATCTTCATTCACTTGACGACACACATTCTTCTCAATTAATCAGCCCATCTTCCACTTAGTCTACCTTGCTTTCTTTCACATCCTCTCGGATACCATTGCAGTATTTCTCGCGTCCATTTGCGACACATTTTTCTCGCTATGTGTCAATTTGGTCATACTTCTTACCCATGTATACCTCTTACGATCTATTGTTGTTATACCAAGCATACACTGGATCTTTCGTAACATTCTTGAATTTAGCATCCACGTTTCACATCCATACGTCATAACTGGCAGTACGCATTGGTCGTACGCCTTCTTTTTTTAGCGTAGCGGAATGTTGGATTAAAAAACGACGTTCATTCTTCCAAAAGCACCCCATGCTAGTTTCATTCTTCGTTTTATTTCTTCTTCTTTACATCCGGTCATATTCTATTTAACAAAATAAATTATTTCTTTTGTTCAAATTGCTTGGTTTGAATTTGCGGTTTGCAAAACTATTTACAAACAATATGACGCTTTATTTTAACGAGCTTTCAAATTTAAACCGTATGATCCGTCAATTTTGACGGTACGATGCGTTACAATTATATCGCGGCAAAAAATGGCACGTAACTTAGATATTATTCTTAAAATAAAACGCCACACTTTTAATAATGAGTTTAATATGCGAACGAGATTGATGAACGCAAACGTACACTTTTGACCCGTTCTCGCCTTTCAGCTAATGATCGCGCGTCAAAAATGTCGACTCGCATATTAAAAACACATTCCTGTGCGCGTCGAAAGAACAAAAATCGATTAAAGGGGACCCCCTCATATATACATAAATTCGCATGTATTTTTATGTACCTATACATATATGTATGTATACGACACACATGTGTAGTTTTTCGCTTTTGACATTTTACTCAACTAATTGACAGTGAATGGCAATGTTTATCGCAACGCAATACATCGCGTGTTTATTCTACATATGTACATGAGTAAGTAATAAGTTATCCACTTATACTTCAGCATGGATGATTAGACAAGTAAGATTTATGATATGTGTTTAAATGGATCGAGAGAAGCCGGTCGTGATCCGATTACGCGTTTACAAATTGTTGGGAAGATCTGACATGCACTTGCAAGTTAAAACTAAAACTCAACGTATGTATGTAGGTGCATAAAACTGCGATTCCATTCTTAATGATATTTTTTATCGGTAAATTGTGGAATTTCAAGGTTGTACACGGTTGGGGCAAAGCTGACTGACACATTTTAAAACGTTCTTCTGTTGAATGGTTGTTTTGACTGCATATTATTATATATATAATAGCCGAAATCCGTCTGTCTGTCTGTCTGTCTGTCTCTCTGCCTGTCTGCTGATAACGCTCGCTGAGGAAAAATTTTTAAAAAACCACCAGAACGAGTGAACCCATCAGCATCAGGCTCGAGTTACTCGCACTGATGCTATTCGCTATTGCCCGTGGTAGATTTTGTCCTTTTTTTTAAACATTACCTATAGTTAAAATAAATAGGGAATGAGGAAAAATAATTAAATAATTAAAAAACCAGAATGAGTGGGGTTCCAACCCGGGACGACAGGTCGGTAGTTATGAACGCTAACGCATCAGCCACGGCCTATTGCAATATTATGCAATCTATGCAATATTAATATTATTTTTCAATACGGGTGATGAGAACGCTCCGTTGATATTCAACGGGCTTACACTATGTAGTTATATATATAATAGTCGAAATCCGTCTGTCTGCTGATAACGCTCGCCGACGTAAATGATTAAAAACCAGAACGTCGTGCGAGTGGGATTTGAACCCGGTATCACCAGGTTGGGAGGAATCGTGCTTACACTATCTTCCAAACGGGGCGATGACGTACGTGCTATAATCGGCCAATATTAATTATTTAAATGTTCGCGACTTTGCTAAATTGTTACGTTTTTGTATTAAAAAGCGCCATCTACACAACTATTAAATTTAATATTATTTTTCAGTATGGGTGACGAGAAACCGCTCCGTTGATATTCAACGGGCTTACACTAGTTATATATATAATAGCTATTCCGTATGTCTGTCTGTCTGCTGATAACGCTCGCATCGGTAAATAATTAAAAAACCAGAACGTCGCACGAGTGGGATTTGAACCCGATATCACTGATTCGGAAGAGAGCGCTTACGCGGCGAGCCAAACCAGATGATAATAGGCACGCTTCAACGTGACTATTTAATATGAAAAATAGGCTCGCGACTTTGCTAAATTTTTACGTTGTTGTATTATAACGCGCCATATATGTAGATTCAATTTAGTATTATTTTTCAGCACGGGTGATGAGAACGCTCCGTCGATATTCAACGGGCTTACATTAGTAATATATATATATATATATATATAATAGCTCTATTTCGTGTGTCTGTCTGCTGATAACGCTCGCTGAGGTAAATAATTAAAAGACACGAACCGTCCAATACAAAAGATCCAACGCCAATAATGCGAGATCTCCTATATTTGAACATATAAATCTTTATAGTAGGATCGCGACTTTGCTAAATTGTTACGTATATTATAACGCGCCATCTATGCAACAACTATAAAAACTATTAAATACACATATACTCACACACACAAGCATCCGTTGATATTCAACGGATTTGTTGTCATTTTGATTGTATTGATCACAATACATAGAGAGGTTCGTGACATCAATGTTGACTTGACGATTTTAAACATCGTGCTACAAAATTCACGGTTGAATCATTATTACGAGAGCTTTATGGTTATCTGTATAGGTATATTAAATGAGTGGAACTTTAGAACCGTAGGCTATAATCTGGAAAGTCAAAATTTCGACAAGATATGCCCGACAATCAAAATCTTGAAAATGTTATGATAGTCTACTTTTACGTTTACGCGTTGTGTAAACACGTATGTACATACAATGACCAAATCAAGTTTATATTGATATTGTGACCTTAATTTGTATGCTAGATGCATGTGTGTGTGCACTTGCTGGTTGGACAGCTTCTTTAAATATTTGACCGACTTTGAACCACCAATCCAAATATAAACTTTCTTTAGCGATCGATGTTGTTGTTTTTTTTTTGACCATTCGAAGCACGAGCTCACGTACGATGGTGAAGTTAAAAAAAAAACAACACAACATTAGTTTACCCATTGCTCATTGGTGGATAATAATTAATGAATGGATGATGATTAAGCACGGTCATGTTTGCCGAAACGTTGACTAATCAAACCTAAATCTTAAATTCACTTTGATTATAATACCCGGCGTTACCCAGGTGAAAATCTGTGAACGGGTAATATTCTCTATTCTTCAATTGGAATCATTGAAAAACTTTGTATGGCAGCTACTCAAAAGAAAAATATTCTATTACATTCAAGTACCTACTATATGTACATATGTATGTATAACGCAGGATCATACATACATATTTATTTATTTATTACTTATTTCACGCCTAAAAAGGCTTTTATACAAATGGAGAAGATATCAATACAGGAGTAAAATATACATATAATTTAAATTATACTAAGAAGAGGAACTTCGTAAAAAAAACAACAGTTTAAACTTTACTAAATTAAGGTTATTGCAGAAATAGTCCAATAAATTCCCATACTTATTACCAGTCCCAATCAATAATTGGTACACGAATTACCTTCATCCACAAACAAAAATTGAGATCTTGTAAAACGTGTAGGAACTTTTAGTCGCAAAATCGACTCAACAAGAATAGGACAATCAATAAAAGAATTTACAACTCTAAAATTTAGTCTATTTTTTAAACTAGCCATGCATTGTAAAAAGTCTATACTTGTACAATATTTACATAGTCAGTTATTATTTAGTACTAGTGTGGAAAAATTGACTTGTAATTTTCCTTTTCTACTTTTGATTTGTTTTTTTTGTTATATTTTTTCAAAGTTTTTTTTTTTCAACCGGTTCCGTTCCCGGCAATTTATACGTCGTTAAATCTCTTGACCGGTCAGGATTTATCAGCGTATCGTTACAAATGAGCGTTTAGCTGGTACGGACACGCAACCGGTAACGGTCGTTTACATTCTCGAAGCGCGAGAAAAGTCGATGTCGTATGCGCGAGAGCGTTTTGCTTTTTTTTTTTCCCGATTCGGAATAGGATAAATCAATCAAAGTGACAACGCAATAATAATAGGGATAGCGATCGCGTTGATGTATGCGATGAAATTAAAACAAAACGCATACAACACACTTTTGATTGTGAATGTGACGCGTGACGTACAGGTCGCGTAGCCAGAGTTGAGGCGAACCACACACACACACTCGCACACAATTATGACGCATGGACACTCACAACCAATTATGACGTATGGATGTGAAACTTGGACGCTACATTCAAGAATGTTACGTAAGATCCAGTGCACACAGCAATGCTCGGTATAACAAGAAGAAATCGTAAGAGGAATACATGGGTATACATAGTATGACCAAGGTGGCAGATATGTATAGCAGAACGTGTGAAAAAGTTGAAGTGGACACATAGCTAGAAGAACGCAAGTAATATTGGAATGGTATCCGAGAGGATGTGAAAGAAAGCAAGGTATAACAAGTGGACGATGGGGTGATGAATTGAGAAGAATTTGTGGAGTCAAATGGATGCAGATTGCTCAAGACAGACAGGAATTGAAGAGGATTGGAGAGGCCTTCATCCAGCAGTGGATGGTGAACGGCTGAAAATGACCACTACCACTGACAATAAATCATACAAAGAGCTCATTTAAAGTATGCTGTATTTTAATTGACCATTAAACCATGCAAAAATTTATTTATAAAAAAATTAACTAAACTATAGTTTGAAAGAAACTTTCAATTTATTTATGTAGTGGTAGTGTTTCAAAGAAATTTTTTGAAAGGTGTGATTTTTATCATTTACATGACGAACAACGCGTTGAGTACCACGAGCATCACTTAGCTCCAGGCCAAATGCCTTAATACCGTTCCTTTTAATGTACATATATACGTATCACTAATATATATCTATGTACACATTTTTTATTTAATTTCATAATTAAATCGATTTTTTTTTTTTGGCACGGTTTGTATGTAAAATTAAAGCGAGCCTTGAGCGATATAACTTACTCGAAAGTAATGTTGAAAAATACTTGTTATATTTTCCAACACACAAATAAACTAAAGTGAGCTGAAGATCAAAATTAAATTACATTTTTAACATTCGTATATCCGCATGGTGATATTCAGATGTAAATTTAAAGCTAATTAATAAAATAATCGACCATTTTCCGACACTTAACGAGAGCTTAATATATTGAACTTTACAACAGTCTAGTTTGACTTTTACGATCGACTACTAAAGTGTCGATCGAAACGTTTCGCATGATTTACTTTTATTATCACAACGTGCAGATATGCAATTTTATGCACACTGTGAAAAACGCTAATCTAAATCGAACAATTTTATTTATAAAAATAATAGTATAACGAATCATTCCTCTGATAGTATCAGACAGTAATATTTCCATTATAGTGACATTTTTATTCAGCCAATAAAATCAACTGGCAATAGCATTATTTTAACACCCGAGGCGAAAGGGTTTATAGCTTTTGAATCGTATCAATGTAACTAATGTCGAGTTATCATAACGGTCACTTATTTACACTCAACTTCTAACTAGTTTTAGACGCGTGTTTTTTTTATGTTTTATATTGCTCGTATATTTTATATGATAGCACACATAAATAACCTAATTTTAGACTGTTAAATAATGCATGCATATTTGCATTTTGATCATTATTAATACTACTTCACGTCAGTAACATTTTTGCTTACTCAAATGTCTTGCCTTCAAAACAAGCTTTCCTAACATTATTTCTAAAAGAAATATCACCCATCTATTGCTGGATGAAAGGCTATCCAAAAATCTTCTATTCCTGTCTGTCTTGAGCAATCTGCATCCATTTGACTAAACACATTCTTCTAAATTCATTAACACATCGTCCACTCGGTCTACCGTGCTTCCTTTCACATCCTCTCGGATACCATTCCAGTATTTCTCGCGTCCGTCTGTAATTCATTCTTCTCTGCCACGGTTTTCACACATTCTGCTTTATTTGCCACTTTGGTCATGCTTCTTACCCATGTATTTCTCTTACGATCTCTTCTCGTTATACCGAGCATACATATGTGTGCATTTTTTTGATCTTACCTAACTTTCTTGAATTTAGCTTCCACGTTCCACATCCATACGTCATAACTGGCAGTACGCATTGGTCGTTTGCCTTATTTTTTAAGCATAGCTGAATGTTGCATTTAAAAAACTATGTTCATTCTTCCAAAAGCACTCTATCCTAGTTTCATTCCTTCTTCTTTACATCAACTATAATGACAGTGTATTCAATTCAACGGCGTATTCAGTGACTCAATTCATCAGCCCAGCTTCCACTCGGTCTATCTTGCTTTCTTTCACATCCTCTCGGATACCATTCCAGTATTTCTAGCGTCCATCTGCCATCCATTCTTCTCGCTATGTGTCCATTTCAACTTTTTCACACTTGGTCACGCTTCTCACCCATGTATTCCTCTGACGATCTCAAGTATTTATAATTATAATAAAAGTCATCCACTAAGAAAGAGTTTTGTGTTTAAATCTTCTTCAAATTTTGCGCGTTTGATACAGATGTGTGAGATTTTGAATTTCACAGTTGAACCGCTGTAAATCGATCAAAATTTAATCATTTACAAAAATATGTATAGGCACATCAATTTGCATTTTGAACAGCGCAAGCTTTTTGTGTGGGTGCATATTCATTTCATTTCCATTTATATGCTAAAATATGCAATGCGTATGCGCTTAAAACACAATACCGTACTTTGCATTTAATAACTACTGTTTCTGCATATGAATCGACGAGTATCTCATTACGCCGCACTTCTCAATCTTCAATATGAAACGAACGATAATGTGTACGAACATTTAAACAGCGTACATACAATCTGGCACAGTTTGAGAAACTCACATACGAAGGAAAGATATTTATTTCGCAATTAAACAGCGGCGTAAGGGCACTCTCCTAAAATGGTCGAACGTTTAGATAACAAACACACATTGAATTACTACGCAATTCTTGTATGTATGTATTCAATTTGCAGTTAAGATACCCGTTTTGTGTATAATTAACAATACTGTCATATTTACTCGTGTTTGAATAGAAAATAAGTTAAAAAAAACCACAGGTTCGACTCATATAGTGTGTCACGAACGAGGTTGACTTTCTCTGAGACCAGACGTTCGAGATTATAAAATAATAATAAAAAAAAAAAAAAAAAAGTAAGCCTCATACTCTCTCGTCTCGTAGCTTAGGTATGTAATTTATTCAAAAAGCACTCCTTTATTCAAATGTCAATTGTTGAGTTGCAACAAAGACAGCGCGAAAGCTCAAACGCAAATTCAATACAATATATTGTGGCAAATGGACATTTTGAACGTGTATACATTGTATTGAAGAATGAAGCATACGTATAAAATAATATAATACATGTATGTATATAAAAAGAGACAGATGAACATTTCAAAATATCATTGGTTCATTTCCTATTGGAACCTACATATGTACATACATACATGTACTAATAACTGTACAGAAATTTGAGGCGTTTGCTTTGAAAGTGGAACGATTCCGTTAACATGTCTATAAACCGCTCGGTCAAACCTGGACCCGGTTTTACTCGAAATTGCAAATATTTTTTTCCTCAATTAAACCAACCTAACCTAATCAAACCTTATCCTAACCTAACATAACCTAATTGATATTGTCTGTATTATTCAATTGACTTACTTAATCTAACACAACTTAACCTTAGCCTTAACCAAATCTGGTTAATAGTGTATGTATTATTCAATTGACTCACATATCCTAACCTAACATAACTTTGCCTTAACCTCAGCCAAACCAAATTGATATTGTATATATTATTCAATTGACTAACTTAATCCAACATAGATAACTTAACCTTTACCTAAACCAAATCTGATTGATATTGTATGTATTATTCAATTGACTCACCTATTCTAACCTAACCTGACTTAACCTTAACGTTAACCAAACCAAATTGATATTGTATGTATTATTCAATTATTGACTCACCAATCCTAACCTAACCTAACATAACGTTAACCAAACCAAATTGATATTGTATGTATTATTCAATTGACTAAATTAATCTAACATAGATAACTTAACGTTAGCCTAAACCAAATCTGATTAATATTGTATGTATTATATTATTCAATTGACTCGGCTAACCTAACCTAACCAAACCAAATTGATATTGTATTTATGTATTATTCAATTTACTAACTTAATCTAACATATATAACTTAACCTTAGCCTAAATCAAATCTGATCGATATTGCATGTATTATTAAATTGACAAACGTCCAAACATTGACTTTGAACTGTTGATATCCTTTTATTGCTTAAATTCGACTATTAAAGTGATACTTCTGAGTCTGTAAATTTCAAAGCTTCTCGATTAAAAACTACATACGATACGTAACTCTGTTAAAAAAAATGTATTATCTTATTGTACTAAATTGAACAAACACTTTATAATAATAAATATAATACAACCTCGCCGATGCGGTTTAAATCCATTCGATTCGTCAAATTGTTTGTTCAATATAGCTTGACGATAAGAAAATCTATCGATTTCACGCCGAATTTTCCCCATTTTTACACGGCAATTCACCGTATAAAATTTGAATTTTCCGATCGAATCTCAGCCATGCAGATAAACCATGCGCGAACTCGTGTTTTGGCACTTGTTTTACATTTTGATTTACAATACCCACCTAAACGATATGAGGCTGTATATTCTGCGTATAAACGTTACCTCTCAGATGATCTTTTACGAGTTGCCGCCATTTTGTCCCGGGGCTAAGAACATGTTCTTTAATTAACGGAGTCATGTTTCCATTCGAATTTTAACGCGAACATTGCGCCTAATATACTACCGCGGTTGACTTTTAATAATTCCACGCGACGCCCCTGAATTATTCTTACACGACAAATGCTGTCGTCGTATGTTAAACTGATTCTTTGGTTTTATCAATTAAGAAAATAAAATTGCCCCAAAAGAATTTTCAAAAATCGCATACATTTACAGTAGCAAAATCAAACTGCAAATTTTACAACTAACACTAATAATTATTCTAAAAAGCCATTAAAATAGATAATAACAAAAAAAAGTGAACAAATTCATGTTATAGTTGATGTTTTGATCTAAAAATACGCAAACGTTCATTTGTACGCGCGAACGAACGCTAACCTCTTACAAAGCAATTTAAACAAAAATTGATTCTAAAATACGTTAAAAATTACAAAATAAATACTACAAGTGGATATTAATTTAATGAAAAAAACAAATACATATTTTACTTAAAAAAAAAAAATATAACGTTACAAATGATGCGATTATTGTTAACTTTTCATTGTGTATAAAAATTGATTTGTTCTCGATTCGGACATTGAATTTTTGCAAATTCATTCGAAATGATTATTCGCCTGTTATTTATTGTTCGAAGTTCGGTTATAACGATATGATTTTTAACGGTTGTTTACGCCTTTTTTCCTTTGTTGCGAAAGTTGGATAGTTGATAATTGCCATTTTACAGTTGGATCACATTTCGTATGACTGCCATATGTGCATTGAAATTAAACTCGTGACTTAAAAATTGTACGATTCGATTCAAAAACGACCAATGTAATGCAAAAAGTCTGTACCTATGTACATAGTTGTACCTACCTACTAAAAAATTTGATATATGTACATATGTTCTAAAAAATAAAGTTATAAAGTCATACTGGATTACGTGTATGAATGCAAAAATAAGTAAACCGTTACATTGATTTAATTTACTGATGTAATCATCATTTTCAGCCGTTCAACATCCACTGCTGGATGAAAGCCTCTCCAATCCTCATCCATTCCTGTCTGTCTTGAGCAATCTGCATCCACTTGACTAAACACATTCTTCTCAATTCATTAGCCCATCGTCCACTCGGTCTACCTTGCTTTCTTTCACATCCTCTCGGATACTATTCCAGTATTTCTCGCGTCCATCTGCTTATACATTCTTTTCGCTCTGTCTCCACTTCAATTTTTTCACACGTTCTGCTACATATACATATCTGCCACTTTGGTCATACTTTTCGTTATACCGAGCATACATCTGTGTGCACTGGATTCTTGAATTTAGCATCCACGTTTCACATCCATACGTCATAACTGGCAGTACGCATTGGTCGTATGCCTTCTTCTTCCAAAAGCACTCCTAGTTTCCATCCTAGTTTCATTCTTCTTCTTTACAACCAGTCACATTCACCAACTGTTCTAGGTATAAATAACTATCAACTACATATACTGATGGAAAATGAATTAAAAATATGCGTGTGAGAAATAAATAGTATCAATGTCTGAAAAGTCGATAAAAATGTATGTGAAATCGAAACGATTGAGTTGTAATGAATCATCTAGCGATTGCGAAGCGGGGAAAAAATTCCGAATGGCTCGCAGCTTTTTACATCGAGCTATTTATTTATGTATTTTTTATTGACGATAAACAATTCGTCCAGAAGTCGTTTCTAACCAGATTTTTCAGGCGATCACTCAAAAGCTTCGAACGCGTATCTAGCAGCTTATATATGTATATATGTATGTAGTTATTCATCGTTAGCTCGTAGGTATACCAACGTACATACATAGGTAGGTACGTGCATTAAAAATCGATTACGAATCTGGTTCGAAATTGCCATGGTCTTTATTGCCGGATATTGAGAGAGACGACGACGACTCAACGTGGTGTATAATAATATATAATTTCACAGCGTTCGAATGAAGCTATTTGACATTCAATAATCATATCATGCCGAAAAGAAAACATCATTATCCTGTCATCGAAAAGCTTTGAATCGGCCAACGGACGAATGATGACCGGGGCGTTGACGAATCTCGCAAAGTGAACCTTCCAATTCAAAGTCTGTGAATAGTGTTATTATAAATTAACAAAAAAATATGTATATTTACTCGCACGATGCGTCTAATGTTTGATTACATAAATGTATAATTTGATTTGCATAAAAATATAAAACAAACAACATTTGCATCGTTCGAATGCGGTTTTAGAACGTAATCATATCTACGTATATAAAGGATATTGCTCAATATAAAATGGACTCATATTAAAACTAAAGTCAAAGGTGCAAAGTTCAAAGCGTCGCAAAGAATTCAAATATTGTACGATTTGTTTGAATTTATTTTCATATTAACGATTTTTACATTCAATTATAGATTGATTAGTAAAAATTAATTTATAATTGAAATTTTATATCAAAGTAATTAAAATCCAAAACTGTAATTCTAATAGGATGTAGAGTTCGAGCGTTAAAAGTCAAAAGTACATAGTTTAATGTATATAAAATGGTTCCTTTGTAAAGATTTATATATATGGAAGAATGAACGGCAGATGGACGCTAGAAATACTGGAATGGTATACGAGAGGATGTGAAAGAAAGCAAAGTAGACTGAGTGGACGGTGGGCTGATGAATTGAGTCACTGAATTAACTGTTGAATTGAATACACCGTCATTATAGTTGATAGTTATTTATACCTAGGACAATTGGTGAATATGACCGGATGTAATAAGAAGAAGAAATAAAACGAAGAATGAAACTAGGATGTAGTGCTTTTGGAACATTTTTTTGAACAGTTTTTAAATCCAACATTCCGCTATGGTTAAAAAATAAGGCATACGACCAATGCGTACTGCCAGTTATGACGTATGGATGTAAAACGTGGATGCTAAATTCAAGAATGTTACGAAAGATCCAGTTTATGCTTGGTATAACAATAATAGATTGTAAGAGGAATACTTGGGTAAGCAGTACCTATGACCAAAGTGGCAGATATAGCAGAACGTGTGAAAAAGTTGAAGTGGACACATAGCGAGATGAATGCATGGCAGATGGACGCGAGAAATACTGGAATGGTATCCGAGAGGATGTGAAAGAAAGCAAGGTAGACTGAGTGGAAGATGGGCTGATGAATTGAGAATAATGTGTGGAGTCAAGTGGATGCAGATTGCTCAAGACAGACAGGAATGGAATTAGAGGATTTGAGAGGCCTTCATCCAGCAGTGGATGGTGAACGGCTGAAAATGATGATGATATACATATATTATAATGAATTTAATAGTAAAAATTAATGTATATTTAAAATTTTATATCAAAATGTAAATTTTAGCCACCGAATGCATAAATTCACTTTTGAATAAAACGTATATTTTGATATTAAAATTTGATCGTTAATTAATTTTAACATTTTATTAATGTAATTAAATAAATAAGGATTCAAAATAAAATAAATTTAAATACAAGTGAACAATATTTGAATATTTAGCAATGCTTTAAAGTTTGAGCGTTCAAATTCAACGTTGCACTGTGGAACGCGATACTTGTCGAGTTGTTCTAAGCGTTATACTTAAATTAAATTAAAAATTCGATACATTCCGGATACGAATTAGATCCAAAACTAATTACAAATACGATAAAACATTGATTAAACCAAATCGTACGCTCGTTTAATATCGAAAACAACGAACACAATCGCAATGTCTCGATTACTCGCACGGTAATCAAGATACGTATTATATGTACATATGTATGTATGTATATATCTTTCTCATCACTCATACGAGTTCATTTCTTACATTAACACGTTGCAGGCCATGTTTCCGTATTGCATTAAACAAAAACAAAACCAAAATAAAATTGCATATTTAATACGAAAACGAATGATGATGGTGAGAATACGCGTGTCGGTTTATATAGAGTCATTAAAGTAACACATACTCAATTTACAAAGCGAACGGTTCACTATCGATACTGTTAATTGACGATTCATAAAATACGCTTACGATATCGTATATACATATAAGGCATTATGCGCCACAGATACCTAATTGACTCTAATTAACATTCTCGTCTTTATTTTGTTGTTTGGTTTTTTTTTATTTATTTTGGTTTTAATACTTCCGTCTAATGTGTTTCGATCGATTGAAATAATCGTAAATTAATTCCGGATGAGATAATTTGAAATTGTTTTTGATTTACGAACATCGCGTTGAGCTATTACACTGTTTAACAACATATAATGTAAGTCGTCTGATATACTTTAACTGCTGAACACGAATATAGTTATAAAAAAAATACTAGACACCCATTGTTTCTTGAATATAGGCATTTGTAAGACATCGTTTGTTTACAAAGCTCTAATTTTTAACTATTAATTAGGTATTTATACTTAGGATAATTGGTGAATATGACCGGATGTAAAGAAGAAGAATGAAACTATGTAGGATGGAGTGCTTTCGGAAGAATGAACATAGTTTTTAAATCCAACATTCCGCTATGTTTAAAAAAGAAGGCATACAATCAATGCGTACTGCCAGTTATGACGTATGGATGCTAAATTCAAGAATGTTACGTAAAATCTAGTGCACACAGATGTATGCTCGGTATAACGAGAAGGGTTTGTAAAAATACTGGAATGGTATACGAGAGGATGTGAAAGAAAGCAAGGTAGACCGAGTGGAAGAGGGACTGATGAATTGAGAAGAATGTGTGGAATCAACTGGATGCAGTTTGTTCAAGACAGAGGAATGGAAAAGGATTGAAGAGGCCTTCATCCATCAGTAGATGGTAAACCCCTAAAATATGTATAAATGTACATTTTGTCTACTTTGATACTAAAATATCTTATTGATAAAGGGATCGTATCCCGATATGCGGAAAAAAATCGTAAGCGGTTATAAACGCATAAAACGTTCGTGTTCGTATTCCCGTTGTCCAGATTAACGTATCGCCTATCGTAATCGTAACGACCGCAAATTAATAAAATACATACCCACCAATAGGAGAGTATCGTACCTATGTACATATCGTAATAAAAAGCTATCAATTTCGAAGGATCGACCCGTGAATAAATTACGATAACGATCCTTATATATAAACAAACGCGGCACGAAGAGCGGTAGTACAAAATACAAGTAAAATTAATTAAATAAACATTAAAGTTGTACCCATATCATGTACGACACTTTTGTTGTGAGTTAAAATTTTGTACCTAAACAATTTTTTGGATGAATTTTATAATAATTATAAGCACTTACCTACTCTTTATTTTTTTTAAAAAAACTGTTTTGCGAAAAGTTCTTTTGAATGGAAGATATTTGAGGAAACAAAAAAAGCGTTACCGATGCAATTAATTAAGTCGTGCATTTCAGTACCAATTTTAATCACAGATATCTTTCAAAGTAGAGAACTTAAGCCATTGTTATAAAAACAGTTAAACACACAATGTTCTGGAGATAATTCAAATAAATCAAAACATAACAATTTGTATGTTTAAAGTAAATGCAGAAGATCTTCATCAAACATACAATTTTCACAACAATTCATTGAAATACGATTGTCAAAAAGACTGGCCAGTAGGTGTCAGTGCTACTAATGTTAAACAAAAATAAGTCCCATATGAAAATAAAACACTGGAGTAATTATAAATAAAATAATAATCAATTTAAATATATTAAAATGGAATTTTGAATGAAAAAAAAAAAAAATTCGTGGTTTCGTTTGCGTGAAATTTGATTTTTTGGGTTTCAATCTTGCTCGCGCGTTGAAGTTTCCAAAAATATAATTTTCGCTTTAATGAATCTTTTTGTACGCATAATAATATACATACATACATAATGCGAACATATTATTTAAATGTATGTACAGACAAAGAAAATTACGATTCATTCGATTCGGTCGCGTTCGAAAATGTAATTTTAATTGCGCAAAAAAATGCATTAACATTAAGCGAAATTAACAGCACAAAGCTTACGGCTTAATATTTGAATTACCTACGTACTCTGTTTAATTGCGAAGATTTCATTGAACCGAGAGGGTTTTCGACGCGTTTTCAGGTGACTCGAAACAAATTCGCGACATAGAACTCGTTTTGGCGACGATTTTTTGATCATATTCGACGGTAAACGGAGCAGATGTTCACCAGGACAAAAGACAAAGTCAATAACCGCGCCCTCGTGTCGAGTTCAATGTCGCCGGTCTTATTTACAGCATCAGTGGCGTATGCTTGACTGCAACAGATGAACTTCATTGTCGATGCAGAGTATTCAAAAGTCGATTTTAATACTCGACTCGGCAGATCCCGCTGAGATTCCGAACACGGTTGAATAATAAATACGTAGGTATACATACGTTTCGAGTGCGTTGATTTAGAATCATTCTATAGGTAGCACAGTGTGTTGTAGATGTTAAAAAATTAAAACGCATTGAGTAGGTGTTGAATTTCGAAACAAAGGGTCCTTTATTTTTGAAAATCCGGCTCACGTTCTGGTTTTAATGTTCCATGTTGAACGGTTGCGTCCGTTTTCGCTCACGATCCTCACGAACTTCGATCCTTGGCCCAAAGGCCGTATTGTCACGGCATGAACCGTGCTTTTAAAATCCTTGAAAGACAACAATCGATTTTAAAATTCGAGGAAAAATAAGCAAAAGAAACCACACTTACAGCGGCTAAAGGGCACTTGAAAGATATTTTTGTACGAGTGGGTATATTATATATTTAGGAGAATGTTTACGTGGTCGGTATTTCTTTAATCAAACGGACAGTAAAAATGATAAAAGATCATCAAACTGACCATCTATACACAGTACTGATCCAAAGCGATAAATATGGTTTTAAAATAGCGAAAAATTATCTACTGATGAATATATCATCATTTTCAGCCGTTCACCATTAATTTCTTAAAGAAGGCCTATCCAATCCTCTTCCATTCCTGTCTGTCTTAAACTATCTGCATCCACTTGACTCCACACATTCTTCTCAATTCATCAGCCCATCGTCCTCTTGGTCTACCTTGCTTTCTTTCACATCATCTCGGATACCATTACAGTATTACTTGCGTCCATCTGCCATCCATTCTTCTCGCTATGTGTTTTTTACACATTCTGCTATATCTGCCACTTTAGTCATACTTCTTACCGATGTATTCCTCTTACGATCTCTTCTTGTTATACCAAGCATACATCTTTCCATGCTTCTCTGTGTGCGCTGGATCTTGCGTATCATTCTTGAATTTAGCTGATTTAAATAAATAAATATTGAATCTTTGCTTTTGGCATTGTATAGGTACATACATATATCTGTATATAATTGTATACATAGGTACAATCTGCATCCACTAGACTCCATACATTCTTCTCAATTCATCAGCCCATCCTCCACTCGGTCTACCTTGCTTTCTTTCACATCCTCTCGGATACCATTCCAGTATTTCTCGCGTCCATCTGCCATACATTCATCTCGCTATGTATCCACTCCAACTTTTTCACACATATTGCTATGTTCGACACTGTGGTCATGCTTCTTACCCATGTATACCTCTTACGATCTCTTCTCGTTATACCGAGCATACATCTGTGTGCGCTGGATCTTACGTAACTTTCTTGAATTTGGCTTCCACGTTTCATATCCATACGTCATAACTGGCAGTACGCATTGGTCGTATGCCTTATTTTTTAAACATAGCGGAATGTTGGATTTAAAAACTATGTTCATTCTTCCAAAAGCACCCCAACCTAGTTTCATTACTTCTTCTTTACATCCGGTCATATTCACCAAATGTATATATATGTATGTACTATAATGACAATGTAAACATTTTTTTATTTAGATTGGATGATTCAAGTGTTACAATACCATAATTAAAAGATCAAATACATAATCATAGAGTAGGTGTGCTCTGAATCTTGCGTAACATTCTTGAATTTGGCTGATGTAAATAAATAAATATTGAATCTTGGCTTTTGGCGTTTTACATACGTACATAGGTAAGTACATATAAAATCATCAGTCCAACCAAAAAATCTAATTTTCCACTGTAACATAAAGGTCTTATGAATTGTTCTCTTCACTTTTTATATGTGATTTGGTTCAATTGTAACACTTTTGAATGCATTTATAGCAAACGAATAAAATTACATTTAATTTCAATTTCGGATAGTTTCAATTGATCCAGTATGGCCATTGTGTGTATTTTTTTCCATTTTATTAAATAAGTGTGCGCGATCTACATAATTGGCAATCGAACACTTACATATATCCAAAAGGCGATCGATCCATCTTAATTAGTATCAACATTCAATCGAAAAGATCGAAGAAAATCACACGATGAAAACGATCGATCATCGACAGCGAACCAACAGTGTGTAACGTACACACTCGTATACATACCTATAAACTATATGTATGTACGGTGAGTACTTAAGTGAAAATCGAGAATTATCTTGCGATAAGAGTCAAGATATTAATAGAGGCGGGGTCTTGAACACCGTGTAAAGTCTGTAAAAGAGCCACCGAGCCGACAAAACGGTAAAAAAGTCCTCGCAACCGTCGTGTTGCATACCGCGAACGCGACAATCCGTTCGAAAAATTGATTCGATTAATTAAAAACTCGTGTCCGGTCATATTCGCGAATGAATATTCATGACATGGTAACCGTTATGCATGTGGTCACATCTCTGTGGCTCGATTATAAAAGGGCCGATGTCAAATTGTGAACGGATTGAGTTTTATATCAATTTTATCCAGGTAAAGTGTGAAATCGTGCAAGTCATTCATTTTATAACCTATACAATGCATTTTAAAACTAGGACAATTGGTGAATATGACCTGATGTAAAAAAGAAGAAATGAAACTAGGATGGAGTGCTTTTCGATGAATGAACATAGTTTTAAAAATTGAACATTCCGCTATGCATAAAAAATAAGTCATACGACCAATGCGTACTGCCAGTTATGACGTATGGATGTGAAACGTGGAAGCTAAATTCAACAATGCAACGTAAAATCCAGTGCACAAATACACTATGACACTGTCAACGGACTGTTATGTTCGTTGGTATAACAGATGTATTCTCGGTATAACGAGATCGTAAGAGGAATACATGGGTAAGAAGCATGACCAAAGTGGCAGATATAGCAGAATGCGTGAAAAACTGGAATGGTATCCGAGAGGATGTGAAATAAAGCAAGGTAGACCGAGTGGACGATGGGCTGATGAATTGAGAAGAATGTGTGGAGTCTAGTGGATGCAGATTGCTCAAGACAGACAGGAATGGAAGAGGATTGGAGAGGCCTTTACCCAGCAGTGTATGGTAAACGGCTGAAAGTGATGATAATGCTTAAGAGCATATTTTATATATTGCATCTGATCAGCTGATGCTGAAGAATAATTTGAACTAACTAATCAAACCATAGTTTTTCATACGTATTTCCATTTTAATTTATGATGCGTAGTAAATTTTGCACTTTGTTTAACCATTTTTAACATTGTTTATAATGCGCGATTTCACACGTTGCCTGTAACATATGTAAGTTTATACTATACATATGTAGTGCATTTTGAACTGCAAATAGTAATTGAATTTAGTTTCTTTCGACAAACACGAGTCTGATTCAATGAAATAAAACGTCATTTTTAACTGAACTGAGTTACAAAATGTTTCAATGAGGCTTTTTGCACGATTCTTTGTAAAGTTGCAAAGCATAAATTTCCGACTTAAAGCGATTCAAAGTCGCCGATAAATTCACAGCTTAACAATTAACCGACGTATTCGTATTTCAAAAGACGCATTCAGAAATACATACATATAAGCTGTTCCTGTGAGAAGCGTAGTGATGATAATATGTGTACATTAACATACTTGTGTAGCGTTGAAGTGTTGTCGAACATGAACACGAACAAGTATCGCCAATTTTAATTGTTAATTGAATTCATTATAGATTATACAGTGCTTTCTAATCTTTTTGAAAGAAAATTCTAATAAAATTGGTTGGTACATTTTTAAAACTCAATATTTTATGGTACACTTGCATTACTACATAAAAGTGTGCGTGCTTGTTTAAATATTTGAAATTATGCTGGGGGTGTGAGAGAGACAGCTGCAAATCCTAAATTCATCATACCATACCATACTCAATATAAAACCATAACTGCAACCGGCCACTCGCGCCATACACAATACAATTGCTTCGCTAACTGTCGATCGCACTACGTACTATACAAACCATTGTTTAACAACAGTCATTTTGCTAGTACTCTGTTATAGAATATGAAGGATTGTAGTACCTATCTATACCTACCAGAGCTTCTCAAACTTTTATAAAAACACACGCATAAAACAACCGAATATTCTATACAAAATACAAAATAAAACTGTTGAAAAACCCTTTTTTTTTTTTACTTGAATACGAAAATTTGTAGAAAGTCGCGTGTTGGTCGCACCGTATTTGTTTATTTACACTCAGTCACGCCACTTAATTCATCGTTATCCCACACAATTCAAACAATCGTTTCGAACATGTACAACATATTAGTTGTACAGTTAGTAGCGACGCACAATATTCGATCGAATTTCCGATAAGCGAAACGAGAATGTTTTAATTTTTTATCACCATTTCAACCTTGACAAATTACTACCTAAAAATAATAATATACATCATTGGCTTGGCTTCTGAAAGGACCAATGTCAAGGTATCGTACACACGTACATACATACATATGTACATAATTCCAGATTCAGTAAAACAATAGGACTAGATGTACATATGTACATAGAGTCGGGCGAAACTATTTTAGTGAACTGAACTGACACTATGTGCTATGATTCGGATTTATCGAAACAAAAGTTTGTATGGCTAGTTGAAACAAAAATGTCCTATTGCATTCGAGCACCTACTCAATTAAACACGCAAGATCATATGAAGCACCCTAGTAAAGCTAATGCTGCGTACACACCGACGAACCGAACAGCGAACGACGAAGGGTTGCTTATTGTGTGAACGTTCATAAATCATCGGACGTTATTGTGTGAAGCGGTTCGGTTCGTCGGTGTGTACGCAGCATTAGACTCGATCGTTCAAACTGTACATGAATGTGTTGGGAACAAAAATACATACTTTACGAAACTGTGCATTGTACGCACATCCACGAAATGTTGCACACACAATGACGATGCGAAAAAAAATCGCTCAATGCACTCTCGACATTAGTGATTGACGCGTAAATTCACACTCATGTCTGTATGTATGTATGTATGTAACGGTTCTTTCAAAAAATTCGTCGAAACCAATTACGGCGACTTTCGAAATACGAGTATGTGTATGTATTGGCGTTGAAAGCGCGAAAGTGACGCGTTTCGATTTCGACGAAATTTTAAAAAACGATTCTCGTTTACTTGTCAGATAGCGTCAACGATACACTCAAAATTGAGGAAATGGGCCGTGATGAAATGTGTTAAATAAAAGATCAAATTAGAAAGCGGAACTTTTGAGCGCTGTGTGATTTTTCGTGTATAGAAAATGGTTCCTTTTAAAATTAACAGTTTTAGCGTAGAAACGTTGGACAACTTAATTTCATATCGAGTAACATACAGCTCATAATGTACAATATAAAATAAAATTAATTCCACATAATACAATAATAGATGAAATAAAACTAGGATGGAGTGCTTTTCGAAGAAAGAACATTCCGCCATGTTTAAAAAATAAGGCATACTACCAATACGTACTGCCAGTTATGACGTATGGATGTTAAACGTGGATGCTAAATTCAAGAAAGTTACGCAAGATCCAGTGCACACAGATGTATGCTCGGTATAATGAGAAGAGATCGCAAGAGGAATACGTGGGTAAGAAATATGACCAAAGTGGCAGATACCTAGAAGAATGGATGGCAGATGGACGCGAGAAATACTGGAATGGTATCCAAGAGGATGTGCAAGAAAGCAAGGTAGACTGAGTGGACGATGGGCTGATGAATTGAATAGAATGTGTGGAGTCAAATGGATGCAGATTGATCAAGACAGACAGGAATGGAAGAGGATTGGAGAGGTTTTCATCCAGCAGTGGATGGTGAACGGCTGAAAATAGTTAAAACAAAAAAACAAAAAAACAAAACATCAAAGCAAGAAAGAAACTTTACGAGCTATGGCTGGAAAGGAACTTGAGTAACGAAAATCTGAAGTAGTGTAAGGAATAGAGAAAAGGATCTAGTATATGTGCGGGATCTATGAATGAAGTAGTTTTGCGAATATTTAGTAAAACAAAGACTCAAATGAAGCAATGGAATACTTCTGACAGATCTAGGTGAACAATGGAGAAGGATCCTACTTAGTACGAGTAAGTAAGGGCTATCTGATAAATTATTTAATAGCTTAAATACAAAGCAGAGATCCTAAACCGCACAGGGACATAATCACGGAAATTGGAAGAAGAAGAAGAGGAAAGACGAAACCTAAAAATAGAGTACGCATGGAACTTCTAATTATTTTTTTCCAATTTAGTAATGAAATTAATCTTACAAAGTATAGATCCACCAGTATATCTTGACGTTGACAATCATTGGCGCTACATTCACAACATGACCACAAAATTAAACAAAAAAACTTCTTATTACTCAAATACTATTCATTGCAGAATGTTAAATCATTACTGTTAATTACTATTTCTCTTCAGAAACATTGCTCCACCAAAATGTTTGCAACAAAACTATTCATGGCCGTCGTATTTTTTGTTTAAATTTATCCTCTTCCTAGAACTGCAAAACTTTGCACACAATCGATCGGGCAAAATTGAAATAAAAAGCATATATAGACTCAAATCATAATTTTGAACAAATAATTATTAGATTTTAAGCCACAGACTTTACAACTTAAATTTTTGCATGTTTAAACACGCTCATACCTCGAAAACTAGAGCTTTTCAACAAATTTCATTGACATATTCGTGCCCGGCGGGCTATATCTAGTAAACAATAATGTTTTTTTTAATAAACATTCCATCCAAAAGCATATTTTATTACATTTGAGAAGCTGTGTTCGTTGTCGTGCACTCGAAGCAACTATCGCACCATCTGTGAGCTTTCGAACACGTCGTTAGATCAATTTCAAATTCATATTTTCAACATTTTATGCACATACGCTCTTCTGTACCTAACCGCCATTACAAAATGGTTTTTTCATAATTAGATATCGCTCGTTGAAAACGAAGTTCCGTAAGTCAAACATAAATGCAATTCAATTCTTATCACAACAACCGGAAAAAAAATGGTTGTTTCAGTTTTTTAATCACTTTTAACCCCTTAAGCGTTTTAACATATTACGCGCTAGGATAAAAACCAGGATATTTGTACCTTTGCAATTCTACAGTGTGCCGTATTATATGTATATGTTTCGAACCGGTTCGTTTCCAACGGCTTATTTGTAGAGTCACGTATGCATTTGAGTGTGTGTAACTATTATCGAACAATTGATAGGGTCCGCAACGGGTTAAAGTTGTAGAATCTCGCCAAGGATTCTACATAAGATGCTCGAGAATTCCATTCCATTATCGATCGAAGATCTACAAACTATTGTACATAGATCTTATAATTAAATCAATTGTACATACGTGATTTAGACTCTTCATTTGCACTAATGTACAATTCCCAAAATGGTCAGGCAAAGTGCAAAATGTACGGTTTTATTAATTGTAATTGAAATGTTAAAGTTTGAGAATGACTGTGTGGCAAAAATTGGCTCAAATTGTTCTTGTGATCAGTTTGGTGTGATAAAAACGATTGGGACAGCAAAATTCACTCATTTCATACTTTGCCTAAAACGCTTCGGCATTAAGAGACGTCTTCAGTTTTTTATTCGAATGTTACACCCGCATAATAAAAAGACTTGGTCCACTTTTGAAGTGAAACCAACCGTGAAAAATTTATATTAAAACGCGCCATCACAATAACAATGACCAAATTTTACGATTCGCACGAAAATTATTATACATAGTCGTGACATTTTCATTGTAGATTATAAATATTCGCATAAAAAATCGTGACACGCAAAAAAAGCAAATGAATTAATATATTCCTAATTGCTATCAATGCTATTTTATATTTTTATTACTATAGATATTTTCGTGAACGATTTTTATTTAATACCTATCGCTTATTACATATTATACGAACGGCTAATTTGTATTGATGTTGCATATTAATCTTATCTAAATTGCATCCATTATTTACACCCATTGTTCCCAAAACTACAGTTACGCGAACGTTCTTGTTGAATCCCACACCCAAAATGGTCTCAACTTTACGAAATATTATCGTTTTTATCTTCTTTCGGAAAGAAGTACATTCAAATCTAATCGCGTCTGAGAAATACAACGCTACATCAATTGACAAAGCATTTTATACAATATCTATATGCTATCCGAGTATATATGTACATATACTAGTGTAAGCCCGTTGAATATCAACGCCCGCTGAATTTTAAATATCGTAAAGCGCTCTTTTAATAGAGATCCCCACTAATTGATCGCACGGTTGTAAGTGACAAAAAAAAATAGTTTTTATAGTGCCATCTATGTATTATTAGCAGAGTCACGATCCCTTTTATAGGTAAAGCAGAGTCACGATCCCTTTTATAGGTAAAGCAGAGTCACGATCCCTTGTATAGGTAATGTTTAAAAAAAAAAGGACTAAATTGACCAAGGGCGATGGCGGATAGCATTAGTGTGAGTCCTCTCGAGCCTGGGGTCCTGGGTTGGATCCCGCACTCTTTCTGGTTTTTAATTATTTTTCCTCAGCGAGCGTTATCAGCAGACAGACGTATTTCGGCTATTATATATATAATCTCATCATCATCATCACTTTCAACCGTTTAAAATCCACTGCTGGATGAAGGCCTCTCAAATCCTCTTCAATTCCTGTCTGTCTTGAGCAATCTGCATCCACTTGACTCCACACATTATTCTCAATTCATCAGCCCATCGTTTACTCGGTCTACCTTGCTTGCTTTCACATCCTCTCGGATACCTACCATTCCAGTATTTATCGGTCACTTTGGTCATACTTCTTACCCATGTATTCCTCTTACGATCTCTTCTTGTTATACCAAGCACACATCTTTCCATGCTTCTCTGTGTGAACTGGATCTTACGTAGCATCATTAAATTTAGCATTCATGTTTCAAATGGCAGTACGCATTGGTCGTATGCCGTGTTTTTTAAGCATAGGGAAATTTTGTATTTAAAAACTATGTTCATTCTTCTATTTCTTCTTCTTTACATCCAGTCATATTCACCAATTGTCCTAGGTATAAATAACTATCAACTATCTCTACAATATCTCTACAATCTACTGTTTTTAAGCCTGCTTTCACACTTTCGTTGCTTAATTCTGTTAATCTATTTTGTAAGTCTACTGAGTTACATGAAGTTATCTATGTACTAAATTTTTATTTAAATTCTCCTAACCTTCGTGGCGAATCATAGCTCTGCTATTGCATTATATTACATACGCTTATAACTTACAACATTGAATGTAATAATTTTTCAACATACACATACGATCGAGACAACTATGAATTTGAACTATAAACTATAACTAGTTCGATTTCGCAACGATACAGAACAACTACGAAGCCATCTTTCAAGCCCAGAGTAACCGGTTAGCATCGATCGGGCAAATAATCCGCCGGATTCGAAACGTGCACCGTTTTTTTTTTTTTTTTGCCTCCACGCAAAATGTCACACATTGCCAGTGCAACGACTCAATCGTCGTTTTTCAAACCGTGTTTATTATTCAAGTGCCATTTTTTTTATTATGTATGTATATAGTAATACAAAACTGAAGCCAAGGTTGCCGATGAAGAAGATTTGAACTGATGCGGTCGTGCGTTGAGGAATGTAAGTGAGATAGAGTTAGAGAGAGAGGTTGTATTTTGATGTATAATTAGTGGACGTAGACACATTGTTGTGAAGCAACGCGTGTAGTATAATATTGTCTGTACTATGTATGTATGTATAAAAAAAAATGATGTCCATTGGAATGTTGAATCGCATCGTGTTAGATTTATATATACGAATCTCGTATTATGTTATTTTTTGAAATATTTAGAACGTAACTGTATCGATCATTTTTTAACGTAGATCATTAAAACTAACCGCGCGTTGTTTTTTTTGGATAGTTTTAATTGTTTGGTGTTGTCGTGTTGAAACAACGAACTCGAGTCATAATCCAGTAAAGTAAAATGTAATGGATTGTTTGAGTGAATTGATAAGGGGGACGTATCAAAGTAACAAAATAGCGCATGAGATTTTAACGATCGTTAAAATTCGTACATCAATCATTCATCGGTATTTATTGGCACTAAAAACATTGATTGAATAAATTTAAACAAAAAAATAAACAACTAGAGTATCCGTCAGCTGTCTGACCACGTCAAATGAAACGTTTAACAAATAAAACAATTCGAAAATGTATGCAAAAGTCGATTCGCACGCATGTATGTAAATTGTTAACATAGTAACCGTGATGTTTTTTTCCCGATGAACAATTAAGTTAAAAAAAATACCGTTTAATGGCACTCGACCTTATAGGGATTAACCGTCGATTGGACACAAATGTTAGTACTTTATTTAAATGCTAACGACATTCCGTGGAATCGACAAAAGGCTCTACATACATATATGCATTTGTGAATATAAATAATGATTTCGTGTTGTTGATTTAGAATGTTTCGGGTGAATTTAAAGCACGAAAACGTGATCATTAACGATGGACACGCCTATTTAGCGAGCCATGTGTAATTTATTAATTACGAAGGAAAAAATAAATGTATTAGGCATTAGAACAAAAAATAGCATTATTTATGTGACTTTGAGAATCGATGTGAATTCTTGCAGTGAAATTTAAATTCATTTCGGTCAATTTAAATATTAATTTTCATATTATTATTACAAAGAGGGTTTTTTTTTTGTATCATAATTTACTACTTCCTCCTTATTTTTTTTAAATAAAAGAGTATCATCATCATCATCATCATCATTTCACTCGGTCTACCTGGCTTTCTTTCACATCCTCTCAGATACCATTCCAGTATTTCTCGGTCACTTTGGTCATACTCCTTACCCTTTACGGTCTCTTCTTGTTATACCTAGCATACATCTTTCATTGCTTCTCTGTGCGCACTGGATCTTACGTAACATTCTTAAATTTAGCATCCAAGTTTCACATCCAGTTACGCACTGGTCGTATGCCTTATTTTTTAAGCATAGCGGAATTTGGATTTAAAAAATTATGTTCATTCTTTAAAAAGAACTCCATCTTAGTTTCATTTTTCGTTTAAAATAGTATCATTGTTTCATAATATATAATATTGATTGATCTTTCTACAATGTTTAGTAACAATAAGACCTTTGAGGGTTTTGGAAACATTGCTAACGGTTTCGCGCAATATTTCAAATCTGTATTTAATGACTCTTCCTCCCCGCTTTCTTCTAATGGCACTACTTTTGACTCTATGTTTAACTGGTCGGCTACCTTATCCATAACTGGTTTAACTTTTGATGATATGTTATTTGGATTTAAGGGTCTGAAACCAATTAGATCATTTGGGCCTGACTTCTTACCCGATTTTGTGTTGAAAGGTTGTCAAAATAGTCTCTTGATGCCATTGCAATTTATATTAAATTTATCTTTATCGACCTCTGTATTTCCTGAGTCTTGAAGTGTACGATAGTAACACCTATATTCAAAAAAAGGTGAAAAGTCGTTCGTTGAAAATTACAGACCAATTGCGGCACTTTCCTCCCCAGCGAAACTATTTGAAATAATACTGCACAGATCGATATATAATCATATAAAACATGTTCTATTAGAGCAGCAACATGGTTTTCGTCCGGCCCGTTCAACGACCACTAACCTCCTCTCTTTCTCTGACTTTATCACTAAATCGTTAGATAATAATGTGCAAGTTGATGTTATCTATACTGATTTTGAAAAAAAAATTTTGACAAGGTAGATCACGGCATTCTTATTAGCAAACTGATCAATCTTGGCTTCTCGGATAATCTCACAAATTTTTTTTGTCAGTTATTTGAGCGACCGTCGCCAAATTGTTAAATTCCAGAATACTTATTCTGTTGAGTATCCCACTTGCTCTGGAGTGCCGCAAGGCTCCAACCTTGACCTCTACTTTTCCTCATTTTTATCAATGACATTCATAATGTCATTTCTAATTCAAATTTTTTTGCTCTATGCTGACGATTTGAAGATGTTCCGGTGCATCCGACGATCTCTGACTCACTTGTTTTACAAGATGATTTAGAGTCGTTATGGGATTGGTCCATCTCTAATTGTTTGCCACTTAGTATTCTTAAATGTCATGTCGTATCGTACACACGTTCACCTTCTCCTTCAATTTTTATTTACAGTTTAGGAGGTTTTACGCTGAACAGGGTGAATTCTACGTGCGATCTTGGTGTGACATTTGAGAACAGATGGAGATTTTCTTTGCACATATCGAACATATGTAATAAGGCTTCGAAGATGCTAGGTTTTGTTATGCGTAACGCTCTTCAATTTAACAATTTGAAAGTGTTGCGCCTCCTTTTCAACACATTAGTCCGCAGCATCTTGGAATCTGGTTCCATTATTTGGAGTCCCAGTTGCATTACATACTCTATACAGATTGAAAGGATCCAGAAGAAATTTTTGAGATATCTGTATATGAGAGAGTTCGGTTATTATCCCTTTCTCTATCCCAGTGCTTTTGTTCTGGGAGCAGGGGATATAAAACTTTAAAGTTTAGAAGAGATGCTCACCTCGTTTGTCATTTCCACAAACTCTTAAGAGGTGACATCTCTAATCCTTTAATATTAGAGGAGATTAAACTTCTTGCTCCAGAGCATCCTCATGGATCTCGTTCGAGACAACTGTTCTCCGGTCCGGGCGAGAACTGGTGTGTTGTATTACTCGCCCATCGCCAGAGCCATCAGGGGACTGAATGACGTTGCGCATGATGTTGACATTTTTAATATTAGCCCTCAACATCTTACCACATTCCTTCAGCTTTATTTTTTTGATTTTTGTTTTTATTTTTATTTTTTTTCTTATTTTTATTTCCTTCTAAATTTTTTTATTATGTATGTTCGTATATGTTATTTTTTATTGTTGTTATTTTTTTTTTTTTTTTTACTGTAAAGATATGCATCTGCTTTTTCGTGTATTTTCTTTTATATGTAACTGCCGCTGTATGATTTGGGGAAACCTGTAATGCCACAGCGGTACATATTTTTTATAAATAAATAAATAAATAAATATAGTATTTAATATTAAGCCATCTTCTGCCACTTTTATCCTTACTAATCTTTTTAATTTATCAATATTATTGTTCATTCATCATTTCTATGCTATTTTCGCTTTAATTTCCAATTTTTTTTACTCGTACAAATTAATATTATAATAGCATCAATTTGTTCAACTTTTACTTGCTTGCAATCAAATGATGATAACTTTAACTTATCAAAAACTAAAATTGAAAAAGAAGTTCACTTTTGACGGTATTGATACTACATATGTATGTACTTTGATTACAGAATTCAAAATCAAATAATTTAATTTTATACACGTTGTAAAAGTAAAAGTGATATAACTGGAAAATTAAATGAACACATTGTCCATGTGTATTTTTTAAGAATATTCAAAATAAGTATGGCACACTTAAGCTTGGTCTCTTGAGTGAATTGTACGTCGAAAGGTTTGTTCCTCTAAATATTGTCATTGGCAAAATCTGGATAGGACTATGTAAATCTATATATCCTGTTAGAATTTGTTGATTTAGTTTCCAAAAAATGGCACTTACTACCTATCAAATCATAGTTCGATTCTTCTCTCCCTTCTACCCCTACAGAAGGCAATGGTTTAACCACTTTAGAGTATCCTTCCTTAGTAGCCTCATGTTTGTCTAATAGTTAGTATCAAGTATGTAAACCACATTCAGAAGAAGAATATATAACGCTTACACAATCCGTTATAAACATTAACGTAGTAAACTCTTTCATACGACTAATGTTGCCATTGAATAGTGTAGAATCGTCACTTTTCGAAACCGTAATATTCATATGTAAATATAATAGTCTGTTGATAAAATTTACGACATTGAAAATAATAATGGGCAGTGTGTGCGATGCTGGTGAACACGAAAAGGTTACGTGTGTGGGTTTGAAGTTACTACGAGCATTGAAGTGGGCCACAAAAACAGTAAAGAAACACAAAACTAGACAGCCTTGTACGGCAACGAAAATATTATACGTATTCATATAAAAATACATACCAATCTAATACAAAAATAGAAACAGAAACGTTTACGATGAACGTGCCCGTGTTTTTTTTTACAGTTTATAGTGGAAACACAGTGTTTGGAAACGGAAACGCCTGCAAAGTCAGCACATGAACAACGAACAGTTATTTTATTTTTTTGAATTATATATGTAGTGTTCAATTTGTAGCGAAACCCATTGAATATAATTTCAAGAAGGTCGAAAAACGTTCTCTTTCTAAAAAAATGTCGAATGAATAATATAATTACCATTGATTGTTCGTTGAAATCATTATCTAATGTCGAATGTAATATCTAGAGACCGGTCAGAATTGGCATGAACGTAGGCTGCAGGTACAGAAACCGGTTTGCAGGGCCGTATTGGAAATTGTCGTCAAGGCTGAAATATAGGCGAGAAGTATGAAGGAGCGGGAACGGCTTGCAAAAGCTGATGTAATCGAAAAAATCACCTTTTCGAGTTTTACGACTTTCTTCGCGGTCCAAATTATAATCGTTTCCAGGATTCCATCAACATGCTTAAGCGAACTATTCGTCTTAACAAATAAGTTCATGAAATCCTGGAAACGATTATAATTTGACCCGAAGAAAGTCGTAAACTCGAAAAGTGAAAAGTTTTTTCGATGACATCAGATTTTGCAAGCCGTTCCTGCTCCTTCATACTTCACGCCTATATTTCAGCCTTGACGACAATTTCCAATACGGCCCTGCAAACCGGTTTCTGTACCTGCAGCCTACGTTCATGCCAATTCTGACCGGTCTCTAGTAATAACACTTGATGTAACCAACATTTAATACAATATAATCAGCATACAGTTTAATCAATATTGAATGTAATCACATCACATAATATGATTAAAGATATACACTGTCGGGATATAATATGATCAACATTTCATATATGTATGTACATAGTTAGTAGTATCATCATCATTTTCAGCCGTTCACCATCCACTGTTGATGAAGGCCTCTCCAATCCTCTTCCATTCCTGTCTGTCTTGAACAATCTGCATCCACTTAACTCCACACATTCTTCTCAATTCATCATTCACACGGTCTCCCTTGCTTTCTTTCACATCCTCTTGGATACCATTGCAGTATTTCTCGTGTCCATCTGCCATCCATTATTCTCGCTATGTGTCCACTTCAAATTTTTCACACGTTCCGCTATATTTGCCACTTTGGTCATGCTTCTTACCCATGCTTCTCTGTGTGCACTAGATCTTGCGTAACATTCTTGAATTCAAGCATCCACGTTTCACATCCATACGTCATAACTGGCAGTATGCATTGGTCGTATGCCTTTTATTTTAAGCATAGCGGAATGTTGGATTTAAAAACAATGTTCATTCTTCCATCCTAGTTTAATTCTTCGTTGTATTTATTATTCTTTACATCCAGTATCCAGACCCTTTAAGTCCTTCTGAGTATGTGTGAGAAGTCACCTGGAATTTGATAGTATATACATAGAACCCGCTATACCAAGATTCGATTACTAAATTGTAAAAAATTAATAAGAAGTATCATGCGTACTACATCTCCAGGTTTCGTCTTTCCTCTTCTTCCTCAAATTTCAATGGTTATATCCCTGTACAATCTAGGAGGACAGTCTCAAATTTCTGCTTTGTATTTAAGCTATTGAATAATTCATCAGATAGCCCTAACTTACCAAGTAGTATCCTTCTCCATTGTCCTCCTACATAGATCAGTTAGAAGTCCTCCATTATTTCATTTGAATTTTCATTATACTAATTAGTCGTAAAACTCATTCATTCATAGATCCTGCACGTCATTCAACGAACATTTTCTTTACTTTAGTTAAGTTGTTTGTTAGTAACTATTTTGGCTGAATTGTATTATGTGACACTAGCTTTATTACCCGGCTTTGCCCGGGGTGTAATTAATATTCCTTCCCCTTAAACCTCAAACCACCCCACAGACGTCCCTCAAGCCCCGGCGGCCTCCTTTTTGGACTCCCTCAAGCCATGCCGGCTCCTTACCACCCCACCAGACCACCCTCCTACCCCGGCGGCCCCTTTTTGGACTCCCGAAAAACTATGTCGGCCCCTTACCAACCCCCAAACCCTCCTTCTTACCCCGGCGGTCCCTTTTTTGGACTCCCGAAAAGCAATGCCGGCCCCTTACCACCCCCCAGACCCCCCTCCTATTCCGGCGATCCTTTTTTGGACTCCCGAAAAGCAATGCCGGCCCCTTACCAACCCCCAAACCCTCCTTCTTACCCCGGCGGCCCCTTTTTCGGACTCCCGAAAAGCAATGCCGGCCCCTTACTACCCCTTAGACCCCCCTCCTGCCCCGGCGGCCCCTTTTTGGGCTCCCGAAACACTATCTGCTTAAATCTACTTACATCTGCCGGAAACATCTACTATCGTGTGTACTTCGTCGTTTCTATTAATCGCGCCCGAGCAACGCCTGGTAATTGACGAATGACCCATACGTACATACATACATACATACATACATACAAACTTAAGCGTTTTATATATTAGATTAATTTTATATTGTACTCTATGAGCTGCATGTTACTTGATATTAAATGTTAATATCAAGTATACCACCTACAGAAGAATAATACAAAAATCTAGCCATATTCACCAATTATAGTTGTACATAATATCTTTCCACGCTTCTCTCTATGCACCGGATCTTACGTAACATTCATGAATTAAGCTAGTAGGATATATGTAGTGTAATAAAAGCTTTACTAACACTCAGTGTAGCCTTTCTACTGTTACATGTTTATAACGACTCAATAAATAATCTGTAATCGGCACACACATTTTCATCAACATTGAACCTTTCGCAAATTAATCCACACCATTCTAACACCGTTTTCAACGAATGTCACGCATCCTTTGGATCCTTTCAATGGATCAATTGACTCTTTCAGTGACATCAAGCGAGACTGTAAATCATCGGGCCAAAAAAGAAGCAACAACAGTACAAGTACAACGGCGAGATCATCGCTCACGGCTTTTCAAACCATTTACGAGTGGAGATTTTACGAGTCGCGTATTTATCGCGCGCGTCAAAAGAGACCATCGTCGACGATTAATAAGAAAAGCACGACTCGATTTACTGGCGGCAAAAGGTTAACAGCTGCGGTGACACCTAGCCACGTATATGTACAATTATATATATATGTCCATACATACTACACACTCGCAATAGCCGTGGTGTCGATTACAAAGACTGTTTTCGATTTACGAGGCGAGCTTGGACGGACAAATTTCTGTAATCGATTTTATAGCAGTGAGTGTGGGGTACGATTGTGTTGATGGAATTTTTTTATAATTTATACTAGTCGAGTGCTATATGTACTATAGTGTTCGATTTATGAATGGAGATATGAGTCGCCTAGTTCCAAATCCCGATAAGTCCATAAAACTCACTTGTTCGCAAACGCGGTTTTTCTGCTACAGACTTATTTGCTTGATGGCGTTTAAACTCATTTAAACTTAATTTTGTTGATATTAAACAAAATATTGAAATTAGAAACATGGACTTATTGTTGTTTGTTTCTAAATATGGCTTTTATCAGCTTTTATCATAGTGCATTTTATCATAGTTTTTGGAACTAACACTGATTTTCAATATTTTTTTACGGCGCACTTGGCGGTATTTGGAATAATTCAAGTATAAGGCATCGTTTGAAAACATTCTTAGAACCAGAAATTTTTTTATATATTGTGGACTTATCGGGATTTGGAACTAGGCGACTCATATACTATTGTGTGTAGACTTGGGTGAAATATCTACCGAACGTAACTTATTTATTTAAACATTAAAAAACATTACTTAAAGCTAAAATTACAATATAAACTTATTATCTACTAGCACTTGTACAGAGGTGCTGTTTTAAAGCTGCCAGGAATCAATTTTATTTATATTTCTGAGAACTTCTGGCAGGCCATTCATTCATATTCAACAACACCCCTGTACAAGATACTTCTCCTGGATTTACTTAATTTTAAATTAACTATTAACTTATATGACTATGTATATTATACCCTCTTATTAAATAGTTTGGTAATAAATTCTTATTTAATTTAAAAATATATACTAACGTGCACACTTTTAAGGTTTCATTTACATTAATTCAATTCATTCAACATATATATCTTATACTAGTTAATCTAAATTTTAAAATGAACCACAATATATAAAATGAGGACGAACGATCGCATTATAAACTAACACTTTTGTATTTTTAGGTAGTATATTTCTTAATCTACACAATAATCCAACTTTCTTCGCTACTTTTTTTTTTGATTATCATCTGACCATGTAATTTAACTTATTATCAAGTATTAGATACTATTAACTATTTCTAATCATCTATCATGTATATTTATATTTAAATTAGCATTATTAAAGTTTTTATAATGCTAATTTAAATATAATTACTTGAGAATGTTTTCATTTAAATATGCAATAGGTAAATTTATAATTCAAATCTTGTTGATGATTCGTTTGATTTTATTTAGTGGTACAAAGCGTTCATTACACTGTTCAACACGAAAAATGGCTCAGAGACTAGATATAATTTTGTTGTAGATTTATGCCCACTGAACACGAATCTGATTATACTTAAAACCGCTAATTGGCTCGAAATTCATAGATACATATGTTTTTAAAAACGTGCTATTCAAAGATTTTATTTATAAGCATAGATGGGTAAACATTACATATCACAAAATTTAAAATAACATACATATGTACATATGTATGTAATTCTTCATTCTTTCATCATTTCAAGTTCATTCTTCATCTGACTCTTATTTGACTAATTCTGGAGTTCCACAGGGTTCTAATCTTGGGCCTTTATTATTCAACCTTTTCATCAATGATGTTATCTCTGCGTGCAGTCATTCTAAATTTTTGATGTATGCCGATGATCTAAAGCTCTTCAGAGCTATTAAGACGAGTTCAGATTGTCATTTTCTTCAGGAGGATCTGGATTCTCTTGTGAAATGGGCAACTGTAAATCGTCTTCCACTTAGCATCGGTAAGTGTCAAGTGGTCTCCTATTCCAGATCCTACGCTCCATTACTTCACTCTTACAATATCGGTGAAAGTGATCTAATGAGAGTGTCATACACCAAGGATTTGGGAGTTACATTCGAGGCTGGATGGAGATTTGACAGACACATCGCAGACATTTGTAACAGGTCTTCTAGGATGCTTGGATTTGTCATGCGGAATGCGCGTCATTTTAACAACCTGTTTGTGCTGCGTGTTCTGTATGGCGCTTTAGTCCGTAGTATATTGGAGTCTGGTTCCGAGATTTGGTGCCCCTCTGAGGCGAAGTACTGTTTACTTATCGAGAGAGTGCAGAAGAAATTTCTTCGGAACCTGTATATGAAGGAGTATGGTTTTTACCCGTTTCTGAATCCCAGTGCATTTTTTTAGGAATGTTGGGATACAGATCATTGGAAACTCGGAGAAAAGTTTGCTTGATCAAACATTTTTCTGGATTATTAAAGGGTCGGGTAGATAATCCGGAGATTCTCAAGGAGCTTCGTTTATGGGTTCCAGAGCATTCCCATGAGTCTCGAGCGCGGTCTCTTTTTTTCTTGCCTGTGCACGCACGAACCTGTATGCTCGTCAACTCGCCGGTATCGAGTGCGATAACACTTTTAAATCGGATTGCTAGGAGTGTTGACTTGTTCATGATCTCTGACAGCAACTTGTCAGTATTTTTGGATTTTTTTTTATATATAATTTTTTTTATTTTCTTATGCAATTATTTTGTTATTATTATTAATACTGTTATTATTATTGTTATTAATATTATTATTATTATTATTATTATTATTATCATTTTTTAATATTATTATTATAATTATTTTTGGTTTTGTTATCATTATTAATATTTTTATTATAATTCTCATTTTTAATTCTATATTTATATTATGTATCTGGCCGATGTGGCGTTTTAGGGATTCCTGTGAAGTCACATCGGTATATTTTAAAACGAAAAAAAAAAAAAAAAAAAAATATGTTCATATGTATGTACATCTGTCATGTGTAGGTATAATACCTACATACAAAAAACTACTTTATATTTCACTTGATAGTCTCTGAAAATATACTTGTTATCAATTTATTGGATACAGATACAATGGTTATTATCCACAGATAGTTCAAATCCCGATTTGTAAAAAGTCTGCGACAGTTTGTCGGCTTAGGTTTAATAAAGTTTGCAATAAAATGTCATAAATTTAACTTGTTGGTATTATAGCGTGTCAATATTATGATCTCAACTCTTGTGAATAGTTTTGTAATACCTTTAAATTAATTCATTGCTGCAAAACTCTCTCGAATAGTCACCAAAGCAACGTGTAGGTATCTAATATTATAATATAAAGTTCATTAAACGGCAATAAATTACGTATTGCAATTTTTAATATATGTACATATAACTAATAAATTTAAATTGCAGCAATATATCATTTAATAAAATTAGTCATATAAAACGACACAGTTAACCAAAAACGTATAATACCAAAAAAAAAATACCTACACAAACGACACACTGTCCATTTATATAAATTTAACAAATTATTTATTTATTCTTCGCGCGCACGCTCATATATGGGGAGAACAAGCGACAACGTAATACTGTAATTTATTAAATTAATTCAGAACCGTACGTATTTAAATTTATACTGGACAATTTTTTTTACGCAATGTCGAATCGTAAGGAATGCGATTTCCAAAAAATAAAATCAAAAAAATGTATATTACATAGTTAAAAAAAATTTAGACCGAGCGACGCGCATTCAGAGCGGAAAACAAGTTTGTAACAGTTTTTTGATAATGACCCAAACACGCTAATTAAATCAATTTAACCCATTGCGCGCTGTCCGCAAAAAAACGTGTACATAGGAACGGTTAACACTCGTGTAACCTTTTCAACTACCTACGTTTTATTGGTCCGACGTTATTAGAACAAAACGCGACGCGAAATAAAAGCCACTTTTGCGCGTACATACATTTTTACGATCCCATAATAATAAACGTTTTCGCTTCGATGGCAAATGACGACGCGATAGCGTTTAGTACAGATACATAAATTTTATAAATTAAAATTTAACGTACTGTATATATAAATTATATTAATTTAAACCACTATTGCAAATTGTGCTTTGGGGTTTTTGTCTTGACAGCAAATGCGTTCAAGTCTCCAAATTGTTCAAATGTACATTATTTCTTCAACTTTATCTATTTCAATTATAATCATTATAGTTTTAAACCATGTAATCAAAACGTATAGGTAGAAACTACAGGTACACATTTTTTATACAATATTTTTAAATAGATATTCAAGGTAGATATATGCATTTAAAACTGAATTCTTGTCTACCTATATACATATATACATACATATGTAGATGTTTGCTACTTATAGATAAAATACCACACTGTTGACAAATCTGGCATAAACTTTGTAGAGGTACTTCCTACGGTCCTACTGGTCTTAGGTACAATACTTATGTACAAAGGGAAATTATTATTTCACGTATGCCATACAAAGGTTTGTTTCGAATACTACAGTGAATTACAGTTCACATGTAGAATATTACCAGCCGGAACAGATTAAGTATTGCCAGTACAGAAAAATAATTTAAACTTAAGTACAACTAGTACCCACCTCTATTTGCACATATAAAATTGAATTATTGCCTGTCTGTCTGTATGTTTGTTCCATTTAAGTTCGCACCGTTAAACTTTGCAGAGGGACTCCCTACGATCTTACAATTTTTTATATATATATATATATATATATAGAACAATTATATTCAGTTCGGCTGCTATACAAAGCTTGTGTTTCAATAGCTACTACATCAAACAGTATATTGCCAATCGAAACCGGTCGAGTATTTCCAGTTCAGAACAACACTGGGGCAATGCCGGGCACTTTAGATACTTCATACATGGAAGGAGTTCACTATAAATATAGATAAACTCCATATTATCGATAGTGGGATGTTTAAGGCGCTCGCATTTCACCAGTGCTGAGATATGTACTGCGCACACTTGGCACGACCGCAGCGCCATTCGACACAGTAAACTTCACTCAACACTCAACGGGCGAACAGCGAAATACTGTGGTGCGCACACTTGGAACGACTGCAGCGCCATTCGACACCCAACGCTCGAAATGCAAAATACCATCGACACCTCGCTTTCGGAACGTTTGTATTTCACTCACGATTCTGACGTGGACTCCTCGAATGAAGACGAAGCTCTCACGTTGGCCGCACATTTATATGAATGGTTTAGTTGAATACTTTTATTGTTGAATGTAATTTATAACGGTGTGTCATCAAGGAGCGGCCGACTGTTGATAAAATCGTCTGGTTTCTGTCACTATGACATAACCTATCAAGTCAGATTGTACAGGATAGGATACTTCTTCACCGTAGTGGTTGCGGGCAATGCGATACAACTCCCCACCACATCAAACGAATACTGAATCCGCAGAGGTGTGCGAGCGCCTTTACACTTTTATTATTGATACACAATGTAGATATGTATTATAACTCAACTATCAATTGGACTAGGAAAGTACAAGTTGATTCATTAACATTATATATATAATAGCCGAAATCCGTCTGTCTGTATGTCTGTCTGTCTGCTGATAACGCTCGCTGAGGAAAAATTGGAAAAAAACTTGGCAGAACGAGTGGGGATCGAACCCATGACCCCAGGCTCGAGTTACTCGCACTGATGCTATTCGCTATCGCCCTTCGTCGATTTAGTCCTTTTTTTTTAAACATTACCTATAATTAAAATAAATAGGAAATGAGGAAATGAGGAAAAATAATTAAAAAACCAGAATGAGTGGGGTTCGAACCCGGGACGCCAGGTCGGTAGTTATCACACTAACGCATAAGCCACGGCCCGTTGTTGAAATGCTCCTTTTTTTTTAAAACATTACCCATACAAAGGATCGTGGCTTGCTTTACCTATAAAATTAAAAACTCTGCTAATAATAAATAGATGGCGATATAAAAATTATTTTTTTTTTTTTTTTTTTTTTGATTTTTACAAAATCACTTACAAAATTATAATTATTATATATATATATATATATATATAATTAATAATTATAATATAAATAGTAAAGTAAAAAAAAAAATTATAATGGGTATTATAACGCGCCATAGATGGCGCATTCTTGCATAGATGCAACAACTATAAAAACTATTAAATTTAATATATAATTTTCCAGTACGGGTGATGAGAACGCTCCGTTGATATTCAACGGGCTTACACTAGTTCATGTATAATAACCATCTACGGACATATAAAAGCGCGAAGGTTTTACTCACTGAATTATACGACGGCAACCTTATATTGCGCTATCGGACTTTAGAGGGTTAAAAGAAATTGAGCCGCGGCGTAAAATCGAGGTCTAAAAGACCTATAAATCCATATGGACCTATAAAACTCGAATGTGGAATCCGTGTGGGTGGTCAAGACCAAAGCGAAACGCTGTTGACCGGAATCCAACCAGACGCATTGAATACATCCACTTGGTATACATGCAGCATTTATTTATTTGATGCTATTTTATTTATTTGATGTTTATTTATTTATTTTTGTGTAAATCCACAAAAGGGTTGATTCGAGCCGCTCGTATCGAATGAAGATATTATCTGTACGTAATTAACTTCCATCGGAAGCCAGGTTGGATCTATTGCGCAAGAAGTGCGGCGGCACAGAAAAAAAAAAAAAAGGAAAAGGTAATGTATTCAATTAAAAATAACAACGTTTAACGTCCAATTAAAATGAATTATTTTCCGAACGTTGGTAATGATGGAGATTTAGTGTAGAATCTTGCGATTCGTACACAAATGCGTAGGTACCAAAATTCAAAATGGTCAGCATATTTATCAAACGAAGAATGTAACTAGTGCTGGAGTGCTTTTGAAAGAATGAACGTAGTTTTTTTATATTTATATAGTTAGCATATACAACAATGCGTACTGCCAGTTATGACGTGTGAATATGCTAAATTCAAGAATGCTACCAGTGTAAGATCCAGTGCACACAGAGGAGCATCGTAAGAGGAATACATGGGTAAGAAGTATGACCACGTGTGAAAAAGTTGAAGTGGACACATAGCGAGAATAATGGATGCTCGAAGTACTGGAATTGTGTCCGAGAGGATCTGAAAGAAAGCAAGGTAGACCGAGTGGAAGATGGGCTGATGAATTGTGATGAATGTGTGGAGTCAAGTGGATGCAGACTGCTCGAGGCAGACAGGAATGGAAGAGGATTGGAGAGGCCTTTATCCAGATGATTTATCAAACGTTCAGTAAAAATAATTACTGTCCCTTTATGATAAACTAGAGTAGTGGTCTGGAACCGGCGGCTCCGGAGCCGCATGCCACTCTTTGTATAGAAACCTGCGGCACTCGCTGTCATCCAACGTTTTGCGTGAAATACAAAATGTCGACACACAGTTTATACAAGATCAAAATGAATCCCATTTCCACAGATTCATGGATATAAAATTTTTTAAGTACCTATGTACACACTGTTGACAATCAACGAGCGTTTATTATTGAAATATGAGTGGGCTAACAGTGGTGGTAAGTACGTAAGTATGTATGTATGCTTAACGTAAAAGTGTATCGAGCATTTCCGAAGGACAGAAACACGTAGAGCCTTTATACATATATATTTAAATATAGTGTTATGATGATGGATTTTAGTCCCACCCCTAAACCGTTCGCGCTGGTTTGTACAATAACAGTACACGATTAAATTGTACAGTGTGGCGTTGATTGAAATAAAATCGCGTTGTCGACTCAAATCAACCATGGCAGATAGCGGCTTGTAAAAATTGTGTTCGTTGGGAATGCGAGCGTGACCGCAGCTATGCAGGCAAGCAGACGATTACGCTTTTATACGTATATGTACTAGTGTAAGCCCGTTGAATATCAACGGAGCGGTTTCTCATCACCCTTACTGAAAAATAATAATAAATTTAATAGTATTTATAGTTGTTGCATAGATGGCGCGTTATAATACAACAACGTAACAATTTAGGAGATCTCGCATTATCGGCGTTGGATCATAGCGTAAGCGCTCACTGTTCCGACCTGGTGATCTCGGGTTCAAATCCCAATCGCGCGACGTTCTAGTTTTTTAATTATTTACCTCAGCGAGCGTTATTAGCAGACAGACCCACAGACAGACAGACGGATTTGGGCTATTACATATATGAATGGGAAACTGTTGATTTTTTTTAATATACCTCACGCTAATTTTGACCGTATAAAATAATCAGTTGAACACAGATTCGTATTGTGTCCACTTTTGACATTCGATTTAATCATTTCGATGTGTAATATTTCCGAGTTCAATGAAAGTGTACAGTATATTAATCACACTGTGATTTTTTTTTTTGTTTCCACTAAATGTAATTTTTTTCACCATCGTACCGACGTCGAAATTCGGTCATTAGATCCATTATATACATCGAGAGTGTAATGACGTATGTATTTATATGTTGTTGCGGTCGTGGCATATTTTGACCTTTTATTTCTACTTCCGGTTGATGCGTTTTTGATGGCTATCCGCTTTCTTTATTAATTCGGAGCACGCGCAGATGACGCAAACTTCAACAACGATACCTTCGCTTCTCACACGACAACACTTCCGGTATATAGAGCTCGTTTCTTCTACATAAAACGTGAAAAATATTTGCAATCGAGAATTTGTAATACGATGGGGTATCGCGAATTCCCACGTAGTTGAAAAAAACGCTTCTATGGGACTTTGTTTATTTTTTTTTTTTATGTTGCGACCTTTCGTCGTGCGATTAATCTTTGAGCTGTAACAACATTAGGCAACGATTCGCGGAAAATTGATCGCGAACAATTTGTCGAGGAAAATTCATCACACGACGAATTGTACTAGTCTAGTTCAAGTATTAGTTTATCATGCAATTGTTCGTCCTCATTTTATATATTGTGGTTCATTTTTAAATTTAGTAAATAGGATAATTAATGATAGGTTGCAAAAACACTACAAAATAGAGCTATGCCGAGGATTTTAAATGTCAATAGATTAACTTTTGGAACTTTGTAAACTCGAAACAGGATTCTCGATCATATCTTTCTACAATGTTTAGTAACAATAAGACCTTTGAGGGTTTTGGAAACATTGCTAACGGTTTCGCGCAATATTTCAAATCTGTATTTAATGACTCTTCCTCCCCCCAGCTTTCTTCTAATGGCACTACTTTTGACTCTATGTAACTGGTCGGCTACCTTATCCATAACTGGTTTAACTTTTGATGATATGTTATTTGGATTTAAGGGTCCGAAACCAATTAGATCATTTGGGCCTGACTTCTTACCCGATTTTGTGTTGAAAGGTTGTCAAAATAGTCTCTTGATGCCATTGCAATTTATATTAAATTTATCTTTATCGACCTCTGTATTTCCTGAGTCTTGGAAGTGTACGATAGTAACACCTATATTCAAAAATTGAAAAGTCGTTCGTTGAAAATTACAGACCAATTGCGGCACTTTCCTCCCCAGGGAAATAATACTGCACAGATCGATATATAATCATATAAAACATGTTCTATTAGAGCAGCAACATGGTTTCGTCCGGCCCGTTCAAACCACTAACCTCCTCTCTTTCTCTGACTTTATCACTAAATCGTTAGATAATAATGTGCAAGTTGATGTTATCTATACTGATTTTGAAAAAGCTTTTGACAAAGGTAGATCACGGCATTCTTATTAGCAAACTGATCAATCTTGGCTTCTCGGATAATCTCACAAATTTTTTTGTCAGTTATTTGAGCGACCGTCGCCAAATTGTTAAATTCAGAATACTTATTCTGTTGAGTATCCCACTTGCTCTGGAGTGCCGCAAGGCTCAACCTTGGACCTCTACTTTTCCTCATTTTATCAATGACATTCATAATGTCATTTCTAATTCAAATTTTTTTGCTCTATGCTGACGATTTGAAGATGTTCCGGTGCATCCGGACGATCTCTGACTCACTTGTTTTACAAGATGATTTAGAGTCGTTATGGGATTAGTCCATCTCTAATTGTTTGCCACTTAGTATTCTTAAATGTCATGTCGTATCGTACACGTTCACCCTCTCCTTCAATTTTATTTACAGTTTAGGAGGTTTTACGCTGAACAGGGTGAATTCTACGTGCGATCTTGGTGTGACATTTGAGAACAGATGGAATTTTCTTTGCACATATCGAACATATGTAATAAGGCTTCGAAGATGCTAGGTTTTGTTATGCGTAACGCTCTTCAATTTAACAATTTGAAAGTGTTGCGCCTCCTTTTCAACACATTAGTCCGCAGCATCTTGGAATCTGGTTCCATTATTTGGAGTCCCAGTTGCATTACATACTCTATACAGATTGAAAGGATCCAGAAGAAATTTTTTTGAGATATCTGTATATGAGAGAGTTCGGTTATTATCCCTTTCTCTATCCCAGTGCTTTTGTTCTGGGAGCAGTGGGATATTTTAAAGTTTAGAAGAGATGCTCAATTTCCACAAACTCTTAAGAGGTGACATCTCTAATCCTAATATTAGAGGAGATTAAACTTCTTGCTCCAGAGCATCCTCATGGATCTCGTTCGAGACAACTGTTCTCTCCGGTCCGGGCGAGAACTGGTGTGCTGTATTACTCGCCCATCGCCAGAGCCATCAGGGGACTGAATGACGTTGCGCATGATGTTGACATTTTAATATTAGCCCTCAACATCTTACCACATTCCTTCAGCTTTATTTTTTGATTTTTTGTTTTTTTTTTTTTTTTTTTCTTATTTTTATTTCCTTCTAAATTTTTTTTATTATGTATGTTCGTATATGTTATTTTTATTGTTGTTATTTTTTTTTTTTTTTTTTTTTTTTTTTTTACTGTAAAGATATGCATCTGCTTTTTTTCGTGTATTTTCTTTATATGTAACTGCCGCTGTGGCGATTTGGGGAAACCTGTAATGCCACAGCGGTACATAAGATATATGTTGAATGATACCTTTAAAGTGTGCATATTAGTATATATTTTTATATTAGATATAATACTAGTCATAATACTAGGGGTAAGAATAAGTTACGAATTTAAAACTAAGTAGATCCAGGGTAACTTTGTATCTTGTGTGCTGCCAAAAGTTCTCAGATATTTAAATAAAATTGATAGATTCCTGGCAGCCTTAAAACAGCACCTCTGTACAAGTGCTAGTAGATAATAAGTTTATTTTGTAATTTTAGCTTTAAATAATGTTTGTTTGTAATTAGCTTAAATAAATAAATAAATAAATTCCTCTTACGATCTCTTCTTGTTATACCAATCATATGTACATACATCTTTCTTACGTAGCATTCTTGAATTTAGCCATTTATGTTTAAATAACATCAAAAATTTTGATCAAAGCTATGATTCCCAAATCTAACGAGATTTTTTTACTGTAGATGAAGTTTATACATAGAACCCTATATGTAGTTTGTAGAACCCTGACGTAAACGTTAACGTCATCAAGTATGTTATAAGTATGTTAGATGAATTGGGATGGGTGAGTATTAGAAATTGTTTAAAGTTAAGCACATTGTCTTTTGTTTATAAGTTAGATCATAAGTTATTGCCAAATTATTTAAAGAATTATATCATTAGAAATAGTGATATCCATAGTTATTGTACTATAGGTAGAAATAAGAACCAATTAGTTGTAGGTAGAGTAAGGAAAACAAAGACAGCTGGTGGTGTTTTTCACATGAGTGTATTAATCTATAATGCCCTCCCAGAGTGCGCCAAGTCTTCTAAGACCATAGATGTATTCTTGAAAAGTGTGAGGAGACACCTCTGTGAGAGATAGTAGTTATGTATTAGTGTATAATGTGTAATAGATTTATGTAGTTGTTATAAATATGTAATAGATGTAAGTTGAATTAGCTAATTAGCTAATATTATATAAAATAAATAAATCAAAGTCAATAGGAAATGAGGATATATGTATGTATGTACATATATATGTACTTCTAAGCACCTTAGAGACAAATTTTCTGACTATGAATTCACAATTCTTCGCGATCAATTCTCCGGTCACTCCTGTCGACGTTGAAGTAGAAAAAAAAGCACAATAAGAAGCAGTTTCTTTTGAAGTCATAATCGCGTTCAAATTTTTTTACACCTCCGCGACGTATAATAATCCCAAGTGCGGCTCTCCGAGAGTATCATCAATTAAACAAATTACGAGATCGCTTACCTTTGCGCGTGTACGTTCTCGATTTGAGTTTGGATCTTTTTGTTCTCGTGGCAGGTGAATGAAAAAACGAATAAATAAAAGGTGCACAGTCATATCCGAGAGCGATTCTTAGACCGCAGTGCGCTTAATGGGCTATTTCTACCTTCGTCGGTTATAATTCTGTGGCTTGGTTTAAATATCTATGTATATGTAGGTAATACTTACTAAGCTTCACCGTATGTGAGTTTCTATACGATTCTCAAAACTTTACAGAACTCCAACTTATGATCCTGATAGTGCGAAATGACGTGTGACGACTCAGGTTGACTAATTCTATGATATTGTACTAAAGTACAATAGGGTTAGATATAGAATACATAGATATGCCCCTTCATACTTTTCGGTCGACAAAAATCGTCGCAAGAGTAGGAATAAATGGACAGATTCACAGAGACTCGAATAACAAAGAAGTGACCTGGTTTTTTTTTTTCCAACACTTCGACTCCCAGAACTAGGATTTTTATACCCAAGTGTCTTAGTTAGAGTCGGTATATTTTTAGGGCATGAAGGCATATCTAGACTATTCTACATCTATATATGAGTCACATTCCTCTTAAAATGAAGGTAGAATGTTAAGCGGTTCCAAATTGTGAAAGAAATCTTGCTAGCAGCGAGATAGCATATGATGTATGTATGTATGCCCGTTTAGAAAAATACAATATATGTACATCTTATGTATTGTGGTTCATTATTAAATATGTTAGATAAGTCAACTAGAGATTATTATTACAAATATTACAAAATAGAGGTATGAGGTGTTTTTTTAATGTTGATAGGTATGCTAGTACAAAAAAGATGATTGAATTAGATTGGTTGAATGTGAATGATACATTGAGGATTTATATTTAAGTTAGAAAATAATATGTTACCATCATATTTCAGTAGATTTATTGTGAGAGGAATGGATGTATGTACATATAAAAATAATTTAATTATAATAAATATTAGAGTAAATAGGAGAAGCATCTTGTACAGAGGTGTTTTGGAATATACGTAATAGACTGCCGGATGGAATAAGAAATTCCAAAACTATTGATAAATTCCTGGCAGTCTTAAAAAAAAAAACATCTCTGTACACGTGCTTAGTTAAGGTGATTCTGTAATTAGCTTTAGCTATTATATTATATAAATAAAAAAATACATACATATGTACATGGGAAGTTATAGCTATTTTCTCAGGCATTTTTTTTTACTATATCCGATGACCTTGAACGAGCACTTTCAGATAGTTGCATTGTTCGAAGATTGATTTGGTTCATCCTCGAAACGACAATGCGAGTCAATCAATCCGAAACGGCGATCGATCGTTTGTCCGATACGGCCATTAAGATCGAAATCTCTCCAATTTCAAATACCCAATACTAATAGTAAAAAAAAAAATAGTTTAAAAGCGCATTGAGAAGCTCGGCAATGTCGATTTGGTCAATAAAGGCCAAGGCCGAGTGCAAACATTGAAACGGAATAAAATCAAACGATATCGTATCGGTAACGTTCAAGACGTGCAGAGGCCATTTTTCAAATTCGGATAAGTCTCGATAAAGCCATCGTTTGGAAAACACAGCAGTGTCGTCCGACATGACCAGTTCTTAGTCTATACGAAACACCATAAATCGACAATAATTACACGTCACATATGGCAACACGAGCGATGGTACAATACGCGCGCATTATTTATGGTGAAATGACACGAGATATGCGGATACGCGTTGCGCGCCACCGCAAACAACAACCGTTCAATTTACACAACGAAACTCATTTCAATCAAACAAACCGACAATCACAAATTGCAATTGAACCTTTGCACGATACTATTGCGTGAAAATATAACGCAAATGTTGAATTGTAATGTGTGAAAATTGCGTTCAAACTAAGGCGTTCGTTTTCGGCGACACGCGATCCGCGCGAACTGTACATATATTTTTGTTAAAATTCCTATACATTCATTGTTTTCAACCGTTCACCATCCACTGCTGGATGAAGGCCGTTCTAATCCTCTTCCAATCCTGTCTGTCTTGAGCAATCTGCATCCGGTTGACTCCACACATTCTTCTCAATTCATCACCCCATCGTCCACTCGGTCTACCTTGCTTTCTATCACATCCTCTCGGATACCATTCCAGTATTTCTCGCGTCCATCTGCCACCTTGGTCATACTTCTTACCAATGTATTCCTCTTACGATCTCTTCTCGTTATACCGAGCATACATCTTTGTGCACTAGATCTTGCGTCACATTCATGAATTTAGCATCCATATTTCACATCCATACGTCATAACTGGCAGTGCGCATTGGTCGTATGCCTTCTTTTATATAGTATAGCGGAATGTTGGATTTAAAAACAATGTTCATTCTTCCAAAAACACTCCATCCTAGTTTCATTCTTCGTTTTATTTCTTCTTCTTTACAACCAGTCAGTGTGTAAAAGGAACATTTCGTATGAATTTTCCAAACGTTACCAATTTTAAAGCAGAGGTGGGATAACAGAGTAAAAATGAAAACACAGCACTTGAATGGTGATGATGAAGTTTGTTTATTTCTGACACCATTAATTTTAGGTCTGTTATGGATGCAGAGTTGTAGATACAGAGAAAAATTGAAATAACAGCACTTGAATGGTGATGATGAATGTTTGTTTATTTCACAATTTTATTTGATGGAACAATCACAACAAATTACAAAAGATTTGCGTATTTAGCTCGTATGAGTGAAGTAGAAGTAGTAGAAGTCTGGAAGAGTGACTGAAGGAAGTCAGTGGTAGAAGAAGTGAGTGAAGGAAGTGTGAGTGACTAAAGAAGTCTGGGTGAATGCGACTTGAGGAGTGAGGTAAACCTGTCGTTCACATCGCTATATAGTTTTAAGAGGGACGAGGGGTTAGGAGAAAGCAGTTGAGGTCTGGATCAATTTCAATTGGTCCTCGTTTGTCGTCCGATGGATTGTCGGACTCTAATTGGTCGATGCCAATTCGGACAGAGGGAAAGAAGAGAAGAGGGGTACATGTGGTAGTCTAGAGGTCAGAGGTTTGTCCGAGACCAAGTTGGCACGTGTAAATCTGTTTTTAAATGGGTTTAGTGCGTGAGGTCATTGAAGGAGACGAAAGGACGTTCAAGGAGATGAAAGGACAGGCTCGCTTGGGACTTGTCCCGAGATCCAGTCAAAACAACAATGCAATAACAACAATGTAGTGACTCATTTCAAGTTCGGTGCACATTGCACGGAAAGTTTGTATTCACCTCGATGGCTTCGACATTTGTTTATATTCGGCTCGAATATTTACGAGCTTTGGACAGCCAGACATAACAAAATCTACCAATTTTAAAGCTCTAGTTATAAGTGTATATAATCATAATTCAAATTCTCCACTAAACTTTGTAGTTAAGTTTTTATTCACAACAAAAGTGTCAAAGTTTTCTTCAAATTGTGTGTATGGATATTTACGTGGACTTCGCCTAGAATAAAACAATAAAGGCCCTCACAAACGTGAGCGATATCGCTGCGTCAAGTTTTCGTCCGCTATCGTCGTTGATTCGCACCAATGCGAATTATATCGGTGCGAATGGGACGACGATAGGGGCGTCAGTTTGACGCAGCGAAACCGCTATGGCCGGGGCCACGCTGCAGAGCGGGGCGGTGAGAGGTTGGCTTAAACACGTGTATTGCATGTATGTATTGCACACGTATCGCCCCGCTCGCACTGTGGCCATGGCCATTGCAATATACGTGTTTAAGCCAACCGCTCACCGCCACGCGCCGTTCTCCGCTCTGCAGCGTGGCTCTGGCCTAAGGTGTATGAGCGCCTTAACACTTTCTTTCAAGTTAATGACCGGTGTCAGTATACAGATCAACGATACGTCCATCCGAAACGCATTATCGATAAATAATAATCGAAAAACCGTAATCCATTGTCGCCGCGCCTATATAATTGAACGTTTTCATCTTTCACTGTACACAGACATAAATCAAACGTGGAATAAATAATAAATAAATAAATGCGAGCAGGGAAAAAAAATGTGTACGCGCACACTTACGACGATCTACTTTTTAAAACGAGTTTTATTGCAGCTTTTTTTTATTATATCCAATGTGGGGCTAGAGATCTCATAATATCCTATCGCGGATATTACGAAGTGCGTCGTACGTTGACAGGTGCGTAACTTACGACTATTTTTAGTGTAAAAGTATTCAATACTATTTATGTAACTTCAGTCGATACCTTCATACTGAATTGAATATTATTATTCAATCGTCGTGACTTTGCGACTTTAATTAATATACAATTGTTTTGGGTATATTTTACATGAAAAATTGCAATTTAGGTCAGTATTTTCCATCTAAATATAATTTAAAAACTTGTCTGAAATTAGTACCTCACAATTATATTATTATATTAAACGTGTTTTATTATGATTAATGAGGCTTATTTCGGATTGTTAATCAGAACATATGTACATATATTAATTTATATTAATTCTTCATCAGAACTTGTTTTATCTTCTTTCGGACCAAATGCTTAACACATTATGGAAATAAGTACAGTCAAATCTAATTGGGTATGAGAAATACAACGCTACATCAATTGACAAAGCATTTTATACCATATCTATGTATGTATGCTATCCGAGTACATATGTCGTCATCATCATCATTTACAGCCGTTCACCATCCACTGCTGGATGAAGGCCTCTCCATTCCTATCTGTCTTGAGCAATCTGCACCCAGTTAACTCCACACATTGTTCTCAATTCATCAGCCCATCGTCCACTCGGTCTACCTTGCTTTCTTTCACATCCTCTCGAATACCATTCCAGTATTTCTCGCATCCATCTGCATCCATTCTTCTCGCTATGTGTCCACTTCAACTTTTTCACACATTCTGCTATATCTACAACTTGATACTTCTTACCCATGTATTCCTCTTACGATCTCTTCTCATTATACCGAGCATATGTACATCTTTCCATACTACTCTGTGTGCACTGGATCAGAACTATTTTTGCTCAATACATAATACAAGTTTGACCCTATTCTTTAAAACAATATTTGTATAAAATTGCTTGAAAATCGTAATATATGAATTATAATTAGCAGTATATTAATCGTCCATAAGAATGATTTTTACTCAAATTAAAGCAACGCATTTCTTTGTATTAATTATAAAATTGCTTAAACGAAATGGAAAATTAAAAGGCAAAGAGATGAATAGAAGTGAGAAAGGAAAGGATGCAGCAGCTTTCCTTTTTATACATCCAGGCTCAATTTCCTTGTACCAGAATATTAATAGGAAAAATAGGGCACTAGTTACACCTTCGCAATATTATTTTTAAATTCAATTTTAAAACTTGACACTGTTGTTACGACGCTCACTATATAAATTCCAGTTTTAAGTGGTGCGCGCAGATGTTCGATAAAAGTTCGATAAGGAAGAAGAGAACGGAGAGTGGATGTCAACGTGTTGATCAAACCACTGGTTCTACAACTTTTCGACCAAAGAGTGTGCCAAATTAAACCTCCATTGAACACACGTTGCCGTTTTCATATGTTTTAGTTTGAAATTGTTAAAGCTCACCTCGTCAGGTTCGTTGATGAAGACCGTCGAAGCTTGCAGGATAAGGCCCACCTTGCTGACATCGCCTCTGGCTGAGGCTTCTCTCAGTGTCGCCCCAGATTTGGGGCCAACCCCTGCCGTACCACCTGTAGGGGCCATAGTGCATCATTTAAGCCCCACAATCTGAAAATATGAATAATAAACAACAATTAGTACATTACAGTACAAAACTCTATGTAGGAAAAAAAGTTGTAATAAAATCAATATAAATATTTAAAATTTAAATTTAACATTAAATAATAACCTATATATGTATGAATGTTTATAATATGTGTGTGTGTTTTAATGCTATTTAATTTATATTTTTAATGCATCCAAAATTAGTCAACGAAAGTATGAAAGTAGGACTAAAAATTGATTTTAATAAAATTAAAATTATGTTTAACGAATTTTGCACGCAAAACGTAGTCACTGTAGACAAGCATATTGTATAGATAGTTGATAGTTATTTATACCTAGGACAATTGGTGAATATGACTGGTTGTAGAGAAGAAGAAAGAGTGCTTTTGGAAGAATGAATATTGTTTTTAAATCCAACATTCCGCTATGCTTAAAAAAGAAGGCATACGACCAATGCGTACTGCCAGTTATGACGTATGGATGTGAAAATTAAATGCTAAATTCAATAATGTTACGTAAGATCCAGTGCACACTGAGAAGCATACAAATATGTATTGGTATAATAAGAAGAGATCGTAAGAGGAATACCCATAGGTAAAAAGTATGACCAAAGTGGCAGATATAGCGGAACGTGTGAAAAAGTAGGAGTAGACCTACATAGCCAGAAAAATGAATGATAGATGAACATGAGAAATACTGGAATGGTATCCGAGTCAAGTCGATGCAAATTGCTCAAGACATACAGGAATGGAGGAGGATTGGAGAGGACTTCATCCAGCAGTGGATGGCGAACGGCTGAAAATGATGATTGTATCTTATTTTTGCACTATGATTTTTTAACGCAACGTACCTATTCCGATGTACTGTAGTTTTAATTATAATAATATTTTTATTTCATTCAAAATTTATATTCATCAATTATATTATATATTTTATGACAGTATATATTCGTGTCTTTAAACAGTATTTAATTCAGATTTTTATTACATATCGTTTTCGTGTTATGATATTTCAATCAATGTGATAATATGTAATACCTTGAATTAATTCTGTGATAATAATGATTGTGTGGGAAATGTTTGGCTGAAAGTTAGCCGTTTTTCATCACAGAATTAATTAGTTAATACGTTTTTTTTATTAATATTTAATACCATTAAAACGATACCCGAGAAACTAAGCTACAAATTCAATACAGAATCGATACCACTAAAGAAATATATCGCTAATTAATTAGAAGTACATCATTAGTATAAATTATCTTTAAAAAGTTGTTTTTTACTCCAAAGCGCATTAGCAATTTTCATTGGTATTATAATTTTAAGAGTTTTTAAACCTTTTTTGTTACACGCTTATAATCTCTAATCAATCTTAATTTTTAAGTGTTGAAATAAGCTTCGATATATTAATTGATTGTTCGCGCCAACAATTTATAAACGCGCCAGAATTACACGCACGCATAAAGACTTTCAATATACCATATATATATATCATAATTTAAAACGCTAATTTATGATAATGACCACATTATGATTGCGCCATTAGATTTTTCAACATTTCAACGGCGACAAGATAAATTGGCGAGAAAATATCGAAGATTAACGTCGAAGCGATTACCGTCGTACATTAATTATTCAATCCATAGATTCTCCTACGAGCTTCGCATATATTTAATAATAAATATTAATAATAAATTCAGAAGAATATGCACTGAAGGGAAAGGGTAAGATTTAGTACACAATGACGCATCGTTTGACATTAATTAGTGTTTAACATATGTAATCAAAAATTGTCGTATATATGTACATAATAACTAATAAGGCATACAGATCAACGAGTTTTATTTATTTGATTAGTTATTTGATCAGACTATTATTATCAATCAATGGCTAGTTATTCAATCAAAGGAATGGTAAGTATATTTTTAAGCAAACAGTCAGTAACTTTTAACAAATACTAATACTGACCAGTGATTACACTGAGCAACAAGAAATCACGTTTTTTTAAACACAGAGCGGAGATTATTAAATCTTCACTATGTAAGTTTGACCCACTGAAATCAAATCCGATAATGATTTTTATCCACTTTTTTGGCTTTTGCGGTCTATAACTCAAAATATTGTGCTGTGCTCAAAGTGAGTATTGAAATCAATTGTCAGATATTTTTTCTATTGATTGTGATTTTTTATTGCTTTGAAATACTTATACTTAATTATCTAGCAAATTTTTAAAGTCAAAAATATATTAATTTTTTTTACACATTTTTTCCCGTGCTATGTGCATTTATTTGGCCATTTTTTATTTCACCACGTTTATAAGGATTGCTTTATTTTATCTAAACGTAATAGTTCGACCGGCAAATGATTATAAATTACGTATTCGCGAGCATGTTAAATTTTAACGAATTGAAACAATCATTAAATATACTTTCAATTCCACTTTTTAAGAAGCGATATTTTCCAAATTTTTATTATTTATTATTAACAATTCTTTACATCGATCTAAAATAATGCAAATTGTGTGACTTCAACTACTAAAATCAGTATATTTAGACGTTGCTACTTTCAGAACCGGCTCACGGAATTTAAATCACATTATGCAATTATTTGCGTTGAATCGAAACTATAAAATCGCACGCGAAACGCAAAATCGCTCTATTATGTCAAAATTTACAATTCAATTCAATTAATTAAAGCAATCTATTAATACATCGGCATCGATAAATTATCGTGAATTTACATGATTATCATCGCATTTCATACGGTCCATCCATTATGTTAAACGACTGGTTTTGAAATAGCAAGATTCGATAGAATACCGAAGCACGGTCACGCAGTGTAACTTTTAACTTAGACAGGGATGTACTCGATCTGTGGATACATTTTTTTATTATTTATTATTGCTTGTAATATCGTCTATTATCCGGTACGATTAAACGACGCGTGTTATTACCGAGACGACAGTAATTGGACGAGTGAGGATGTGAGAGCTACGAGGTGGTCTAGTACTACTGAAAGTGCTAGTACTATTCGTCGATCTTAGTAAACATTTGACGGTGCTATTTATCGGAATTTCGATGATGTGAATTTCATAGATTTTATTGTATTTTTGAGAGTAAACTCGTACTACTTTCAAATCAAACGGCTCAGTTACTAAAGTTCACATAATGTACGTGTAGCTTTTGAAGAAATTTTTGACACTTTTTTTGTCAATAAAATTTGACTTACACACCTTAGCGGATAACTTTTATTGTAATCATAAACACTTTATGTTGATTGTGGAAAAAATGTTACGAAAAGTTGTATTGTAAGCGAGACGTTTAAGTAATCAAAAACGTAACTGACGCAATTGAGGAATTCATGCATTTCAACAGTACCAATTTCAATCACAAATATCTTTCAAATTAGAATATTAAAAGCAGTTACATAAAGACAGTATCTTCTTAAGATAATTAAAATAAATCAACAAATTTTAAATATTTTCATATTATTTATTATTAAGCGAAAAGAATGGATGGCAGATGGACGCGAGAAATACTGCAATGGTATCCGAGAGGATGTGAAAGAAAGCAAAGTAGACCGAATGGATGATGGGCTGATGAATTGAGAAGAATGTCTGGAGTCAACTGGATGCAGATTGCTCAAGACAGAACAGAATGAAAAAGGATTGGAGAGGCTTTCATCCAGCAGTGGATGGAGAACGTCTGAAAATACCTAATACAAATCTCAAGGTCAAACTTTTGCACGATCACAATACTTAATCCATCTAGGACAATTGGTGAATATGACTGGATGTAAAGAAGAACAGAACATTGAGCTATGACTAAAAAAGAAGGCATACGACCAATGCGTACTGCCAGTTATGACGTATGCATGTGAAACGTGGATGCTAAATTCAAGAATGCTACGCAAGATCCAGTGCACAGAGAGAAGCATGGAAAGATGTATGCTTGGTATAACAAGAAGAGATCGTAAGAGGAACACATGGGTGAGAAGTATGACCAAAGTGGTAGACATAGCAGAAGTGGGCACAGATGGACGCGAGAAATACTGTAATGGTATCCGAGAGGATGTGAAAGAAAGCAAGGTAGACCGAGTGGACGATGGGTTGATGAATTGAGAAGAATGTCTGGAGTCAACTGGATGCAGATTGCTCAAGACAGACAGGAATGAAAAAGGATTGGAGAGGCTTTCATCCAGCAGTGTATGGAAAACGTCTGGCAATACCTGATACAAATCTCGAGGTCGAACTTTTGCACGATCACAATACTTAATCCATCTAGGACAATTGGTGAATATGAACGGATGTAAAGAAAAATAAATAAAACTGGGATGGAGTGCTTTTGGAAGAATGAACATAGTTTTTAAATCCAACATTCCGCTATGCTTAAAAAATATGGCATACGACCAATGCGTACTGCCAGTTATGACGTATGGATGTGAAACTTGGACGCTAAATTCAAGAATGCTACGCAAGATCCAGTACACACAGAGAAGCATGGAAAGATGTATGCTCAGAAATAATGGAATGGTATCCGAGAGGATGATGGGCTGATAAATTGAAAAGAATTTGTGAAGTCAAGTGGATGCAGATCAAGACAGACAGGAATGGAAGAGGATTGGAGAGGCCTTCATCCAGCAGTGGATGGTGAACAGCTAAAAATGATGATGATGATGATAATGAATACTTTATCCGATTAGGATAAAGTAAAAAACACTATAGCAATATTTTAATAAAACAATACTCTATGACAAATTTGACCTAAAGATGACCTTAAAAGCCAAACATGTACTGTAGGTTCGAAATGAGATCATTTTATGCGAAAAATTCGCAGGATTTGGATATAAAATCGTTTCGTTTCATCTTTCGCACGCCGAATAAGAGGTTGACGACCCCTGACATAACAGTGCACCGAATTTAAAGTCGCAGAGAGAATCGCCTTAAAATAAATATATATATACATATGTATATGTATTTATCGAAAAGTCTCATTGCTTGTTTGCACATTGAATTGCAAGCGCATAAAATAACGTCAACGAACATCTTTATATACCTACTTTATAAACACACATACACACATTCGCAAACATCGCGAATAAAGACATCGGTTAGTGTAATCGAAATTTTACGACTTTATACAGTAAGTATGTATGTATATGTATGTCGATACAACGCAGCACCTTTGACTTTGAACACATTCGAATTTCCATATATATTTGTTTTCGTTATAATAATAAAAATTGTAGATTTACACGACTAGACGTGTATGCATATTTTATGACTTTATAATGGATCGGAAAAATCTCACATTTTATTACGTTTGATATATTTATTTTATTATTATTATAATGAAAATACAATAATATTTTAACGACTGACGGAATCATATGTGAGTTTATACTTATATATATATATATTTTTTTTTTTTTTTTGAACATTTAACATCATATCGATTATAAAATACGGTAAAGTTTTATCGTCGGCGTATCGATACACTCAATACTATTAAATTTTACTAAGATTACACTTGTAAATAATAAGATAAGCGACACAGCAACGATTGTGTAGCTTTACATTTATTTCTCAATTACCTTAGACCAATTTTCAAACGTGAGAACATTTTTTTGATACTATATCGATATTTCAGTTGACTTTCGACTGAAGCATATCGTCGTTGTGAATTTATTGTTGTTTTAAACGCGTCAAACATAGCTGCAGCGTTAAAATTTCAAATTGGCATTTCGCTCAATATTATTTCGCCAAGTCGTGTGTATAATAAAATAATATGCAACGGCGACCGGTTTACGGGACGACCGGTTTTTTCCTCCTCTTACGAAAAATCGCCATAGGTGTAATATTATTAAAGTAAAATAGGGATTTACGAGAGGGGGACCCGCGCGCGAAAGTGACAAACGAGCGGTTCACTTTCGCGCGCGCCGAATTTTTTATGCTTTTTTCAAGGTCAAACGATAATTTTAGGATTCAAAATTAAAATTAAGCATATGATCTAGCTTGTGAATTTTTTTCAGATTTTTAGAACGTATTTTAAGTAATATGTACGACATAGAAACGTGCTGATTTACTAATTGTGTAATAAAACACGAAAAACTTTAACGCACTTAGACACGTTGTCTCTTCACTACCCGTCAAACATTTTTATCGTATCTCATAGTGAAGTACATATGTATCTAGGGAAAGATACTATCTAGTGGTTAAACCATTACCTTCTGAAGGGGGAAAGGGAGAGTAGGAATGGACTACATATGATTTGCTAAGTGGAAAGAAATCGCTTGGGATGTGCCAATTTTGTGGAACCGTCTCACAACTAAGAAAATTGTCATATTTATAACAGTAGTAGTATCTTATCTATGGATTTAGTAATATCCAGATCTTTTCAATGGCAATATTTCGACCTTAGCTCAAGAGACAAACGCTCCAACAAATGAGATATCGCAATCTGCATGGTTTATTTGCTGTTTCTAAAGATTATCCAACATTTCCACGCCTTAAACAGCCTAGGCTAAATTCAAGAATGTTACGCAAGATCCAGTGCACACAGAAGCATGGAAAGATCTATGCTCGGTATAACGAGGAGATCGTAAGTGGAATACATGGGTAAGAAGCATCACCAAGGTGGCAGATAAAGCAGAACGTGTGAATAATTTAAAGTGGACACATGGCGAGAAGAATTGATGGCAGATGGAGGCGAGAAATACTGGAATGGTATCCAAGAGGATGTGAAAGAAAGCGAGGTGGAGCGGGTGGAAGATGGGGTGATGAATTGAGAAGAATGTGTGGAGTCAAGTGGATGCAGATTGCTCAAAACAGACAGGAATGGAGAGGCCTTCATCCAGCAGTGGATGGTGAACGCCTGAAAATGATGATGATATGTACATATAGTAGCGCAAGGGTCTGCTTGGTTGGCTTGGTAGCCGTGGAACGCTCGTATACACTCATTCCCCTACACATACACTCACGCCACGGGTAGAACTAAGCGCGCGCATTTTTTAACTAACCGCTACATTTTGAACTGCTAAATACACTATATATGTACATAAATGATAACCACCCGATGACAGAGTCAACGGGACGATGGGCTGATGAATTGAAAAGAATTGGATATGTAGTTGGACATGGTTTTGTTCGAACTGATTTAATATGATTTGGTATTGAGGAATTGTATTAAGAAATGTATTGTATTGAGAAATGGTATAAAGGAGTTGCTTGGATTGTGCCAATCGTCTCACAACTAAGTTAGAAAAATTGACAAACTCTTACAAGAGATGGCCCTTTTGAATTTAGCTACATACATACATATGTATGTATGTATGTATATGGATCTTGTCAATTACGATATTTATATACAATATTTTGCTATAGGGAACTTTGTTAAAGACGATAACGCTCTAATCACTGAGGTGACGGCCTGCTTTTACTTTTAATTAATTTAATTGTGCTATTAAGAGTTGACTCACTTTTTTTGCAGGATTTAGGACGATCGTCACCAGAGATAGTTCCACTGGGACTGAACGTCATTGCGGAAGTGAACGCCCTTATAGACGATGACGATGACGCACGTTATTGATCCGAGTCCTCAATCCCAGAACACACAAAAGAGCACGGGAAGACGAGCGAGACAATGAAATCGAAAACCAGGGGTAACCAACCGGGAGAATTTGCATACGAATCATCATCATTTTCATCCGTTCACCATCCACTGCTGGATAAAGGCCTCACCAATCCTCTTCCATTTCTGTTTGTCTTGAGTAATCTGCATCCACTTGACACCACACATTCTTCTAAATTCATCAGCCCAACGTCATCAACCCAACGTCCAATCGGTCTACCTTGCTTTCTTTCACATCCTCTCGGATACCATTACAGTATTTCTCGCGTCTATTTGCCATCCATTCTTTTCGCTATGTGTCCACTGCAACTTTTTCACACGTTCCACTTTAGTCATACTTCTTACCCGTGTATTCCTCTTACGATCTCTTCTCGTTATACCGAGCATGCATCTTTCCATGCTTCTCTGTGTGCACTGGATCTTGCGTAACATACTTGAATTTAGCATCCACGTTTCACATCCAAACGTCATAATTGACGTGAACTTCACACATTCTTCTAAATTCATCAACCCAACGTCCAATCGGTCTACCTTGCTTTCTTTCACATCCTCTCGGATACCATTACAGTATTTCTCGCGTCTATTTGCCATCCATTCTTTTCGCTATGTGTCCACTGCAACTTTTTCACACGTTCCACTTTAGTCATACTTCTTACCCGTGTATTCCTCTTACGATCTCTTCTCGTTATACCGAGCATGCATCTTTCCATGCTTCTCTGTGTACACTGGATCTTGCGTAACATACTTGAATTTAGCATTCACGTTTCACATCCAAACGTCATAATTGACGTGAACTTCACACATTCTTCTAAATTCATCAACCCAACGTCCAATCGGTCTACCTTGCTTTCTTTCACATCCTCTCGGATACCATTCCAGTATTTCTCGCGTCTATTTGCCATCCATTCTTCTCGCTATGTGTCCACTGTAACTTTTTCACACGTTCCACTTAAGTCATACTTCTTACCCGTGTATTCCTCTTACGATCTCTTCTAGTTATACCGAGCATGCATCTTTCCATGCTTCTCTGTGTGCACTGGATCTTGCGTAACATACTTGAATTTAGCATTCACGTTTCACATCCAAACGTCATAATTGACGTGAACTTCACACATTCTTCTAAATTCATCAGCCCAACGTCCAATCGGTCTACCTTGCTTTCTTTCACATCCTCTCGGATACCATTACAGTATTTCTCGCGTCTATGTATTTGCCATCCATTCTTCTCGCTATGTATTTTTCACACGTTCCACTCTAGTCATACTTCTTTCGTTATACCGAGCATGCATCTTTCCATGCTTCTTTGTGTGCACTGGATCTTACGTAGCATTCTTGAATTTAGCGTCCAAGTTTCACATGCACACGTCATAACTGGCAGTACGCATTGGTCGTATGCCTTATATTTTAAGCGTAGCGCAATATTGGATTTAAAAAGTATGTTCATTCTTCCAAAAGCACTCCATCCTAGTTTCATTCTTTGTTTTATTTATTCTTCTTTACATCCGGTCATATTCAATCATGGCTCGTTAAACAAAGCAGTCAGTCTCTCTACAAAGGCCCGGGGTTCAATTCCCGTGTGTCTTGACAGTTTTAGAACTTAAATATCGTCATTGATAAGATCCAGATATTATTAAATTTAAATTGGACGTTTGCTGTTAGAATTTGCCAATTTATCTAACATACATAGTTGTGAGACCGTTGCACAAAATTCGCACAATTCCTTCATAACCACCAAATCATAGTCTGTTCCTTCATAGTTCCTACAAAAGGCAACAAATAACAACTGGAGACTATCATTATTTTGTTACTTCACTATGACAGACGATAAAATGTTTGTCAAAAGGTAAATATGCAACGCTTTATGTATGTATGTACATATATCAATTATTACGACACCTTCAGAAGAAGTTAAACATTTCAAAGGCAAGAATGCAATTACCGGGGGAAAAATCTCAATATAGATAGTACTTTTAACGGCTATTTATGATACGTACGTATTTGACAACATCTGATAATGCCAAATGCCGATGGCAGATTAGGCATAGGTAGCGTGGTTTGAATTTTTTTTTTCCCACGAGATCATATAGACCTTGTCACAGTTGATGATTTTATCAGGGCTATGTCGCAATCATTCATTGATCCATAAATTTACAACTTTTTCAATGAAAATATATTCAATGATAATTTTCATACATGTGATCAATGATGCATTACATATACATATATATGTACTTGGTATAAAATAACATAATCAAATACTGTTTGTTTCAAATGACGTTCTAAAGCAGTTCAGGATAACGTCATAGTGAAGCAACTAGGGAAAGATACTCTCCAGTAGTGAAACCATTGCCTTGTATGTAGAGAGGAGGAAGGGAATTAAGGAACGTACTACGATTTGGCAGGTAGAAGGTAATTGCTTAGATTATACTAATTTTGTAGAACCGTTTCCTAGCTTAGTTAGATAAATCGGAAAATTGTAACAGTATCTAAATATTGCCTATGACTATATTTAAGGTTAAAACCATCGAGAAAATCTTTCAAAATACGGGGATTGAGCACCAAAAAGACCAACGCTCTAACCACTGAGCTACATATAACCCCGAATAAGTATCAGAAATTATCAAAATTTTGCGCATTGTTCGAAAAATTCTAACATACGAATATTAATTTGGGTCTTGTGCTATAAATCCGCATAGCTTATACGTGTGCTTATTGTAAAAAATAAAAATTTCGTTTGTCGGATAAGATTTAGCATATAAATATGGCACCATTAGGGTCACGCCCCGTCCACTAACAAAGCCATTACTGTCACGGATTGTACGCCAATAAAAATGCTAATGAGAAAATAACGTTACGATATGACAGTATACATATATATGTATGCTACAGGCAAAGTATGAAATCTCCGCATTGTATAAAATGCCTAGCAAATTGCTAAAATACAATGCTTAACCGCTTTCGGCAAAGTATGAAATGAACGAATTTTCGTGTTTGAATCATTTTTCATTTGTACCAATCTGACCAGCTGATTCTGAAGAACAGTTATTATCACTTTTCTTTATGCGTGTTACTTCTATTTTCAATTTATGAAGAGTAGTGCATTTTGAACATTGCCTGAGCATTGTATTTATACTATTGATGAACATGACTGGATGTAAAGAAAAATAAATAAACTAGGATGGAGCGCTTTTGGAAGAATGAGCTTAGTTTTAAATGCAACATTCCGCTATGCTTAAAAAATAAGGCATACGACCAATGCTCACTGCCAGTTATGACGTAAGGATGTGAAACGTGGATGCTGAATTCAAGAATGAAACGTAAGATCCAGCAACACAGAGATACACGGAAAGATGTATGCTTGCTGTAACAAGAAGAGATCGTTAAAGGAATACATGGGTAAGAAGTATGACCAAAGTGGCAGATATAGTATTTTGTCAATATGACTTGTTGTAAAGAAGAAGAAATAAAACAAAGAATTAAACTAAGATGTAGTGCTTTTGGAGAAAAGAGCTTAGTTTTGAAATCCAACATTCCGCTATGCTTAAAAAATAAGGCATACGACCAATGCTCACTGCCAGTTATGACGTAAGGATGTGAAACGTGGATGCTGAATTCAAGAATGAAACGTAAGATCCAGTGCACACAGAGAGGCATGAAAAGATGTATGCTTGGTATAACAAGAAGAGATCGTTAAAGGAATACATGGGTAAGAAGTATGACCAAAGTGGCAGATATAGTATTTTGTCAATATGACTGGTTGTAAAGAAGAAGAAATAAAACAAAGAATTAAACTAAGATGTAGTGCTTTTGGAGAAAAGAGCTTAGTTTTGAAATCCAACATTCCGCTATGCTTAAAAAATAAGGCATACGACCAATGCTCACTGCCAGTTATGACGTAAGGATGTGAAACGTGGATGTTGAATACAAGAATGTTACCTAAAATCCAGCAACACAAAGAGGCATGGAAATATGTATGCTTGGTGTAACAAGAAGAGATCGTTAAAGGAATACATGGGTAAGAAGCATGACCAAAGTGGTAGATATAGCGAAACGCGAGAAAAAGTTGAGGTGGACACATAACGAGATGAATAGATGGCAGATGGACGCGAGAAATACTGGAATGGTATCCGAGAGGATGTGAAAGAAAGGAAGGTAGACCGAGTGGAGAGGCCTCGGTCCCAAATTTTATACAATGACTAATTAATAATGTGAAACTGGCAAACGCGAAAAATTAATTTTCCCTTTTAGAATCAACACATTGAATTTTCTAGTTCTTATTGTAGTCATTTTTCGGTGACACAAAGATTATTATATTCAAGTGTTTGGGTGTGTGTTTGGAAATGTGTGTGTGTGTGTGTTCCCTTATTATTCGCGTGAATTGTTTCAAACTTCCGGTGAGTTCCATTGTTCTTGTCACACACACCGGAAGTGGACCGTTATCGACTATGATGATGCTGCTGTGTCGTATCTGCCTCGGAACCATGTCGTAAAAAATCAAGGGTGACCAACACGCGACTTTCGAGTCAAAATTACACTGTGATAACCAATTCAATAGAGATTTCGGACGAAAAACAAATGGCAAAATGTCACTTCCGGTCCAAATAAAACTCATCTCAATCGTACACGTGTGAAAATCAAACACTCGAGTGTAAAACTATTTAATTTTAGTTATTTAAAATGTAAATATGCAATAGGGTTAAATTGGGATTAAATTAGCATTCAAAATTTCACCGTTTGAAAGACGCCATGTGGAAATTGAAAACTTTCGTTTTTGGATTGCAAATTTTGTGCAAACACTTTCGAGTTTAATTATGACGTATTTAACGTGTCGTTATCGTTAATTTTCGGGTCCATAACGAATTCGTTACGTATTTACAATATTTTTTTAACACGACGTATAAATCAATGCTCGAATAGCATTCGAGGATATAAATTTAAAGTGGAAAAAAAATATTTATTATATTTTCCGCATTTGAAAAACGTCTCATATTATAACTAAATACATATCTTCGGCTTGGTACTAAAAGGACCAAAGTCACAATAAATTGATTTTAATAGAAAAAATATTGGTAATCAATAATTCAATGTACTTGTACATAATTTTATGATAGTTTAACCTTCCTTGTACGTGTAGGAGTCAAAAATAACCCAACGTTCACCTTTTTCAATTACAATTACACTATAAAAATAAATAGATTTTGACATTGTTCATTTTAAAAGTAGCACTTTAGTCAATACATACTTGTATGCGGATGTTAGAATTTTATCACACAAAACTCATCATTTATAGTAAGTGTATATAAATTTTGCAAAAATTTAACACTATCCCTTTTGGAATCGATCCCCAGCTATACATACATACCAATATCAGTATTGTAAAAGAAATTATTGTCTGTAAAAGAGCAACAAAGCGCGCGTGCCTAACAGAACGAACGTGCGATGCGCATTTCACTGCGATTCGTTCACGCTAAAAGCGTATGAGATACGTGAGTAATATTACGCCACGGTTCGTATCAAATGAACAAAACTCCATTCCTCACTAGCCTATACACGTATAAAATCAACACATATGTGAATAGAGTGTACCGAACAAATCAACGCTCATACAAATTCAATCGATCGAAAAACTGATCTGAAATGACAAAAATTGAAAAACTACGATCGCATATTAAATACATATTAATACTTTGTACGCAAGCACTGAATTATAACTCTGTCTATACCCCGCACGATAATTCAATCAATAAAATTACAAATTGTAATGATTTATCGGTTAAACAGAGTGTGCTTCGCTTCTTGCAAACGCGTCTGAAAACGGTTAGTGCTTATCTTTCGTTGGCATTGTTGGTCAAAAGTACGCAATTTGCACACAATCTCGAAGCGTATTATATTGTGTGGGGTTTCGCATGTTGTCGTACGATCATTTTGCACATAAATTGCACAATTTACGATAGGATACACCATAAATAGAATCGAGCTTATCGGCGCGAAAGTTATTTTACAACGCACGAGGCTCGTTTATCGACGCGTCGCGTTTCAAATTAGTATAAATCCTCACGTGATGGTTGTAAATAAATTATTTTTTTATAAAATGTATGATAAAAGAATTTGTCTGTTGTTTTGTCATAGTTTGTGTTATTTTTTATTCATGATGGATATTGAAAAAAATATATATAAAGTCACATTTCGCTATGCTTATAAAAAAGGCATATGAGTGATGCGTACTGCCAGTTATGACGTATGGATGTGAAACTTGGATGGTAAATTCAAGAAAGAGACGCATGTAAATATGTATGCTTGGTATAGCAAGAAGAGATCGTAAAAGGAATACATGGGTAAGAAGTATGACTAAAGTGGCAGATATGGCGGAACGTGTGAAAAAGTTGAAGTAGACACAGATGAACGCGAGAAATACTGTAATGTTATCCGAGAGGATGTGCAAGAAAGCAAGGTAGACCGAATGGACGATGGGCTGATGAATTGAGAAGAATTGCGTCAAGTGGATGCAGATTGTTCATGACAGACATGAATAGAAGAGGATTGGAGAGTCCTTCATCCAGCAGTGGATGATAAACGGCTGAAAATGATGATAGTGTTGATGAATTGAGTGCTAATATAATAAATTGGGATTAGATGAAACACTTTCACTGTCATAATATTTTCAGTCTTAGTTTGAATATGAATGAAAATATTGATTTGAAACGTACTTTTAAGAAAATGTTTAAAGAACTACAGAAATTTACACACCAAATATATTTATTAAAAAGTACACATTTCTGACTTATTCGCCATTTTAAAGTTTATCAACAATATATCTCATTTAAAATAATTTCATGTACCAACTTCTATACTGTAACTTTTTACAGATTAAACAGAAACGGCACACCATATGTATAATTTGATTACACTATAGTTACATTGAATTAATTAAAATCCCCAAAAGAGTAAATGGTACAAACATCAACTCCCCTTCAAAGTATAAAATACAACATTATAAACTTTGATGTGTTCTATTAGTAGTAAAATCTACCACACGCAACACAACCGTTGATTATAATAAACGTACACTCTTCAGCTAGCGTTTAATGTAATCAATATGCTACTACGTTGAAAGCATTCCTCGATTATCGCAAGCTTTTAAGCTCTCGTATGAACATACATACATATAAATCTATTCGCGTAAAATTTTCTACGCACAGTTAACCCTCTTCACTCGCGAATCGTTTGATTTACGACTTCGGAATACCACCAGACTGTTAATAATTAATTTATTTCGGATGGCCTGAGGCTAGTCCGTCCCACAGCACAGCGAATGCCCCGCCTAAATCATTTGTTTTATTGCCGACGAAATCAATACGGACGTGATAATTGCCGGTTCAGTGCAATCGAACATCGGCTGCAATAAAAATAATGATTTATAAGACATATTCATGTACAGAAATTGTCATTCAAGACTCAATTGGTGACTGAATCGGTTAAATTTACAATGGACTATGTTGATTTATGTTTATGTTTTTTGTAACGTAATTGTGTCGTTACTTAAAAAACGCTTTACCTAAGCTTTAGCTTATATTTTTAACTATGAAAGAACCGTGTCCACTTTCAATGTGGTTTTGTGCTTAAAATCTGTTTTATTAACAAGACAGTATGCAGTTTGAGTTTGAGTATTTGTTTTTTCTAACAAACGTTTTTCTACATCAGTGGTCGGGAACCTTTTTATAACTATGTCAAATCAAGGAAAAAGTTTGGGAGCCGCAACATATTATTTTTGTATTATATATTATTTAATTAAAATAGATTATACTCATTTGTGGAGTTCAAATCAATTTATTGCTAATAAGTATTATAAAGTTTAATATTGAAAACGATTTTAAAGCTTTTTAAGAGCTTGAAGATTATATGAAAAGTAGGAAATGTAAAAATTAAGATAGATTCGTCTTGATCTTTTGAAATATATATTTCAAACACCCTTTTCGGAATATTTGTATTATTTCACGTAAAAGTTGGTTGAAAATGAAAACCGCAGGTTTTGATACGAAGAGCCGCTTGCGGCTCCGGAGCCACAGATTCCAGACAGTCTACACGCTATTGGCGTATTTGTTGCCACTTGAATTTTCGTCCCTATTTAGCACACAAATACTCAAAAACTCAAACTGTATACCTTTTTGTTAAATAAAACAGACAAATTAACAGTCTTGTAATTGCCCATTGAAGTTTTGCGTCTTCACCTCTTTCCCACCCTCGTATATAGCGATGCCTAATGGACTACGCTCTGCCGAGGGGACTCATGAATTGACAAATTAACAATTGGACTATGTATGTTCACATTTATAGCTTTAGAGTCATATTAAGTATATAAAGTATCACACCTTAAGGCTCTCACTAACCCGAGCGAATAATTTGACGCTTGGCGTCTGCGACTGACGTCCTCTATCGTCGTTGATTCACACCAATGCGAATTATATCGGGACGACAATAGGGGCGTCAGTTGCAGACGCCGAGCGGTTATTCTTAAGATTTCTTTAAGGTAGTATAACGAGGTAAGTACGAAGCTTAACTCACTTTTTTTTTTGCAGAATCAACATAATTTACTTTGAAAACAAACGGCTCAAGTATCGACGATATTGTACACGTTTTTCATTACATACGAGTGCGTATTATTATTGCCGTTTTCGTTTTCAATTGCAAAGCGATCGTATTAAAGAAAATTATCTATCATTAAATCACTTTTCCTTTCAATCGAAATGCCGGATGCGAGTTCAATTAGTATATAAATCTAGTTGTGAACAATTAGCCCTACTTCACGTTCGAAATACATTATTATGTCTATTTATTTACGTAATTTGGTTCTAAAGCTTCCACGGAATCGATCAGGGTTAAAAAAAAAAAACTAAAAGTTCCTCATTAGAAAAAAATCATTTGATATTGGTCCTTTTAAAGACAAGTTGCAGATTTGTATTATGTTTCCGGGTTTAAATTTATGTGGTATAACAATTTTAATAAATCTTCATGGAAATAGTCAATAATAATTGTTAATGTATTCTAACTCCGAAACGCAATATTGAATTATTATTTTATATTGTTTAATGATAAGGATATGAGCTTTAATAAAATGTAAGATTTTCATTAATTCAATACTTATTATTTTGAATTAATGAAAATTTATATACCTACATACTATACAATCATGAAGCATGGAAAGGTGTATGTTTGGTATAACGAGAAAAGATCCTAAGAGGAATACATGGAAGTGGCAGATATAGCAGAACGTGTAAAAAACAGGAGATTAATGGATGACAGATGGTATCCGAGAGGATGTGAAAGAAAGCAAGGTAAACCGAGTGGACTATGGGCTGGTGAATTGAGAAGAATGTACATGTGGAGTCAAGTGAATGCAGATTGCTCAAGACAGACAGGAATGTAAGAGGATTGTAGAGGCCTTCATCCAGCAGTGGATGGTAAACGGCTGAAAATGATGATGATGATGATGATGATGATGATACAATCATACTTATGTACATCAGAGCATCTTCATACTAAATTTTAACATTTTACATTAGTATTATATGATAGAAGTTTAACGGTATGTAATTAAAATCTGATTTACGTTTAAATACAAATATATTAGCTTACATTTCAATATATATATAATTTTTGAATAAATTAACAATCATTAAATCAATGAGCTTTGTCTACACTACATTAATGTATGTATGTGGGTACTTGTGAATGAAAATTCACAAAGAATTCACTCGAAACCAAAGATAAAACTTATCAGTATCCTCATTTTTGACACGAACAAATTCTTAGTACTTTGAGTCGCAAAAAAGTGAACCAAGTCTTCGAATTCCGAACGAAGGCATACCCAAAGGTATTCCAATACACCTTTACTCTCCTATTACGTTCGTCGATTTTTTAACGCATACAATTGTGTACAAAATAAGACAAAATACAGTTACATACATTCCTCGTTTAACGTATGCGCCCAAAGTCCCCGCTCGAATCTCCATAAGATCTGTATGCAATTTTGATCACGTATTTTCGGTCAAAATACCTACATACACACCCACGAGTTCCATTGTTTCGGATATCGCGGATATCCCACGAAATTCTCTAACGATCCATTATTTATGGTCGTGTAGCTACGGTTCCCCTTATCTATGCTGTTGTTATTATTATATTTATTCTTTTACAGTTTTTAATTTGGGCATTATCGCACAATTAGCGCGCCACTGCACTATCTCAGGAAGTACACGTCTAATTCGACTGTGGAATGCAGTGACGGTACGCGAAAATAAAATCGAAAACATCTAACGAATTATAAACGAATTAGTGTCGCATGAAAGTTTCATGTAAAAAATTATTAGTATGTAATTTACCGACTATCTTTATAAATATTATGGTATTGCGTATATTTTCCTATTTATTATGATTGGGCAATTAAACATTTTTGAAAAATTTGACGATTTCACTTATTTATTAGAGTTTGAATGATATAAAAAAACAAGTCGAAATCCCAACATGATAAAAAATCCATCAGACTAAGATCCCACTAGTTAAAATATCAACAAGTTAGATGAAAAGACAATAAAATAAGTCAAAATGGTTTGGGTCATAATTCCGAAAATCCAAAAACCCACGTCAAAATCTCAACAAGCCGAAACCCTGACAAGTCAAAATCCCGATTAGATTAATGCTTTTGGCAAAGGACAATCTTGACAGCCAAAATATCGACACGGCAAAATCTCAACGAACGAATTTCCCAACAAGTCAAAATTTCAAAAAGCCAAGATCCCAATTAAATAAAAAGACCCAACAAGACAAATTCCCGAAAATCTAAAATAATCTCCAAGCTTGCCGATTTACATACATACATTATATATATAATAGCCGAAATCCGTCTGTCTGTCTGTCTGCTGATAACGCTCGCTGAGGAAAAATAATTAATAACGCGCTTACGCTAATCTGCCAAAACCAGTTGTCGATTTGGTCCTTTTTTTTTTAAACATTACCTATACAAGGGATCGTGACTCTGCTAATAATACATAGATGGCACTATAAAAACTAATATTTTTTTTGTTTTTTAATTTTTACAAAATCATTATTATAAAATTATATATATATATATATATATATATATATATATATATATATATATATATATATATATATAATAATTAATAATTATAATAAAAATAGTAAAGTAAAAAAAAATATTTAAAATTCAGCGGGCGTTGATGTTCAACGGGCTTACACTAGATATAAATATAAGAGTCCAATTCCGTCTGTCTGTCTGTCTGTCCGTCTGCTGATAACGCGCGCCTCGGTAAACACTTAAATTTAAATTTTATTGAAAAAACACGAACGTCGCGAGTAGGATTTGAACCCGTAATCACCAGGTTGGATGAGTTAGCGCTAACGTGTTCACCCAACACCGACGATGAGAGGCCTCCTATAATTTGAAAATATTAATCCTCAGTAGGTTCGCGACTTTGCTAAACTTTTACGTAATCAATTACGTCAATCACTTCCGTTGATATATGTACATTCAACGGGCTTACACTAGCATAAAAATAAAACCCATTCCAGATTCGTCAAAGTGAATATTTTAACTGTGGGATTTTGACTATTATCATTATCACCATAACCTGTAACATCATAAGGAGTAACTCTGAAACATTCGATCCAAATAAATCAACACCAAACAAACATTTTATTGTATTTTAACATGATTGATTCTCGATTGGTTGATTGATTCTCGACATTGAAACATTCGGAACGATAACCTTTCGTTTTATAATTGAAGGGTTAAAGCTCAACGGCTCGCTTAACCACCGAAGATACTATCTGTCGTCTCCTCTGTATCTTATACCTCTTTTAACATTTCGTAAAGGCGACGTGCCGTAAAAAGGACACGTGTTCCGAGAGAGCAATGAAGCGTGTGTCGTCCGAGTTACTTTGATCACTTATCTACAGATAGTGATCTAAATCTTCAAGCGTATATACCAGTGGTCGGGAACCTTTCTGGAGCTAAGAGCCAAATTAGGGAAGATCGTGCGAAATTGGTAAGTTTGGGAGCCGCAACATATTATTTTCGAATTATATATTCAAAATTAGAAGAAATAAAACGAAGAATTAAACTAGGATGGAGTGCTTTTGGAAGAATGAACATAGTTTTCAAATCCAACATTCCGCTATGCTTAAAAAAAAAAAGCATATGACCAATGTGTTCTGCCAGTTATGACGTATGGATGTGAAACTTGGACGCTTAATTCAAGAATGCTACGTAAGATCCAGTGCACACAGATGTATGCTTGGTATATCAAGAAGAGATCGCAAGAGGAATACATGGGTAAGAAGTATGACCAAAGTGGCAGATATAGCAGTACGTGTGAAAAAGTTGAAATGTATGGCAGATGGACCCGAGAAATACTGGAATGGTATCCGAGAGGATGTGAAAGAAAGCAAGGTAGACCGAGTGGGCGATGGGCTGATGAATTGAGAAGAATGTGTGGAGTCGAGTGGATGCAGATTGCTCAAGACAGACAGGAACGGAAGAGGATTGGAGAGGCTTTCATCCAGCAGTGGATGGTGAACGGCTGAAAATGATGATGATATTCAAAATTAAATTAAATGTTACTCATTGATCATTAATGAAATGTAAGAACGTTCGACAGTTTATTAGTAAACAGTAATATAAAGTTTAATCTTAAAAACGATCTTAAAGCATTTTTATAGCCATGACGTTGTAGAAATAAGGTTCATTTTGATGTTGAAAACATTTTGAAAACGTTGTATGGCAGCGAGAGCAGCAGGTTCTCATACAAAGAGCCGCTTGCGGCTCCGGAGCCGCCGGTTCCCGACCACTGGTATATACACTAAGCTACCTCGATATTAACACCGATCGATATTTAGTTTAGTTAGATAAATTGGCAAATTCTAACAGGAAAAGGCCGACCTGTATTTAGTAATATTCATATGTTGCCAATGACGATATTTAAGGTCAAAAACCGTCAAGAAAACCTTTTGACATACGGGTATCAAACTCAGCGCCTTCACCTAAGAGACTAACGCTCTAACGACGGAGCTATCGCCTGGCTAAGCTAAAGAATTATATATATTGTGTAATGGCCAAATTCCGTCTGTCTGTCCGTCTGCTGATAACGCTCGCCTCGGTAAAGGTTTAAATTAAAATTTAATTGAAAAAACACGAACGTTGCGAGTGGGATTTTAACCCGCGATCACCAGGTTGGGTCAGTTAGCGCTAACGCGTTCACCCAACACCGGTGATGAGAGACCTCCCATAATTTGAAAATATTAATCCTTTTAGTAGGTTCGCTACTTTGCTAAATTGTTCCGTAATCAACACGTCAAACGCGTCCGTTGATATTCAACGGGTTTACACTAGTATTATTATAAAATGGATTGCATTGTTATTAATTATGTACTGCTCGTGAAACATACATGCATATGTACATACTAGTGTATTATAATTATTAATTATTATATATATAATAATTATAATTTTGCAAGTGATTTTGTAAAAATCAAAAAAAAAAAAAAAATAATAGTTTTTATAGCGCCATCTATGTATTATTAGCAGAGTCACGATCCCTTTTACAGGTAATGTTTTAAAAAAAAAAGGACCAAAGAGACGATCGGCGACAGCGGATAGCATAAGCGCGATTCCTGCCGAGCTAGCGTCCCGGGTTCGATCCCCCACTCGTTCTGGTTTTTTAATTATTTTTCCTCAGCGAGCGTTATCAGCTGACAGACAGACAGACAGACGGGTTTCGGCTATTATATACATATGTATATAATATGGTCATAATACGCGGCATAGTAGCTGACTCGCCGCAAACACGGATCAAGCCAATTTAACAGCTCGATATGTGTCGATGTAGCGTGTACGGTGTGCTGTAAATCAAGATGGCGGCGCCTCAACAATAAAGGCGCTCACACACCTCAGCGAAATCGCTGCGTTAAAGTGACGCCCTCTATCGTCCTCGATTCGCACCAATGCGAATTATATCGCTGCAAATGGGACGACGATAGGGGCGAAAGTTTGACGCAGCGATTTCGTTAAGGTGTGTGAGCGCCTTAAAGGCCCTGACTAACTAGAGCGAATAATTTGACGCTTGGCGTCTGCGACTGCGACTCAAGGACTATAGAAAGCGTCAGACGCGTCAATTTTTCGCTCGGGTTAATGAGGGCCTTAAAAGCACTTGCTTGATGGCGTTTAAACTCATTTAAACTTAATTTTGTTGATATTAAACAAAATATTGAGATTAGAAACGTGGACTTATCGTTGTTTGTTTCTAAATATGGCTTTCATCAGCTTTTATCATAGTGCAATTGTCAGTTTTTGGAACTAACACTGATTTTCAATATTTTTTTACGGCGCACTTGGCGGCATTTGGAATAATTCAAGTATAAGGCATCGTTCGAAAACATTCTTAGAACTAGAAAATTTTTTTTATATATTGTGGACTTATCGGGATTTGGAACTAGGCGACTCATATGGGTACATACATACAGTACATTCCAATACTTGCATAAAATAAATTATATTTTTGAATTGGTCTTGATTTTCGCCACATGTTTAGGACCTACATATGTATGTAGGCCGTTCGTTATAATCACAGTGTTTTGCGTGCCAAACAAAAAAAAAAAAAAATATATTATCCGAAATGAAACGTTGTCGAGGAGGCTTAATGGTGGCATCGGCACTATCATTGACGCGTTTTATAATACGATTAAGTGCTCGTTGAACGACCATCAAATATGACCAACGGTAGTTTAGAGCTTTCATCATCTATCATTGATTTTTATTAACTCACAAACGTCAGTAGTACACTCGTAATAATTGTGATTAACCGTCGATCGGGCGAGTTTCGCGTGTTTGATCTGGTTTAGATTAGTCCAGTGTGGAATTTCCGCACGGTGTAAACACACCTTTAGACGCGTCGTCATGTCTCTATTATGGAGTGGCGTAAGTCGTGTCTCACTCGCAAATTAATAACCCTTTGCCGACCCGTCTAAGGTACGTGGATACTGGTACCAATTAACCGGTGAGTAATACGCCATCTTCTTAACGACAGCAATTTATTATACGTTACGTACATTTACATATAGCTATCGTCAATAGTCATGGCCGAATGTCGATTATGAATTGCACAATATGTAGACGGCTCTAAGAGGGCCAAAGTCAAAATTGTAACCAATTCGACAAATGTTTACGTAATTTCATGCGCTGAGATGCCAGTCTATTATTATCAAACGAAATTAAATACTCAACCTTAGTATGGCGACCGATAAACGTGACGTCACCGGTTACGACACGTCACGGGGGAACACCCCCGACAACCAAATCGATCAATGTTTCTTTGACGCTACGTTACCCGTTGCCCAGCAACGAGTAATTACACATAATATATATAATAGCCGAAATCCGTCTGTCTGTCTGTCTGCTGATAACGCTCGCTGGGGAAAAATTATTTAAAAAAACCACCAGAACGAGTGGGGGATCGAACCCACGACCGCAAGCTCGAGAGTCATCACGCTAACGCTTACTCTATCACCCTTGGTCGGTTTAGTTTTTTTTTTTTTTAAACATATCGTGACTCGGCGCTACCTACAAAAGGGATCGTGATTCTGCTAATGATACATAGATGGCACTATAGAAACTATTATTTTTTTTTTTTTTTTGATTTTTACAAAATTATAATTATTATACATATGTACATACATACGTATAAGGTATATAATAATTAATAATTATAATATAAATAGTTAAGTAAAAAAATAATAATTTTTTGAGTGGGTATCAAGGGTTCCATTAGTGGGGATTGCTATAATAGATAGATGGCGCTAAAAAAACTTTTTTTTTTTTTGATCAATTAGTGGGGATCTCTATTAAAAAAGCGCTTTACGATATTTAAAATTCAGCGGGCGTTGATATTCAACGGGCTTACACTAGTATGAATATACTAGTCACTGCCCGTTGACTCTGTCATCGGGTGGTTATCATTTATGTATGTATATAGTGTATTTAGTAGTTCAAAATGTAGCGGTTAGTTAAAAAAAATGCGCGCGCTTCGTTCTAGCCGTGGCCTGAGTGTATGTGTGCGTGCCGTGAGTGTATGCGAGCGTTCCACGGCTACCAAGTCATCCAAGCAGACTTTTGCGCTACTATATACATATATATCATCATCATTTTCAGCCGTTCACCATCCACTGCTGGATGAAGGCCTCTCCATTCCTGTCTGTTTTGAGCAATCTGCATCCACTTGACTCCACACAATCTTCTCAATTTATCAGTCTATCTACCACTCGGTCTACTTTGCTTTCTTTCACATCCTCTCGGATACCATTCCAGTATTTCTCGCGTCCATCTGCTGCAACTTTTTCACACGTTCTGCTATATCTTCCACTTTAGTCATACTTCTTACCCATGTATTCCTCTTACGATCTCTTCTTGTTATACCAAGCATACATCTTTCCATGCTTCTCTGTGTGACTATACATCTATGTATATAAATGTAAATAAACAATATTTAGAGTTCATTTCTATGCTACATAGAACACTCATACTTTTCGTTTAATGGTTAGGTACAAAAACATCAACAAATTAGTCGAAAATTTTATACACAATTGAAATTTAACTGTGTATAAATTCAATTGTATTACCAAAGAAGTGAACATAATCGTATTCTTCTATCGTATTATACTATGAAAGTCGTACGTTTGAAACTGTGGTCCACTTTCCGGTCGTGCGTACAAAAATGCGGCTGTTGGGGATATCGATTAATAATTCTAGGCTCGTAATTATAGGGTAAGTTGGCCCTTGGATGGACCTGCATGCCCTCAAGAGTCACCTCTCCACGTCCAGGTATCAAAGAATAGCAATTTAAAAATACCTCTTGCCAGATTCCGAGCAGGTATCTAAGAAAAACAAACCGCGTACGAATTCGAAAATTATACATTATTCATCAATGTAAAAAATCTAATTTGTGTACGTAAACATTACTAACTAATTTTGTATAAATAAAAATAAACTATGCCTAACAGAGTTATGCATGAAGTGTCATAAAATGGTTTGAAATTGTACTGAAAAAAATGTAACATTTTACATACGTATGCACAATTGCACACTAATCGCTTCATTGCACATGAAATACTACAAATTATTTGTACCAATAGTATAAATCAATTTGTAATAACAATATGATATTTCATATGTACTTTAGTTAAGTTTTTCACTAAGCTCTTAGTTGTAGTTAGTTTATGCACAACTATGTATAAGTGAATGCAGTTCAACTTTGATCACATAAAGCGGCGATATTTTTCAATAAATAATTAAGGGAACACACAGAGAAGCATGGAAATATGTATGCTCGGTATACCGAAAAGAGATCGTAAGAGGAATACATGGGTAAGAAGCATGACCAAAGTGGCAGATATAGCAGAACGTGTAAAAAACACATAGCGAGAAGAATGGATGGCAGATTGATTCGAAAAATACTGGAATGGTATCCGAGAGGATGTGAAAGCAAACAAGGTAGACCGAGTGAACGATGGGCTGATGAATTGAAAAGAATGTGTGTAGTTAATTGTATGCAGATTGCTCAAGACAGACAGGAATGGAAGAGAATTTGAGATGATTTAAGGGAAACATTCGCGTTTGACACGAAAAGGTTAAAAGGCTTCATTTGACACTGTGACCGCAAACGAAATTCAATATGGTAAATACTTTGTTTTTAATCAAACATTTATATGGATACTTACACGTGTAGTTTCCTAGTCTAAAACGTAATAGGTGTATCAAGTTTCTTAATGAATACGTTATTAATATGTAAAGTTAGATTATTTTATATTAAAATTAACATTTTCCTGTAGGTATACATATATAAATTTGACGGTTATACAAAAGTTTCTGAGAATGAATAAATTTACCGAGGCACAGAAGAATGGTCTGTATAGGAATAAAAAAAATAATAAAAATAAAGGAGTACACAGCTCAGCGTTGAACAAAATTAATAGTATGCCGTTTGGACACATGTGATTACTCGGAACTAATCCAACTTCCAAATGCCTTTTCAAAACAGGAGAATATACAATAAAAAGAGTAATGAAACAATAATAATAATAATAATGAAAAAAACACATACAGATTAATCACACTAAACGACCGAACGCCAATTATAGTGTTTAATTTAATGCGATACAATTTATTTACGAACGTGAAATATTGCACGAAGTTGCTTAGGCATTACCTATGTATACATATAGATATCGTGCGAAAGTTTCGCATGCGAAACGCAACTTGAGGGATGTTCTGAAGGTTATTTTAGGCAGCTGTTTAAAAAATGACAGTGTATGGTAACATTTTTTTGAAGTTAAGTGGATTGCCTATTTATTGTGGATAGGTTTAAAAAATCATATCGATTTTAAACAATGATAGTATTTATAAGAATTTTGAATGTGAAATATTTAACTAGTCTTGGAATTTCACTATTTTATTTGTCTACTTTCTTCCGTTTGAATTCTAATTTTAATCACAATTAAAATGCATTTTTACACAATGCGTTATCAAAGTAGTGCATAATATGCACCAAGATATATTTGAACATTTCCAAACAGTGACAGGTTAAACAATAAGTTAATATAAAACCTATATCTAATTTTTCTGAAACATTATTTTAGAACCAAATAAATATTTAAGAATTAAGTCCACAAATGGTGAATATTTTATGTTTTAAAGAACGCCCAGTAAAATAAATAGAAGATAATTATGTATAAATAAAATGGCAATAATAGACATATCATCATTTTTAGCCGTTCACCATCCACTGCTGGATGTAGGCCTCTCCAACCCTCTTCCATTCCTGTCTGTCTTGAACAATCTACATCCACTTGACTAAACACAAATTTTTCTCAATTTATCAACCCATCGTCCACTCGGTCTACCTTGCTTTCTTTCACATTCTCTCGGATACCATTCAAGTATTTCATCTGCTATCCATTTTCGGTATGTGCCATTTCACACGTTCCGCTATATCAGATATTTCTTACCCATGTATGTATTCCTCTTACGATCACTTCTCGTTATACAGAGCATACATATTTTCATGCTTCTCTGTGTGCACTGGATCTTGCGTAACATTCTTGAATTTAGCATAACGTTTCACATATTTTTTAAACATAGCGGAATGTTGAATTTAAAAACAATGTTCATCCTTCCAAAAGCTTCCTTCGTTTTATTTCTTCTTCTTTGCAACCAGTCATATTCATCAATTGTCCTAAGTGTATATAACTATCAATTATCTCTACAATATGATTATCTACAGTGACTACGTTTTGCGTGTAAAATTTATCAAGCATAGGTACAAAATTTTAGTTTTATTAAAATTTATTTATAAACCTACTTTCATACTTTCGTTGCTTAATTGTGATATTGAACATACATGTAATATAAAAACTGACAACTGTAATGATGATAAATACTAACCAATAATTGAAAATTATTATTTTTTTATTTAATAAGAACTCATGGAACGCCCCTCGTAAAATATGCTTACACATTTATTTTTTTACACATTGTTTCATAGCACAAATTGCAATTTTACATCGACTTTTTATCACACCGTTACGGATCGTTATAACGCCAATTTACACCGAATAAAAAAGCATACTAGATTCGACTTTCGATCCGGCTGTGTACAATGTACATACACGTTAACCCTATCTCTGCAAAAAAATAATAATAAATAAAAAGCCATACAACTGAGCCCGAAGGTGTGCGGTTTTAAACCCAACCGGAATACTGGAATATGAAATTACATATCTCTCTCACACTGGAAATGCACTCACCTACAAAATTGTAACTTGCACGTACAATATGCAATTGTATTGTGCATTCTTCATGGACAAAACGTTATACATATTATATTATATGTATATACTTTAACATTTGTACAATGCTCCATAGTAATGTGATACTAAACTAGTTTGCACGTACACACTTGACACAGTAGAGTTATAGTCAATTTATTTAAAATACTGGCCGAAAACCATACAAACCATTAAAATATGAAGCGACGGTGCATTTTTCATTCATTTAAAAACCCTCTTTTGATTGTGGGGTTGAAGTTAAAAGATGTATTTAAATGATAATCAAAAAAGTATACGACGCAGTTTTTATTGTAGTGATTTTTTTGTGCAAGTGAAAATATGCATACAAATCATAAAAATGTATTATTTATGGTACATAGCATTAGTAAGGTATTGTCTTTTAGCACTAAAACCACCCTTGGTATGCCTAAGATGCCTCATATAACCAAATTATCCATGGAAAACGTAAATTTAAAGATGCTGGCAGTTTAACTGGTTAAGTTAATCGTTCACCAATACCTAACTGTGCATTCTGAAGGTATTCGTAAAGTACTGGAAATCTTTAGTGTAGTTCCACTTTACTCTGCTTGACAACAATCAAGAATCTAAGACAGTGGTCGGGAACCTTTTTAGAGCTAAGAGCCAAATTAGAGAAAACCTTGCAAAGTTGGTTAATCCTCGCTTTATATATTCAAAATTAAATTAAATTTTACTCATTTATGAAATAAGCTATTACAGTTTATTACTAAAAAGTATTATTGAAAACGATTTAATGCTTTTTTTAGCGATGAAGTTATATGTAGAAATAGGATTAATTTTGATTTTACGTACATTGTGTATTTAGCGCAAAACGTTGAATGACAGCGAGAGCCGCAGGTTTTCATACAAAGAGCCGCATGAGACTCTGGAGCCGCCAGTTCCTGACCACTGATCTAAGACAAATTTAGAATGAGTTTGGAATTAAAAGAAGCCAACTCACTGATAATATCCACCATAAATAATAAAATGACATAGTTTGAAAGGTAGAAATTTTGTAATTTGATTTCCATCTATCCATTATGACCAATACAAATAAAACATCATCCCAATGATTGTCTCATTTCTTAATAGGAAAGCCTTCTTTAACCATCCGATGAATTCGTCGCCACCCTGTATACATAAGTCGTATAAGTTTGAATGCGAAAGCATCGATCGAACGCTTGAGACTCGTTCTTCGATCAAGTTCTGGAGTTTTTAGTCTCGACTCGAGGTCCAATAAACGGTACGAATGAGGAATTTTCACCCCGAGGCTGTCCGCAGATGCATTATTATAATATCAGCGTGTTTTCATGCACCTGTAAAATATACGTATCCAACTGCAATATGTATGTTGTTGTTGCACTATGTATACGCGCATATAAACTTCACACGCAAACGCATTTATATTAAATTGAAAATAATAATAATCGCAAGTACAACTTTCCATTACTTCTGTAGGAGTTATTTATATACAGGTAGGTGTATGTAGTACCTATGTATGAATTGAAATTGATTGAACTGTCTGATTTAGATCGTTCGGCGTTTTGTACGATCGAGCTTTCTATTCCCTTCTAATCCACGGTCAATATATTATATATCTGTAATGAAATCTACTGCCATGCCGTTCCAGTTAACCCGACAAACTACTGAAAATTAACGATCGTATCGCGAGCAAGATCTAAATCGCGGTTACGCATTACCAAAGAAAAAAAAACAATATACGGTTTTTTATATGACTTGGGTATTTTGTTGGCATTGTACATAATTAATAAAAAGTCTCCACAAAAATATACATACGTACATATGTACATATATAACCATTCATTTTCTGTGAAAAAGTTAAAATTAACATTATCTCGGTTTCAACAGAATTACCTTTTACTTGATTACATGACATTCCAAAAGATTCCAAGATCCATTTATGTACATAATAATTTTTCATATGAGAGACATCAACGAGTAGGTAAGATTCAAACCCAAAAGTTCAACTTTAGAAAAATTTACGTTTTTTTGACAGTTGCGATTAAAAGTTATTTTTTTTTGTACAAAATTGAATTACCGTCTGTCAGTCTGTTTGTTCCTTATCGATTCACGAACCCTTTGACAATCTTAACAGAGATACTCGTTATTATCCTGTGGATCTTCTACGAAACTTTAATGCGATGAGACATTTTTCTTAGAGCTCAATTTAATAGGTACAATTTAAGCTAATGATCATCTAAGTATCGCCAGATGAAACAGATTGAGCACTAAATAAACCCAATACCTATATACATTTTCAGCCGTTCACCATCCACTGCTGGATGAAAACCAATCCAATCCTCTTCCATTGCTGTCTGTCTTGAGCAATCTGCATTCATTTGACTCAACACATTCTTATCAATTCATCAGCGTCCACTCGGTCTACCTTGCTTTCTTTCACATCCTCTCATATACCATTCCAGTATTTCTCGCGTACATCTGCCATCCATTCTACTCGCTTTGTGTCAACACCAACTTTTTCACACGTTCTGCTATATCTGCCACTTTGGTCATACTTCTCACCCATGTATTCCTCTTACGATCTCTTCTAGTCATACTTCTCTGTGTGCACTGGATCTTGCGTAATATTCTTGAATTTATCATCCACGTTTCACAGTACGCATTGGTCGTATGCCTTCTTTTTTAAGCAAAGCGGAATGTTCCATTATTCCATTATCAACTATCTCTACAATATGATTATCTACAGTTACTAAGTTTTACGTGCACAATTCATTAAACATAATTTTAGTTTTATTTTTAAGTCTACTTTCATACTTTCGTTGCTTAGTTGTGTTAATCAGGTATATGTATATTACCAGTTGAAATATATAGATTATTGCATACTTTTTTTTGTTTTAATATAATGTTATTTATTTATTTTATATAATATTAGCCAATTAGCTAATTTAACTTACATCTATTACATATTTATAACAACTACATAAATCTATTACACATTACACACTATACTTATACATAACTATCTACTATCTCTCACAGAGCTGTCTCCTCACACTTTTCAAGAATACATCTATGGTCTTAGAAGACTTGGCGCACTCCGGAAGGGCATTATACATTAATACACCCCTGTGAAAAGCACAACCAGCTGTCTTTGTTTTCCTTACTCTACCTACAACTAATTGGTTCTTATTTCTAGTACAATAACTAAGGATATCACTATTTCTAATGATATAATTTTTATAATGTTGTGTATAAAAACTCATTTATTTTTTTTCGTTGATATTAGAGCTCTAATAATAATAATAAGTGACCGTTTCGAAAATTGGCCCAGTGTAAATTTACAGTCATGCCGCCGATCAAACAAAGTAAAAGGTTTCCAAGTTGAAACGGCGAATTTGGACTTTCTCTTTTTTGATTTACGAGGACACTTCTGTGGCGACTTTCTGGGAACTAGCTTCGATCATGCGAGGGCCCTCCCGCTTCGAATCACGAGCCAGACGTGGACCGCAATGGGTTAATTATCGAGCCAGTGCACTTCCTCCTCTCGCCTGGAGGGCGACATCCTCTTTTTGTTGTCGAAAATGAGCGGCGTATAGAAGAGTAGGTAAAAAGTTAAAACCCAAAAAAACAACAAGCTTTGTTGCCGTGCTGCTCATTCTTATACAACGCACGAAACCTCTCAATAGGTGTATTGGACGCAAGCGTTCTAAACCGCAAAGCGGCGGGAATAGATCAGAGAATATGGTATAGTTGGATTATTTATTTATTTATTTATGCAACAAACAGCTTATAGTATACAATAAAATATAAATACAAAATAATATCAATATCACACAATACACTACAGCCAAAATAGTTACAAACGAACAACAGATCAAAATAAGAAAGGAACTTAGGAGTTAGGCCTGGAAAGGAACTTAAGCAAAGATAATCTAAAGGAGGGCAAAGAATGGAGAAAAGGATCAATATGTGTCGGGATTTCGTTAAATGACGAGCAGGATCTATAAATGAAGGAGTTTTATGAATAATTAGTGGAACAAAGATTCAAATGAAACAATGGAGGATTTCTGACAGGTCTAGGGGGACAATGTACATAGAAGGATCCTACTTAGTAGGTAAGGGCTATCTAATAAATTATTTAAAAGTTTAAATACAAAGCAGAGATCCGGGACCGTCCTCCTGGTTTGCAGGGAAACGTAATCACGCGAATTTGCAGAAGAAAGACAAAACCTGGAAATGGAGCACGCATGGAACTTCTTATTAATTTTTTCCAATTTATTAATGGAATCTTGGTAAAACGGGTTCCATATAGTACTAGCATTCCAGGTGACTTCTCACAAATACATTACATAGTAGAGACACTGTGTCAAAGGACTTAAAGGGTCTGGATACTCTCATTATGAATCCCAAAATATATTATTATAAATATTATAAATACATAGTAACAATAAAGTATTATAAATAGATACTCCTGTGTGTATTTTAGTATTCGAGTGAAAATTTAATTTGCATTGAAATATTTGATAGGCGATAGTTCGGTGGTTAGAGCGTTCAAGAGGTTTTCAACATTAAATATAGTATTTGGTACAATGACATATTGTTCGATTCAATTTATCTAACAAAATAATTCCACCTACAAAATCATTGTCAGTTCCTTATTTCCCTTCCTGGACTTAAAAAGGCAACGGTAACTACTAAAAGTATGATACATGATAAAATGTGTGCCGAATAGTGAAGAGGCAACATTTGATATCAAATATACCAATTAATTATTTATATACGAAGGCATACGACCAATGCGTACTTCCAGTTATGATGTATAGATGTGAAACGTGGATGCTAAATTTGAGAATGTTACGCAAGATCCAGTACACACAGAGAAGCATGGAAAGATGTACATTTGCTCGGTATAACGAGAAGAGATCGTAAGAGGAATACATGGGTGAGAAGCATGACCAAGGTGGCAGACAGTGGAACGTGTGGAAAAGTGGACACATATACTGGAATGGTATCCGAGAGGGTGTGAAAGAAAGCAAGGTAGACCGAGTGGACGACGGGCTGATGAATTGAGAAGAGTGTGTGGAGTCAAGTGGATGCAGATTGCTCAAGACAGACAGATAGTGGGCCTATAGAGCTTTTGGACCAGTCGACGAAAGTTCGTGGTCCAATTTACAATATGGCTGATGCTGCTGTAACTGCTGGCAAGATTTTTGTATTACTACATAAAATACAACGAAGAATGCTACTGGGATGGAGTGCTTTTGAAAGAATGAGCATTGTTTTTTAATTCAAAATTTTGCATTGCTTAAAAAAGAAGGCATACGACCAATGCGTACTGCCAGTTATGACGTATGGATGTTAAATTAAATTCAAGAATGTTACGCAAGATCCAGTACACACAGAGAAGCATGGAAAGATGTATGCTCGGTATAACGAGAAAAGATCATAAGAGGAATACATGGGTAAGAAGCATGACCAAGGTGGCACAGATGGAGTCGAGAAATACTGGAATGGTATCCGAGAGGATTGAGAAGAATGTGTGGCGTCAGACAGGAATGGAAGAGGATTGGAGAGGCCTTCATCCAGCAGTGAATGGTGATGATGATGAATACATACCTATGTATGTACTCTCTGTTTCTATCATTCGTCGTTGTCATAAGACTTATAGCTATGTATGGCATCAACCGAAAGAAAGACCTACAGGATCATAGGAAGTACTTCAGCAGAATTTAGTTCAGATTAGTCAAATGGCATGTATAAGGAACGAACCGACAAAAATTCTCAATCCGTAAACTTACAGTGTGATCTATATGATCCACATTTCAAAATTGATCTGGGCCGCGGGCCATAAATGGCATTAACGATCCACGCTAGTCTCCAATTCGAACCTGTCTGCTTCGACATCGTTTATATAATTACACCTGTCAAAACTAATTGTTCCTGAAATTAAATTGGCATCATTAAAAAAAAAATAATATGAAAACAACGCCATTGTTAGAATGCGCCAAAGCGAAATCGTGAAATTATTCAAACGGAATTCAATTATAAATATAATTCATTGCCCATTCAAACTATTAAGAGTTGAACGCCGCAGACTTTGTTTGTGAATAATTATTTCAAACCTTATTGCGTACGCGGTCGTGTCACGAAGCAATTAGGCTAAAACCAACGTCCATCTTCCACTCAGTCTACCTTGCTTTCTTTCACATCCTCTCGGATACCATTACGGTATTTCTCGCGTCCATCTGCCATCCATTCTTCTCGCTATGTGTCCACTCCAACTTTTTCATGCCAATTTTCGTCATGCTTCTTACCCATGTATTCCTATTACGATCTCTTCTTATTATACCAAGCATACATTTTTCCAGTGTGCACTGGATCTTGCGTAACATTCTCGAATTCAGCATCCACGTTTCACGTCATAACTGGCAGTACACATTGGTTGTATGCCTTCTTTTTTAAGCATAGCGGAATGTTGGATTTAAAAACAATGTTCATTCCATCCTAGTTGCATTCTTCGTTTTATTTCTTCTTCTTTACAACCAGTCATATTCACAAAATACTATATCTGCCACTTTGGTCATGCTTCTTACCCGTGTATTCCTCTAACGATCTCTTTTCGTTATACCAAAGCATACATCTTTCCATGCTTCTCTGTGTGCACTGGTTCTTACGTAACATACTTGAATTCAGCATCCACGTTTCACATCCATACGTCATAACTGGCAGTGCGCATTGGTCGTATGCCTTATTTTTTAGGCATAGCGGAATGTTGGATTTAAAAACTATGTTCATTCTTCCAAAAGCGCTCCATGCTAGTTTCATTCAACTTATTGAAGCAAGCGTCCATCTTCCATCCATTTTTCTCAATTCATCAGCTTGTACCTCAGGTACCTTGCTTTCTTTCACATCCTCTCGGATACCATTCCAGTATTTCTCGGGTCCATCTGTGTCCACTTCTACTTTTTCACACGTTCCGCTATATCCGCCACTTAAGTCATGCTTCTTACCCATGTATTCCTATTACGATCTCTTCTTATTATACCAAGCATACATTTTTCCATGTGTGCACTGGATCTTGTGTAACATTCGAATTCGAATTCAGCATCCACGTTCACGTCATAACTGAGAGTACACATTTTCAAGTTTCATACAAGTTTCATTCAACTTATTGAAGCAAGCGTCTATCCGCCATCCATTCTTCTCGCTATGCATCCACTTAATTCCATACATTCTTCTCAATTCATCAGCCCATCTTCCACGTGGTCTACCTTGCTTTCTTTCACATCCTCTCGGATACCATTCCAGTAATTCTCGCGTCCATCTATCATCCATTCTTCACGCTGTGTCCACTCCAACTTTTTTACACGTTCCGCTATATCTGCCACCTTGGTCATGCTTGTTACCCATGTATTCCTCTTACGATTTCTTCTCGTTATACCGAGCGTACATCTTACCATGCTTCTGTGTGTGCACTGGATCAACCTTTTCACACGTTTTGCTATATCTGCCACTTTGGTCATACTTATCTATGTGCATTGATTCGTTAACATTCAAATAAACACTGTTTTAATAATAAATAATATCAAATAAGTGTATCGACAAAATAAAAATCACACATATAATGTATTCAACAAATTAACGCTTAGCCGGTAAACGTTAAATGTCTTAGTAATTGCAACTGTTTATACTTTTGACGACTAGATGGTTAACAAATGTGTAGGTTAACGAATATGCGGAAGTCGTTTATGCGAAAAGTACAAAATTGGCATGCGAAGGGTTAACAAAAACGTTTTATAATAATATGCGTATACATGTATCATATCATTACGTCGCAAATTTGCCTTGCAAATGAATGTTTAATTAAATTTTACGTACATACGTTCGCGTGTCAATATATTAAATTTCTCTGGTAGCGAATAATTGAATAACAAACGAATGAACCGAAAAAAAAATCGATACAATCGTGCGAATTAATTTCAATCGAGCTCGTACGCGGCAATTATGCAAAAATGAACGTCGGTTAGACTTAATTCGAAATCGTGTTATGCAGATGGTCTAGTTATGGTTTGACGGTCCACTTTTTTGATTTTACTTGGTATAGACGAATAGAATGAAAAAAGAATATTTATTTATTTAATATTTGGTAACAAACAGCGCATAGAGTACAATATAAAATATAAAAATATATTAACTTCACATAATACACTACAGCCAAAATAGCTACAAACAAACAACAGATCATAACGAGAAAGGCACTTAGAAGTTAGGGCTGGAAAGGAATTTAAGTAAAGATAATCTGAAGGAGGGCAAAGAATAGTGAAATGGATCAATATGTGCCGGAATTTGGTTGAATGACGAACAGGATCTATAAATTAAGTAGTTTTGCGAATAATTAGTGGAACAAAGATTCAAATGAAACAATAGAGGATTTCTAACAGATCTAAGGGGGATAATGGAGAAGGATACTACTCAGTAAGTAAGGGCTTTCTGATCAATTATTTAATAGCTTAAATCCGAGACTCTTCTCCTAGATTGTAGAGGGACATAATCACGAGAATTTGAAGAAGAAGAGGAATGACGAAACCTGAAAATTGAGCACGTATGGAACTTCTTATTAATTTTTTTCCAATTTAGTAATCGAATCTTAGTATTTGCGGATTCCATATATGTAGTACTAGTAAATTCTAGGTGACTTGATAATATAAATATTTAATATCAAGTAACATACAGCTCATAGAGTATAATATAAAATAAATTCCACATAATACAATACAGCCAAAATAGTTACAAACAAATTTAAGTAAAGATAATCTAAAGGAGGGCAAAGAATAGTGAAATGGATCAATATGTGCCGGAATTTGGTTGAATGCCGAACAGGATCTATAAATTAAGTAGTTTTGCGAATAATTAGTGGGACAAAGATTCAAATGAAACAATGGAGGATTTCTGACAGATCTAGGGGTACCACTTAGTAAGTAAGGGCTTTCTAATAAATTATTTAATAGCTTAAATACAAAGCAGAGATCCGAAGCTGTCCTCCTCGATTGTATAGAGGACACAATCAGGGGAATTTGCAGAAGAAGAATGGAGTATGTTTGGAACTTCTTATTATTTTTTTTCAATGTAGTAAGCGAATCTTGGTATAGCGGGTTCCATATACTACTAGCAAACTCCAGGTGACTTCACACAGATACATTGTATAGTAGAGACACAGTATCAAAGGACTGGATACTCTCATTATGAATCCCAAACTCGTATAAGCCGCATCATTGTGGGAATTAAAAGACAATTTACTATCTAATAAGACACCTGGGTTAACTCTCAATACCCGCGTCTGCCCAATACAGAAGCAATTCTGGAGAAAGTGATATGAAAACATTTATCTATATTAACGAGCAACTGATATAATATGTTCCTTTTATGATACGATGCTATTCATTGTTGATATGAAAGTATTGCTAAGCAACATGGCTATAAGCAGTTTTACTCAATGTTTTTCTTTTGGAAATTGGAGTCGTTCCACTTTTTTAACATACGGCTCAATTGCCCAGGATATCTACCAGTTAGATATTCCGCTAATCGAGCAGAAGTCGACATTTGTGTAATGAATGTGTGTGTATTGTGTTGTAAAATCGATTACGGCTCGAAGCGGTCTGTCTGGTGAGCGAGTCGAGAGACCAGAGAGGAGCCAGGCAGCCGCCATTGCCTGATCTGTCCGAAACCTGTCCTCGGCTGTACACAGTTTTTTTATCCGGCTTCATTGTGGTCGAACAGACGAGAGGAGACGATGCGCTCGAATCGCGACAATCGCTCGACATTCGCACGAAAATCGAGACGGCCATTTTAAAAAACGAAAATTGCACACGGAACGATCCGATTGGTCGAAGCGCATTCAGCTCGACCAATCAGGGACGAGAACGCGTTCGCGTCATACTGTTTCATCATCATCACTTTCAGCCGTTCACCATCCACTGCTGGATGAAGGCCTCTCCAATCCTCTTCCATACCTGTCTGTCTTGAGCAATCTGCGTCCACTTGACACCACACATTCGTCTCAATTCATCAGCCCATCGTCCACTCTGTCTACCTTGCTTTCTTTCACATCCTCTCGTATACCATTCCAGTATACCTCGCGTCCATCTGCTGCAACTTTTTCACACGTTCTGCTATATCTGCCACTTAAGTCATACTTCTTACACACGTGTTCCCCTTGCGATATCTTCTTGTTATATCTACCAAGCATACCTACATCTTTCCATGCTTCTCTGTGTGCACTGGATCTTACGTAACATTCTTGAATATTCAGCATCCACGTTTCACATCCATACGTCATAACTGGCAGTGCGCATTGATCGTATGCCCTATGTTCATTCTTCCAAAAGCGCTCCATTCTAGTTTCATTCAACTTATTGAAGCAAGCGTCCATCTTCCATCCATTCTTCTCAATCCATCAGCCCATCGTCCACTCTGTCTACCTTGCTTTCATTCACATCCTCTCGGATACCATTCCAGTATTTCTCGGGTTCATCTGTGTCCACTTCTACTTTTTCACACGTTCCGCTATATCTGCCACATAAGTCATGCTTCTTACCCATGTATTCCTCTTGAGATCTCTTCTTGTTATACCAAGCATACATATTTTGATGCTACTGTGCGTGCACTGGATCTTAGGTAGTATTCTTGAATTCAGCGTCCACGTTTCACATCCACACGTCATAACTGGCAGTACACATTGGTCGTATGCCTTCTTTTTTTAAGCATAGCGGACTGTTGGATTTAAAAACAATGTGCATTCATCCAAAAGCACTCCATCTTAGTTTTATTTAGTCTTCTTTACATCGGGTCATATTCACCAATTGTACTAGGTATTGCCAGTCGACAACATCAAATTCATTGAATATTTTCAATTACCTTCTGTTAACGGTCTGTTTATTTGTTACTTATACATTCATACACCGTTTGACTCATCGGCACCAAACTTTGCATAAGTACTGCATACATATGTATTATCCTGTGGGTCATTCAAATATAGGACATTTTTGTTTATAGGACCATACCATTTTGTTGCATCCGACTAAATGCCGAATGATATATATGATGACTTTTTCACACGTTCCGCTATGTCTACCACTTTGGTCATGCTTCTTACCCATGTATTCCTATTACGATCTATTCTTATTATACCAAGCATACATTTTTCCCGTGTGCACTGGATTTTGAGTAACATTCTCGAATTCAGCATCCACGTTTCACGTCATAAGTGGCAGTACACATTGGTCGTATGCCTTCCTTTTTAAGCATAGCGGAATGTTGGATTTAAAAACAATGTTCATTCTTCCAAAAGCACTCCATCCTAGTTGCATTCTTCGTTTTATTTCTTCTTCTTTACAACCAGTCATATTCACAAAATACTATATCTGCCACTTTGATCATGCTTCTTACTCGTGTATTCCTCTAACGATCTCTTCTCGTTACACCAAGCATACATCTTTCCATGCCCATCTGTGTGCACTGGATCTTACGTAACATTCTCGAATTCAGCATCCACGTATCACATCCTTACGTCATAACTGGCAGTGCGTATTGGTCGTATGCCTTATTTTTTTAGCATAGCGGGATGTTGCATTTAAAAACTAAGCTCATTCTTCCAAAAGCGCTCCATCCTAGGTAGTATGTTTATGTAGTAGTCAAACACCACCAAGAAAACTATTCAACCATATTGTAAATTGGACCACGAACTATGTTTATTTTTTACAATTTTCCTGTTTTACATTGTATTATTTACTGTATATGTTTATTTTGACCGATGTACATACTTATTTCTAGCTGCTTTGACATATTGGGGAAACCTATGTATATAATAAACTTTGGTTGGTTATTGTAAACGTTTATTCCAAGAAGCCGAGATGATGGCGAAGCTTACTGGTTAAAATCCATGTAGTATGGGCAGATCAGTTCTAGATCGGTCAAAAGTATAATTGTTCGTAAGTTGGACAGAGTATAGTCCCTTCACTATGACTAGTAAAGAGACAATGCTTGATATCAAGTACGCCACTTTCGCAAGAAGATTCCAAAGACGAGAAATAAGCACTAGACGATTCTTTAATTGGGTATATGTATGTAATTGTAAAGATAAACGTCTGAGAAAATAAGAAAATAGTATGCGATCATGAAATATATAGAGCAATTAAAAATACTTTGACGCAAATGGCGCTCGAGACAAACTGGAAACGTTCAACGTGAAATTTACGAAGCTCGATTCTCTCCACTAAGCTAAAGTTATTTTGCTATTAGACGATTGATGGCGATATTTAACGCAATTAATGTTGAACGACGACAAACCTTCGATCGGGTTCTCCACAGGATACTATATAATATCGTCCACAAGCTGTTAGTGCCCAGCGTTTCCCGGGAATGAAAATAAATCGTTTTTTTTTCCCGTACATTGCAATTTACGAACTGACAATGCTCAATCTGCTTCGACTGGTAATGGGACAGAATAAATATGTCGTATCGCGTAGCCAAGAACCACATTAGACCCGCGGGATCATAGGAAGTACCTCTGTCAATGTATTATAACACATTATATATATATAATAGCCGAAATCCGTATGTCTGTCTGTCTGTCTGTCTGCTGATAACGCTCGCTGAGGAAAAATTATTTAAAAACCAGAAAGGGTGGGGGATCGAACCCGGGACCCCAGGCTCGAGAGAACTCGCACTAATGCTATTCGCTATCGCCCTTGGTCAATTTAGTCCTTTTTTTTTTAAACATTACCTATACAAGGAATCGTGACTACATAGATGACGCTATAAACGCTATTATTTTTTTTTTTTTGTTTTGATTTTTACAAAATTATAATTATCTATATATAAAAAACAATGTCTGTCTGTCTGTCTGTTTGTTTGTCTGTCTCTTATAGGCTCCTAAACCACTTAACCGATCGCGATGAAACTTTCAGGACTTATTGTGATCATGCCGGGGATGGTTCCTGTGAAAAAAAATCGGGAAAAAACGGGAACGGGAACGGGAACGGGCCTGCTCACGCGTCAGATAACGTACTAGGAACGGGAACGGGAACGGGATCAGGATCAGGAACAGGACCGGGATCTGGAATTGGGAAAAAACGGGAACGGGAACAGGAACGGGCCTGCTCACACGTCAGATAACGGACTAGGAACGGCCTGCTCAACGGATCGGGAACGGGATCGGGAACGGGATCGGGATCTGGAACGGGAACGGTATCGGGCATTGCAACGCATGCCGGGTCAGCTAGTTATATATATAATAATTAATAATTATAATATAAATAGTAAAAAAAAAATCGATACTATCGATACTATCGATACAACGGGATTGCTATAATACATAGATGGCGCTATAAAAACTATTATTATTTTTTTGTCACTTACAACCGTGCGATCAATTAGTGGGGATCTCTATTAAAAAAGCGCTTTACGTAATTTTAAATTCAGCAGGCGTTGATATTCAACGGGCTTACACTAGTTATACTAGTCTGTCTGTCTGCTGATAACGCTCGCCGAGGTAAATGATTAAAAGACACGAACCGTCCGCGCGCGAGTGGGATTTGAACCAGTGATCACCAGGTTGGAGTGAGATCGTGCCAACACTATCACTTGCCTGCTACGATTTGACAATATAAATCAATAAATAGGCACGCGACTTTGCTAAATTGTTACGTTGTTGCATTATAACGCGCCATCTATGCAACAACTATAAAAAGTGTTAAATTTTAATATTACTTTTCAGTACGGGTGATGAGAAACCGCCGCGTTGATATTCAACGGGCTTACACTAGTAAAGAATAAACAGACAGACAGACAAGCACTCAATTTTATATATATTTAAATGAACTCATAGGTTGGTTATTAATCGTACGTGGAAGCGTCGAGTTGTATTATATTGTCTGCATTTCGAGAAATTCAAATTTTGCACCGACAGATAAAAAAAAAATGGCGAACAATGGCCCGCGAGCATGAATATATAAATTGATGAATGGCAACAACAGACACCCACGCAAATTTATTACCCAAATGGCAAAAAACCCCGAGAAGATCACGGTCGTATAATACATAGGTATAGAGATATGTATATCAATATGTATGTTTTGCAGTGTAGACATGTAGAGAGACATCAAAGTAAAAGAGTTGCTCAACTCGGGTGCAAAATCGAATCGTTCGCCATATTAGATTCGAGAGACAAAAAGTATGATCGATTAAAATTCTCGAGAAATTGCAATTTTATTATGGGAATTCCTTTAAAGGACACAAACCGATGCTAAGGAAGTAATGTACATATAATTCTGAGAAGTGTATGAGTTGTTTATGGTTAAAACTTGGGTATAAAATAAAATGACAACGGTGTAATTTATGTGATGAATTTGTAAAATGTTTGAATTAGTTAGAGGTTAATTGAAAATATTTGTACGTGAATTTGAATCGATTGAATAGATTATATGTATGTATAAACATTTATGGAATAAAGCAATAATAATTCTCTTCTATTGATGACTGCCTTAAGCTTCAATATGATCTAGATAATTTCTCCAAATATTGTTCATCAAATCAGCTCTTCCTTAATATAGCTAAGTGTTCTCAAATTTCATTTACCAGGCGCAAATCTCCCATACTATTCTCTTACAAAATTAATAATATTCAAATTAAAAAAGTTGATACTGTCAGAGACCTTGGCATTGTTTTCGATACTAAGCTTTCGTTCAATAACCATATTGACCTGATCGCCAGAAGGGCTAATAGAAATCTAGGTTTCATCATGAGGGTGTCCAAGCCTTTTAAGTCTTGTGATACCCTCAAATTACTTTTCAACTCCTTTGTCAGAAGCCACCTGGAGTTTGCAAGTACTGTGTGGAACCCCTTATACCATATAAACATTCTTAGACTGGATAAAATCCAAAAAAGGTTCCACACATACTTGCAATTTAAATTCCACATCCCAATTATTCCTAATTCTTTGTTTATTCCCAATTTAACCCCCCCACTTGTAACAAGAAGAATCATAAATGACCTCTGTTTTTTGTACAAAATCCTTAACAATTTAGTTGATAGTCCTTGTCTCCTTTCTAAAATCTCCCTTAATTGTCCTTCCAGAACGTTCCGTAATCCTAATTTATTCCACCTTAAGTTCTTATCCTCAAACTTATCTCGCAACTCATTCATCAACAGATCATGCAATACTTTCAACAAACTTCCTATTTCATTTGATATATTCACCTCCAACCTCTTTACTTTCAAAATTCATCTATATAAACACTTTTCCAATCCCTAATCCTACCCATACTCTTCCAAATCTCCCTCTCCCTTCTCACTACTTTCTTTATGTTTCTTACATTCATCATCTTTCTATTCTTTATTTACATATGTTATATCTAATTTTACTTATATAAACTATGTCTATTATCTTTCTATTTCTTCACCTATGTTATATCAAATTTATTTATAGAAACTATTTTGGTTTATGTCATAACTTTGTTCATCTCTATTTTGTATTTCTTTAATTATAACTGTATGTTTCTTTCTCAAATAAATAAATAAATAATAAAATCAAAGACCTGTGTTAGTTTAAGTTAAGTTCGGTTAGGTTTAGGTTAGGTTAGGTAATATTAGGTTGTATGTATGTATGTTTGTATAACTGACTGTCTGTCTGTTTGTTCAAAAATCTTTCTAACGCCATTCGGCTAATCGAACCAAACTATGCAAAAGTACTTCCTGTGATCGTGCGGGTCTTATGTGGTTAGTTTTGTATTAAAATTCCTGTTTTAATGTATTCATCATCATCATTTTCAACCGTTCACCATCGACTGCTAGATGAAGGCCTCTCCATTTCCGTCTGTCATGAGCAATCTGCATCCATTTGATTCCACGCATTCTCCTCATTTCATCAGCCCATCGTCCACTTGGTCTACCTTGCTTTCTTTCACATCCTCTCGGATACCGTTCCAGTATTACTCGCGTCCATCTGCCACTTTGGTCATGCTTCTTACCCATGTATTCCTCTTACGATCTTGTGAAGCACACATGCTTCTCCGTGTGCACTGGATCTCACGTACCATTCTTGAATTTAGCGTCCAAGTTTCACATCCATACGTCATAACTGGCAGTACGCATTGGTCCTATGCCTTATTTTTTTAGCATAGCGGAATGTTGGATTTAAATACTATGTTCCAAAAGCACTCCATCTTAGTTTCATTCTTTGTTTTATTTATTCTTCTTTACTAGTAACTGTCCTACGTATAAATAAATATCTCTACAGTGTGATTATCTACTGTGACTACGGATTAATTTTTAATAACTGGCAAAAATCTAACAACATGTTGATTTAGGAATGTTCTTACATTTCAGTTTAAATTGAATCATTTGTTATCGAGATTAGGCGCCTTACCATAATTTGACCTTACATAAACTATGTAGCTTCAACCAATTTTACCTACACAACTTTTTACTTTATCCTAATCGGATAAAGTATTGTGATCGTGCGAAAATTCGACCTCGAGATATTGACTGATTTGTATCGAGTATCATCCCCTGATCACGTTTTCATGATTTTTTTATTTCAAAAGATAGTGGAAAACAAAATCACCAACAACTTAATTTCGTCAAAATGTGACGAGCGTTTTTACCCAAAAAACACTATTTCTCGTATTATGTATGTACTTAATTTTGATTTAATGAATAATATTGTATAATCAAATCACTGTATCGAGTGCACGCTGAAGTTTAAGAAGCGTTGAAGTGTCGTGACCGGTACAAAACGACAGACGAACTCAAATTGCTCCAGTTTTTCCAGTCTTCTTCGCCAACAACGCCAAGGCATTTACTCGACGTTAATAATAATATAAAATCGGTCAATTCCGGGTAATAAAAGTGTGGGTCGCGATGGAGCACCCCTCCGTATTCGGCAATCGTGAGAAAATCACCTATTTAATTAATTCCCCTCTATATGTATGTTTCTACCATCGCTCGCTTTATCCAGCGTTGGCGATTAATTAAAACGTTTAACTGCATATTTAATCACGATGAGTTTACGACCCCTGGCTTTTAAATAACTTCATCGTTTCACGGGCTATGCATAGGGTCTCCCTGCGCGATTTTTAATCGCAGTGCCAATTTGAGTCTCAACACGTAATTACGCGCCATGCTAAATCATCATCATCACTCGGACGATTATTATGCAACGTACCGCTTCTCAAACTGTGTGTTTATAATTTTTGGTTCATCAAAAGGTCAATGTCAAAACATCTTGTGGCCGAAAAATCAGGACTATTGAAAACTTTGTGACAGTTTGCAACTACAATCTACCTTTCTTTCATCCGTTCGTCTGTCGGTCTTCCTGTATGTATGTATGTATGTATGTCTTTCTATCTGTCTGTCTGTCTATCTACATTATATTATTATTATATGTATAATAGCCCTATTCCGTCTGTCTGTCTGTGTGTGTGTGTGTGTCTGTCTGCTGATAACGCTCGCATCGGTAAATAATTTAAAAAAATCAGAACGTCGCACGAGTGGGATTTGAACCCGGTACCACTGTTTCGGAAAAGAGCGCTTACGCGGTGAGCCAAACCAAATGATAATAGGCAGACTTCAACGTGACTATTTAATACTAGTGTAAGCCCGTTGAATATCAACGCCCGCTGAATTTTAAATTACGTAAAGCGCTTTTTTATAGAGATCCCCACTAATTGATCGCACGGTTGTAAGTGACAAAAAAAAATTGTTTTTATAGCGCCATCTACGTGTTATAGCAATCCCGTAGTATTTTTTTTTTACTTTACTATTTATATTATAATTATTAATTATTATGTACATATATAATAATTATAATTTTGTAAAAATCAAAACAAAAAAAAAAAAAAAATAGTTTTATAGTGCCATCTATGTATTATTAGCAGAGTCACGATCCCTTGTATAGGTAATGTTTAAAAAAAAAAAGGACTAAATTGACCAAGGGCGATAGCGGATAGCATTAGTGCGAGTCCTCTCGAGCCTGGAGTCCTGGGTTCGATCCCCCACTCTTTCTGGTTTTTTAATTATTTTTCCTCAGCGAGCGTTATCAGCAGACAGACAGACGGATTTCGGCTATTACATATATATATATAATATAATAGCCCTATTCCGTCTGTCTGTCTGTCTGTGTGTGTGTGTGTGTGTGTGTGTCTTTCTGCTGATAACGCTCGCCTCGGTAAATAATTAAAAAATCGGAACGTCGCACGAGTGAGATTTGAACCCGGTACCACTGATTCGGAACAGAGCGCTTACGCGGTGAGCCAAACCAGATGATAATAGGCAGACTTCAACGCGACTATTTAATATGAAAAATAGGCTCGCAACTTTGCTAAATTGTTACGTTGTTGTATTATAACGCGCCATAGATGGCGCATTTTTGCATACATAGATGCAACAACTATAAAAACTATTAAATTTAATATTATTTTTCAGTACGGGTGATGAGAAACCGCTCCGTTGATATTCAACGGGTTTACACTAGTTTCTGTATATCTACCAATTTGCTTGTGTATGTGTTTGTCTATTTAACTGACTGTATTTATGTAAATATATCTGTACTAGTGTAAGCCCGTTGAATATCAACGTTTGACGTAATTGATTACGTAACAATTTAGCACAGTCGAGAACCTACTAAGGATTAATATATAAGGCGTTATCAGCAGACATGTCTGTCCATCTGTTTGTTTTGTTTGTCAAAAAATCATTCTCACACCATTTAGCTAATCGAACCAGACTGTGCAGAATTACTTCCTGTGATCCTGCGGGTCTTATCTGGTATTTGAGTGCGATAGGACATTTTATTTCAGGTGACTTCGAATAATGATTGTATTGTTAGCCAAAGCATACTGCCAGTAAAAAAAAGCAACGTACTGGAAAAAAGTATAACTCTTTACACCAAGGCAGCGCCGGGTACTTAACTACTTACAACTAATAATAATTAATTAAATCGATATGTATGTACCTACTTGTTTCTAGACATTGAAATTTTTATACATGATAGTAGACATTTGTATAAATTATATTTGACATAAATTACTCAATTCAAAGCTTCTCAAACAATACCGATAAATAAATCATAAAGGGTGAGATATTTATGAGTTATGTGAGATTCAAAATGAGCGCGCGGAAAAATTTCATCAACATTTCACAGAAATTATCCGTGAAATATTTATAGAGGCGCACGCGGTAATAAAAGTAATGAATAACCCATTGAACACCGACATCAAAAAAAAAAAAAAAAAAAATAAATTGTTAATACCAACAGCAATTCATTGGAAAGCTAAATGTCCAATTAATATATACGAGAGCTGAAGTTAATTCAAGTCCATATAATTTATAGTCCCTTTGTGTTTGTGTTGGAGTTTAGTCTTTATATTTTTTTTTATCGAAATGTAAAATAAAAATTAATCGGTGGGAACGAACGAGTCTCGTTTTCATCGACTCTGTAAGAAAGTAATTAACCCGTTCGCGTATAAAATTAATTAATTATTTATAGATACCATCGTTGGTAGTGCTTTTTTTTTTTTTTGTGGAAATATGCTAAAGCCATCGCTATTGACGATAGCTATACATGTTTGAATGTGTACGTAATAGTGCAATTTATAATACTTACATAGAATAAAATCCAACGAAATTCTCACACTTTAGTTTTACACACACAAATTTTCCATTTACTGGAAATTATTTCACATTTTTTATTAATTTTTGTCAACTGTAATCACACACATTCACTAATTGATTAATTAATTATTATTTTTATTTTTTTTTACACGCCGGGATTGAATTTGATTTTTTATAATTGCAGTCTAATATTTTACTATTTCAATTTAATTAAATTAATAAATTGTTTAATTTAAATTATTATAAAAATCGTATGACCAACACACAACTTTCTCTATCTAATATTTTATAAAATTATGTAGGTTTCTGTGCCTTTTGATAGTTTCTGTGATTTATATCTACGAAACTAAACTACAATACTAGTGTGATGATGGTTTTTGCTAAATAGATTATAACTTATACCAAAATTAGCGCTTGAAAAAAAATGTATGTAAAAATGATTAAACGACATTGCTTGAATTTAATAGAACTTTAAATTTATCGACAGTACTTTAGTATCATACATTGTTTCAGTTGAACTCTACCATGACCATTTTACAACAGATGTACATAGATATCTATGTAAATAATACCTATAGATAGTCACAGAGTATTATAATACACGTAGGAATGTCACACGTCGTTGATTCCGAGTTATTTCTCTGTTTTATTTTTATTTCGCGCCAAACGAATGCTTCCATCCGCGTCGATTTCGAAACCGAAATTGATATAATCAACACTTCCGGTGTGGATTTTATTCAAAAACACACAACCTTGTACGAAATAGTCATCAATTTTGAACGAAATATCATACGAAACTCAAATAAATTATACTGAAACTTCGTCGAAAGAATGACCGTTCGTTTTAACCGTTAACTGGTTAACTGCGTAACATTGAAAAGGTTCAAAAATCATTGGCTGGAAGCGCTCAATCGATCATTCGAACGATTTCGTATTACAAAAACAAACACGGTTTTAAACCGCAGACTCGGAAACCACGAGAAGGTATTGGGGAAATTGTAACGAGCACACAAAATAGCACACTGATTACCTGAACATTTCAAGTACATTTTGAATACACATTTCGATACACTTCGTATAAGAATCTCATCGTATACGAGATGGCACACTGAGCGAACTCGAGCCGGCGAAACTTTTTTCCACTCGCGAATTTACCGCGGAAAACTTTGTCGCAACGCGCCGATTTTTGGCGTCACTTGTTCGTCACTGAATCGGGTACTTTATTCGCGCGCAAAACGCCGGGTAAAATGTGCGAAAATGCGGTTTTGAAGCGTTCGTTTGCGGTTTAGAGAGCGGCAGGTGCGCGCGGACCGCGAGCCGCCATCTTCTGTCGTTGAAAACGAGCTTCGAACGCGGCGAAGGAAATCCACTGGTTCTCAAAGTGTGATGTGGAACCCCTCCACCCCACTCCACGATCATCACGCCTCTTTAGCGTCTGCTTTCCTTTGCATTGCATTGTGTATTAAGACGAAATAAAACGAAGAATGAACATAGTTTTTAAATCCAACATCCCGCTGTGGTTAAAAAATATGGCATACGACCAATGCGTACTGCCAGTTATGACGTATGGATGTGAAACGTGGATGCTGAATTCAAGAATGTTACGTAAGATCCAGTGCACACAGAAAGGCATGGAATACACGGGTAAGAAGCATGACCAAAGTGGCTGATATAGTATTTTGTGAATATGACTGGTTGTAAAGAAGAAGAAATAAAACGAAGACTGCAACTAGGATGGAGTGCTTTTGGAAGAATGAACATTGTTTTTAAATCCAACATTTCGCTACATATGCTTAAAAAAGAAGGCATACGACCAATGCGTACTGCCAGTTATGACGTGAAATGTCGATGCTGAATTCGAGAATGTTACACAAGATCCAGTGCACACAGGAAAAATGTATGCTTGGTATAATGAGAAGAGATCGTAATAGGAATACATGGGTAAGAAGCATGACCAAAGTGGTAGACATAGCGGAACGTGTGAAAAAGTAGATCTATCATTCGCAATTTAGTCGGATGCAACAAAACATTGTATGGTCCCATAAACAAAAATGTCCTATCTTTGAATGACCCACAGGATCATACATATGTATGTAGTACTTATGCAAAGTTTGGTGCCGATAAGTCAAACAGTGTATGAATGTATAAGGAACAAATAAACAGACCGTTAACAAGAAGGGAATATTGAAAATATTCAATTAATTTGATGTTGTCGACTGGCAATACCTAGGACAATTGGCGAATATGACCCGATGTAAAGAAGAGGAAATAAAACTAGGATGGAGTGGTTTTGGAAGAATGAACATTGTTTTTAAATCCAACATTCCGCTATGCTTAAAAAATAAGGCATACGACCAATGTGTACTGCCAGTTATGACGTGTGAATGTGAAACGTGGATGCTGAATTCAAGAATACTACCTAAGATCCAGTGCACACACAGTAGCAGCAAAAGATGTATGCTTGGTATAACAAGAAGAGATCGCAAGAGGAATACATGGGTAAGAAGCATGACTTAAGTGGCAGATGTATGTATGTATGTGAAATGGTTGAAGTGGACACGGTGGAAGAAGCCAGAAGAATGTATGGCAGATGGACACGAGAAATACTGGAATGATATCCGAGTACCTTCTACAGCAGTGGTCGGGAAATTGTCTAACATTGAGAAATATCGTGAAGATAACTAAATTCTTACAATTTTCCAGTTCATAAATGTATTAAACTCCAAAACTTACCAATTTTGCAAGGTTTTCACTGATTTGACTCTTTGTTTAAAAAAGGTTCCCAGTCACTGTTCTACGTAATGTAATCGGTTAAATGAAGCTTATGACTGTCTTAGATCTTACATTTCCAAAGTCATATTTAAGATAAAATGGACCGTCAAATTGTTTTAAAAATAAAAGTACATATATGTACATACTTAAATATGTATGTATGTACATATCTATGGCTAAAAACAAAATAAAATTTTAAGCAATGAATATTTTATTTTATTTTTTTTTTATTTTATTGAATCACACATTGAGAAGTGTGATAATAAAAAAATAAATAAAAAACTACTTTGAATCATAATATGTATGTATGTATGTATAAAAAATAAAATAAAACACATCAGATCCTTTTTGGTATAGAAAATAAAGAACTAACATTTTTTTTATATTATTTAATTTAAAAACAGATGCTATTTACATTTTGCATAAAATTTCTCATGTTACAAATTATGACAACCAATTCAAGACAATGTCATGTAAATACTTGACAGCTGTTTCTCCATCTGTCGGCAATTTAATATTATTCATCAATGTAAGGGATGTCGATAGTAATGCACACTTTTTACTAGAAATAGCTAGGAGAATAGTCCTGCAATACTTTTTAGACGGATCCACAACGGATTCACACTCACGGACTAATTTGTTAACTTGGGCTGGGCTCAACTGCTTAACGGTAACACTGGATAACTTTTTTAGAACGTACAAATAGGTCTTAACATCGGATTCAGTTGTAGAAGACAACCTATCCAACAAACCCAACAACAAAAACAAGATTTCAGACTGTAAAACTTCGCTTATTTTAAAACATTTCCCCGTTAAGATCAAATCAAGAGTATCCTTTTCGTATCCGTTTAGAATTTTTGCAGCCGAATCCAATACCAAAGCAATGAACAGGTCGTGAACTAACCGTATATTCTTCGGCGTTGAATCTCTACTTTCTTGAGACTTAAACGTGGTATTCAACCACGGCAACAAAGCGTAACCTTCGTTCAAAATCTTAGCCGCTCTCGGTATCCGAACCGATGCGATCAATATGTCTAGAATTAATGATCTCGTCTTAGCATCGGCCAAACTACACGAATAGTAATCGAGCAGTATCTTAAAAGTGACACTTTTAAGTAGTACTTTTATATCTTCAAACGTTCTAATGCCGTCGCGTAACACTTCGAGTATCCAAAGTCTACGTTCGGCGTATGTTATGTCCGTATTGTGAAACAGGTCTAATAAATCGGGAACGACTGAAAAGTTGACGTATTGTTTCGATATTACAAAGTTGTTAATGGGTTTGAAGAGTGGATCTAAAGGATTGGTCATGACTAATGCCGCTCTAGCTAGATATAGAGCGCAAACTGCAGGCAGTCTCGGACATGATGAACTGTCACTTTCAGAGTCGACGATTGCCGTATTTAAACTGCATCTGATTGTGTCTAGGAATTGGGTCCACAGTAGTTTATCATTCTTGTAGAACCTGAAAAAGACATTGAAAATATAATAGATGTTATTATTAGTATGGAGCATTATTAGTATTAGCAGAGTTAACTGATCAGACAGGTTAGTGTTCTGAAATGTATCAGTCGACTATACCCCACCCTGTATATGGATATTTTCATGTATTTACAGTAGGAAATTGTTCTTTAGAGTTGTCCGAGGTTAAGGAATGAACAAAGTTTTCTTAATCTTTAGAAACAGAAAATAAGTACCTACAATACGTTTTGATGAAGAAAAAGACAATTTACTCTATAGGTACATTACAGAGGCGATTTCAAGCTTTGTGCATATACAATGGGTCAGTGATGTTCAACCTTTTTTGAGCTAAGGGCTACCTTGACCACCTGAAACCTCTCAACCTTCATTCCGAGAGAGTAAATATTTCATATTTAAACCAACACGACGTTATTCGGGTTAACCCAAACAACTTAATTATAAAATTAGTATAGGTAGGCTTACCATATTATTTTTCTCTCAAACTGGGACACAAAGATTTTACTTGAGGAAGTTTTTTTTCGGAAAAATAAGTTTATATTATGCAAAATGTTGTAAGAAAATCACCAAAGAATGAAACTAGGATGGAGCGCTTTTGGAAGAATGAACAAAACATTCTGCTATGCTTAAAAAATAAAGCATACGACCAATGCGTACTGCCAGTTATGACGTATGGATGTGAAACGTGGATGCTGAATTAAAGAATGTTCCGTAAGATTCATTGCACACAGAGAAGCATGGAAAGATGTATACTTGGTACGACAAGAAGAGATCGTAAGAGGAATACATGGGTAAGAAGTATGACCAAAGTGGCAGATATAGCGGAACGTGTGAAAAAGTTGGCAGATTGGAATGGTATCCGAGAGGATGTGAAAAAAAGCAAGGTAGACCGAGTGGACGATGGGCTGATGAATTGAGAAAAATGTGTGGAGTCGAGTGGATGTAGATTGTTCAAGTGGTCGGAGAGATTAAAACTGTAAAAAAATGCGCCGCAGGCGAGATTTTTTTCCCAAAATACCGCATATCGTTATTTCCCTCTAACTGGGTCAAAATTGCAAGCCTTGACGTATGGACCATATGCACGTCCAGGTATACGCATTTCATTCTAGCAAGACCAAACTTTGGTTCTAAAAAACTTATAAAAAAACTTACTATAGGTACTAATTTATGAAATTTTGTTCACGAGTGCTTTTAAAATAGCTTGACGGGCTACCGGTTGGGCATCACCGCAACACCGAGCAACTCAGAAGAACATACTAGGAATACATCAAAACAAAACTCACATTTCAGATTCCAACTGTGCATAGAATCGATGCAATACGTTGTAGGCAGCAGAACGCATCACGGGACAATGAGACGAGAGGGACATCAACGGTACAGCCAGAATACCACCACGCAAGATACGATGACAAGACACGGCCGAACCTGGTGCTACGATGTAGTTCAACAGCGGTAACAAAAAAGACGGATCGTACGTCTCAAACTCGGCCGACTCGAACGAAAAATCCGAATAGTCCTTTTTCTTCAACTCAACGGAGCATCTCTCGTACATTGGAAGCTTCAACTTGAGACTAGCGTACTCTTGAACGTCCGTGGTGCTTAAATTTTGTGCGTACGAACTCTGATTCAATACATCGTCGACGACTTTCAACATTTCGTCGTAGGTCGTCGATTCGGAATTGAGTTTCCTGTCGATCGGAAAGTGTTTGATGGTACGTTCGATGATTTCCTTATCCAGAAGGTTTAGAACGTGATTTGCCGTAGGATTTCCCCATAGCGATGCTTTTTTACGGTGACTTCTCAATGCAAAGTGATTTGCGCCGACGTCGCTCCATAAATACGGTCGGTATTCAATCATGGACTGTCCGTTGTCTTCGTACAATTTCAGCAAAGCGAGCAACGTGCAATCGCTGCGATTTTTCGTCGCTTGGTATGCGCTCAAATACACTGGAATATGTGCGGCTTTCATTACAGTTTTGTTTTTGTTGACCATTACGTACAAAAGTCGCACTAGATGCGTTTTTATGTGCGAGAATTGATTGTTTAGCATTACGTTGAGGAACTCCGAGTGAGACGTTGTCGTATCGAACAGTTCTACGATTCCGGAATGATCTTCGGGATACATCAAATCGACTAATCGGGCCATGTCACCGATTAGTTCCGAACTGTCATCACCAACTTTGACAAACGACTTCAAAGTCGCTTTGAAAAAGTTTTGCCATATTGTACTTTTGATTACGTTGCCAAAATCGTACTCTTTTACCATAAAGGTTAATTTATTCAACGTTGCCGATATTTTTGCCATCTTTTCAGGCTGCGGTTCGTCGCGTTTCAACGCTACCACCGACAATTGAAGTATCGTCAATAAGAAATTGTCCAAATATACAAAATTCATATTAGATTTATCCAACAAAGCGTGCTTATAAAAGATAGCTTCCAGCATACTAACATGAAAAACTTCCATACTGTCAAACTTATGTATTTTTTTCAAGAACGTATCACATTCGGCAACATCCATACAATAATAAATCAACTTAACAAACAGATCAACGTTATCTACGTATATCTGTGTAGCCTTTTGAGGCTTTTCTATAATCTTTGTAATATTAGATTTGTAGTATTTATAAACGGCATTCAGTACTTCTGTATTATGTTTGAATCGTGCATGATGAAAGGCGGCTAACGTTAGCGGTATTGCAAATTCCCTTTTCGACAATACATCTTCGTTTACGACACACTTGCAGAACTTGTTCAATAAGTTCGAATTTGACTGCAATAGTATTCCAGCTAATTTAGACGTGTACTTGCCGACGTGTTTAGCGGTAAACATTGTTTCAAAGACCGTTGCCGGAACTGTTTCAATAAAATTGGGATACGTTAGCAAGTATTCGTATATGCTACGTTCTAGTTCTGAAACGTTTATGATCGAATTGAGTTCGGTGATGATTTTTGAATATCGAGTAGTTATGTCGGCGAACATCTTAGTCGTCAATGTAGTATTACTTTGTACGTGCAAATCGATAACGTGACACATTATATAAATCCAAGATGAGGCTTCGTTAGCACTTGTCTCCATACAAGATACTTCCATGTCTAAAATGGTTGATAACAGTGACGAAGCATCGCTCGAGTCTAACTTAAACGACTTTAGCACGTCTTCTATGTTGTCAAATTTGACTCCTTTACCCTTTTGCGTTTCAGCCGATAAGATTAAATAAATCTTATGCTTGTACGGTTTCAGTATAACTTCAAGCAACGTCTTTTCGACGGGTTTTTTTATACAAAATGAAACTATATCCAATACAAACTCGGTTAAACGAGACGGTGTTGTTTCGAACGGTGCAAAATTCAGCAAAAGATCACCGTTGCCTAAGCATCGTCTGATAGCGTCAATATAAAACGTAACCGTTCCTTGATAACACGTTTCAAATATGAAAAACAGTGCCCGTTTTGCATTAGACAGTTTTGTACCGTTCAAAGCGTTCAATCTATCTTGTTGTACGACGTAGAACAATATCGTATTTAACAAGACGTTCAATTCCGATTGATTCAGATCAGTATTGCAATCTTTGAAGACTTCTTCGAGGTCCAGTTCAGATTCGCTCAATAGAGCACGACTAAGTTTAAACATACGTGTCTTTTTATCGAATACATTTTTACCGACGCTGATCGGTTCACGTCTCCAATTCAACACGTAATCGTCAGATTCTTTAAAGTCTTTGACGACGTCGAATAAACGATCTGGATTGTCTTGAAAGTGAAGCAAACATGCGGTGAATTGATCGGTGAAATCTTGCAAGCTCTCGTGAACTTTAACAAGCTTTTTAACATTCTTCAACAGTCCGATTATAAAGTGAGAAAAGTACGGACGATCTTCGACGAAATGCAATTCTTCTTTGTTTTTATTATAATTCTCCAAATTGTTGAAGATTATATCGAAATTTTCAATGCTTTTCAAATTGGTTTCGTTGGTTTCTACGGCAATCTTTGAAAGTTGCCGCCTATACTTATCATTATTTGATATGACACATTCTAAAACGTCGATGATCATCGGAAGAGTGTCGTTGGTGTACTTTTTAGAAGTACAACATGTCGCATAGAGGATTATATCGATTTCGGACTTGTTACCGTCGAATATACCCGTCGTGTCGAGGATTCCGTGCAAGACGTTACGTGCAGCATCAGCCGATTGTGCATCGTTCGAAATCAAGACTTCAAACATCGCCGGAAGTATTTCTTTGAATAGCGGCTTATCTGGAGCTAGAGCAAATCTATCGGCACACAATAGAAAGGTCGTCGTCTTCAATTTCAATTCAATTCTATCGTTTGCGTCTAACAATTCAATCTTTTCGAATAGTCGTTTAGTGTCCAGCATCGTTAAGACGGGATCGAACGAATTCGGAACGATGTCGTTGTACGACAATAGCAAATTTAATACATTCAACAAGAGTTTGCTCGTCGGAATAGTATCGGTTTGTTCGTCGGCTTCAATGGAAACCTTATCTAAGATCGAATGTAACGTTAGGATTAATAAATCAACAGTCGGGAACAGTTTCGGAATCGTTTCCTCCAATCGATTCTTCAAATTAGCATTGATCCTTCTGTCGGATTCTGATGCGTTCAAATAATTCTTGATACAAGTCAACATAGTGCTCAATAAGAGTACTATTTCATTCCGCATCAAATCATCAGTTGATTTTAAAACGTTTGCACAAGTTTTCAATATAGGCGTCGGCAAGTAAAATTGTCGGATAAAGTTCATCAAAGTTGGTACGTCTAAATCGGATGTTATACGTTTGTGATCAACGCTCATTAGTACATTCTTGAAAAATTTAACAGTTTTGAACCACTGTTCTGATTTGTTAGCGTCGAACGACTCTTCGATGATTCCGCGAATCGGTTTATACAAATCTGGACTATCGGACAGGATCTTAACGATGCAACGTCCAGCATTTTCATTATTCCAAGGCGCTTCCAACGACTCGATAGCTTTCCATAGATACTTATTCTTCGGTACGTCTCCGCAACCTAAAGTCTTATCGGTGAAATATATTCCGAACTTATGTGACGTAAACAATATGTACAATAACTCATCAACAGCCTGATCAATTTCTTCGCCTTCCTGTGCAGAATTGTCGTTGGATTTCGGGGCATGTTTCTTCCAATTGAACAAATTGAATATGTATGAAATGACTTGATGAGTGAACGTGCAAATCTTTAACGTCTTAGAAATTGAAACGTTGTTCAAAACGGACGATTTTAACAGACGTACAATGACTAAAACGACATCAGCGTCGTCCTTAGACAGATCCGGCATTATCATAGCCAACAAGCCATGCTTGTCGAGGATCGTTTTAACCAACGTTGTATTACCGTCGATGAGGAAAGACATTAAAAATTGTATGAAGCATGTTCGTACGTCGTCTTTAGCGCTTTGCCGTTTGACCAAATGCCGCAACATCTTCGGTTGCAGCGTCAATTGATTCAACACGGTCAAACCCAACTCGGAGTTCAACGTAACAATCGACGTTAACAATTTCAAAGCGACTCGCTGCTGCTTTAAATTAGACTTTTCGTTCAGCATCTGTTCAATAGTCGGTACGTATGTGTTTAAAAAGTATCGACACGTATCCTCGACGGATTGGAGCAAGTGAGCGACCGACGACTGAATCTTCAATACCATCAAGTGAAATAAGTGGAATACGGTCGTAGCTAATATCAAATCTTTTTGATTCTGGCCTTCTAGCTGTTTGAGAATTTCACCGGGACTCCCGCCGCTTTCTAAATACTTCAGAATGTAATCGACGGATTCTTCAGAGTTGTTGCATACGTTTAAAAATTGGGTGAGACCTGAAAAATGTTACGATTGGTGGATTAGTATGTGGATTTTTTTCATGTAAAAAGTGCTGGTATACTAAATTGACTCACCGACTAATCGATTCGATGCGTTGCCGAGTCCTTTGCGAAAGTGTTTTATGTCAAACTTTAGCGCTGATTTTTGGTCTGTATCTTTAGTTTGCGTCTCCTGGCTGGTTTCGGCTTCAGTTTCATCTTGAGGGTTTGAAGAGTTGAATTTCTTGGCTGGAGGGCCACTTTCTTTGTCTCCATCGTCTTTTTGAACTTTTCGCTTCTTTTTATTCATCACAGCCATGAGGAAACGTGGAAAATGTCAACGGTGTGGAACGCACGTGCGATCTGTCAACATAACCTATATGTCAAACGTCAAAACAGATGTACTTTTGGTCCAAATATGACTAAGTACAGCCAACTGTTAAAATAAATTATTTTTTTGTTCAAAAAATAAATAAATAAATCTTAAATCGCTGAGTACTATTATATTCGAAGTGTTTTAATCGATATAAAATCGTTTTTGTGAAGTATTTTCTTAGATTAAAATTATTTGAATTTCATAAGAAAATTACTTGAGGTTAATATCATCAATCAAAATCAATAGAGGTTATCTAGAGTTTCTTGTTTAATTTGTGACCGAATAGAATCTATAGCAAACGTTGTGATCACTAGTTATAGGAACGGGTAATGGTGTGTGTGTAACGTTCATATTTTCATACAAAGTAGAGTTTTGAATTTTATTTATTCTTTGAAATACAGCAAATTACATGTATACAGAAACCACCACGTAGTAGTGTGCGATGAATTAACTGCTTGTGCTCCAGAGTACTGCTTCCGTGAGTACGTCTTGATGAGGCGGTGGCGTGATGACGTGTTCGAGTGCCTAAGTCAGGATTCGTGCGTAGTGGTGTGCTGTGTTGAGGTAGTTTGATCTGGGCAGCGTCAGTTCAGCTGACGAGCGCCTGTCCGTCTGTTACGAAGCTGGTGTGAAGTAGTTGGGGCGTTGTTGCTATGGTGAGAGCGTTGGGAGTACTGTCTGTGTAGCAATGTTTTCAATGCTTCGGGATGGATGGTCCAATGTAAAAGATATGTGTTTTAGAAAAAATATCTTGCCTGTGGCGCATTTTTTCAAGGTTTTGTACAAAATCTAGTAATTTTCTAATGAAATTCAGAATAATTTACATGTAAAACGTTCTTATGCAAGAAAATATTTCACCTGCGGTGTATTTTTTGGTAATTTTTTTAAAATTGTCCAAAATAAACATTCTGGAAAAAAAAATTCCTCAAGTAAAATCATAAAGTGTCCCGGTTTAAGATAAAAATAATATGGTAAGCCTAATTTTATAATAACATTACAAACAATTCAATACTGTACAAAATATTTAAAAAAAAACTATCTTCAGTTGTGCAACGGCTTACTTTAAAATCATGAATATTAAATTTCTGTATATTACAGATGTAAATATTTGAAAGCTTGATTATATGCAAGTATACAAAATACATAACAACCTATTATTTTATCAATGCTTTATTAGTTTTTTTTTTATTTATACACAATATGTACGACAGATCGAATTACTTAATCACACACAAGTGCTTTCCAAAGTCAATATAAATAGAAATATACCCTGTAGCTTTTGCAACGAGGAACTTTCTAATAAATAATAACCAAAAATATCTATTTTGGAACACTGTTTTTGATATTAACAATCCGACGATGCAATAATTCACCTACGTTAATGATTTCTTCAATGTCTAAAAGCAAAAAGAAAAACTTTCAAAATTTAATTTGCAATCAAATGAATGAATATATAAATGTATCTACTTACTATCAAAATATACCAATTCACAGACATCTTTACATTCCACGTTCGTTTCAATCAAATGTTTCAAAGTAAGATAAAATTGCAATACTATTTCATCCTGATTATCACGGTAATACTCTGAAACGAAATCAAATGACATTCAAAGTATAATTATACAATTTCAATTTGAAAATCATCAATGTGATCTTACTCTGATGAAGACCGTCATTTTTTATCGTCTCGTATAAAGTCAACAGTGGTGCAGCACCTTCGGCCGCTACATAAATAGGACTTCTTTGATCCTTAACGTGAATTTTGTACACTGAATTCTTATACACTCTCGACTTTACACCAGCCCTGTGCCGCTCTATAGATTCTAAATTCTGTAAAAACAACTATTACATATAAACTACTAGACTAACTAGAGTAGATATTGCCCGTTGACGATCAACAGATGTTTAAAAAGTGGGCTAACATTAGCTGATAAGCAGATACACAGGCAGACTTAAGACTATTATATACATATATATAATAATATAATTTTTTCCTTAAGTCTCTCTATACCTCGGGGATGCTCAATGTGATTTTTATGACTCTTTTGATTTGATTAGTTTTGATAAGTTGAACGATACAGGAATTAATTTGTAAATAAACGCTTTGAATCAGCCTGTCTTTCTGTCTGTCCATCAAGACTTGTATTGAAATTAAACCGCTATTGTTAGCCTACTCATATATCAATAATAGAGATTGTAAGAGGAATACATGGGTAAGAAGCATGAACAATGTGGCAGATGTAGCGGAACGTTTGAAAAAGTTGAAGTAAACACATAGCGAGAAGTATGGATGGCAGATGGACGCGAGAAATACTGGAATGGTATCCGAGAGGATGTGAAAGAAAGCAGTCGACAGATTGGACAATGGGATGATGAATTGAGAAGAATGTGTGGTGTCAACTGTATGCAGATTGCCCAAGATAGACAGGAATTAAAGAGGATTGGAGAGGCAAACACCCATTGATAGTAAACGAGCAATACTTTAGTTCTAGTGTATATTATCATAATAATAGTACCTTTGCAGCTTCCATGCGAACTTTTGGTCCTTTTGATACTTCACACAGATTTGGCGGACAGTATAAAGATCTCGGTATCATAATGAACAGTTTCTTAGTGCCAAATTTGATATTTTCCGTGCTCTCGTATATGTCCATCAGTTCTTTAATGCCGTAATTTTGATCACCTCTGTTCGGTAATACTATATTGAGATAGCCGTAGAAAAAGCTATACGCCATGCCGGAACCGTAATCGAGACCGTTTGAATTTTCTATCCAGAGACTCTTCATGTAAACACTATCAGACTATGAAATATAAACATCAATCGACATGTACATATGTCTACTGAGAAGTATTTATAGATCAAAACATCACTTACAAAATTAATGACTCTAATGAAAACATATCCGCACATCATCGGTAACAAATGGCGAAGATCAAACAGTGACTTTGTCATGCTGAGACTTGTAACTAAAACTGTGACTCCAAAGACAGTGATCAAAGAAGCTCTATTGAAATTCCATATTTGATTTATAGTTCTTGTTGAGATTGAATCTCCGCCACCTAAGCTCATATCGTACTCGATAATTTGTGCGACTCGTAGTAGTAGTTCAGCCACCAAACACCACGTTATAAATTTTACTGAAAAACAATAAAAATATTATAGCAAGTTTAGATTGTTATGGTTAATACTATTTAAAACACACTTACAAATTTCAAGGAATCCATTTAGTATACCACCGCCGGCTAAAATGAAAAATTATATTACATATCGACAAACTCTTAGTATACAATACAATTATAATGATTATCAAACCACATGCTACAACTAATAGAACTACAAAAGTCCATATGCTGTAATTTTTCGGTCTACGTGTGAGAATTTTTCTTTCCGGCGATTTCATGTTAACGTTGTGAAATTAAATTGAAAAGTGATTTTTATCAAAGTTCAAAGACGTAAGAGATATCAGTTGGCAATGATTAAGAGATAAACTTTATCAGTGAAATTTAGATGTACATAATATCGAATTGCATTGAAATTGATTTGATTTTACTTTATCTTAATCGGACATTGTGATCGTGCGAACAATTCGACCTCGAGATTTTGACTGATTTGTATCAGGTATCGTCCCCTGATCAAGTTTTTGTAATTTCTGAAAAATATCTGTGTGTAGAATCGCTGTAACTCAAAAACCGTTTATCCTATCACACTGAAACTTCATATTTTTTACATTTGGTAACAATACGAGACCGATTCCAAAAACAAGTTTTATTTATTTTTTGCTTGGATATTGAGACTCGACACTTACAACCTCGTTTTTGTAATATAAAAATATCAAAATCAAACATTGACTTTTTACGAAAAATGTGTTTACGTAAATAAAACTTTCGCCTGCGGTGCATTTTTACTGACATTTTTAATAACTCGCGTACTCGAGATATTTAAGAACAATTAAGGCCCTCACTAACCCGAGCGAATAATTTGACTGCGACTGACGCCCCTATTGTCGTCGCATTCGCACCCATATAATTCGCACTGGTGCGAATCAATCAGCAGACGCCATGCGTCAAATTATTCGCTCGGGTTAGTGAGGGCCTTAGATACAAATAAGTATAAGTCCAACAATTTTTGAAATAAAGTAAATTTTTCTTCGTTTTTTTTATTGTGGTTATTCAATACCGAAATAAAATTGCGATCAAAAGCGTCTTGGTTTTATCATTTTTTCCTAGTTTTGATAACTGAAAAATGGCTAGTTCTGACTTAACTATTAAATTCTGCATAGATGCTTACAGTAATTACAAAAACCAATATGTTATCAAAGATGGTTAATTATTATAATTAACCATTTGCGGGTACTCGGTGAACCAATGGGCTGGGGTTGGCATCACTGTCACCCTGACGGTTGGCAACCCTGTTACCGGCAACCGAGTGTTACACAGCTTACTCCCACTCGGTATCCTTTGCTCACACATAAAACGTTCCACTGCGTGATTCACTTCACCAGCCTTTCCCCTCGCACTTACACATTTATTCATGATAAGGTGCAATTCTCAGTGTGGCTTCACAAGAAGTCGACGTGTGCCAAATTCCCATTTTATTGTACGATTTTGTCGCAAAGACGATTTTATTTGGCCATATCCGGTAATTTTTACCGTGAAATAGCCGGCTTGTATCGGTAATTGAAAATATGATATTTTGTTATTTCGATTGGTGTCACTGAGCTGAAAAGATTAAGTTGGCAACCGTGACCTCACGGCCTTCAACGTCTCGTGACGCACAATACCCCCTCCCCTCTATTCCTGGCCATGTGGTACCACTTTGGAGGGGTAGGGGTTAAAAAATATATCGCTCCCTTTCGAACCCGATCAAAGCGCAAAGTGCGATAAGGATAGAAAACTGAGCTAGAGTAAATAATCAGACATAGAAGCGTAACCTTTTATTTCAATTAAATTCGTACATACATGTATAAATAAATTATAACTACGTATGTATTCGAATTCGATGATTTTAAATGTTTTATTCACGGCTCGTTATACATGGTAAAAAAAAAAAAAATCCCATCAAGAATGATTTGCTTCTTGATTGCAAAATAATGAATATGCACTTACGATAATGCGATTGCAATTAAACTCATGATTTTCGAGTCTATTCATATTCTACAAAAGTTACTTTCCAAAACTAATTGCAATAATTTGTAGGCAAATTAAACACAGGTGTATCAAATTTTTAAACGTTCAACTCGATAACGGTCAATTTGTATTCATCTAAACACTGGTAAATTCAACAAAATCAACGCTTGTTTATGATCAATTTATTGGTTACGGGAAAAAAAATAACAATTACAACAGTACTTTCATTATTGATTGACGTGTACATATTTATGTAGGTAATCAAATTTAAGGTTACGATTTGACCAAAGCGTTCGTTCGGTCCAACACGAACGCATTTTAGCTTTTTATGTACCATTAAATTCAAGAATGTTACGTAAGATCCGATGCACACAGAGAAGCATGGAAATATGTACATATGCTCGGTATGACAAGAAGAGATCGTAAGAGGAATACATGGGTAAGAAGTGGCAGATATAGCAGAACGTGTAAAAAAGTTGAAGTGAACACAGATGGACGCGAGAAATACTGGAATGGTATCCGAGAGGATGTGAAAGAAAGCAAGGTAGACCGAGTGGACAATGGGCTGATGAATTGAGAAGAATATGTAGAGTCAAGTGGATGGAGATTGCTCAAGACAGACAGGAATGGAAGTGAATTGGAGAGGCATTCATCCAGCAGTGAATGGTGAACGGTTTAAAATGATGATAGAATAACATCTAGGACAATTGGTGAATAAGACTGGATGTAAAGAAGAAGAAATAAAACGAAGAATGAAACTAGTGCTTTTGAAAGAATGTAAATCCAAAATTCCACTATGCTTAAAAAATAAGGCATACGACCAATGCGTACTGCCAGTTATGACGTATCGATGTGAAACTTGGACGCTAAATTCAAGAATGTTGCGTAAGATCCAGTGCATACAGAGAAGCGTGGAAATATGTATGCTTGGTATAACAAGAAGAGATCGTAAGAGGAATACATGGGTAAGAAGTGGCAGATATAGCAGAACGTGTGAAAAAGTTGAAGTGAACACAGATGGACGCGAGAAATACTGGAATGGTATCCGAGAGGATGTGAAAGAAAGCAAGGTAGACCGAGTGGACGATGGGCTGATGAATTGAGAAGAATATGTAGAGTCAAGTGGATGCAGATTGCTCAAGACAGACAGGACTGTACATTTTCATTTGTTATTTCATTGTTTTCTTACTTTGTCTCAAATTTGATAAGCTTCCGCATTATACATACAATCCATATGCGACTTGATACACGAATTATATATATATGTGCATACAAAGCTTGTCATATTTTAAATAGTTTTATGATCGTGCGTCAGTTGCGGCAGTTAAGACCATTGTCCACCAATCGACGACTGTTTAGTTTTTTTTATGTATACTTTGCGTTTAGATTAACATGCGATATTCTCTCGAATATGGTCCGCTGACATAACTAACTTATGATCAATATGCTGATCCACGCTTGAGCAAACATACACAAACACGCTGTCCCAAAAAACTGATTAGTTTAGCCTCGAGGATTTTCGCCAGTACAATCCAAAGATACACGTCACACGTTTTGTCTTCGAATGTTGGAATATATACAAAAATAACGAGCTGAATGTGTACCGTCGGATAATTGGCAGGTCTTTCACCTTCTCTGTGTATTTCTTTGATTTTTTTTTCGCCAGTCCGGAATGAACGAAAGAGAAAACAAAATAAGTATTCTCTTATGTATGTACTAAGTTTGTGCCGAACAAAGAAATAACACATTTAGCTTTGCATTGTCCACGCGTTGTTTGTCCACGAACATGCAAACTTCTTTATTACTCACACAGCGACGTTTAGAACGCATATGGTAGAGATGCTGAGGTAAAAAACAAAAAAATAAAACCACACAAAAGATGAACAAGAATGAGAATCTTCTCGTTCGTACGTTCATGTCTGCTATACAATAAAATGTTCACTGGAATGTACTTAATAAATTGCCATAGTACCGTTTCAAATAAATATCCTTTAAAATACTGTGACAGGAAAGCAAAAGCGTCAACATGTTTTGAATATTAATTTTGTGGCATTGGTTCAGCGACCTTCTGCCGTGTACATTACTAGGTACAATCAAATTAATAATATATTTAAATTCTAATGTAATGAGTAAATTATTCCGGTGGCGACACAGAAACTATTATAAATTCTAAAAGAAGCCTTCAAGTAATGCCGCCAAAATTTACAGAAACGATGAATATGCAGTTTAATTTGATAAGTTTGTAGCTTGGCTCTACATAAAAGGACCAACGTTAAAATATGTAGATGTCAGGATCATAAACTGTTATATTTTAAACCTCCTTGTATGGAGATATACATATATGTACATACATAGGTCAAATGAAACCAAAATTTTTTGGGATATCTCAGTTAATAGTGGAAAAATACATACATATTGACATTGGAATAATAATTAATTGAGGCATTTATATTTCAATATATGAAATTAAATATTATTCATAGAAACCACATTGTAAAGTATAATTTTATTTTATTCATTATATTTAATGTGTTTTATGTGAGCCTGTTTTTTCATCCAGTCTTTCTCAGACTTGCAAATTTTGCACTTTGATCATTTTGAGCATTGTGTAAAATGCCTAAGCATTCACATTTTGTCTATAATACAATGTACGTAAAGATTGCGTCGGCTTTGTGTTCGTCAGAAACTGCATTGAAAGTGTTATTGAGTATCGACGCCAGACATTGAATTATTCATTCAAATTCTAATTTGAATTGATTTATTTTTGTAACCCATTTGTCAATAGTTAGATAATCATATTGTAGAGATAGTTGATAGTTATTTATACCAATGACAATTTGTGAATGTGACCGAATGTAAATAAGAAGAAAAAAAACTGGGATGGAGCACTTTTAGAAGAATGAACATTGTTTTTAAATCCAATATTCCGCTATGCTTAAAAAAGTAGGCATACGACCAATGCGTACTGCCAGTTATGACGTATGGATGCTAAATTCAAGAATGTTACACAAGATCCAGTGCACACATATGTATGCTCGGTATGACGAGAAGAGATCGTAAGAGAAATACATGGGTAAGAAGTATGACCAAAGTGGCAGATATAGCAGAACGTGTGAAAATGTTGAAGTGGTAACGGGCTGGACACATGGAGAAGAATGTAGAAGATGGGCTGATGAATTGAGAAGAATGTGTGGAGTCAAGTGGATGCAGATTGCTCAAGACAGACAGTAATGGAATTGAGCCTTCATTCAGCAGTGGATGGTGAACGGCTGAAAATGATGACGATGATGTCAATAGCAAATTACCCGTTGATTTTATCGACGGATAATACTCGAGTAATGGTATGTATAATCAAAAATATCTATATAGTATTGTAATCGTGCAAAATTCCGACATTGCGAAAACGAATAAACTTCGGCGATGATTCACGTCAGAATCAATTTTTCCGTCTGTCACCCCCCTTTGTGACTATATTTTATGTTTCTCTTTGTCGCGCACGCTCAACATTGCGTGCAAAGCGGATGTACGTATGACGTAACAGTTATAATATGTAATTAAGTGACAGGTGTACGACGTAGATGGGGTTCGCGGACCAAAGTTTGACATCAGCTGGCGCACCAAATCGAGGGGGGTTGAAGACTACATACTTCACCCCGCCATGCGTCAGTATGGATTTTGACGCGGTCCGATAACGTTTCTCTGCAAACGGTCGTGTAATGTGCACACGTGTCGGTAAAATGCATTTTTCCAATATTTAAATCCCCCCCCCCCCTCTATCGGCTATGGCCGTTTATATCGTTGTTAAGTGTCGATAACGTACACTGGCGCACATGCTGCTCACTCGATAGCCGGCTTTTCAGTAGTGCCAACGTGAAACATAACTTTCGCGCGCATAAATCGTACAATAATATACTACATATGTGATTTAATAATGTAAATTACACCCGCTCGTGCTCCCAGTATAATAAAAGCGAAAGTGTGCGTAACGGAACAAGAACCACGGTGACGGATAAACAACTTCGGTAACGATCACGCAGCGTCACATCGAGCGAAGCGAGTTCGACGCCGTGTATTCATCATCATCGTCATCATTTTCAGCCGTTCACCATCCACTGCTGGATGAAGGCCTCTCCAAACCTCTACCATTCCTGTCTGTCTTGGGCAATCTGCATCCCGTTGATTCCACACATTTCTTTTCAATTCATCGGCCCATCGTGCACTCGGTCTACCTTGATTTCTTTCTATGTATGTGTCCACTATATCTGCCACTTTGGGTCATGCTTCTTACCCATGTATTCCTCTTACGGTCTCTTCTTGTTATACCAAGCATGCATATTTTCATGCTTCTCTGTATACACTGGATCTTACGTAGTAGTTTTGAATTTAGCGTCCAAGTTTCACATCCATACGTCATAACTGGCAGTACGCATTGGTCGTATGCCTACTTTTTTAAGCATAGCGGAATGTTGGATTTAAAAACTATGTTCATTCTTCCAAAAGCACTCCATCCTAGTTTAATTTCTTATTCTTAACATCCGGTCATATTCACATATAAAGTTAGGAACGGCTGTTGAGTTTTGTTTAATTTTTTTTCATAAAACTTTGACGTATTTCTCCCATTTCTTAGCTGAAAATGATCGAAATGTGTAAAGTGATACTAAACGATGTAAATTTTATTGTTTTTGTCGCTCTCGTAAACCCATAAATTTGTGTGATTTAAAATTTCAATGACAAGATTGTAAATGAAATGGGGGTAAGCGTCAAGGAATGACGTGGGATCTGTTTTTCTTTTTTTAAAAAATATGGTTGCCAAAAAAGTGCAAAAACAACATAAAAAAATAATTATAACAGGAACTGTGCGATTTATAAATAACGCAAATCACCAATTCATTCTTCGTATTTACATTATATGTAAATACATTAGATAATCATATTGTAGAGATAGTTGATAGTTATTTATACCTAGGACTAGAATGAAACTAGGATGGAGTGCTTTAGGAAGAATGAACATAGTTTTTAAATCCAACATTCTTGTATACTTCTAAAATAAGGCATACGACCAATGCGTACTGCCAGTTATGACGTATGCACACAGAGAAGCATGGAAAGATGCATGCTTGGTATAACAAGAAGAGATCGTAAGAGGAATACATGGGTAAAAAGTATGACCAAAGTGGAACGTGTGAAAAAGTTGAAGTGGAAACATAGCGAGAAGAATGTATGGCAGATGGACGCGATAAATACTGGAATGGTATCCGAGAGGATGTGAAAGAAAGCAAGATAGACCGAGTGGATGACGGGCTGATGAATTGAGAAGAATGTGTGGAGTCAGTGGAAGCAGATTGCTCAAGATAGACAGGAATAAAAGAAGATTTGAGAGGCCTTCATCTAGCAGTGGATGGTGAACCGCTGAAAATTATGATGATGATGACATTATATGTACATATGTATAGGGAATTTTCAATAATAATAAAAAAAGTCCGTATCATCATTATTATCTAGGTCGAGCGTCAAGATCTAGGTAAACAAAAAAATATATACGAATTTCGCATTTTTCAACAACAACAAACGGCAATAGCATTTCTCGTGTGAAATATTGCTCAATTCAGCATAAATCAAAATCAATTCGCGATAAGTATCAAGAGTATCGCAATGTATATAAATAGCAGTATTTTGTTTGAAATTCAACATAAATGTTTTGTTTGCACTGAAGAAGATACGCCAAAAGAATTTTATCGCCGAACAAAATAAACATTTGGCTCAGTTAGTATGCATTGTATGGCGAATCGATATTTCCCATGTACATATGTACATAGTGTGCTAATTTTCGTGTGTTGTTTTACCGCAATTAAACCATCGCCAGTCATAATCTGGTTATCCTTATCGTGTTTCGACAAGACAATATTTTCAACCGCTTTCAGTGTACTCCTTTGAAGTTTTCAATATTCTGCATAACAGCAACGGATACGATATAAGTTTATTATATGGTTGGTTTAACTTGAAGATAACGATCGCGACATTTAACTTATCGCTGAAGTATTCAATTCCTTTACGGAAGTATAGCACGTAATCGTTAAAATAAATTGGTATTGTGTGCAACGGCAAATTCAGATTCTATATACATACATATGTATGTATGTATTATTATATATATAATAGCCGAAATCCGTCTGTCTGTCTGTCTGTCTGCTGATAACGCTCGTTGAGGAAAAATTATTAAAAAACCACCAGAACGAGTGGGGGATCGAACCCACGACCGCAAGCTCGAGAGTCATCACGCTAACGCTTACTCTATCGCCCTTGGTCGGTTTAGTCCTTTTTATTTTAAACATATCGTGACTCGGCGTTACCTACAAAAGGGATCGTGATTCTGCTAATAATACATAGATGGCACTATAGAAACTGTTTTTTTCGATCAATTAGTGGGGATCTCTATTAAAAAAGCGCTTTACGATATTTAAAATTCAGCGGGCGTTGATATTCAACGGGCTTACACTAGTGTATCATACTAGCCGAATTGCCCGGCGTTGCTCGGCCGGATGAATTCAAAATTAAAACAAATTAATATCGAAATAAACATTTATTCTCCAGTATAAACAAAAATTGATTAACAATATTGTTTTGACCTTGACCTTGACCCCGGGCTCAGACCCCTTCCAAAAACCATCTACGGTCTAAATTAGAGTAGATAGTATACCAAATTTGGTGGTTCTACATACATAAATTGAAAACTGTAGATTTACATAGCGGACCAACAAACAAACATTCAACTTTACATATGTATGTATGTACGTATATAGGTACATACATAGAAGATTCACCCATATGTTTTGTGTAAAATTGGAAACGGAACGAAAGCCATGACTACGGATAAAATGATTCGCGACACATGTTGCACACTAGACATGATTCATTTATGACCGTCAAATATTTGATATACCATTTGTTCCTTTCACCATCCACTGCTCGATGAAGGCCTCTCCAATCCTTTTCCATTCCTGTCTGTCTTGAGCAATCTGCATCCACTTGACTCCACACATTCTTCTCAATTCATCAGCCCACCGTCCACTCGGTCTGCCTTGCTTTCTTTCACATCCTCTCGGATACCATTTTCAGTACATATTACTCGCCATCATCTGCCATCCATTCTTCTTTTCACACGTTCGGCTATATCTGCCACTTTGGTCATACTTCTTACCGGTGTATTCCTCTTACGATCTCTTCTCGTCATACCGAGCATACATATGTGTTCGCTGGATCTTGTGTAACATTCTTGAATTTTGCATCCACGTTTCACATCCATACGTCATAACTGGCAGTGCGCATTGGTCGTATGTCTTCTTTTTTAAGCATAGCGGAATGTTGGATTTAAAAACTATGCTCATTCTTCCAAAAGCACTCCATCCTAGTTTAATTTCTTCTTCTTTACTTATGGTCATATTCACAAATTGTCCTGTGTGCACTGGTTCTTGCGTATTATATAGGTACCTAATTGAGATTTTTTTTATAACGTATGGTATGAGGTTCACGAATTTTTTTTCGTTGTTTTTTGCGTTCACAATTCTGCTTTCACTTTTTGAAAATCTAGTCGCCTCACTAGAAATGTGCTGCTTTTCTAATGTATTATCCGCCTACTACTTTCCAATAAGTTCTTTTTAAATGAGCAAAAAATGTACATACACATTTTGATTGTGAGTCCGAGTCTCGGCAATAAGAATTCATCCACGGATGAATGCGCAAAAGTGTTTTTCCCAATAAAATTCTGAGTAGAGGCCAACACATTTTTTTTTTGAAAAGTGATCAACCTCCGCTATTTTGAAATCCTTCGGATTCAGGTATAAAAATGCTCCGAGTCCTGGTGCAACGAGCCCAATTTTTTAATGAGCCCAAAGCAGATGTTCTTGAACTTTTTTATGCCAAAGATCAGATGGTAGTTAACCCTTACTAAAGATATCTATTACTATCACCTCTGTACCGCGACCAAAAGTGGGACTACTATCTGCTGGGGTCTATAGACGACATTGTGGTTGAGTTTTGAGAGATAAACACTTTAAACACCCTTCAACGGACGTAATTATATAATTTTACAATAAATAAAGTGCAGGAAGCGGTCCATCTTGATTCGGACAGGGTACAGTCTTATTTTGAAACTAAAAAGCGTGCATTTTGAGTTTCGTTTTGATCACGTGTACTAAAAAGAAAGAAAAGCACGATATCGGTGCTTTTATGTAGTGTCATTCGAATTTTTGTCCCTACATGTGTAATTGTCCTCAAACTGCATAATCACAATACTTTATGGCGTATTAATGTATGGATAAAGAAGATGGATGGATGACTTACAAAACTCAATACATTACTAGAATACTTTTTGACCCCTACATATCTCAGGACTCCGACGGTTGTACGCCACTGGCAAACCTACATTTTTCCGGCCAACCAATTCAATATCACTTCATTTGATGATATTACCAGTTAGATGCCATTGCGTCAGTTCAGGCTACAAAAAAAAAAATCTGGAAAAAAAAAACACACATCTTACAAATCAGTCGATACGTTGACCCCACCCCATATTTGATCAATCAAGAATCGAAAAAAAACCCAAAACAACTCGTTTACATAAAACTAGTCAACGCTATTGAACGCGCAAGCCAAACTACTTATTCTATGTTCATGTGCTTCTGGTAGCATATTCAATATTTGCATACATTTACAAACCAAATTGCTAGAAATAACTCCTCACGGCATACGTACTCCTGGTAGTTAAAAAATGTGAGCGATCCGCGGCTACCCAGGCAGCCAGATCTTTACGCTATTATTGTATATAGTAACTAGTAAATGCTCGTTGACAGTGTCATCGGGTGGTTATCATCCATATGTACCTATAGCATGGTTGCTCAACCGGTCGATCGCGATGCAAAATTTAGCCGATCCCAAATACGATTTTGCTTTGTGAATTTTGTAATGAATATTGCTTTCCGTTTTTCAAATTTACTATAATGGTTTGTGTTAACCAAGCCCAGACCAATGACTAAACGGTGTTCCCAGGCTAGCGCTTATCTGTTGACGAAAAGGATTAATGGTCAAAAGTAGGGACCGTTATTATTTCGTGGAATGCATTTGTTTAATCATTGGTGCACTAGTTAATTTATTTCAAAATAAGTCAAAAGGACCTCTTGGTATTTTTAACATCTGCTCCGTTGTACAATACCGCACACTTTATTCGAAATCGCTAATCCAAAACACGTATTCTTATGCGATACTGTATTTAAACGACTGCATTCAGCAAGATATACACGTTTGACTGATAATCACATTGTTTGCGTTTTGCTACAAGTAATTTTTATATTCTACTAGCTGACCCGGCATGCGTTGCTATGCCCGTTCCCGTTCCCGTTCCTAGTACGTTATCTGACGCGTGAGCAAGCCCGTTCCCGATCTTGTTCCCGTTCCCGTTCCAGATCCCGATCCCGGTCCCGATCCCATTCCCGTTCCTAGTAAGTTATCTGACGCGTGAGCAGGCCCGTTCCTGTTCCCGTTCCCGTTTTTTCCCGATTCCAGATCCCGGTCCCGTTCCCGATCCTGATCCCGTTCCCGATCTCGTTCCCGTTCCCGTTTCTACATAGTACGTTATCTGACGCGTGAGCAGGCCCGTTCCCGTTCCCGTTTTATCCCGATTTTTTTTCACAAGAACCATCCCCGGCATGATCACAATAAGTCCTGAAAGTTTCATCGCGATCGGTTGAGTGGTTCAGGAGCCTATAAGAGACAGACAGACAGACAAACAGACAGACATTGATTTTTATATATATATAGATTTTTATCAAGAGCATTGAAAAATTACAACGAATTTTGTAACATTCTTATAAGATTCTTATTGGTATTGTGTAGATGTGGACCTCCCTCTAAATTCTTGCATGGAAGTCGATCTCCATACAAATAAAAATAAAAAAGTAGCAGATTGAGCATCTTTGATCCATGGTGTATTTCATCATCATAATTTTCAGCCGTTCATCATCCACTGCTGGATGAAGGCCTCTCCAATCCTCTTCCATTCCTATCCTGTCTCCACCGTCCACTCGGTCTACCTTGCTTTCTTTCACATCCTCTCGGATACCATTTCCAGTATTACTTGCGTTCATCCGCCATCCATTCTTCTCGCTATGTGTTTTGCTATATCTGCCACTTTTGTCATACTTCTTATCCATGTATTCCTCTTACGATCTCTTCTTGTCATACCAAGCACACATCTTTCCATGCTTAACAGCCAAACGTCATAACCGGCAGTATGCCTTATTTTTTAAGCGGAGTGTTCATTCTTCTTCTTTACATATCAACTATCTCTACAATATGGTTATCTACTGTGAATACGTTTTTCCACGGTGTATTTAGTAGTATGCGAGGGTTACGCGCCTCCCCAGTCAGGCAGACCCTTACGCTATTACATAAAGTGCGCACTCGGAGCTTTCGCACGAACGCGTTCGAACGGCCAGACAGACAGTCAGACAGCTGACAGACTGTAGTAGAACGAACGACGCACAACTTGTATGTCGTATCCCTGCCCAACTAAAAAAATACATAAAAGCAAAAAAACCGCACACGCCAAAAACCGCCTACTGTGCACAAAACCACTATACATACATACCACAATATACCACCACGTCAGTGTATTTTTGTCCCACAGTGCGGCAGTCGCGCGCCAAACTCCCGATCGATAAACTCTGCAAAACACGTGTGCAAACGAAAGGAAAAAAAAAACAAAACTACGTAATAATGTGCAACAAATCCTACCTGCGACATTTGCATACGTATATTGTGTGTATGACGTATGAGTATTCTATGCATAGAGGTCACGTGAAGCTCCCGGCTTTTGAGGTTATGTTCGCGTTACGTGTCCGATCGATATTCGCTATTGGGACGCAATTGCGACCCGATACTCACGCGGCGTAATATTACGCATGTAAATGTGCGTAATAATTGCAATCGGTCGTATCGTTTTTGCGATGTGCGTTGTGTCAAATCGATCGATTTCGATCGAGCGTTTGACAGGTGACAGTTCGATTAGCCGCCATTTTTTTTTTTTTTTTTGTCTATTGGCTTAATTAGCGTAATAGTGTGTGTTGTCTATTAATCTTTAAAGTGCGTAAATATTGATGTGTTGCAATTGTTTGATTTGACATTTAGTTGATTCGGTGTTGCTAGTTGTGAAAATTTGTGCGTTTCTATGGATATTTTTGATTGTGAATGGGTTTTAGTGTATTTTTTAATGTTTGATTTTGTGAAAAATTTTAGCGAATACGTTTCCATGATGGACTATTTTCTCGTTTAAGATTTGGTTTTGAATTTGAAAATTACTTCAAAAATCTGATTAAATTTTTCTGTTCTGGTTTTTTTAATTATTTACATCGGCGAGCGTTATCAGCAGACATACATATATACTGCCGTCCTAAGCCCACTTAACGTAACTGACAAAACAACAATATCGAGATAAATGGACTTGAAAGTTTTATTCTAAATTTGTGTTTTTCTTCATATATTACTGATTTATTTAAACTTTTTTTTAGTGCATAAGGTTATTTTCTATTGTGTTTTGATAATTCTAAGGAAAATTAAAAAAAAAATGAATACCTTAGTAGTTACGTCACTTTATTATTCATTATTAATGTATACATATGACTATTCCAAACTTCAACCACTCTATTTGACTAATACTTTTAGATAAAATTTTAGCGAATACGTTTCCATGATGGACTATTTTCTCGTTTAAGATTTCGTTTTGAATTTGAAAATTACTTCAAAAATCTGAATAAATTTTTCATTCATCTTAAAAGTGGTTTGGTTTCATCGTTTTTTCGACTCTGATTTAATACGGGATTTACATCTCACAAATTAATTTGTATAAACCATACCAAAAATTGAAATTTTTTGTCTTCACTGCAGATTTCAATACATACACAAAAAAAATAAAATTTCATTTTTTCACAGAATTCACAAATTCTTCAAAAATTCAGAATTCAAATTTCAAATTTCACAGAAGTAGCGAACGTTTCAAATAATATATTTAAATTTCATTTCCTATAAAAAAGGGTGTATTAAAGAAAAATTGAATAAAAGTTTGTATGCACGATTTTCAATGCTACCAAAAAGTGGATTATAATTTAGTTTAAAAAAATGGGAAATCCCTTGAGAAAAGAATTTTTTTTTATTATTACATAATTTTTAAAACGTACGCATTAGATATTTGTAGATCTTTATGATATGATCATCTTTATAATGTGTTTTTTTTACAATGATCACATATTTTTTTTCAATGGAAATTTTTTAACACACTTATGTACATATGTCTAGACCAAGACCATAAGATACATAAATAAATATTTTCATTACCTTGCTTGGATTGTTACAAATTATACGTATTATATGTGTGTAATGTTCACTGTTCCAAGCCTTCGTCACACTCAATTGTACCGTTTAATTTCAGTGTAAATAGATGACTCAGTGGTCTATGTAGAATGATAAGTGCTCATACAATATCGTGTTAACGTGTAAGTAAAGTGCGTGTAAAACCACGAATGACGTGTAAAATCGAAACTGCTTTGCCTATAAAAATTTTACACACAAACTCAAAAACTCTTAGATAGTATTAGTAAAATATTTTAACTAGTGAAAATTTTTTAATAAAATTTAGTGAAAGTTTAAACGCAGCTTCGAGCGTTTGATATGAATTCTACTGCGGCCACAACTTCAAGCACAATGAGCCGATATTGTGAGTATAATTTATATTATATTTATTTTTTATGTATTTTACAGTTCCTATTTTTCGACGAGCATAAATCCCCAGAGAAGTTGAAAGTTAAGTTGAGTTTAGACAGTTTCTGGTACACGAATTTATTTTGTTTAAACGGATTAGACAAATTAATAGGAAAGTTCCAATTAAAACATGTAGACCGTGGAATGAAAAGTTTATTGGGATACGTAAGTTTATTTAATACGGTTTCAACAAAATGAATGAAGAATGATACTTTTTATTCTCTTACGCCATTCTCCGTTCAATTCCTAACAAATTAAGAATTTCATAAAAGGCAAAAACCATATTGTTCTTAAAAATATATTTATATACATATGAAAGGAATAAGGAAAAATGTAATTTTATATCTTTCTACAATTCTCAGAAAGTTTTTCAGTGTTTCTTACATTTTGGTAAATTATATTATATAATTATAAATTTGGTTTATATCAATTGTAATAAATAATAAAAATTATTAAGATTCATTTGACTTGATAGCCAGTGTAAATGATTCATAATATTTTCAAAAATAATGACACCTGTGGGTTTGATTAAAAATTATTATCATTTTTTTAATATTTAAATTTGGTTTGTGTATTGGATTATTAAATTTTAATTGATTTTGCTGATTTTTTCAATTCGGTAACAAAAAATAGTAAAATAATATAATTCATGTAATTTTACATGTACATAAATATGTACTTATTTATGACTTTTTCTAGACATTTAAGCGGATTCATTCTAAAAAAGTCAAATTTTATTCAAATCTTACATCTTAGTATGCACCTATTATTATTTCAATTTGTTTTTTTATTGTTCTACGTCGTTTCTTCAATCATTGCAATATTATGCGTTTTTTTTTAATTTATTTAGCATGTGATAAATTTACTACTATGTGAACTTTGCAACATGTAAACGTTTGAAATTTTCATCGGGCTAGTATTGGAACAATGAATATAAATTTAACTGAACGCACACTCACACAGATGTGTCAATCTCAATTCCATAGTGCACAATAATGTAATCATTCCGACGTTATCATATAATTATGAACAAAACACAGAGGCTCTCCGATTTTGCTCAGTACACTCACCGACACTACATTGGCAACAAATTCAACTGCTTTGTCACATTTGGATTGTTCAATATGCAAGGAGTTAGGAACTTTGGTATGTCTTGATATATCATCTATTTTTGTTCTTAATTACTTTGCTTTTTTGATTAATTCGTTAAATCACTAGTGTTTTTTTTTTGTTTTGATACATGTGTGTTTATATTATATCAATATTTCATAATTATTGATATGAAGAAAATAATGAAATTTGATACATAATTGACATTTGTTAGTTAATATTTTTTACATTGGTAATTTTGTATAAGAATTCAATATAAAAACTTTTTTTACACCTTGCTGTAAAATCTATGTGATATAGAATTTTATCAAAATTTATTGCTCAGCAAATTTTACATAAAATGCATACAATGTACACTCGATTCTCTTTTTGCACGGGGGATACGTTCCAGGGACTACTGTGTAAAATGTAAATCGACAAAAAATATTTCTCGAAATCAAAAATAAATCGAATTTATATTTTATTTATACATAAGAATATTTTCACAAGTTACATACATAATGAAGTTTATTAAAATTAATTAAATATTAAAAAATATATTCATTCAGTGTTGCTTCTTGACAATAAATATGTCCATTTACTACTGTTTTTCTTTTTAATTTTTTGTAACCGTGTTTTTTCAAAACCGTGCAAAAAGAGAATCGTGTGTATAATCTTGTACTATATTAAAGTATTTTTTTTGAAAAAGATTAAAAACTTTTATAAATATTTACATATTCTTTCTACATTTGAGCCATTCGTTATGAAAGTGAAGAAAAAATCGGAAATAAATATTTTTTTCAATATAAATAGTACACATACATATGTATGTGTGTATGTTAATTATTTTAAGTATTTTTATATTTTCCATATGTACATATGTAAGTATATATTTGCTGGGCAAAACTATACATATAATGCATACAAAGTGGAATTATTGCATTTTCAAATAAAAGTGCCCGTTGTTGAGCAACAGGTGTACAGTATGGTAATGCCAGTGCAACGTGTATGTGGTATGATCGTATGATGGGATTAGCCACATAGCCAGACTGATTACGTCGCATTACCGATGACGTAGGTATAGTGCAGTTGTTTATCCGTCGTAGTAGTAGCGTGACAGCAGGCACATTTTTCGCTTTTATATACATATACTAGTGTAAGCCCGTTGAATATCAACGGAGCGTTCTCATCACCCATACTGAAACACGCCATCTATGGCGCGTTATAATACAACAACGTAACAATTTAGCAAAGTCGCGAACTTTCAACCGATTTATATGTTCAAAATAAAAGGCATCTCGTACCATCTGGTTTGGCTCACCGCGTAAACGCGCTGTTTCGATTCAGTGATACCGGGTTCAAATTCCACTCGTGCGACGTTCTGGTTTTTTAATTATTTACATCGGCGAGCGTTATCAACAGACATACGTATATACTGCCGTCCTAAGCCCACTTGACGTAACTGACAAAACAACAATATCGAGATAAATGGACTTGAAAGTTTTATTCTAAATTTGTGTTTTTTTTCATATATTACTGATTTATTTAAACTTTTTTTTAGTGCATGAGGTTATTTTCTATTGTGTTTTGATAATTCTAAGGAAAAATTAAAAAAAAAATGAATACTTCAGTAGTTACGTCACTTTATTATTCATTATTAATGTATACATATGACTATTCCAAACTTCAACCACTCTATTTGAAAAGAATGAATCTCTAACAATCTTATTTGATTTTTCTTTTCGGAGTCTAAGAGTATGGACCTCTTAGATGAGGGTTCTCATTGAACATAATGAGGTTGGTCATTTCACATGAATAATGATTATTTATTATTTTGAATACTTCAATTAAATCACCTCTTAATCTCCTCGTCTCCAATGTGGAGAGATTCAGTCTTTTCAATCTTTCATGATAAGGTAGTGACCGAAGTAAAGTATTGGTGATACTATTTCTCTGCGCATGCAGATACGTTAGATTTAATAGCTTAAAAAAGTCACTTTTGGATGAAGATACATTAATTTTGATATGAAAAATCGCAAGATAACCCCTAAAACACATCTAACTCATTTTCGTAATTTTTGTCAGTTACGTTATGTGGGTTTAGGACGGCAGTATAATAATACATATATGTATGTATAGTAATGTTTAATCAATCAGAACCGTCTAGGACATTTTTAAAAAGGCAACATCATAATTATACCTATAATAGTATGATAGCATTGATTTAAATTTGATGACAGCGATCACTATTAGTGTTCAAATTTAAAAAAAAAAAGTCAAAATCCATTTTTAATAACGCAATCATTTTTTGGTTCACTGTTGCGCAACGTCGCCACTTTGGACCGTTGCAAAGTGATCCAAAACTGTTCTTCAATATATGTACATATATATATAAATATTTTTTTTACGGTTTGAAAACGTGATCGACCCTAGGGTCCGCAATGGCGGACGTTGAACTCGGAATTTTTTTTTTTCATCTCATCGTATGTATGTACACTTTTTCTTATTCGCAAACGACGACTATGGCTATCAGATGGATTGATCTGCCGGTCGACCGTTGTGATGGTGCTCGAAAACCTCTTCAGAACTAAATTGCACAAAAAAATAAATATTGACCGGCACCGAAGGAGTTAAATGTGTCATTAAACTGCTTAAAATTGACCCTTGCATCGTAATTCAAATCCTACTATGTATATCTAATTTTACCCGGCGTTTCCCCGCGTGTAAAATGTCTTGTTTCGAATGTCTTTCCGAATTGGCAATACTCGAACTGTTATGCTGCGTACACACCGGGGAACCGAACGATTGCAACCTCTCATATTTCTTTCTGAATTTCATTGTTTTCGAAACAATTGCGTTGGCGTTGCGTTGCGTTGAAAATTGAGTACGACGATGCAAAAACAAGGGTCAGAAAAAGGTTTTGGTGAAGGTTTTTTTTATCGAACCATTTACTTCCAAGAAATTTTTATGCAACAGAGAATCGCACAATCTAATACGTACCATCTAAACCTGTATATCTATACAGGTTTAGATGGTTGTCGTCGAGGTTCAAAAAAAATCTGGTTGTTGTTGTGGTTGCTAAGTGTAATATCAGCCCTTCGTCGTTCGCTGTCCGGTTCGTCGGTGTGTACACAGCATTATGACTGGCAATACTCTATTTGTAATTAGTTTGAGTCATCGAAATAAAACTTTGTATGGCAGCTACTAGAAAGAAAAATTTCCCTTGTAAAACATGCAGGATCATAGTAAGTTAAACGGTGTGAGAATTTACAAGGAACGAACAAACAAACAAACAAACAGACTGGCAGTACCTACTCGATCTATCATCTGACACTTAGTCGGATGCAACAAAACATTGTATGGTCCTATACACAAAAATGTCCTATCTTTGAATGACCCACAGGATCATACATATGCAAAGTGTGGTGCCGATAAGTCAAACGGTGTAGGAATGTATAAGGAACAAACAAACAGACCGATAACAAGAAGGGAAAATATTCAATGAATTTGATGTTGTCGATTGGCAAAACTCTATACCTGTTATTAGTTGGAGCCATCGAAATGAAACTTCTAAAAAGAAAAATGTCCTATTGCGCTTAATTAACTTGTAATGCCGCGTACACACCGACGAACCGAACAGCGAACGACGAACGGTTGCTATTGTGTGGACGTTCATAGATCGGCGGTCCACACAATAACAATTCGCCTTCGCCCTGCGTCGTTCGCTGTCCGGTTCGTCGGTGTGTACGCACCATAAGACCTGTAGCTTCTGAAGTATAATAGGACTACCAGTCTTGACAATAAATGGCGCGTGTTGAACTTCACATTGTGGCGCTCATACACCTTAGCGTAATCGCTGCGTCAAACTGACGCCCTCTATCGTCGTTGATTCGCACCAATGCGAATTATATCGGGCGAAAGAGCGAAAGCCCGGCTTCGCACGATGCGGTTTTACGGCACGTTTTTTTTTTAGTATAAACCGGGTAACTCCAGTGATACATTGTTTTGGATGAGGGTATTCCCATGGTCAAGATTTGGCCGCGACACGGCTACGGTCGCCGTTTACAGCCCGTACTTGTCACTGGAGCGACGACTCCCTTTCCGGGGACCACCCACGCTGCTACCTGAAATCTACGCTTTCTTCGCTAGTTTTTACGAAAAATCATCAGTCGAGTTTCGTCACCCATTATGCCGGTATGCCCGTCATCTAGCGAGGGGCTGGTATTTTGCCAGCCCGTCAATATTTACCGTCCATAAACCATAGAATGTGAACGCGAAGCAAAAACGAGGGCTCGGGCTATTAAACCGTAAAACCTTGTCGTGCGAACCCGCCCTTAGGTGTGTGAGCGCCTTTACGCGTACTAGAAAACTCGCTCACAAAATAAAAGTTTGAAAGCAGCAGTGGGGAAGGGATTTTTAATTCACGCGTTTGCTGTTTTTCAAGTTATACTGGTGGCACTATACCTCTGCACAGTTACATATGTACATACATATGTAGATCGCGGTTCGTTAAACAGAAATATACAAACTCTCGAATTAAATTTGTTATACATGCATATTATGTAATCTTAGAATTTCATGCATATCTGTAAAAATTGTAATTTGTTTACTTAAGCGCTTTAGGGGTTAATTTTGTGTACATACATATGTAGTTGTTCGATTTAACACAGCTAGGTGATATCATTTTTTTATAGAACGTGGGTGTGGAGATCGATCGGCCATTCGCTAATGGATTACACACACATCCGATCGATGCGACTGTTAGTAGCGCGTGGGCGAAACGTCGTAAGCGCCAAACCCTTGTGCGTTTTCCCCTCTCTCCTGTGACGTGTGACGCTATTTCGAATTTGCATTTAAACTGTTTCAGTTTACGTTCAATTAGCACGGTCGGCTGTATGTATCGCCAATTCAGCGAAGAGCCCGATTCGGCGCTGCCAAAAGGTAGTCCAACGTTAGAAACAACAAATAAGTAACATTCGTGTGTCTTTGAAGCTTGTTAGTTAGTGCAAGCCTGTTTGTTCCTTATATTTACATTCCCATACCGTTTCACTAATTAATCGTCTGTCCCCAAAGGAAAAGTTAACAGACTATATTCGTTGGGGGGGGCCTCATGTGAGGTTCTTGTGGAGAAAGGGTGTGGAGGTGTTTCACTTCAAGGCGGCTTATATAATTGTAACTAAATTAAACTTGGCATAAGTACTTCCTATAATACTTAATATTTGAGGTACATGCCATATAAAGTACTAGGACTCAAACTGTTGACAAAAGAAGTACATATTCCAAGTCGTAATTATAAAGTATTGCCAATTCCGAAAAAAAAAAAACAGTTTTATGTTTCAATACAAATAAATTTACACCTGGGCAATGCCGGGTACCACAGCAAAATTAGTCAACTAGATTAGCTAGAGCTAGATTAAGCTTGATTACTAGAGTTATTACGTTTACTAGATTACGACATTCTCGGTCGACAACGTCGCATTTTACTAATATTAGTGATGAATGGACAGACTCGAATAACAAAGAAGTGACATTTTTTTATCGCTATAAAATAACTGCTCTACCAGTGCACAGTTTTTCGGACGCTAGGGCTCATCTACATATGTTATTCTATATCTACTAGTGTAAGCCCGTTGAATATCAACGGACGTGTTTCACGCAATTGATTACGTAACAATTTAGCAAAGTCGCGAACCTACTAAGGATTAATATTTTCAAATTATAGGAGGCGTCCCATCACCGGTGTTGGGTGAACGCGTTAGCGTTAACTCACCCAACCTTGTGATCACGGGTTCAAATCCCACTCGCGACGTTCGTGTTTTTTCTTTACCGAGGCGAGCGTTATCAGCAGATGGAATTGGGCTATTACATATATAACTAGCATAAGTCCGTTGAATATCAACGGACCGGCTTCTCATCACCCGTACTGTGAGTGTTTGTGTGGGTGAGTATATGTGTACGTGCAGTATGTATGCGAGCGATCCGCGGCTATCCAGCCAGACAGACCCTTGCGCCACTATATATATAGTAATACATACTTCAAACTTGAATGGATAAAGTACTGAGCTTAGAAAAAAATCCCTTTTGGGGATTAATATTGTCAAATTGTAGCAGGCCCGTCTTTAACTAGTTTGGATGAGTGCGTAAGCGCACCCTCTTTTCCGAACTGGTGATATCGCGTTCATCAAATCCCACTCGCGCGCGACGGTTCGTGTCTTTTAATTATTTACACCGACACACAGACAGACGGAATTGGGCTATTATATATATACTAGCTTATGCCCGTTGATAATCAACGCCCGCTGAATTTTAATGGTTTTGATTTTGGATCTGGGGGTGGTAAGGGGCCGGCATAGCTTTCGGGAGTGCAAAAAAAAGGTGCCGTAGGGGTAGGGGGTGGTCTGGGGGGGGTGGTGAGGGTCGGCATACCTTTCGGGAGTGCAGAAAAGGTGCCGTAGGGGCAGTGGAGGGTCTGGGGGGGGGGTGGAGGGCCGGCATAGCTTTTCGGGAGTGCAAAAAAAAAAAGGTGCCGTAGGGGTATGGGGGGGTCTGTGGTGTAATGAGGGGCCGGCATAGCTTTTCGGGAATGCTGAAAAGGTGCCGTAGGGGTAGGGGGGTCTGTGGGGTGGTGAGGGGCCGGCATAGCTTTTCGGGAGTGCTGAAAAGTTGCCGCAGGGTAGAAGGCGGCTCTGGGGTGGTGATGGTCCGGCATGGCTTTTAGTGAGTCAAAAAAAAAGGGGTGGTAAGGGGCCGGCATAGTTTTTTTGGGAGTCCAAAAAAGGGACCGCCGGGGTAGGGGGTCTGGCGGGTGGTAAAGGGCCGGCATAGCTTTTCGGGAGCGCAGAAAAAGATTCCGTAGGGGCAGTGGAGGGGTCTGGGGGGGGGGTGGCGAGGGGCCGGCATAGCTTTCGGGAGTGCTGAAAAAGGTGCCGTAGGGGTAGGGGGTCTGTGGGGTGGTGAGGGGCCGGCATAGCTTTTCGGGAGTGCTGAAAAGGTGCCGTAGGGGGGTAGAAGGCGGCTCTGGAGTGGTGATGGGCCGGCATGGCTTTAAGTGAGTCAAAAAAAAAAAAGTGGGTGGTGAGGGTCCGATATAGCTTTTCGGGAGTGCTGAAAAGGTGCCGTAGGGATAAAGGGGTCTGTGGGGTGGTGAGGGGCCGGCATAGCTTTTCGGGAGTGCAGAAAAGGTGCCGTAGGGGCAGGGGAGGGTCTGTGGGGTAATGAGGGGCCGGCATAGCTTTTCGGGAGTGCAAAAAAAGTGCCGTAGGGGTAGGGGGGTGGTCTGGGGGTGGTGAGGGGTCAGCATACCTTTTCGGGAGTGCAGAAAAGGTGCCGTAGGGGCAGTGGAGGGGTCTGGGGGGTGGTGAGGGGCCGGCATAGCTTTTCGGGAGTGCAAAAAAGGTGCCGTAGGGGTAGGGGGTCTGTGGGGTAATGAGGGGCCGGCATAGCTTTTCGGGAATGCTGAAAAGGTGCCGTAGGGGTAGGGGGGGTCTGTGGGGGGTGGTGAGGGGCCGGCATAGCTTTTCGGGAGTGCTGAAAAGTTGCCGCAGGGGTAGAAGGCGGCTCTGGGGTGGTGATGGTCCGGCATGGCTTTTAGTGAGTCAAAAAAAAAAAAAGGGTGGTAAGGGGCCGGCATAGTTTTTTGGGAGTCCAAAAGGACCGCCGGGGTAGGGGGGTCTGGCGGGTGGTAAAGGGCCGGCATAGCTTTTCGGGAGCGCAGAAAAGATTCCGTAGGGGCAGTGGAGGGGGGGGGGGGTGGCGAGGGGCCGGCATAGCTTTCGGGAGTGCTGAAAAGGTGCCGTAGGGGTAGGGGGTCTGTGGGGTGGTGAGGGGCCGGCATAGCTTTTCGGGAGTGCTGAAAAGGTGCCGTAGGGGTAGAAGGCGGCTCTGGAGTGGTGATGGGCCGGCATGGCTTTAAGTGAGTCAAAAAAAGGGGTGGTGAGGGTCCGATATAGCTTTTCGGGAGTGCTGAAAAGGTGCCGTAGGGATAGGGGGTCTGTGGGTGGTGAGGGGCCGGCATAGCTTTTCGGGAGTGCAGAAAAAGGTGCCGTAGGGGCAGGGAGGGGTCTGGGGGTGGTGAGGGGTCGGCATAGCTTTTCGGGAGTGCTGAAAAGGTGCCGTAGGGGGGGGTCTGTGGGTGGTAAGGGGCCGGAATGGCTTTAGGGGGGGTATCAAAAGTTGAAAAAATCAAAAAAAAAAAAATTCAAAAAAGTTCCAAAAAAAAATCCAAAAAAAAAGTTAGAAAAATCCAAACAAACCGAAAAAAAAATTCATTCAAAAATTCAAAATATATTCATAGAAAAAAAAAAATGAAAAAATCAAAAAAAAAAAAAAATTCAAAAAAAAGTCCCAAAAAAAAAAAAGTTGAAAAATCCAAAAAAAAAAAAAATTCAAAAAAAAAAGTTCCAAAAAAAAATCAAAAAAAAAAAAGTTGAAAAAATCCAAAAAAAAAAAATTCAAAAAAAAAGTTCCAAAAAAAATCCAAAAAAAAAAAAAGTTGAAAAATCCAAAAAAAAAAATTCAAAAAAAAGTTCCAAAAAAAAAAATCCAAAAAAAAAAAAAATTGAAAAAAAAAAAAAAAAAATTCAAAAAAAGTTCCAAAAAAAAAAAAAAAAAAAAAAAAAAGGAAATATCCAAAAAACCGAAAAAAAAAAATTTTCAAAAAATTTATATTCATAGAAAAAAACTCGAAAAAATCCTATAGTGACGTCATAGCGTTACGGGACAGACACACAGACACACACACACACACACAGACACACAGACACACACATTAAGCTCTTTTATTAATATAACTAGTGTAAGCCCGTTGAATATCAACGCCCGCTGAATTTTAAATTACGTAAAGCGCTTTTTTAATAGAGATCCCCACTAATTGATCGCACGGTTGTAAGTGACAAAAAAAATAATAGTCTTTATAGCGCCATCTATGTATTATAGCAATCACGTAGTATCGATTTTTTTTTTAAAACTTTACTATTTATATTATAATTATTAATTATTATATATATATATATAATAATTATAATTTTGTTAAAATCAAAAAAAAAAAAAAATAATAGTTTTTATAGCGTCATCTATATGTAGGTAATGTAGGTAGGTAGGTATGTAGGTAAAGCAGAGTCACGATCCCTTGTATAGGTAATGTTTAAAAAAAAAAAAAAAGGACTAAATTGGCCAAGGGCGATGCCAGATTAGTCTAAGGACGTTCTTCCCGAGCTTAGGGTCCTGGGTTCGATCCCCACTCGTTCTTGTGGTTTTTTACTTATTTTTTCCTCAGCGAGCGTTATCAGCAGACAGACAGACTGATTATATATAACTAGTGTAAGCCCGTTGAATATCAACGGATTGGTTTCTCATCACCCGTACTGTGAGTGTTTGTGACTATATGTGTATTTAATAGTTTTTGCATAGATGGTCGCAAACCTATTGAGGATTAATATTGTCAAATTGTAGCAGGCTCGTCATTACCTAGTTTGGATGATGGCGTAAGCGCTTACTCTTCCGAACTGGGTAATCTCGGGTTCAAATACCACTCGCGCGCGAAGGTTCGTATCTTGTAATCATTTACCGAGGCGAGCGTTATCAGCAGACAGACAGACGGATTTCGGCCATTATATATATAATATACATACATATATATGTAATAATGGACAAGGTACATGAGCTACCATCAATGTTTTGCTCCAGTGACAACGATCGGTATTGCAAATCGGAATACATAGATTGAGCATTGCCAGTTCTGGCATTGAAAATTGCATACCAAATTTTCTAGCTGTGATCTTGTAGCGTCGGCCATTTCAGTATTATAAGGGGGGTACCCATCGATATTTCCAATTAAAATTCTCCACACCAAGTCGACTGGTCTTTCCGCGAGCATTTTCGCTCTGGGACATGTCACGTACCCCGTGCGTGCTCGTCGTGCAGCACGCGTCGAATATATTTATCTCCACACTGTGTTGGTTGGTTGGTTCAAGTTAGTCACTGGTCGAGTCTTCTGGCCAGACAAAAAGAGCTAAAGCGTCGGAGAGCGGCTTCGTCGACCAGAAATGAGGTAACTGTTCCGAGTAACGGGGCTTTTGCGCCACCTGGGCGGCTTCGGCGGAGAACCGGGACCGCGAGCAAACCTGACACCGCAAGCCAAGTCCTTATACCACCTACCTATCGTGTTTATGCTCTCGGTTTATACCTACACTGCTCCATATGTAGTCTCTGGTCTCTCTGGTTTCCAATCTACTCGTTTCGGACATTCTCGTCGAGCTTTGTTTTTACTTTATCTAATATATAAAACGCTTAAGTTTGTATGTATGTATGTACGTATGGGTCATTCGTCAATTACCAGGCGTTGCTCGGGCGCGATTAATAGAAACGACGAAGTACACACGATAGTAGATGTTTTAGGCAGATTTAAGTAGATTTAAGCAGATAGTGTTTCGGGAGCCCAAAAAGGGGCCGCCGGGGCAGGAGGGGGGTCTAAGGGGTAGTAAGGGGCCGGCATTGCTTTTCGGGAGTCCAAAAAAGGGGCCGCCGGGGTAAGAAGGAGGGTTTGGGGGTTGGTAAGGGGCCGGCATTGCTTTTCGGGAGTCCAAAAAAGGGGCCGCCGGGGTAGGAGGGTGGTCTGGTGGGGTGGTAAGGGGCCGGCATTGCTTTTCGGGAGTCCAAAAAAGGGTCGCCGGGATAGGAGGGGGGTAGTAAGGGGCCGGCATTACTTTTCGGGAGTCCAAAAAATGGGGCCGCCGGGGTAGGAGGGTGGTCTGGTGGGGTGGTAAGGGGCCGACATTGCTTTTCGGGAGTTCAAAAAAAAGGCCGCCGGGGTAAGAAGAAGGGTTTGGGGGTGGTAAGGGGCCGGCATAGCTTTAAGGGAGCCTATTAAAGGGGCCGCCGGGGTTTGAGGGGGGTCTGGAGGGGTGGTAGGCGGCCGGCATGGCTTGAGGGAGTCAAAAAAGGGGGCCGCCGGGGCTTGAGAGACGTCTGGGTGGTGGTTTGAGGGCCGGAATGGCTTTAAGGGGGAATCAAATTCAAAAAAGTTTCAAAAAAAGTCCAAAAAAAAAAGTTGAAAAAATCCAAAAAATCGAAAAAAACTCGAAAAATCCTATAGTGACGTCATAGCGTTACTATACTCCCCAAAATCTATGCCGGCCCCTTACCACCCCCAGACCCCCTCCTGCCCCGGCGGCCCCTTTTTTGGGCTCCCGAAATAATTTACTAAACAAACACTTTATTACATTATATTAATTACACCCCGGGCAAAGCCGGGTAATAAAGCTAGTCCCATATATGTACATATGTACATACGTACGTAATCACTGTAGAGAATCATATTGTAGAGATAGTTGATGGTTATTTATACCTAGGACAAATGGTGAATATGACTGGTTGTAAAGAAGAAGAATGAAACTAGGATGGAGTGCTTTTGGAAGAATGAACATTGTTTTTAAATCCAACATTCCGCTATGCTTAAAAAAGAAGGCATGCGACCAATGCGTACTGCCAGTTATGACGTATGGATGTGAAACTTGGACGCTAAATTCAAGAATGCTACGTAATATCCAGTACACATGGACAGATGTATGCTCGGTATAACGAGAAGAGATCGTAAGAGGAATACTTGGGGAAGAAGTGGCAGATAGGCAGACAGCAAATTGTGTGAGAAAGTTGAACTAGACACACAGCGAGAAGAATGGATGGCAGATGGACGCGAAAAACTGGAATGGTATCGGGGAGGATGTGATTTTGAATTGAATGTCAGGTGGAGGCAGATTGCTCAAAACAGACAGGAATGGAAGAATGCAATGGTGACCGGCTGAAAATGATGATGATGCCATACATATGTATGTACATAGTACATTCGTATTGTTGTATCAGGTGTCGTCCCCTGAGCGCGTTTTCATGATTTTTGGATTTTCAAGATTTCAAAAGTTTCCGTCAGCCGATAATGGTATTTCCTTTTTCCTCTTCACCTAATTTTCTTTATTCTTTGTGATTTTTCTCCAAATTCATCAAATTGATATACATGTATATATATGTACATATGTATGTATGTTATGCCAAATTACTGTAACCGACTTACGCAAAAAAAGTAATATTTTGCTGAATTCGTGCAATAGATAATGAAGCGGTAATATTCACGAAATCGGCAAAGCACCTGCTGATTACGTGTATGTACGTACATACATACATATATGCATTTCTTTTTTCGCGAAAATTACGATGATCTTAATTTAAGCTTAATCTAAGCTCACATATCTGTCAAACGTCAAATTTCGCGGACCGTCTTCTTTATTCGTTGGCGATTGAGCGTACATAGCTTATTATTATGTTTCTATTGAAAATTACCTTAACAATGATATCGTATTCATCAATAATAATAAAAACGATAATATTGAAATTTCCGTTTAATCGTAATCCTGCTAAATATTATTCTATAATTTTCAAAATAATCTCTAATCCAATTGTTCATGCTTATTCAATCGACGTAACAAATGTACATGTTGTCTTCAAGATGAAGAATTTGCATGTGATTTTTGACGAGTGCCTTACTTTTGTTGAGCATAATAATCACATTGCATTGTAAAGGCCGTCACAAACCTGAGCGATATCGCTGCGTCAAGTTTTCGTCCTCTATCGTCGTTGATTCGCACCAATGCGAATTATATCGGTGCGAATGGGACGACGATAGGGGCGAAAGTTTGACGCAGCGATTTCGCCAAGGTGTGTGAGCGCCTTAACACAATACCACTGAGTGTATTTATCCGCTCGCGAATAATAATCCGCTTCGGTTTGGGAGGCCCTTAAACGCGTCTATGTATATGTATGTATATACTTATTCACATGCATACATTTGCAACATTGCATAGGTATAGTGAACGAACTCTACTAAATAAATACAGTGGAACCCCGTTGCATCGTTTTTCATGGGACCGTAAAAAAAAAAAAAACGATGTATGCAGAAAAACGACTTATACGATAAAGTATATTTAGTACGTAATATTTAGACGAATGATACAGGATAACGATATATAGGAGAACGATGCAAACGAGATTATTTAACACTGTTCTTATGGGTGTTTGGCCGGGACTATGAAAAAATAGCGATATACATATGCGAAAAAACAATACAAGCGAGAACGATGCAACGGGGTTCCACTGTATGTCAAAAAATAAGTTTTTAGTACTTTTCTCTGAAACTAAAGAGTATAACAAGTTGAAATTTAATATCTACAATTTCCATGCACATAAGATTTAAGCGATTATATGATTTTGGTGAATATCCGCCAACCGGAAGTGGCAGTTTACTCCTGAACGATTCTGTAACGATTAAATAATGCAATCGCGTGTCGTTTTGTATTGCTGTGTATTTATATGAAAAAAACAATCACAAAAAGTTAGTTTTTTTTTTTTTAATACGGATTTGCAAGCAGTTTAGCTTAAAATTTTAAAATAACAAACTGAAGCAAAAACTACTTAAATGCACAAAAAATATCGACGATTACGTTTTTGCTTATTTTGTTAACGTTTTTATAAAAGTTACTAGTATATTACCCGTCGGAGATCAACGGCTGCTTATTATTTATTAATTGGCAGCGGAAACAAATCATTAAAATTTTCATGACGTCACTGCAGAGGCGCCGCCATTTTGATCTACAGCCTACCTTACACGATACAAAACATAATTTTCAGCCGTTAACCACACACATTCTTCTCAATTCATCAGCCCATCTTCCACACGGTCTACCCTGCTTTCTTTCACATCCTCTCGGATACTATTCCAGTATTTCTCAAATCCACCTGCCATCCATTCTGCTCGCTATGTGTCCACGTCAACTTTTTCACACGTTTCGCTGTATCTGCTCCTTACTCATGCATTCCTCTTACGATCTCATGTCGTCATACCAAGCGTACATCTTTCCATGCTTCTCTGTGTTCACTGGATGTTGCGTAACATTCTTTAATTTAGCATCCAAGCACACATTGGTCGTATGCCTTATTTTTTTAAGCATAGCGTAATGTGGGATTTAAAAACAATGTTGATTCTTCCAAAAGCACTCCATCCTAGTTTCATTCTTCTTCTTTACAACCAGTAATATTCCACCAATTGTCCTTGGTATAAATAACTATCAACTGCTAGTGTAAGCCCGTTGAATATCAACGTATGTTTGCGTGGATGAGTATACATATGTATTTAATAGTTTTTATAGTTGTTGCATATATAGCGTGTTGTAATACAACGCGTAACAATTTAGCAAAGTCGCGAGCTTATTAAAATATTAATATTGTCAAATAGTAGCAGGCCCGTCATCGCCTCCGTTGGATGATAGTGTTAGCACGACTCTTCCAACCTGGTGATCGCGGGTTCAAATCCCACTCGCGCGCGGACGGTTCGTGTCTTTTAATCATTTACCGAGGTGAGCGTTATCAGCAGACAGACAGACAGACGGATTTCGGCTATTATATATATACTAGTGTAAGCCCGTTGAATATCAACGGAGCGTTCTCATCACTCGTACTAAAAAATATATTAAATTTAATATTTTTTATAGTTGTTGCCTATGCAACAATATGTTGCGCCATCTCTGGCGCGTTATAATAACAACGTAACAACTTAGCAAAGTCGCCTATTTTTTCTTATATTATATTCGGCTATAAATAGTCATGTTGAAGCCTGCCTATTATCATCTGGTTTGGCTCACCGCGTAAGCGCTCTATTCCGAATCTGCGGTACCGGGATCCATTCCCACTCGTGCGACGTTCTGGTTTTTTTTAATTAATTACCGATGCGAGCGTTATCAGCAGACAGACAGACAAACAGACGGATTTCGGCTATAATATACATATATAATATAATTTATTTTACTATAACTTTTTTACACGTTCATCATCTCACTATACCTACTTACACGTTCACAATACTGTCATGTATTTTTCTTTTTTAGTAAGGACATAATAATTTAAATCCTTACCAACAAAATTCTTGTTACCAGAATTTTAACTTTTAAAACATGCGGTTCATTTCATTTCCGCCAATCTAAACTCACTTGGGTGATGATTAGCAGTTTGAGAACTTTCCGATTACGATTCTCGGCTAGGATCGACTCTTGTCACAATGACCCAGCTACATAGACCACTTCCTAGAGAGCTTTCACAACAGGTTCGCTCGAATAAAAGTTCCACGCGAATAATGGATCTGGCTAGGCTGCTTTGCCGTGCACGCCCCCGCAAATGGTCAAAAGCGGCACCGTTTGATGGACGACAATATGTATATGGTGGTTTGTGTCTACCTTGAGGTGACTAATCGTCGAGTTGAGGAAGGCCAGATGACCTTCTGTAACGTCATTTGACCAGAGATGATGTCCGTTGACCATCTGACCCAGTGCCGCCGGTTTGGCTCCAGGCGAAGCCATAGTTTTTTTTCTTTCTTTCTTTTTGTTTTTTTTCCTCCTCGGCGATGGGTCGTTGATCTCGCGCTTCTGCACGTTGTACTTGGCCTTCGTTAGACATGGTCGACCCACGCCAACGAAGACCATTTTTGAACCATTCAAAGCATACGGGGCACCTGTGGAAGTTTAGTACCTCGAAAGGACATCATTTTCAGCCGTTCTTCTCAATTCATCAGCCCATCTTCCACTCGGTATACCTTGCTTTCTTTCACATCCTCTCGGTATACCATTCCAGTATTTCTCGCGTCCATCTGCCATCCATCAACTTTTTCACACGTTCTGCTATATCTGCAACTTTTTACCCAGGTATTCCTCTTACGATCTCTTCTTGTTATACCACGCTTCTCTGTATGCACTGGATCTTACGTAGCATTCTTGAATTTAGCGTCCCAAGTTTCACATCCATACGTCATAACTGGCAGTACGCATTGGTCGCATGCCTTCTTTTTTAAACATAGCGGAATTTTGGATTTACATTCTTTCAAAAGCACTAGTTTCATTCTTCGTTTTATTTCTTCTTCTTTACATCCAGTCTTATTCACCAATTGTCCTAGATGTTATTCTATCATCATTTTCAACCGTTCACCATTCACTGCTGGATGAATGCCTCTCCAATCCACTTCCATTCCTGTCTGTCTTGAGCAATCTGCATCCACTTGATTCCACACATTCTTCTCAATTCATCAGCCCATCTTCCACTCGGTCTACCTTGCTTACTTTGACAACCTCTTGGATACCATTCCAGTATTTCTCGCGTCCATCTGTGTCCACTTCAACTTTTTCACACGTTCTGCTATATCTGCCACTTCTTACCCATGTATTACTCTTACGATCTCTTCTTGTTATACTATGCATACATATTTCCACGCTTCTCTGTATGCACTGGATCTTACGTAGCATTCTTGAATTTAGCATCCACGTTTCACATCCATACGTCATAACTGGCAGTACGCATTGGTGGTATGCCTTATTTTTAAGCATAACGGAATGTTGGATTATTTGTCGTAATTATTTAAACGGTTCCATATAAAATTGACATTGGGTACTTAAACATTTTTCCTGTCTATCATTTCCCTGGCAACTTGAATCCACCAAAATAGGTATGTTTCCCTTGTTAATTCAATATTTGAAAGTTCGAGGTAACTCTTGATAAAATACACACATACGAGTACATACGTACATCACTTGAAGAAGAAGGAATGTCGCTTAGAGAAAGAGGCATTTGACTGGAGTTTACTGACACATTCCAGAATGCTCTCCAATCCACCAGATTCTCAACACCCACTAACATACATATGTAGATCCCTCGATAAGGAGAGCATTTTAAAATTTATCACTTGATTTTAAACCGCCATGTTTTACTTGATTACGAACGATGTTACTGACTGAAAAATATTATATTATAAGTCCATAAAACTCACTTGTTCGCAAACGCGGTTTTTATGCTACAGACTTATTTGCTTGATGGCGTTTAAATTTTGTTGATATTAAACAAAATATTGAGATTAGAAACATGGACTTATCGTTGTTTGTTTCTAAATGTGGCTTTTATCACCTTTTATCATAGTGCAATTGTCAGTTTTTGGAACAAACACTGATTTTCAATATTTTTTTACGGCGCACTTGGCGGTAATTGGAATAATTCAAGTATAAGGCATCGTTTGAAAACATTCTTAGAACCAGAAAATATTTTATCCTCGTTTTTTATATATTGTGGACTTATCGGGATTTGGAATTAGGTGACTCGTATATATGTAGGTATGTACTGTACATATATTCAGACATGAATTTGTTACAATTCGAACCTGAGACTCTCGAACACCATGACTTCTACCATTTAATCTGCAACTTTGGCAATGGTTCAAATTGAAAACCTTGAATTAGCAAGTTCGTTGCACTAACTGACTATAACGAGTAACAGGATAAACTCGAGGAGGTGTGCAAATCGACATTATCAACACATTCATACATACATACCTACATTATTCGATATTGAATAAATTGTACTGGGAATCGGTGTATACTACCCGAATAACTAATTGTTAGTATCGTGCATAGTTTTATATATGTATACATACATATGTATGTACATACTTTAAAAACCCGTATGGAAGTGAAGGTTTAAACCCTCAAGAGACACAATGCGAAAGTTTCAATGTCACCAGCCTGGCCACGATTGCATTATCATTCAGCGAATGCACTCGAGTTGCATTCTGCACCGATCCTATCACCTGTCCGAGGTGTCAACCTTCAGACCCACCAGAGAATAGAACCTTGTCCGGTGTATTTTATTTTATTTTAATCCCCAACGCTTGCTGAATGCAAATAAAATTGGTAGTGACCTCGCCGAAGTCGTTGTGACTTATGCCCTTATGAAACTTTACGAATTCTGACACTATATTGGGTACTAAAGCTTTGTCCATATACATATCGATGGGTTAGTGCACAGATATTGTATTAAAATATTGTAAGTGACATACCATCTCTTTTGCATGAAAAATATGGGACGAAATGGACATCTAATATATAAAACGCTAAAGTTTGTATATGTACGTATGGGTCATTCGTCAATTACCAGGCGTTGCTCGGGAGCGATTAATATAAACGACGAAGTACACACGATAGTAGATGTTTTCGGCAGATTTAAGTAGATTTAAGCAGATAATGTTTCGGGAGCCCAAAAAGGGTCGCCGGGATAGGAGGGGGGTCTGGGGGGGTGGTAAGGGGCTGGCATTGCTTTTCGGGAGTCCAAAAAAGGGACCGCCGGGGTAAGAAGGAGGGTTTGGGGGTTGGTAAGGGGCCGGCATTGCTTTTTGAGAGTCCAAAAAAGGGTCGCCGGGATAGGAGGGGGGTCTGGTGGGTAGTAAGGGACCGGCATTGCTTTTTGGGAGTCCAAAAAAGGGTCACCGGGATAGGAGGGGGGTCTGGGGGGTGGTAAGGGACCGGCATTGCTTTTCGGTAGTCCAAAAAAAGGACCGCCGGGGTAAGAAGGAGGGTTTGGGGGTTGGTAAGGGGCCGGCATTGCTTTTCGGGTTCCCGAAATAATTTACTAAACAAACACTACATATTACATTATATTAATTACACCCCGGGCAAAGCCGGGTAATAAAGCTTGTATTATATATTTGAATAAGGCAATATCTACTACATATTTGGACATGCAATACTTTTTTTAAGCATGAAGGTTTGATGCGGATGGACGTTTTGTGTATGATAACTCAATTTTGGTAAAAAATGGACATGCAATATCTGTGCACTAAACCCAGTGTTTCGCCCGATGATAGCTCAGCGATAGATTGGCTATCGCTCTTGGCAAGTTTTTAGTATGACTAATTCTAAAAAGGCTGTTGTCAACTGGAAACCACTAATCTTCCCTTGTTTTCGTTTTGCTCCCTTTAAAAAAGTGGATCATACCACTTTTGATACCAATTACACCACTTGGTGTAATTGTTATTAATTGTAACTCGTTATGCTCGGTATAACGAGAAGAGATCGTAAGAGGAATACATGGGTAAGAAGCATGACCAAGGTGGCAGATATAGCGGAACGTGTGAAAAAGTTGAAGTGGACACTGATGGATGCGAGAAATACTGGTATTTGAGAGGATGTGAAAGGAAGCAGGTAGACCGAGTGGACGATGGGCTGATGAATTGAGAAGAATGTGTGGAGTCAAATGGATGCAGATTTCTCAAGACAGACAGGAATGGAAGAGAATTGGAGAGGTCTTCGTCCAGCAGTGGATGGTGAACGGCTGAAAATGATGATAATGAAATGTGGTACATATTAGGTTAGGCTTGATTTGGTTAATAATTATTTAGTCAGCGAAAAACGCTGCCACGTCAACCGATAAACAACTGCGGAAACGCATCAAGTTTAGTCAACATTATACTTCTTTTTAGGTTTTTGAAATAATAACAATTTACCCAAGACAGAAGTAATGTGTTTCATTGACCCTTTTAGAAACAAACCACAGATAGATACATTTTTGAAGTGTGCTCGTAAAATTATCACGCAGGAAGTTCTTTGTTACAACGACTGCTCGTTATCCATACTTGGATGTCAACTCCAACCTCTACAACTATGTACACTATACATATATATGTATTTATTTTAAACACAATCACAGGAAAGGTAATTACTGTTGTCTGAGTGCATTCAGTGATTCTCAACGTATGTATATTAAATCTATTAAATCCAACATTCCGCTATGCTTAAAAAATAAGGCAAACGACCAATGCGTACTGCCAGTTATGTCGTATGGAGGTTAAACTTTGACGCTAAATTCAAGAATGCTACGTAAGATCCAGTGCACACAGAGGAGCATGGAAAGATGTATGCTTGGTATTGCAAGAGGAGATTGTAAGAGGAATACATGGGTAAGAAGCATGACCCAAGTGGTAGATATAGCGGAACGTGTGAAAAAGTTGGAGTGGACACATAGCGAGAAGAAAGCAAGGGAGACCGAGTGGAAGATGGGCTGATGAATTGAGAAGAATGTGTGGAGTCAAGTGGATGATGATTGCTCAAGAAGGAAGAGCATTGGAGAGGCCTTCATCCAGCAGTGGATGGTGAACGACTGAAAATGATGATGATGATGTCCATTGTCCCACTTTGCGTCGAAATAGAATTTCAAATGTATATTTATAAATTTAACTGGCGCATGGAAACCAGTCGAGATGTGTTGTTCGTGTATATTCGACCGAAAGAAAAAGACGAAAAAAAAAAGTCAGGACCAACGACCGTGCACTCTTTGTTCTCTGTGGTCGTTGAATTGACCGTTAACACCGGAAATCAAAAACGAAACACTAGTTAACCTTGACGATGATGACGACGAAGTTGGAGAGTGAAAATGAGGATGAGACCGTAGTAATTTGTCCGCTTATACCTACTCTATGTTAATTTAGTCAACGACCAAACTATCGATGTGACATCTTTTTTATACTGTCTTAAAAGAAAATGGACGATTGTACATTTTTCATAGTCGCACTCTTGTTTTTTTTTTTTTGATAAGAGCGTATACAATATGAGTTTGACTGTTTATTCTAATTCAGCATTATGCTGCGTACACACCGACGAACGGAACAGCGAACGATGAAGGGTCGCTATTGTGTGGACCGCTCCACACAATAACGTCAACACTACAGTTGATTCGATTTTTTAAGTAAAACTTCTATTGGCACGGTAGTGAATATCGTTTCGTGTCGTTTCTATACAAACTGACCGAACGGACCGGGTGAAACGATATTGCCGTCTCTCTTGCTCTTCCGCGTTGATGCGAGACAGACAGACGCGCGGCCCGTACCGCCCCTCGCCCTCATAATTTAATCGCATTTATCGCTCCATTGTTTGAGCAAAATGTGTGCGAAGTAATTCGTGCATGCGTCACCGGGCTTTTATTATTTTTCGAGGGTTTCGAGTGTTTTTATGCTGGCAAAATTTAAATGTTATCGGTTGTCTTCTATACAAAATTCATCATCGTCATTTTCAGCCGTTCACCATGCAGTGCTGGATGCAGTCCTCTCCAATCCTCTTCGATTCCTGTCTGTCTTGAGCAATCTGCATCCATTCGACTCCACACATTCTTCTCAATTCACCATCTTCCACTCGGTCTACCTTGCTTTCTTTCACATACGCATTCATGTATTCCTCTTACGATCTCTTCTTGTTACACCAAACGTTATACAAAATTGGCACCAATTAATCTTCATCCTACGCAACGATTCATTATTTATTTATTTTCTTTTACCCTCCAGAAGGTAAAGGGAAACCAATGAAGAGTGTCTTTCCCTCGTTACTTAACTATGACAGACGGTGAAAATGTACGTCAAACAGTGGAACTTTAACAATCAAATGACACCACTTTAATAAGTAGTATAGATTACGAAAACTGTTGCTATCGCCTCTGGCATGATTTAAATATTAATAAATCCAGCTCTTGTGTTAGGTTCGGTCCAAAAATTAAACAGGTTTGATTTGGTTCTCAATACTTTTGTATAGGGCTTTGAAATTTTAACCCATGATAGCATACTATATAATTGTCTGACTGTCTGCCAGGAATTAAAGTAGTGCTAAGAAGTATGCTTGTGTTTGGAAAAAGTTTCGTGTTGGCCACGTTCGATTTTTATTATTTTTTCGTCCCAGTTCAGCTTTTAACCGTTACGCCATCCATTGTCGCGCGAGATAAATCATGCTGGTCGGGTAGTTGGTCTGCTGTAGATATCCTCGATGGTCTCAAGACCACTAATAATAATGTGGAGTACCGTTTTGGATATGGTCCGTTAATGACATTGTCTTCGGCGGCCAAGAGGTTAAAATTTTAAATGGTATTACTTTTCGTATACATACATACAATCAATACTACAAATAAACCATGTCAATAACATTTAATATTGATATAAAAAAAATTACAGGTACCGTAATTAGTGTATTAGAATTTTAACTCTTACCTCAATTTCATTAATTCGACTTTATTATAGTTAATATATGTAGCTAGAGTTGGTATCAAACTTTACCAAATTTTTAACATGGGTTTGACGTCTGCTTTTTCGTTCATGTCTCCGATAAATTTCCCACACCATTTTGAAAATTCAATACCAATTCTACTGACTTTTTTACTAAGGCAAATTTACTATCAATATTGTATTAAAAAGGCTTTTTAATTAAAAGTGACTCAAACGATATAAATGGGTATATAAAATTAAATTGATTCCACTGCCATATACATAAATTATATTAAGATTTTTTTTTTAATAATTTAATATAATTATGTAAATTTCATCATATCGTACATTAAAATGCAATAAAATTCGAATACAAGCGTAAAATCGTACCTCAATTCTAAAAGGGCGAATGTCAAAGCTATTAGCGAAAAATCTGTTTACGCTGTGAGCAAGCGGCGCCAGCTGCCGGTGTGAACGAGACAGTTGCGCACCATAACATTACCACCATCTTGATTCACAGCACGCCATACGCGCTACAACAATCATATCTCATCATATATACGCTACACGAACATTGGACAACTGGATATCTCCGATACAAATAACGCTACGATAATGAAATATAAATCGTTTTAAAATTTAATCCTCTTTATAATGTTAATGTAGTCGTTTTCTAAATTCAAATTGTGACATTGGACCTTTTAGAACCGAGTTGCGGAGTTGATTTTAGCGTTTTTTCGCGGGGTACCGTATACAGTAGCAGAGTTGAACCGTACGCGAACATTACGGTTAACGGCAGTCGCCACTTACTATAATTATACTTATTACGTGGTTATTTTTATTTATTTAATTTTATTTTTTTAGTGTTTTTTCCTCGTATTGTGTTGGAATTTTTTGTAATAAGTTTTGACCTATACACTTCCTGTGGTTAGTGAATCAAAATAGCCGACATACATAGATATATCGTTCGTTATCTGTTCACATATTCGTAATTCCAATTTATGTAAATAGTAAACATCGCGTCAAGTATAGTGCGATCGAGAAAGGTCGACCTTGTATCGTAGTATATCTTTGAATGCGCCATAAATTCTTCTACGGTAATGCATTATTGCAACACCTGGCCTATTGTATGTACATAGATGCAATTACGTAAGCTTGTGACGAAACGATTATGCAAATTAATTGCACGATACACCAGCAAAGCCACGGTCATTGTCAACGGTGAACGTACTATACTTACTAGACCGTTTCTAAACGCCTAGATAGTTTCGCCATTAACTTGTGATAGTCTCAGCGCCGCCACCGGTGAGCAATGATGCTTTTCTTCCGACTGTCATAGACTTTGAACACTTTCATACGATTGTATATGAATTTTTTTGCATAATATTGTATACATGTGTAGACAGACATGTTTAAGGCTGTAATGTATATTATTATAATACATTTGATGATAACGTCTACAAAGTACATAAACATATTCTAGGTAATTTATTATAGTGTAATAAACAAATTGATCAGGCATTTGTAGCATTCATAATATATTCTTATCACATTGCAATGGATTGCTGATAAATGAAAATACCTGTAAATTGTCTGTCAGTGATGCTTAAACTATTTTACTGCAACACACATACATATGCAGGTTTGCGTTCGACTTTTCATATTACAATGTCGATGTCAAAAACAATGTCGCGCTTCGCGCTCAATTTAAAATAAAAACTGGATTATCGCATTATGAATAGATGGCTTACTTGATATCAAGCGTTACTTCTTCACTATTTGACAAAAATTATACCGACTACTATAGTAAAGTAACCAGGGAAAGATACTCTCCAGTGATGAAACCAGTTTTGAAACTAGTAATGAAACCAGGAAGTTTTTGGATGGTGGCAATTTTATGGAAGCGTCATCATCATAATCATTTTCAGCCGTTCACCATCCACTGCTGGATGAAGGCCTCTCCAGTCCTCTTCCATTCCTGTCTATCTTGAGCAATCCGCATCCACTTGACTTCACACACTCTTCTCAATTCATCAGCCCATCGTCCACTCGGTCTTCTTTGCTTTCTTTCACATCCTCCCGGATACTATTCCAGTATTTCTCGCGTCCATCTGTGTCCACTTCATTTTTATCACACGTTCTGTTATATCAACCACTTTGGTCATACTTCTTACCCATGTATTCTTCTTACGATCTCTTCTCGTTATACCGAGCATACATCTTTCCATGCTTCTCTGTGTGCACTGGATCTTACGTAACATTCTTGAATTCAGCATCCACGTTTCACATCCATACGTCATAACTGACAGTGCGCATTGGTCGTATGCCTTATTTTTTAGGCATAGCGGAATGTTGGATTTAAAAACTATTTTAATTCTTCCGAAAGCGCTCCGTCCTAGTTTCATTCAACTTATTATTGAAGCAAGCGTCCATCTGCCATCCATTCTTCTCGCTATAATTATGTCCACTCCAACTTTTTATATCTGCCACTTTGGTCATGCTTCTTACCCATGTATTCCTCTTACGACATCTTCTCGTTATACCAAGCATACATCTTTCAATACTTCGCTGTGTGCACTGGATCTTGCTTAACATTCTTGAATTTAGCCACAGCTACGTAAGTTAGATAAATTGAGCAAATTCAAAAGGCCCTCACTAACCCGAGCGGATTCGCTGCGTCAAGTTGACGTCCTCCATCGTCTTTAATTCGCACCAATGCGATTAACGCGCGACAAATTATTCGCTCGGGTTAGCGAGGGCCTTAACAGGAGACGGCTGACTGATTTATTTATGTACATATATCCAGAACCCCAGACCTTCGTTCCCCTCGTTGTTATAATGCTGCGTACACACCGACGAACCGAACAGCGAACGACGAAGGGTTGCTATTGTATGGACGTTCATAAATTATCGGACGTTGTTGGATACACGATAACAATTCGTTCGGTTCGTCGGTGTGTACGCAACATAATGCTGCGTACACACTTTACTTGATCCATTTTAAAATAAGAGTATTGCCAGTCGTAATGCTGCGTACACACCGAACGACGAAGGGTTGCTATCGTGTGGACATTTTTAAATCATCGGACGTGGAGCGGTCCACACAATAACATACATATGTAGATCCACATAAGATCATAGGAAGTTAAACGGTGTGAGAATTTACAAGGAACGAACAAACAAACAAACAAACAGACTGGCAGTACCTACTCGATCTATCATTTGACACTTAACCGGATGCGTCAAAACAAAACATTGTATGGTCCTATAAACAAAAATGTCCTATCTTTTAATGACCCACATTATCATATGTACATATGTAGTACTTATGCAAAGTTTGGTGCCGATAAGTCACACGGTGTAGGAATGTATAAGGAGCAAACAAACAGACCGATAACAAGAAGGGAAAATATTCAATGAATTTGATGTTGTCAACAGCCTCAGTTCGTCTCTTCGAAGACACGGAGCAATTCGGTATTGAGAAAGGTGTTAGGCAAGGAGACACCATTTCTCTTAAATTATTCAATGCGGTGCTCGAGGACATATTTAGGTCGCTGGAATGGCAAAAATCAGGGGCCAAGTTTAACGGAAGACATTTGAGCCATCTAAGATTCGCTGACGATATAGTTATAGTTGCATGTAACTCAGTAGATTTACAAAATAGGTTAACAGAATTAAGTAACGAAAGTAGGAAAGTAGGCTTAAAAATTAATTTTAATAAAACTAAAATTATGTTTAATGAATTTTGCACGCAAAGCGTAGTCACAGTAGATAGTCATATTGTAGAGATAGTTGATAGTTATTTATACCTAGGGCAGTTGGTGAATATGACTGGATGTAAAGAAGAAGAAATAAAACGAAGAATGAAACTAGGATGGAGTGCTTTTGGAAGAATGAACATAGTTTTTAAATCCAACATTCCGCTATGCTTAAAAAATAAAGCATACGACCAATGCGTACTGCCAGTTGTGACGTATGGATGTGAAACTTGGACGCTAAATTCAAGAATGCTACGAAAGATCCAGTGCACACAGAGTAGCATGGTAAGATGTATGCTTAGCATAACAAGAAGAGATCGCAAAAGAAATACATGGGTAAGAAGTATGACCAAAGTGGTTGATATAGCAGAACGTGTGATAAAGTTGGAGTGGACACATAGCAAGAAGAATGGATGGCAGATGGACGCGATAAGCACTGGAATGGTATCCGAGAGGATGTGAAAGAAAGCAAGGTAGACCGAGTGGAAGATGGGCTGATGAATTGAGAAGAATGTGTGCGAGTCAAATGGATGCAGATTGTTTAAGACAGACAAGAATGGAAGAGTATTGGAGAAGCCTTCATCCAGTAGTGGATGGTGATCGGCTGAAAATGATGATGATGATTGGCAATACTCTATATCTGTTATTAGTTGGAGCCGTCGAAATAAAACTTCTACAAAGGTCCTATTAAAGAAAAATGTCCCATTGCGCTTAATTAACTTGCAATGCCGCGTACACACGGACGAACCGAACAGCGAACGACGAAGGGTTGCTATTGTGTGGACGTTCATAAATCGGCGGTCCACACAATAACAATTCGCCTTCGCCCTTCGTCGTTCGCTGTTCGGCTCGTCGGTGTGTACGCAGCATTATGTAAAAACAACGAGCGCTATTCGTCGTTTAACTTCCAATTTATGACTACTTGTCAACGACGTGTTATATTATCGCGCTTTCTACTGAATCCACTAGGTCACATTGGAAAATTTGCACCGAACGATGGGGAATTTTTTCCTCGAGGTACATTTTCCTCAACCGGTCAGTCTGAGACGGAGCTCAACAGCCAGCGGACTCTGCACAAACAACACACAAAGTAATATAATTACACCGTTAAATTTATTAAATAACAAAATAAAACAACCACTTGTAACCTCGCCGAGAGGTTGACCGTCGCTGGTTCGACTTTCGCTGGCTCCTTTCGAAGGGCAAATCCTTATATACATATGTACATAGTAGTTAGTTTGGAGCGCGAGCTTTCAGGCCGTGTCATCGAAAAGTTCACTTCAATAACAACGATCAATTCTTGTCTGTCTATTCCTCGTGTATTCCCACACCATTTTGACTAATCGCGACTGTACTGTGTGCTTCCTACGATCCTACAGGTCTCACGCTGCGTACACACCGACGAACCGAACAGCGCACGATGAAGGACGTTCATAAATCATCATCATTTTCTGAAGGACTCTCCAATCCTCTTCCATTCCTGGCTGTCTTGAGCAATCTGCACCCAGTTTACTCCAGACATTCTTCTCACACAGTATTTCTCGCGTCCATCTCAGCTATATCAACCACTTTGGTCATACTTCTTACCCATGTATTCCTCTTCCGATCTCTTCTCATTCTCGAATTCTTCACATCCGTACGTCATAACTGGTATGCCTCCTTTTTCAAGCATAGCTGAATGTTGTATTTAAAAACAATGTTCATTCTTGCGAAAGCACTCCATCCTAGTTTCATTCTTCGTTTTATCGGCACATAGTTGAGCCGATACACTGCAGGAAAGGATTGCGTTTTGATGTGTTCTAGTATACTGGCTCAGTTGTTAGTATTCATTAATTTGACTTAAATCGAAAATTGTATCGAATATACACAGTGTAGTACCATTTTGGGGGTCTCGACTTTTAAGTCGCATTTGCAACTGACTGCTTGTCACTGCCCGTTGACAGTGTCATTGTGTATCGTCATTTTCAGCCGTTCGCCCGTCTGCTTGAGCGATCTGCATCCACACGACTCCACACATTCTTCTCAATTCATCAGCCCATCTTCCACTCGGTGTACCTTGCTTTCTTTCACATCCTCTCTTATGCCGTCGCAGTAATTCTTGCGTCCGTCTGCCTTCCATTCTTGGTCATACTTCTTCCCATGTACTTACTGGACAACCGTCTGTCCCCAACGGAAAGGTCAACAGACTATATTCGTTGTGGGGGGGGGGGGGGGGGGCCTCATGTGAGGGTCTTGGGGAGAAAGGGCGTGGAGGTGTTTCTCTTCAAGGCGGCTTATATATATATATATATATATATATATATATACACCCATGTACTCCTATTACGATCTCTTCTCGTTATACTAAGCATACATCTTTCCATGCTTCTCTGTGTGCAGTGGATTTTAAGTGACATTCTTGAATTTAGCATCTACGTTTCACATCCGTGCGTCATAACTGGCAGTACGCATTGGTCGTATGCCTTCTTTTTTAAGCATAGCCGTTCATTTAATTATTCCAAAAGGACTCTTACATCCTAGTTTCATTCTTCGTTTTCATTTGTGTATACATCTATGTATGTACATAAATCTATATATTGATTGCGAGTGATTGTATGCGAGCGTTCCGGCACAGCCGGCCAGCCAGCCAGGCAGACATATATATATATATATATATATATATATATATATATATATATATATATGTACATATAAACGATACCGGTAACATTTATGTTTTTTTTTTTTTTTTTTATCCATATACGTACATACGTAGTATGATAAATTATTGTTTTATACAATGTTTCACCGATCGGCGCCAAACTTTGCACAATCGCTTCCTACGATCCTCCACGACTTATGTACATATGTGTACGGCACTCGAGTGCTACAGGACGTATGCGACTAGTGAAAATTCACCGATAGAGTATTGCCAGTCGACAAGGATTGACTTTGCCATACAATCGCACACGGACAACAATGAATACTTGCAGCTAGTTTGATAAATTCCGCTACGATCGAGCTTTTATCAATCTTGTCCCACCGTTTGGGAACCATTGTCTTTCCCCTGCCCCCCCCCCCCCTATCTTCTCTGTGTTTGTGTCTGTATGCCTTCTTCTCGCAGGTTTGGTTTGGTGGGGCGGTCCGACAACCTCTCTCAACACTGCCGCTTGCTTCTTCATTTCAGTTCGTCCCCTTTCGGGTTACTATCTAGACCTGGTTGCCGAGCGTATACCAAGCTTTGTACACGACGTTTGTGTATGTTTTTGTGTGAGATGATCGTGTAGTTTCGCAAGTGTGTGCCTCGGTCATTGAATATTGTTCAGTAGGTGTTTTATTCATTTGTGCGTACGATGGTCAGTGGAAAGACTCGCCACCCCAAAGACAAGAAGGACAAGAGTGTTAAGAAGCAGAAGAAGATATGGTGGCAATGTGAGTTTCTATTACGCGTATGTATGTATAATAGGTACATCATTTTTTTTTTCAATTATAAATGGTGGATTTCTAACGCGTTGCGCTCGCGCGCGTAACGCAGCCAGTTAAATATTGTTAACCAGTTACAGTTAAATTGGTCTTACGGTGGTTTTCTATGCGTCGTGAAAAGCGTTCTGGGTCATCGCGATTAAGTTTTCCTGGATTATCTATATGTATAAAGTTGACTTTCGTTGAGGATATTAGTTGACTTTTTGTACTTAAAATACTGAACACTTTTAGAAAATCGTTCTCCCACAATTTTGACTGAAAACCAAACTAATTTATTCTATCTGTGTTTCGGTTCTAAAAGGTTCAACGTTAAATCTTTAATACGTCAATTGTTCTTATAAGCGTTTGATTTCATATGTTAAAGTGATTCAAATGGTCGGATATATTTCTTTACAATATATATTGCAAAAAAGACTAATAAACTTGTACCATTTTAAAATGTGCAATGATTAAAATCACGTTCGGGCTGACATAATTTAACGTTGCACTTTTACGATTGCACTTTTATGACGATGCAATCTGATTACCTTGAAAGGCTAATTTGACAGGTTGTGCATTGGTGTTATTTTTTTTGCATTTATTGCGTTCGAACGACCCTGAAGTATGAAAGTGCATCTCGAAATATTTAACACTACATACTGTACATTTCTATTTTTATTTATTTACATTTGCGACAAGTGCAATATGAAAGCATAAACAGTTCTTAAAGTCAAAAAAAAAAAATCAAGGCCAAACAAAACACAAGAGTTTGTCAATGCGGAAGTTGAAAATGCACCAAACTGGTTGTATGTATGTACATATTGCATCATACGATGAATATCAATGCGTTGACATTTGAGTCTGGATAATGATCGACGATGTGAACCCAAGTTTATACTCAAAAGCTGTGTATGTATGTATGTATGTACAGTGGCGGTCATTGACATTGCATCGAATTGTCACTTTGGATTGTAAAAAGGCATATTGAAAACAAAGCGATGCAATTCGTCATGATTCTCAATGATATATTGACATTTTAGAACAACGCCGAATATATTCTACAGTTCACCGTTAAGCAGGTGCGATAAATCATAGGGCATACGATGTATCATAATGGAATATATTTAAGTTAGTTTTTTTTTTCTTCTTTCTTTTTCTCTTCTAAATGACTCGGGATTAGTTCAATGGAACAGCAATCAACCGGTTATGGAGGAGAGGTTAACGACTCGCATCCAGTTTACGGCTAGTCACGAAATACGGATTATATTATTTGCCGACGTGCGTTCTTCACGCAACAACCTGTACACGTCAAACATCTCTAAATAATTTAAATTAGAGATCCCAATCGACGCTGTGAGATTCTGTTGTATGGGAATGTGGCGTAAAATGTCACACTTCCGGTTTGAATCCCGAATCAAACGGAAACAAAAACCGGTCTATCCATCCATACTTAAAGGCAATGTCTAAAAAATACAACACAAGGATTTTGTACAATATGTAGGTATCTGTCTTTGAGGGTCGCTACTGTATATGCTGTGTAATTTGTTGTATTTCCAATACTATCGCAACTGTTAAAATTACGTTGCTATAACGACCGATAAACAATTCCCGTGACGTGACGCAACGAGCGAACGTCCGTGGCAGCCAAATTGTTTGATCAATGTTTCGCCCGTACAACTGGGTCAACGCTGGTTTAAACGCTTCGCGATACGCCACTGAGCGAGCGCAGTGAGACGACGCCGTGTACACACACTAGTACAAGCCTATTCTGGATTTTGACTGTATTTCATACGTAATATTCAGATATGGTATGTATGTACTTGATTGCCATAGATCATACAAGGTTTTGCTTCAATGAGTTGAATGAAACTAGGGTGGAGCGCTTTTGGACGAATGAACATAGTTTTTAAATCCAACATTGCGCTATGCCTAAAAAATAAGGCGTACGACCAATGCGCACTGCCAGTTATGACGTATGGATGTGAAACGTGGATGCTGAATTCAATAATGTTACGTAAGATCCAGTGCACACAGAGAAGCATGGAAATATGTATGCTTGGTATAATGAGAAGAGATCGTAAGAGGAATACATGGGTGGGAAGTATGACCAAAGTGGCAGATATAGCGAAAAAGTTGAAGAATGGACGGACGACCGAGAGGATGTGAAAGAAAGCATGGTAGACCGAATGGACGATGGGGTGATGAATTGAGAAGAATGTGTGGAGTCAAGTGGATGCAGATTGTTCAAGACAGACAGAAATGGAGAGGCCTTCATACAGCAGTGAAAATGATGATGGTGAAGTTATACTAGTTACTAGTGTAAGCCCGCTGAATATCAACAGACGTGTTTGACGTAATTGATTACGTAACAATTTAGCAAAGTCGCGAACCTACTAAGGATAATATATTCAAATTAAAGGAGACCTCCCATCACCGTGTTGGATGAACGCGTTAGCGCTAACTCACCCAACCTGGTGATCACGGGTTTAAATCCCACTCGCGATTTCGTGTTTTTTTTTTTTTCTAATTAAATATTAATTTAAGTCTAACGAGGCGAGCGTTATCAGCAGACAGACACACACACACACACACACACACACCCAGACAGACGGAATAGGGCTATTATATATATACTAGTGTATTTACGCCCGCTGAATTTTAAATTACGTAAAGCGCTTTTTTTAATAGAGATCCCCACTAATTGATCGCACGGTTGTAAGTGACAAAAAAAAAATAATAGTTTTATAGCGCCATCTATGTATTATAGTAATTTTTTTTTTACTTTACTATTTATAATTATTAATTATTATATATACAAACATATAATAATTATAATTTTGTAAGTGATTTTGTAAAAATTAAAAAAAAAAAAAATAATAATAGTTTTTATAGCGTCATCTATGTATTATTAGCAGAGTCACGATCCCTTTTGTAGGTAAAGCAGTCACGATCCCTTGTATAGGTAATGTTTAAAAAAAAAAACGGACCAAATCAACAACTGGCCGTGGCGTATGCGTTAGCGCGATTACTCCCGACCTGGCGTCCCGGGTTCGATCCCACTCATTCTGGTGTTTTAATTATTTTTCCTCAGCGAGCGTTATCAGCAGACAGACGGATTTCGGCTATTATCTAGCGTAGTAACAGTAGATAATCATATTGTAGAGATAGTTATTTATACCTAGGGCAGTTGGTGAATATGACTGGATGTAAAGAAGAAGAAATAAAACGACGTATGAAACTAGGATGGAGTGCTTTTGGAAGAATGAACATAGTTTTTAAATCCAACATTCCGCTATGCTTAAAAAAGAAGGCACACGACCGATGCGTACTGCCAGTTATGACGTATGGATGTGAAACTTGGACGCTAAATTCAAGAATGTTACGCAAGATCCAGTGCACAAAGATATATGCTCGGTATAACGAGAAGAGATCGCAAAAGAAATACATGGGTAAGAAGTATGACCAAAGTGACAGATATAGCAGTACGGGTGAAAAAGTTGAAGTGGCAATGGGCTGGACACATAGCAAGAAGAATGGATGGCAGATGGTATCCGAGAGGATGTGAAAGAAAGCATGGTAGACCGAATGGACGATGGGGTGATGAATTGAGAAGAATGTGTGGAGTCAAGTGGATGCAGATTGTTCAAGACAGACAGAAATGGAGAGGCCTTCATACAGCAGTGAAAATGATGATGGTGAAGTTATACTAGTTACTAGTGTAAGCCCGCTGAATATCAACAGACGTGTTTGACGTAATTGATTACGTAACAATTTAGCAAAGTCGCGAACCTACTAAGGATAATATATTCAAATTAAAGGAGACCTCCCATCACCGTGTTGGATGAACGCGTTAGCGCTAACTCACCCAACCTGGTGATCACGGGTTTAAATCCCACTCGCGATTTCGTGTTTTTTTCTAATTAAATATTAATTTAAGTCTAACGAGGCGAGCGTTATCAGCAGACAGACACACACACACACACACACACACACACACCCAGACAGACAGGAATAGGGCTATTATATATATACTAGTGTATTTACGCCCGCTGAATTTTAAATTACGTAAAGCGCTTTTTTAATAGAGATCCCCACTAATTGATCGCACGGTTGTAAGTGACAAAAAAAAATAATAGTTTTTATAGCGCCATCTATGTATTATAGTAATTTTTTTTTACTTTACTATTTATAATTATTAATTATTATATATACAAACATATAATAATTATAATTTTGTAAGTGATTTTGTAAAAATTAAAAAAAACAACAATAATAATAGTTTTTATAGCGTCATCTATGTATTATTAGCAGAGTCACGATCCCTTTTGTAGGTAAAGCAGTCACGATCCCTTGTATAGGTAATGTTTAAAAAAAAAAACGGACCAAATCAACAACTGGCCGTGGCGTATGCGTTAGCGCGATTACTCCCGACCTGGCGTCCCGGGTTCGATCCCACTCATTCTGGTGTTTTAATTATTTTTCCTCAGCGAGCGTTATCAGCAGACAGACGGATTTCGGCTATTATCTAGCGTAGTAACAGTAGATAATCATATTGTAGAGATAGTTATTTATACCTAGGGCAGTTGGTGAATATGACTGGATGTAAAGAAGAAGAAATAAAACGACGTATGAAACTAGGATGGAGTGCTTTTGGAAGAATGAACATAGTTTTTAAATCCAACATTCCGCTATGCTTAAAAAAAAAGGCACACGACCGATGCGTACTGCCAGTTATGACGTATGGATGTGAAACTTGGACGCTAAATTCAAGAATGTTACGCAAGATCCAGTGCACAAAGATATATGCTCGGTATAACGAGAAGAGATCGCAAAAGAAATACATGGGTAAGAAGTATGACCAAAGTGACAGATATAGCAGTACGGGTGAAAAAGTTGAAGTGGCAATGGGCTGGACACATAGCAAGAAGAATGGATGGCAGATGGTATCCGAGAGGATGTGAAAGAAAGCAAGGTAGACCGAGTGGACGATGGGCTGTTGAATTGAGAAGAATGTGTGGAGTCAAGTGGATGCAGATTGCTCAAGACAGACAAGAATGGAAGAGGATTTGAGAGGCCTTCATCCAGCAGTGGATGGTGAATGGCTGAAAATGATGATGATGATGATATATATAATAATGACATTTGACAGATGGAGTTAGTTAGAGTGTTAGGGTTAGAGGTAGTGGGTTAAAATTCACATTCGTCGACTATCAACTGAATCAAAGTAGAAATTCGTTAGTACGTCATCATTATACTGAAAGCGATTTCATTCAAACGAACTTTCGATGCATTTTTTACTTTATCCTAATCGGATAAAGTATTGTGATCGTGCGAAAATTCGACTTCGAGATTTTGACTGATTTGGATCAAGTATCATCCCCTGATCACGTTTTCATGATTTCTGGAAAATGTCTGTATGTCTGTGTACTATGTGTGTGTGTGTGTGTCTGTGTGTTTTCTCCGAAACTATCAAGTCTATCAAGCTGAAATTTCATATCTATTATTTTCACGTAAAGTTTAAAAGCCATAAGGAATTTGGTCAACATCAGTCAACCGGAAGTAGGGTTTTTTTCGTGCAGAAAATTCAAAAATCCGGTAAAAAATCATATTTCCGAAACTGCACCGGAATTTTCTCCAAATTTCATATCTATAGTTTTCACATTAGCCTTAAGAGATACTGTGATTTTAGTCAACTTCTGACTACCGGAAATGGCAGTTTACTCTTGAACGATTTTTTGTTTTTTATTTTTTTCGACCTTTTAAATATGTATTATAATGTTGTACTCCTGAGTAAAATTGCTAGTTACGAAAAAATAATCATTAAAATTAGTCAACCGGAAGTAGGTTTTTTTTTGTTGTTGAAAAGTTTACCGCAAAATATTTCCGAATCTGCCCCATCGATCAAGTTGAAATTTCATATCTATAGTTTTCACGTTAGCCTTAAGAGATACTGTGATTTTGGTCAACATCTGACTACCGGAAATGGCAGTTTACTCTTGAACGATTTTTTTTTTTTTTTTTTTTTTTTTTTTTTAAATATGTAGTATCGTCACCATATTGTAATATTGTAATTCTCATAGAAATTGCTATTTAAAAAAAAAAAAAAAATTAAATATAGTCAACCGGAAGTAGGTTTTTTTTTTTTTTTGTCGAAATGTTTACCGCAGAATATTTCCGAAACTGCACCGGCGATTTCATCGAAATTTCATATCTATAGTTTTCACGTTAGCCTTAAGAGATACTGTGATTTTGGTCAACATCTGACTACCGGAAATGGCAGTTTACTCTTGAACGATTTTTTTTTTTTTTTTTTTTTCGGCCTTTTAAATATGTATTATAATGTTGTACTCCTGAGTAAAATTGCTAGTTACGAAAAAATAATCATTAAAATCAGTCAACCGGAAGTAGGGTTTTTTTTTGTCGAAAAGTTTACCACGGAATATTTCAGAAACTGCCCTATTGATCAAGTCGAAAATTTATATTTATAATTATCATATAAAATTTAAGAGTTGATAAGGTTTTGATTAAAATCCGCCGACCGGAAGTGGTAGTTTTTCTTATTTGAATATATGCCGAAGATCGTATTTTATATACGCGCGCGCACTCAACACAGTAATTTCATGATATGTATGTATGTATTTTGATTGGTGTGGTGGTGGTGTATGCGTTTTATTTACTTACGTACTTAAAAAATTAATTTCGTTACTCTTTGTATTCCTCAAATATATGGATAAAGTCATGGGTTGGCTACACCCGAATTTTTTTTTGTTGCACTCTAATTGCACGCTACGGTTTTTGCTAGACTTTCGATTGCAGAGAAAATGTGCCCCGTAAGGACTGAGTGCGATTTGACCTCAATTATCCGACAGATTTAGCGGTTGCGACCTTCGCTGCAAAAAGTGCATTATTTATTTGTGTATTGTTGCTGTAATTGCTTTCGCGATGAATCTCATTATTCGATTCGGACAGGCGAGTTCCATAAATGCGAAACATGTGCCGACAGACACACACGAAAAACATGGTTTTGAGTTGGTACGTGCGATTTGTCGGGGAAGTTTACGGTTTAAAATGCAACACAACTGCTGTTACGCCGATGTGAACTGTTCGTTTCTTTGTCAATGTCAAGTGTGTGTGTGTGCCCGTGTGCGAATAACTGGTTTATTCGCGAGCGAATGACAGTTGCGTCACACACTGGACGGTGCTCTTATTATGCCGGCGCCAGACATAAGTTCAAAGAAGTGATCACTTCTTTGAAGACTTTGCTCACACATTTGTTCACATATTGTTGTATCTGCCAGATATGTGTTCAAAGCTCTCCAAGGCGACGCTCGCGCAACTTGGCTTCGCGCAGTGTGGCAGGCACACAAACATTTGGACTTTTATCCCTTTGAAAAAACCGACACGGAATGGCAAAGCGCACTGCGCTAAAATGCCCGTGCCACCGACACGGAATGGCAAACGAACCGAACAGCGAACGACGAAGGGTTGAGTGTTCAAATATGTTCATAAATCATCGACAATAGTATCAAATGCCCATCGTTCGCCATGCGTCGGTGTGTACATGTGAAAATTTATTTGATAATAGGCGATGTCGTTTAGAGCGTTCAAGAGATTGAGCGGAGGTTTATCGTGTGTCAAAAGGTTTCATCGATGGTTTTCAACTTTAAATATAGTATTTGGTAAGATCTACACAGATATTGTTAAATCCAGATCGTCTGTTTTTCGTTAAAGCTCGCCAATTTATCCAACAAAATAATTCTCCCTACAAAATCATTTCCTTTCCTGGACCTTAAAAGGCAATGTTTAGACTACTAACAGTAGTTCACCATGCCAGATGATAAAATGTGTGCCGAATAGTGAAGAGGCAACTTTTGATATATCAAATATACCATCTTTGGGAGAATCACTTAAATTTTAAATTATTTATATACTGTATACATATGTATGTACAAATGTTACAAGAAGGCATACGACCGATGCGTACTGCCAGTTATGACGTATGGATGTGAAACGTCGTCGTCGGTGTGTACGCAGCATTACACTGAAACGTCTGAAACGATTTGGCTGTGCGAATAGAACGTGATAGAACGAAGACACGTCTGATATCGCGGGAAAGTAATCATTGATAATGTTTGTGCCTGTAAACGATCGACATTTTTCAGCAATATTACTCGTCAACCGTCCGGCAACATTTTCGGCATCACATGTGTCGCAGTAATGTGTGGCTCAATGATTGCCGGCAAGTGGTTGCCGTTTTATTATTGCCCAGATTCGCCGAAGGTCAACAACACACAGGAAAGAAACATATATATTGCCGCGTATTTTCGTATACCGAGCGATATCATCGGCAATATGTCAACAATACTCGCCAACACACTGCCATACCAGCAATAGTGGAACAATAATGTCGGGAAACACGACTATATTTCCGGCCCACATCACCATATTGCAGTAATATTACCGGTAAATATGTTGATCGTTTACAGGCACCTTTAGTATAATAATTAAGTTTGTTAGTACATATGTATGTATAATAAATAACCTATAATAATTTGATGAAAATTCTATGTGCCATCAGTTAGTTGTCCCTGCGATAATACTATAATTTTATAATAAATTTTTAATAGTATGATAATTTTTCGTGAATCATACATACATATAAATGTATGTACATATGTACATATATTCGAATGTATTACTGGTACTTTAGGAAAGTACATAAGTAGTATTCGATGTGGCCCGTTTACCACCACATTACAATTAGCTTTGGCCCACTTCCTACATTTCGAACAACAAACACCTTTAGGCGCTAATGTGGCACGATGCACCATCATCATCATCATCATTATCATCATTACTATTTTTACTATCGATTTGTTTACCATCCACGAAAGTAATCTCAGTTCGTAACACTTTGACGGTCGAAGAAAGTCGCTCATTTTCAAATTCGTAATCGGCATTATTGTTAACAGCACCATATTAGTGTGTCAAAAAAAGACAACCGATGAAACTGTCAACGCGCACATATCACACACTAATGTTGTACATAACTCTAATGCTGCGTACACACCGACGAACCGAACAGCGAACGACGAAGGGTTGCTATTGTGTGGACCGCTGCACACAATAACGTCCGATGATTTATGAACGTCAATCAATCATCGTTGAGAATATCTGACAAAATCCCCGTGTATTCGAATTCTAGTGATATTGCTTTGGTATGTGTCTTATAAAGATGGGTCCAAATTAGCGAACCGAACAGCGAGGGCGAATTGTTAAGGCCCTCACTAAGCCGAACGAATAATTTGACGCTTGGCGTCTGCGACTGACGCCCTCTATAGTCGTTGATTCGCACCAATGCGAATGGGACGCAATGCGTCAAATTTTTCGCTCGGGTTAGTGAGGGCCCGAATTGTGTGGACCGTTCCACACAAAAACGTCCGATGATTTATGAACGTCCACACAACAGCAACCGTTCGTCGTTCGCTGTTCGGTTCGTCGGTGTGTACGCAGCATAAGCGGAGGCAACAAGTGTCAACATTTTGACTTTGAACTCATTTTTGGACATTTTGCGGCAATAATTTGTTTCTCAGCCAAGCGATTTAAGCTTGAGTGAAGGTTTGGGGTTCGATCCACATATGTACATATGTCGAAAGGTTTTCGACCTTAAATTATAGTCATTGGCATGATGTGAATATTTCACAATACAGATGGGTCCGTCTCCTGTAATGCTGCGTACACACCGACGAACCGAACAGCGAACGACGGACGGTTGCTATTGTGTGGAACGTTCCGCCCAATAACAATTCGCCTTCGCCCTTGGTCGTTCGCTGTTCGGTTCGTCGGTGTGTACCCAGCATTATCGTACACATGTGTAGTATAAAGCCTTGTGTGTACACACGTTGCAAATTTGCGAGGCGACCTTGCCCGACGTGCAACTGCATATGCAAGTTTTAGTCCCGATTGGTTTAAACGGTGTGGAAATGCACAAGGAACGAACAGACAGGCATACAAGATTTCCATGTTGAAATATATGTACACATTGTCATTGTGCAATGTTAATGTGATAATGAAGAAAAAACGAGAAATAGAAGACAATTTGTCTGTGGACTTGATCGGCGGGACCTGCAGCTCAAAAATAGAGTTTGAGTTGGCGCCAAAACGTGGCGATTCTTAAATTGACCCTAAAGAAGGGGTCGTCAACAACCGTTGCGTCGGATTTTACAATGTCAATGTTCTCACTTATTGCTTTTATTATACTATTGTTCTCAGATACTGCATAATTGAGTATTGGGTTTATCGTATTTTGTTATTTGTACGCCACCTGTGCAAGTTTGCACAAACTGTTTACAACCGTCTGTAGCCATTTTTTTTAAAGAAAAAGTGTACGTAACATATTTTATTTGTATCAAGGTTAATTCCTTCCTAATTATGTACCAAATCATAGTCCATTCCTTCTCTCCCTTCCACTCATACAGAAGGCAATGTGTTCACCACTGGAAACTGGAACTATTGCGTTGTACTCAAATTTAGCTGTCACTTTTTCTCAAGGCTGATTTAGACCAGGCTGGTATTTAGGAGAGAGGGTGGTAGAACCCCGACCAATCCGGACGCAGGAACCAGCTCGCTTTTTTGTGTCACACTTTTTAGTCGCGTCACTGTGAACAAGTCTTTAGGCCACTTAATTCGCCTTTGCGACAACAGTCAACTAAATTTCGACAAATACAGTCGCTTTTAGTAACTTTTTACAACTTTGCATATGTGATTTACGATCAGAACGTGCTTCGTGATGACTCTTCGCGCATGGCTGACGAAATTGTCGTATTGTTCTGAGAACCGGTCATCGCTATTCCAAAGACAGAATATTAAATAATTTAATTGAATAACTTCGGAGACCGTTTTTTTTTTTGTAATTAGCTTTTTATTGTTCTGTTTATCCACTTGAGCAGATTCTTATGAAAATTACAATTTAATCGTGTTTTTATAAAAACAATCGTGTCACAAGACTTTGAAGATGCCTGTGTAATTAATTTCATTGAAATCAGCCTTTTGCAAACGACATCGAAATGTCCCATTCACTAGTGCTTTGTGTTGAGAAGCTTTGGCACTTACTACTGAACTGACCTAAAGACGCGCGGAAACCGTGGTGGAGGATGGCTACTCGCTACTCTCCCAACTACTAGCCTGATCTAAATCAGCCTTTACATTGAATATTTGCAGTTGCATTGGGAAACTCTGGGTACTTTTTACGGCAAATCTTCTTTTAAAAAAATTACTCAAATATGTTTTTTATTTTTTTTTATTTTCAGTGGAAGACTTAGACCAGTACCTGACTTATGTCGGGGGTCCCGCTGGAGCTTTGGCCCTCACTGGTGTGGCAGCAGCTTCGGCTTTCTACTTGGCTTCGAGACCCTCTCCCGAGGCTCCCCTGGTGCCCCTCGACGGGCAGAGTATTCTGCTCAAAAATGACACACCATCGGTACGTGAATAACAATCGATTTCCTATGTATATATACATATTATATAGCCTATAATATATACATGTTTACAGGCAAAGTATGAAATCTGCGTTTTAGGCAAAGTACACGATATTTTTCAAAGTTTTAATTTGTCTACGTACTATTTCAATTCATGAAGCATTTTATACAATTTGGAGATTTCCCACTTTACAGATATGTACGTGAAGATGCAATCAAAATCAAACCTCGTCACGTTATGCATTCGAGTGTTTTGTTTAAAAATGTATAATCGCTTTAATATGATTAATTTGTTTCGAGACCTTTACTTCTCCTTGAACCGTTGCTACTCGAAAGCATTGATAAGCTTTATCGTCATTGAAAAATGTGTATTTCTTTTTAATTACAAATGTACATACATAGATACGTATTGAATTTGACTTTGAAGTATTCAAGGTAAGGATCGTAAGATCCCCCTCTTCTATTGGTTTTGTTGTTTTTTTTTTATACTGTTGGTTCTCAAACTTTTCCCTATAAAGTACTTAAACGTCAAATTCATTTGCATAATACGAACAAATTTTCCTTATCAATATAATCATCAGATTCGATCTAAAGATTTTTTAATATATTAAGACGCATTTGACCTAGAAAGTATGATAATTTTTTATTTAAAAAGAACAGATCTGCATCTGATCTTTGATACAAAATTCAATTGCAATTGATTATTATCAAAATCAACCAATCATCGTTGAGAATATCTGACAAAATCTCTGTGTATTCGAATTCTAGTGATATTGCTTTGGTATGTGTCTTATAAAGGTGGGGCCACATTGGCGAACCGAACAGCGAGGGCGAATTGTTAAGGCCCTCACTAACCCAAACGAATTATTTGACGCTTGGCGTCTGCGACTGACGCCCTCTATAGTCGTTGATTCGCACCAATGCGAATGGGACGCCAAGCGTCAAATTTTTCGCTCGGGTTAGTGAGGGCCCGAATTGTGTGGACCGTTGCACACAATAACGTTCGATGATTTATGAACGTCCACACAATAACAATTCACCTTTGCCCTTCGTCGTTCGTTGTTTGGTTCGCCAATGTTTACCCACCTTTATATTTTCAGCTGACGCACTTATCTAATTTACGCAAATTGGTTACTTTGATCGACCGGACTATTTTAATGTCTTTTCTTCTTCGGTATATATAAATAAATGATATAAAAAAAAACTAGAAAGAAAAAAACAGTGCGACTGATGATGACAAGTCATCAAGATGAATTATACGTTTTTAATTTTAAACGCTCCGCGTTTTCATTTAAATAAGCAAAGATAAAGAAAAATTATACATATGTACCTATACATACGCTCGAGCATGTGGGTGCATTACTTTTGACACACTTTGTATTATGTATGTACATATATTATGTATTATTTGTTATTTGCACGGCTCGCGTGCAATATTTATGTAGTGTCTATTAAGCCGGACACCTTGGATTAGATCAGCGTTCCTGAAAGATGCAGACCAACGATGCGTTTTATCTCGCCGCACAGCGATCCTCAAACTTTTCACTTTCGTTGCACTCGCTTATACCAACTCATTTTTCAATTAATAATCCACATAATCACCATTTAATGTGATCAAAAGTTAAAACGCGAAGATCGTAAATTGTAAGAGGAATACATGGGTAAGAAGCATGACCAAGGTGGCAGATATAGCGGAACGTGTGAAAAAGTTTGAGTGGACACATACCGAGAAGAATGGATGGCAGATGGATGCGAGAAATACTGGAATGGTATCCGAGAGGATGTGAAAGAAAGCAGGGTAGACCGAGTGGAAGATGGGCTGATGAATTGATAAGAATGTGTGTAGTCAACTGGATGCAGATTACTCAAGACAGACTTGAATGGAAAAGGATTGGAGAATCCCTCAGCAGTGGACGGTGAACGGCTGAAAATGATGATGATGATGATGAATATAAAAATTAATTTTTTTAACCACTAAAATACATACCCATTTTTACTCAAAAATAAATTACGCCTGTGGAAAGCTAAAAGCTAAAAATTGCTGGCATGAAAAAAAAGTTTAAAACTGGACCAGCTGTTCTCCAAGATCGGCTGATTTGATTGGTGAAAAAAAGTAGTGGTTTCAGTCAGTTTTCCTCTCAAAAATAAAGTCAAAGTACGTGTCGAAAATAGCTATTACTTTCACTATCAATGTTGATGTATGTATGTACATACATATGTACATATACTCGATATACGAGTTCAAAAGTATCTACGAGTATGTAAAGACAAAATAAAATATTACTTTTTTTTTAGCTGGTCTAGAAAAATATGCTTCTTAAGTTGGACACAGTATATAATACACGAGCTCCCAACATATGGGTCGCGACCCCAAATGGGGTCGCGGAGGGTATTCTGTGGGGTCGCCAACTGAAACTAAAAAACATATTGACTAAACCAATTTTCATTTTTAATCGGTGTCTTGATTTTTTGCATTTTTCAAATATGTCGGGGTCCGCGGGTCACTTGGCTTTTATAAAAAGGGCTCGCCACTCGAAAAAGGTTGGGAGCCTGTGATATAATACAATACATTGCGGAGAGACTTTTTTTAAAGTTGATATTAAACGTTGCTTCTCTACTATTTGATAAACGTTAAGTAACTAGGGAAAGATACTCTCCAGTAGTTAGACCATTGCCTTCTGTAGGGGTGGAAGGGAGAGAAGGAGCAGACCATGATTTTTTTGGGTAGGAAGGATTTTTTGAATGGTGCCAGTTTTGTTGAACCATCTCACAAGTGTGTTAGATAAGATTTTGTAATATCCAGATCTTGCCAATGACGATATTTAAAATCGACAACCTTTTAACAATAAAAACACGCTCCACACAATAACGTCTGATGATTGAGGAACGTCCACACAATAAAAATTCGACTTCGCCGTTCGGTTCGCCAATGTGAACCCACCTTTATGTGACGGTAGGGTGTTTCTGTGAATAAATAAATTATATATATATATGTATAATAGCCGAAATCCGTCTGTCTGCTGATAACGCTCGCTGAGGAAAAATTATTAAAAAACCACTAGAACGAGTGGGGGATCGAACCCACAACCTCAGGCTCGAGAGTCATCACGCTAACGCTACACTCTATCGCCCTTGTTCGGTTTAGTCTTTTTTTTTTTTAAACATATCGTGACTCGGCTTTATTTACAAAAGGGATCGTGATTCTGCTAATAATACATAGATGGCACTATAGAAGCTAAAATTCAGCGGGCGTTGATATTCAACGGGCTTACACTAGTTAGTATATAATAATGGGGATCGAACCCCAGACCTTCACTCACATGTCGATTCGCTCTCACCATCGAGCGAAGCACTGGTCCCAATCTCCCTTTTACTTTTCGGAACTGAAGTTGTGGAAGCGTCGATTTAAACGTCTCGTTCTGAGCCAACTTTTTCGGGCTCGCAACCAAATATCCCATCGTCGAGAGTTCCCAGTACGGATCGGGACGTTAGTCGTTCGCGACACACTCTTCAATTCCCAATCGAACAGTTCTTTAGAATTTTGCACGTGAAATTGCAACCGAACCGCACTTTTGAACCGCACCCGTAGCTTCCGGTCAACTTCCGGTCCGTTTAAGTTTCGTCGCACATCAAATATAAACGTCCGTTACGTAATTGGTGACTTTTTTTTTTTGTCTTTCGAATGTGTGCACGTGTGAACACGTAGACCGGTGAATAAATGATGGATACGTGAGGTGAAGTGCCACGACGAAAAATATCAGTTTTCTTTCACTTCTTTTGGATTAACCTCTACACGAGAAAAGATGGCCTGCTGCGGCTGTTGTAATTCTGTGCCACCGATCACGGCACCGATCGATTTGAACGTTCAAACCGATTTTATAAAAGTTAGTGTAAGTTAACCCGCATCGTGTCCCGCACTAGTAGATTCAACTTGGTTTCCAAAAGCATGTACGGTAGTTATTTACTAACAAGTGTGCTCTTGATAACTCTAATGTATGTAGTTTAGATGCACAGCTTTGTCTGTAGACATGTAAATGTAATACGTATGTGTAGAAAATAGAAGACTTTCTAATGTCCAGATCAAACGAAGTCACTTTAGATCGGCACCATGGCGCCCGCTGACCGATTTGTGTGCGCCCGCCACTATTCGACCACGACAGAATTTTTTAAACTTGGGAGTTGTAGGGAAAAGACAAACACGTAGCTAAAATGAACTGGCTCTGTAAACTCATTTAAAGCCAAACTGTCTTTGTGGATATCGCATCTGCAGATGAAGTCCCTCGTGCATTTTCCAAATATGAAGAAAATGGCAGGTAACGTGTCATTATTTTTTAAGCACCTTCAAGTGCTTCGAGTTTGAAAAGAGATTTCTACAGTTAACTACCATCGAGCCAATGGTCTCCTTTTTTTATCAATCATTTTACTTGCCAAATAAATATAATGGAAATGGCTGCGTACATTGCAGAGAATGATATTATGGTAAAATGCTTAATATCAGATAAGGACTTCTGGAATACAGTGGACAGAAAAAAGTTTTGATTCTTAAAAAAAGCGGTATTATTTATTACCTACATACATGTGTATGTATGTTCAACTATAAATTTGCTTTGAAAAAAAAGGTGGTGCCCGCCGTCCTACAATTAAAATGTGCTCTAGGGTACAAAAAGGTTGGGAGCCCCTGCTGTGGATAATCATATTGTAGGGGTAGTTATTTATAACATTGTTTTTATATCCGACATTCCGCTATGCTTAAAAAATAAGGCATACGACCAATGCGTACCGCCAGTTATGACGTATGGATGTGAAACGTGGATGCTAAATTCAAGAATGTTACGCACGATTCAGAAATGAGTGGCAGATATAGCGGAACGTGTGAAAAAGTTGACGTGGACACATAGCGAGAAGTACTGGAATGGTATCCGAGAGGATGTGAAAGAAAGCAAGGTAGACCGGGTGTACGATAGGTTGATGAATTGAGAAGAATGTGTGGAGTCAAGTGGATGCAGATTGATCAAGACAGACAGGAGTGGAAGAGGATTGGAGTGGTCTTCATCCAGCAGTGGATGAAGGTCCACGATGGTGATGATGAGATCAAACTAGCCGGACGATAGCTCAGTGGTTAGAGTGTTTGTCTCTTGAGCTAAGGTACGGAGTTCGATGTTTGTCGCATGGTGAAGATGCAACGCTTGATACTAAGTACGCATGTTTCAAAAGAAGTTTTAACAATGGACTCTGTGAAGAATATAGACACATGAAAATTTTAATTTTAATCGTTTGAAAATATGGTTGACTAATAATACCTATAATATAGATAGTTTGTTTTGTTGTAGTTTGTTTCTTTTGCAATTTCTTATTATCTGAAGGTTCCTAGTTTGATCTTTATATATGTACATACATACATATGTATATGTATAAGATGGAAAGATTTAAGTATTGACTATATATAACCTTTGGCATTTTATCCGACTTAGTTGTTGAGACATTCCCTTACAAAAATTGGCAATGTCTAATATTTTTCCGCCTTGCTGTATTCTTCGAATTACAACAGAGATGAATCAACTCAAAAATGAGCTAACAATTGTTTTGTTTTTTTTTTTGTGTATCAACTTCATAGCTAGAAACGTGGAAGTTAACAGATCAATGATTCAAATTAACAAATCGCATAAGTCGGGGAATACTTGTACCTATTCATTGCCCCTTTCTTTCCTTTTAAGAAAGCAATGGGAAAATTTCTGCCTGTATTATATGCATGTATGTATGTAGATAGTAGAAATGTATCAATGGATAAATTTTGTATCATCTTACTCATCTTTGAACCAGAATCCCTATAGATATATTTTTCAATATTGAAAATTACTCCTAAAAGGCAATTTTATCATTCAAATTAAAACGAAGTTTCAGCTCAAAAAATTTGTTAAAATATTAACTGTACAAAGTGAACGAAACTTGATAAGATTTTTCACGGTCAGAAATGCGGCCCAAGCCCGGATTTAAAGTATGTACATACCTACCTAATAATACTTACATTCATTTGGGTACAAAAAATACTCAAATCAAAATCAAAATCAGCAAACAACAAACAGTATCGCAATTCGTAATTGCATCTCGCGAATCCTTGGATTGTAAAAGCTTATATTGGCATCGATAGTAGGTACTAAGCTAAACAGTACTGATGTAATAACGTGACACAAAGCATGCACATCTCCAATTATAACGATGATCTAAATGTGCAGGAATTTCGCTGACGATTTGAATGCTTTTAGCTGAAACTGTTAATGGCACATATGTAGCAGAACAAAAAAAAAAAAAAAATACCAGGAATTTCTCGTTAATAACATATTCGTGTGGCTCAGTTCTGAATGGACTTATGCAGCATATTGTTTTGTGTGCCCAACAATGTATATAAATTCGGTTCAATTACGAACGGGTTGATTTATTTTCGGGATTGATTGACCCGTACATTCTAATGACAAACACCCGTGTGACAGATCGGATGCATCTGTCCGTTCTGCATCTGAAAATAAACAATGCAATAAGTGCAACGCAAACACAACGATCGTTGCAGACATTGTCTGCCAATCCAGGAAGTTGCATTGAGCCAAATCGTTTTGTTCGATATATGTATGTATGGAGAGGAAAAAAGCACGCAAGCTTTTATCGGTCATAAATGTTGACAATAAATCAATCAATCAATCAATCAATCAATCAATCAATCTCAAAGACTATGGCTCAATTGTAATCGTTTTCGAGTAGTGTATCATATTTGATGTTATGTTTAATAACCTTTGATGTGACCGCTCTTGGAGGAAATCAAGTGTAAAACTATTCGTATATATGTAGTTTAACTTTAGAGACCTTAACTGCAAGTTAAATGTAAGTTGGGGCTGACAATATTAATGGATAAAATAAATAAATAAATAAAATCGATATTGAGATATTTAACTGAAAGTAGAAAACACTAGTACTATTGGTACATACATAGTAGTAGTGCAACTCGAAACTTGTACTATTTGTTGGGTTAATTTTTAATGTACACACACTGTATGTAGATATGTGTTTTAACTACTCATTAAGATAGTATGTATTTGTTCAAAATTGTGACATGATACATTAATACAATGAACACCTCAAATTGTAAACGTGAACATAATGGATGTTGTTGAAAAAATCGCTGTAGTTTAAAAATGGATCAAGTAATGCTGCGTACACACCGACGAACCGAACGGCGAACGACGAAGTGTTGCTATTGTGTGGACGTTCTTGGACAAACAATAACAATTCGCCTTTGCCCTTCGTCGTTCGCCGTTCGGTTCGTCTGTGTGTACGCAGCATTCAGAGAGTAAAATTAACATTTATAAGTTTGTTGTGTTTCATTGAAATTATTCGAATATATCAATAAATCAACGAGCTTTTGATGAGTCCATAACAATGAAGGCTCTTTAGCTTTAAGATGATACGGAAAATTCACATATGTTTGTATTCTAGAACTTCTGAAGTGGTATTATTATAAGGCTTATACTCTTTACTCAAGTGGCTTTCAATATTTTTATTGTTTCGTTTGAAAATTTTCCTTACACAATTTAATGCTCCTATGAAAAAAATGCTAAAATAACAATAAGATATAAACAATATTCTATTCTACATATGTCTATTTTCTTGTCAGAGTTCATTGTTACGGTATTTCCTGAAAGTGTCGTACTTGATATCGAGTACTTCACCATTTGACAAAAATTTTATCGTCCGTTATAGTGAAGTGACTAGGCCAGCGTTTCCCAAACTGTGGGTCGCGAAAAAGTCGATTTTTAGTGGGTCGCGAAAAATTCAAAATTCACATTACAAAGAATGTGATTTTTTTTTTAATTATTTAAAAAGTAAAATAGGAAAGTAAAAATAATATGCAACAAAAAAAAAAAAAAACAAGACAGCACAACAGAGAATAGGATGCGTCCGAGCAAATTGCGTTGGCATTTTGTGACTAAGCATCCGGATTTTAAAAACAGGCCACTAGAATTTTTTGAAAGACAACTATAACAGCTCAAGTCGTCGAAATCGAAGCTTTCGCATTACACCAGCATTAATGAAAAATCTCTCCACGCCTCTAACTTGATTAGTTTGCAAATCGCGCAAGCTAGTAAGCCGCACACAATTGGCAAGACTTTAGTGCTACCACCAATAAAAGACACGGTTGGAATTATGTTTGATTCAAGAAAGAAGTATAGAAGTCGAAACGATTTCGCTTATAATACGATTGCACGCAGAATCGATGAAATTACCCAGTGGGTAGAAGATGAACTGATCAAAAGAGTTAGTGACATTTTTCTCATTGCAACTGGACGTGTCCACGGATGTACAAAAATTATCCCAGCTGCTTGTTTTCGTTAATTATAAGTTATTTACTCTGGATATTTTTAAGTATAAAAACAGTATTAAAAATAATTTAAATACACCCCCCCCCCCCCCCTAACCCCATCATGTCCATTAAAACTAGAGAAAGATAACACTGAACTAGGGAAAGATACTCTCCAGTGATGCAATCATTGTCTTGTGTATATAATGAATTGACTGTCATTTGAATAGTAGGAAGGAATATTTTGTGTAACTACATCATCATCATCATCATCATTTTCGGCCGTGCTATCGTCGTGCGACTTTATCAGACATTTGTTCCAAAAGCCACAGTTTTCAGCGAGTATATTGCGTAACTCGATCGTAATTGTATATGTAGTATGCATAATACATACATATAATAGCCGAGAGAAATTTGTGTAATTTTTTTCATTAGAATTTCTCGCTTTGGCTCCAAGCCAAGGAGCACGAGGTCGCCTGTCTGACACGTCAGCTGATCTTCAAAGCACGGGATTCGATGATCTTGTGATCGCAAACGATAATATTCGTACACAATGTTTTGCACCGACAACCCCTAATAGATCTGCAAAAAAAAAAACCCCCGTGTGACGAAACTCTCCAAAGTTCATTCAACATACTCGTTCGGATTTATTTTTACACCGAGAGGGAGAGTTGAAGATGCGGTCAGTGTCACTTGGTTTCTATAGCGGGAACGAGATAGTAGGCACGGGTCCAAATTTTGATGATTATGAATAACAGACACTTGGTGTGTGTTGTTGTGCGAACGGACAGCGAAAAGGTTAAATTCCCGAAGGCTATTCTCTCAGACCACACTTACCTCGACAACCAGATAGATATACAGGTTTAGACGGTACGTATTAGATTGTGCGATTCTCTGTTGCATAAAAATGTCTTGGAAGTCAATGTTCGACGAAAATAACCTTCACCAAAAACCCTTTTCTGACCTTTTTTTGCATCGTCGTACTCAATTGTCAACGCAATTGTTTCGAAAACAATGAAATTCAAAAAGAAATATGAAAGGTTGAATTTTATATACTTTCTACGTCTACATACTACTACATAGAGTACCTAGTTTTCGTATAGCTTCCTAGACCTATTTTTTTTGTATGAAGATTATGAGATGAGCAGGTAGCCGGTGAAGTAAAAGTGGTGCAATGTAATAAGATGCTCGCCACCGTCAAAAAAAATCTGGTTGTTGGTGAAGTGGCCAAGTGTAATATCGCTCTTACATACATACATAGACTGGTGGTCTCAATTAGCATTATAACTACGGTCAGGCGATAGCTCGGTGGTTAGCGTGTCGGTCTACCGTATGTCGAAAGGTTTTCTCGACGGTTTTCAACCTTAAATATCGTCATTGGCACGATCTGGATATTACTTAATGCATATCGGACGTCTCCTATTAGAATGTGCCAATTTTTCTAATAAAGTTACACAGGAACGTGTGAAAATGTTGAAGTGGACACATAGCGAGAAGAATGGATGGGAGATGGCCGCGATAAATACTGGAATGGTATCCGAGAGGATGTGAAAGAAAGCAAGGTAGACCGATTGGACGATGGGCTAATGAATTGAGAAGAATGTGTGGAGTTAACTGGATGCAGATTGCTCAAGACAGACAGGAATGGAAGAGGATTGGGGAGACCTTCGCACAACAGTGGATGGTGAACGGCTGAAAATGATGATGATGATGATTTATTATCGACCTAGGACAATTGGTGAATATGACTGGTTGTAAAGAAGAAGAAATAAAACGAATGAACATTGTTTTTAAATCCAACATTCCGCTATGCTTAAAAAATAAGGCATACGACCAATGCGTACTGCCAGTTATGACGTATGGATGTGAAACGTCGATGCTAAATTCAAGAATGTTACACAAGATCCAGTGCACACAGATGTATGCTTGGTATGACGAGAAGAGATCGTAACAGGAATACATGGGTAAGAAGTGTGACCAAAGTGGCAGATATAGCCGAACGTGTAAAAAACACATAGCGAGAAGAATGGATGGCAGATGGATGCGAGAAATACTGGAATGGTATCCGAGAGGATGTGATAGAAAGCAAGGTAGTTCGGAAAAGAGTCTTGTTGGAACGAATGTCAACTTTTTAACCAGCATGTTTTCAACTATTTGTTGATAGTTTTGTACCGCTCTCATTGAACTGTTCTTTTGGACGTGTGTATTTCTGGCTTAACATCACTCGCATGTTGCACGCATTGGGAAAGATGTTGTCTATTAAATTGTGTTGTTTTGCTTTCAAACGTGTCGTGACATTGAAAAGGTTTTCGTTCTCTCTCAAATATAAATAGCTAACTTTAGCTATTCGAGTCACGCGCTCCCCGCATAAGCTATTTCGACATCTCACTGAATATAAATAATTTATATATTCATAACCGATTATCGAATTCCAGCAACTTGTCACTTTCGACGGCGATTACGATTAATTTCATAACGTCTTATGTAGCTCACTTGAAATTCGTTCAAAGCTTTCGAGCAAATGTCCTTCACGAAACATCGGACATGATTGTTGTGAATACAAATTTAACTACACTGCTTAGTCGCTTAGTGGATAAACTTTATTATAATCATAGCTTTATTGATATTAGAAAGACTGTCACGAATGTTTTGTTTTGATGACAAGAAATTGAATAAAATAAAATTGTCGCTGATGCAACTTAAGGAATCATACATTTCAATCACAAATATCTTTCAAATTACAAAACATACGACATTATAATAAATACAGTTAAATACAGAATTCTCTTGTGATAATTAAAATAAATTAAAATATTCAACTTTTCAAAACACTAATTATTTTATTAAAATAGAACACTTTTTAATGAAATATGTAATGCTTGGTTTTTTCACTATCATCCGGATTCTATTCGCATAAATGTTTCAACGCGTCGCGTTCCAAATGTTCAGATTTTATCTGTTCGCTGCCGATGACACAAATTGTAAAGCTCGTTCAACATTGAAATATTTCTGCTGCGGTTAAATAATGTTAAATGTTTCATAGGATTGTATGGCGACAGTATAAGTATATCCACTTAACTCCACACATTCTTCTCAATTCATCAGCCCATCGTCCAATCGGTCTACCTTGCTTTCTTTCGCATCCTTCGGATACCATTTCAGTATTTCTCGTGTCCATCTTCCATCCATTCTTCTCGCTATGTATCCACTTCAACTTTTTCACACGTTCTGCTATATCTGCCACCTTGGTCATACTTGTTACCCATGTATTCCTCTTACGATATCTTCTTGTTATACCAAGCATATGTACATCTGTGTGCACTGGATCTTACGTAGCATTCTTGAATTTAGCGTCCAAGTTTCACATCCATACGTCATAACTGGCAGTACGCATTGGTCGTATGCCTTCTTTTTTAAACATAGCGGGATGTTGGATTAAAAAAAAACTGTTCATTCTTCCGAAAGCACTTCATCCTAGTTTTATTTCTTGTTTTATTTCTTCTTTATTACATCCGGTCATATTCTACAAGTTTATTGTAAATTAAACTGTTTTTTCGTCGTGTTGATACTGAATGTTGCCTCTGTCTATTTCAGGCTTAAACTTTAGTTCAGTATAGTTGTAAATTTGACTCTAATAAACCATAGAATGGTGGTGGATATCGTTAACAAGGTCCAGTGTCAAATTTAGTGTTGAATTTGAAGTCTGAAAATTTGACGCGAAGCGTGAATTTTTAGGTTTCCAGCGCGAAGCGCGGGATATCGATTTAAAATGCAAAAAATCGTATATGTACAGTGCGAAGCATGAGAACCCATGATCCTAGTCCTAGTCCTAGCTTTATTAAATGATTTTTAAACTAGAAAATTTAAAAGTTCTAATTGACTTGTTAATTCATTGATACTAAATTTATTAGTTGACTTGTTATTTTTATTGTTTTTTATTCATTTTTTGAATAGTAAATTTCATTGATTGCTTGTAAAACGTTTTGAAACGAAATATAAAATAAAAAATCTGGCCTATTTCCAAATTTATGAAATTGCTCAGAGAATCGCATTAAAATCTCGACAAGTTTACAACTCTGTTGATTGCATTGTAAAAAAAAGGCAAATTTCAATTTAACTTCTTTCCAGAAGTTTCTTCTTTGCCAACGTAATTTACTTCTTCTACCTCGTTTAGTAACACGCTACATATAGTAACACAAAACATAGCTTTTCAAACATGCGTCCTATCCGAAATCGGTTCGATTCACACAACAGAAGTTATGTAAATTAATATAAATAGAATCAGAATAGACCAACTGTTTTGTATTAATCACCCCCACCACCCCTTCTTGAATTTTAGAGAAGATTATTTGAAAAGTTTTCACCGGAATGTATCCGTTGCCAAGATTTGCCAACGAACTGGATAGTTCAATGTCAACGCCTGGTAATCAGTGGACTGGTTATACTTGCCAAAGCTCTACTTAATCGCAAACATACCTGTAATTCTTTATTTATTTATTTATTATACGCCCGTTAGAGCTTTTACAGAGATACATAATATATTATATTAGAGAATATATAAAGAAAAATAAATTACGACAGATTAGTGTAGATTCAAATCAATAAACAGCACCATAACCTTTCTTATGTTGACTGAACACGAATATGATACTAAAAATGCCAATTGTCACGAGTTTCGGACAGTTTATTGATAATGTGCTATGTTTCATCTTTCATCTGTTGTATTTTACGTTTTTCAAATGTTTCAAAATATGTAATTGTAGTTATATATGTACATATATCAAAAGTCAAAAATATGCACTTTAATAATTTTTTTTTTTTCCACTGCTATTATCGTTTCATACGTTTGTTTTTTTTTTTTATTGAAATACATTCATTCTGATTGTGTCCTTGGCACACAATTTTTTTGATATCAAATATTGTGTTAAATATTTATATAATGACATTACTTAAAACTTTATTTGGTCCTAATAACACTCATATGATAACATATTACATGTTTTTCTTGCGATTAGTTCAATAAACTTCTTCGGTTATACCTTACAAGGTTTCCCAGCTTTCCGACATTCTTTCGCTGACTCGACGCATTTAGAATCATCGTGTCATTTGAATTCTAAAATTATTACGTACATCTATATTTAATCGCTATTAGTCAAAAAAAAAAGCTTTCGCATGAGGGACTGTGTAATTTTTTATGTTTTTAAAATACGTATTCCAGCTGGCCTCATTATTACGTTTTTATTTAAGCTTTTCATAAACCCGATCTGTTATTTACGACGCTCAGCTGTGAAGTGTATATTATTTTTATTTCCTACTACTAAACAGCTAAGATGTATTTTTAATGACGTTCGAAAGAACGACAGACGTTTTTATATCAATTCTTCGTCATGAAGCTTTTATATAATAGAATATAAATATTTTCATAGCTGTAATCAATCAATCAATCAATCAAAATTAACCTTTCCCCCGCGGATGAATACTACATATAGACGTCGTGCTCGGATGACGTGTATAGTAGTCATGAACGTTGCACAGGAGTTTCAGCCTTAATTAAGGCTATTTTAAGGTTCAAAACTGGTTGATTACATTACTAAATATATATATTTTAAATGTTATTTCTTGGATTTACTTAAAATCTTATGACTTACTTTACTTAAAAAAAGTGTTTTGTCTCTTCAAATATAATCGAAAGAACGTTTGAGAATCGTCTGTATTAAATTTCTTTGTAAAAGTACGTTTAAGTGGCACTGTCTAGAAATAATATTTATTTTTCTGGAAAATAGCTAAAAAACTATGGATTTTATTTATTTGGTCAATATTTAATCAAGATCAGTACTGTCAAAAATACTGACTGTTTATTATTGTTACTCGCCATTCATCGATAAACAATACTGACCGAATAATAATATTTACATATCTAGAAACATAAGAACCATAATAATGAAACTATTTCAAAAATGCTTTTAACATACAAACATTAAAAAATAAACCAATTTTCATCTAGTACTTAATTTACCTCATATGTATTGGTCAATGAATTAAAACAATGTATGTAGATTTAATATACAAATGTAGATAAAGTAAAAAGCGTTTTCTACGGATGCAAAATAATCAATCTAATTATACTGTTTTGGAATTCAGGGTCCGGAGATTGTCCGCGTGTCGAAATTCTACAAAGAAGCCAAGACTGGAAAATTCCTAAGTTACTTCCACGAAGATACGAAGACACTCTACGAGGGATTCAGACGAGGCGCCAAAGAATCAAGTATAGATTTTTCTTTCAAATACTACTATTTATCCCCCAGATTTGAGTTTACTGATGATTTTTGTATCCTTAGATAATGGACCTTGTATCGGATGGCGAGAGGGTCCCGGCAAGCCGTACATTTGGGCCAACTACAACGAAACTCTATTGAGGGCCAGAAACTTCGGTTCCGGACTCGTCGCTCACGGATTAACTCCGGGAGTGCAAACTTTCGTCGGTGAGTCTGCGCACACATTTCAGTTGAAATTTACTATAACCACACTCTATTCGTATGGTAATTCAATGTATTTTCGTTTGTTTCTAGGTATATATGCGCAGAACTGTCCCGAATGGGTGATTACGGAGCAAGCGGTCTATTGTTATTCCATGGTTTTAGTTCCTCTGTACGATACTCTGGGACCGGACTCGTGCTCGTATATTATAAATCAAGGTACGTTTCATCTCATTCCTTATACTATACTAGCGTGACCGCAACGATTCAGACATGCAGATAGATGCTTATGCTAAAATAATATAAAAAGTTTGCCTGCCTGTTCTCTAGGAACGTTCGATACACTTCTTGTTTTTTATTTCTTCCCCATACTGTTAGTTCACTCACATGTCAATAATAAACACATGTTGATTGTCAACGGGAATACTTTTGATCTTGGATCATTATTAAATTCATCGATAGTTAAACATCATCATCATCATTTTCAGCCGTTCACCATCCACTGCCGGATGAAGACCTCTCCAATCCTCTTCCATTCCTGTCTGTCTTGAGCAATCTGCATCCAGTTAACTCCACACATTCTTCTCAATTCATCAAGCCATCGTCCACTGGGTTTACCTTGCTTTCTTTCACATCCTCTCGGATACCATTCCAGTATTTCTCGCGTCCATCTGCCGTCTTCTCGCTATGCGTCCACTTTAACTTTTTCATACGTTTCGCTATATCTGCCACCTTGGTCATGCTTCTTACCAATGTATTCCTCTTACGATCTCTTCTCGTTATACCGAGCATACATCTTTGTGCACTGGATCTTGCGTAACATTCTTGAATTTAGCATCCACGTTTCACATCCATACGTCATAACTGGCAGTACGCATTGGTCGTATGCCTTCTTTTTTAAGCATAGCGGAATGTTGGATTTTTTATAGTAGTATAGACTTAAAATATAGTAGGTATTCATGTAAATTTTATGTATAATATAATTACACGTATGTACGTACATAGGTAACATTCCAAAGTTTAAAATTTAATCTTCGATCGATTCGGTAGTTGAAATTCGTCGATTGTATCTACATATACGTTTTTTTTCCAGCCGACATATCAATTGTCGTATGCGAAGATGACAAAAAGGCGAACTTGCTGCTCGATAAAGCGCCGAAGAGTCTCCGCAAGCTGGTCGTCATCAAAGAAGTGAGACCGGCGACACATCAGCGAGCGAAGAACCGTGGCGTGGACATAGTCAAGTTCACCGATGTCGAGCTACTCGGAGCCCAAAAAGACTATCCGCAAACGGTTAGAACATCAATTCAAATACAATTGTACAATGAAAATTTTCGTCGAAAGATTTTCTCGACGGTGTTCGACCGTTGCTATCACTATTGGCAAGATTTGCTATATTAAAATTGTACTAATGCCGGTATTTTTTATTACAGCCGCCGAAAGCTCACGATCTGTGTACCGTTTGCTACACATCCGGCACCACAGGGAATCCCAAAGGTGTAATGTTGACCCATGAGAATGTAATGGCTGCTTTGTGCAGCGTGATGGCTCAACTCGGTCCCCATAAGCCGAACAAAACCGATGTTCTATTGTCGTTCTTACCGTTGGCACATATGCTCGAAAGGTGTTGTGAGGTAATATTTATTTATTTATTACAAAAAAACTAACTAATAAAATACTAAAACTAACCTAAAGCTAAAATTACAAAATATACTTAATTATCTATTAGCACTTATACAGTGGTGCAGTTTTAAAACTGCTAGGAATCTATCAATTTTGTTTATATTTCTGAGATCTTCTGGCAGGCCATTGTATTCAACAACACCCCTGTACAAGATACTTCTCCTAGATCTACTTAATTATAAATTGTTAACTATTAACTTATTCTTACCCCTAGTATTATGACTATGTATATTATATCCCCCTATTGAAATATCTTGGTAATAAATTCTTATCTAATTTAAAAATATATACTACATTCAATTCATTCAACATATATCTTATACCAGTTAATCTATTGGCATTTAAAATACTACGCATAGCTCTATTTTGCAGTTTTTGCAACCTATCTTTAATTACCCCATTTGCTAAATTTAAAAATGAACCACAATATCATCATAATATGTATAATAGCCCTATTCCGTCTGTCTGTCTGCTGATAACGTTTGCTGAGATAAATGATTAAAAGACACGAATCGTCCACGTGCGAGTGGGATTTAAACCCGAGATCACCATTTCGGAAAAAGGTGCGCTTACGCATTCATCCAAACTAGGTAATGATGGGCCTTTCTACAATTTGACAATATTAATCCTCACTAGGTTCGCGACTTTGCTAAATTGTTACGTTGTTATATTATAACGCGCCATCTATATATGCAAAAATTATACTCACCCACACAAACACTGAGTACGTCGTTTTGACTGAGTTTGTTTATTTTTTCTATGACAAATGTTTGTAAAATTGTGTTATTTTATTGCAGAATGCGGTTTATATGGTCGGCGGTGCTGTGGGCTTCTTCGGAGGTGATATTAAAAATTTAGCTGATGATATGAGAGCGTTGCGACCCACAGTATTCCCGGCGGTGCCGCGACTATTGAATCGTATCTTCGACAAAGCGCAACAGGAAATTTCAGGATCATGTTTGAAACGGACTATCTTCAACATGGCAATGTCGGCCAAAGAATCGGAATTGAAACGGTACGTGCTATTTATTATACACACGTCGATCGCACCGCATCAAAAGTTTGCATATCTAACTGCCGAATGTATCTATTATTTCAGAGGTATCGTCCGTAAGAATTCCCTATGGGACAAGTTAGTCTTCAGAAAGATTCAAGAAGGTATGGGAGGACGACTGCGTCTGATGGTCGTCGGCAGTGCACCGCTCGCCGGAAACGTTTTAACTTTTGCAAGATGTGCCCTCGGATGCTTGGTAATAATCATACGTACTATAAATCAGTAGAGCATTGGAATCACTCAACACTCCACTTTGGTCATGCTTCTTTCTTACCCACGTATTCCTCTTACGCTCTCTTCTTGTTATACCGAGCATACATTTTTGCATGCTTCTACGTGTGCACTTATGTGTGGATCTTATGCAACATTCTTGAATTCAGCATCCACGTTTCACATCCATACGTCATAACTGGCAGTGCGCATTTGTCGTATGCCTTACTTTTTAAGCATAGCGGAATGTTGGATTATTTGTCTTAATTGTTTAAACGGTTCCATATAAAATCTACTTTACTTTCTTTCACATCCTCTCGGATACCATTTCAGTATTTCTCGCGTCCATCTGCCATCCATTCTTCTCGCTATGTGTCCACTTCAACTTTTTCACACGTTCCGCTATATTTGCCACTTTGGTCATACTTCTTACCCATGCATTGCGGAACTCAAGTGGTTCACTTGAAGTTATCAAATGGGTCATAGGTTGCCTACGCCTGATCTAACATTCTTCCTACCCACAAATTTAATGTCTCTCTTCGTTGCTTGAAGGTAATGAATGATAACCCACTGGATAGTATCTTTCCCATATTACTTCACTATGTCAAATAGTAAAGAAGTAAAAATCAAATTGGTCATTTTGCTATAGAAGTAGTAATCTTATGCTGTATTATTAATCAATTTATTTCCTTTTTCAGATAGTCGAAGGCTACGGTCAAACTGAATGCACAGCTCCCGTTACTCTGACAGTCCAGGGTGATCACGTTCCCGAACATGTTGGTCCACCAGTTCCTTGCAACCACATCAAAGTAATATTCATTCACAGTTTATAATATTTTTTTGATCTCTTTGATGAATGTTTGATGTTTGACACACTATTTGACGAATGTTTCAGTTGGTTGACGTACCCGAAATGGAATACTATGCGACGCAAGGACAAGGCGAAATTTGCGTCAAGGGTAGCAACGTTTTCAAAGGATACTACAAGGATCCCGAAAAAACTCGTGAAACTATCGATAGCGAAGGCTGGCATCATACTGGCGACGTAGGACAATGGCTACCGGTACGTCTTTGTGCAATTATGTACATATGTAAGTAGCGTGTGTGATGAATTCGGAGACGGGTGATTGAATTGTTCATTTTGATTTCAGAACGGTACGTTGAAAATCATCGATAGAAGGAAGCACATCTTCAAGTTGTCACAGGGTGAATACATTGTGCCGGAGAAGATCGAAAATATCTACATCAGAAGTCAATACGTCGAGCAAGTGTTCGTCTACGGAGAGTCTTTGAAAGTAAGCGTAATTTAGTGTGTGTGTTTGTCGTAAATTAAAATTTGATGTTCAATGGCTGATTGTATGCTTTGTGTTTAGTCGTGCATTGTAGCCATTGTGGTACCCGATGTGGATGTCATCAAGTGTTGGGCTTTGGAGAACAAGATTCCCGGCACGCTGTCGGTGCTGTGCAACAATCCTGAAGTGAAGCAGCTGATCTTGCAAGACATGGTCGCTTGGGGAAAGGAAGCTGGACTTTCTAGTTTTGAACAGGTAAAGCTTAAAACGATAACTACATATACAGAGTGTGTCGTGCTTCGGAACGCAGAAAACATTAAATTGGTATAAAATTCTCTTCGGACAGGATTGTATCAGTCACCTCAGTTCTGCCCGTAGAACATTTTATGTATTACACAAATATTCAACAAAATGTCTTATTAATGTTTCAGATCAAGGATATTTATCTGCATCCGGATCCGTTCTCCGTGCAAAATGGACTCCTCACGCCGACGTTCAAATCCAAGAGACCCCAAATCAAATCCTATTTCAAACCCCAATTGGAAGACATGTACAAAATTTTAATGTAAACGTGTTGTAAAGAAGAAAAATAATCTATTGTACTCATTAAGTAATTGAATTGAAAACATTTTGACACACAATCCTTGCCCCCCCCCCTACTACTCGCTATCAGTGTGAATGGTGCATTATTAAAAAGATTACTTTTCATTAATTTATTATATACAATATTACATCATCACGGACTCTGATTGTTGTTGTTTGGTTTTTTTTTATTTTTGTTTAGGTCTAAATTTATAGTGCAGTACATTTTCAATGATCCGAGAGTTGAAAAAAAGGCTCGTCGATCATTAGAACGAATCGTTGCAAGAAAAAAAATGGCTCAGTTAAATTTTGAACTTAAAAATAAGGTCTGTTCGGTCTTATTTAATTTATACTACTACAACTACATATGTATGTATTTACTTGTATAATGAAATTATTATTGGCAAAAGCGACGATGGTATAGATTTGTTAGATTAGCGCTCGTTGAATGAAATGCAATACGTCGGCTTAAGTTTGTTGATGATCGCTGCGGTTGTATGAGATGAGGCGATCGTTGTTTAGGATATTAAAGTATGTGCGACTTATGTTCGAAAGTCAATTTGTATAGTGTTAATTTAGTTTCTCTTTTTTTTTTAATTGATATTTTCGAAAGCTTTCAAAGACTGGAATTTCATTCGTCGAATTAGAATTTATTACCAAAGCCGTCAGCCGTTGAAGCAAATTTGAATTATATTTTGTGGAATAATTATTTATCATTGTCGATTTGCTTCGACGGCTGATGACACTGCAAACAATAATAATATTTTGCAGAACTGTGTGTGCTTGTGACGCTGTGTACTTCAAAGTTTTCATTCATTTTTATCCTTTCACTTATATTTATATATATTTTGTACATTCTGAATTCTACATAATATATATTACCTTTCACAAAATAAAATAAAAAAGAATAGTTTTAAGCAACAAATACATAGTAAAATTCAAAATATAATATTTATAAAATCAATGCTAGTTTAAATATATAATACAAAAATACTATTCATTTGATATGTGAATGATTCGCTCGGTAAATAGTGTGTAACTGTGAAAAAATGTATGGAGGACGCCATTTTGGAAAACATAACCTAAACGATTTCTCCACGCATTTTGATTGCGGTTCTATTTATACGGAAATATAGTTCTGCCAAAATACGGCAAAACTAATATTAAATTCACTTAACCTAAACTGCTAAATGATTGTTATACGTTTTGATTCCGGTTCAGAGAAAATGTATGGAGAGACGTCATTTTTAACATAACCTAAACAAATATTCCATACATTTTAGTTACGGTTCTGACACCATGTGGCATAACTTATATTGAATGTAACGTTGTTTACCGAACGAATGTACATACATTAAAATTACATATTTAAGTATATTAACAACAAAAAAAAAACAACATTTTCTTCATCATCACTCACTATAATATACATACATAGTAAATGCTAAAATTAATTAAATTCGTCGATAGATTTCTTACAACTGAACACATACATTAATGTATCTTTGCGCTAATTTCACTCTACAATTTTCCCTATTTTTTTTTGGGATGAATCATCGAACAAACCATTGTTATTTATCCGATTTGTAATAATGTGACGTGTGAATGCTTGTGTGTATGTGTGTGTTAATTGTAATTTGCATTTATCATCATTTTTATTATATTCCTACTATACTATACTACTATTATTATTATGTATACAATAGATTGTTGAAACAACTGAATTCAATAACGGTTTATTTTAGTCAGCTTTAAAAGTGCCTTATGTTATCTGTGTGCTAAGATTTTTCAATGATAAGAATTCTTCCCAAATGATATTTAATAACATAGCTCTCATACTTGCGAACGATGATTTGGTACGAACGAAGATAGTAAGTGATTTCGCGTTACGTTATTATTAGAAAATTAGAATTTCACCAGACCAACACTCAAAAAGTAGAAATAAAGCCATTTATTTAGAACGACGACGAGAATGTCTCGTGATAATATTTTATTACACATATAAGTATGTATTTTTATTATTTTTTGTTTAAATTAAATTGACGTATGTAATGCGTTATAAATATGTACGATCTCAAAAATAATAAATTGAATAAAAAGTAAACTAAAAATATAAAAAAAGGTGCTCTTGTCGATAATACGAGCGAATTTTTTAAAAGCTGTGACACAAATTGAAAGTATTATTTTTTATGAACAAAATAATCAATTTGCATTCTGACAATTTCACATTGTGTATCAAAATTAAACTCTTAGCATATAATATAACTAATGTAATCTTAAAAAAATGTGACTGTCATAAAAATTGTATGATTAGAAATGTCAGAAGTCAATATAATTTTTTTTATTTTATTTATTCAAAAATTAATCTACTATAGTAAAAGTTTCGATCACCGGAACAAATTGTATACTTTGAACGGTCTAAAGAGAAAATTTCATCTGAACAATCATCACGGTCGATCCTCACGAGTGTAACTTATTTGTTCCCGTGTTCGGCAACACAAAAAAAAAACACGAACCATTTTAAACTCACTGAAAGCCAAAGAACTACTGTAAATATTTGAACTGAAACATCGTGTCACATTAGCGAAATATTATCACATGAAAAAAAATAATAAACAAACACAAGATACTAAACACATATGTACATATTTAAGTTGTTTGTACTTATAACATGATATATGTATATTAAAGTAAAAAAATAAATAATTAACACTTAAATTATTATTATAAAACTAGCGTGAATATTTTCTGTAGGTTTAGTGCAGGTGTTAAACACATTAGTCACTTTATTATTACTATGATCTTTTCTTTTTTCTTTTTTTGTGCGTCCGTTTTGTTGTTACACACATTCTCATTTAATATTATTGTTTTTGCAATGGCGTAAAATATTAGAAAATTCATTCAATAAAAATTTTTGAAAACTTATAACTATTTCTTTTTAATTTCCTACATTGCAAATGATCTCCATATCTCTTTTGTTTCAGGTTCCAATGAAAAATCCATTTGTATCCAAAAGGAAAACAGATGATTTTTTACTTAATGCCGTGTCGAATTGTATAAATTAATTTTGCTGTCACATATATTGTTAAACATTTATAATATATATGTAGCTCTGTCAGTTATGACGTATGGATATGAAACTTGGACGCTAAATTCGAGAATGTTACGCAAGATCCAGTGCACACAGAGAAGCGTGGAAAGTTGTATGCTTGGTATAACAAAAAGCGATCGTAAGAGGAATACATGGATAAGAAACATGACCAAAGTGGCAGATAGCGAGTGGATAGTGGACACATAGCGAGACGAATGAATGGCAGATGGACTCGAGAAATATTTGAGTGGTATCCTAGAGGATCTGAAAGACCGAGTAAAAGATGGGCTGATGAATTGAGAAGAATGTGTGGAGTCAAGTGGATGCAGATTGCTCAAGACAAACAGGAATTTTAGAGGATTGGAGAGGCCTTCATCCAACAGTGGATGGTGCACGACTCAAAATGATGATAAATTGTAGAAATCATGTATTTTAGTTCCAATTTCAATCACAAATATCTTTTAAAATACATAACAGAATCCTCTTGGACAGTTAAAATGAATTTTATTTATAAATAGATTGATTGATAACGTTACAGTTAACTATCCTTTATCAAAATGCGATAAAAGTAACGCTTCGTGCCAAGATAGCGCCAGTCGTGTATAGTTAACGTGCACGATCACTAGTCAGTTACAAAATTTCGATTTTCTTATCGTAAATCGATCGCAATTTTGATTTGTGAACGCTAAAAGAAATAAAATACTTGATATATGTATGTATGTACATAGAATAAGTTGCTTTGATCGTATTTCTTATACAATTTTAATTTTTAATCAGCTGTAATCCAAAAAAGCTTCATTTGAGGAAACAAGTTCAACAGTAAGAATCACATTGTCTTTTAACAAACACTTGAATATGTATTTAATTAAAAATTTACTAAATTTTGTATTGAAATGTATTTAGAAGCAGCTTTCTTCAAACTACAAAAGTGTAACCTCCACTTTACTCTGCAGTGAAAGTGGACAATATCGATATGATAAAAATGTTGGAAAATGGAATAAATTCATCAAACGTCTCTTCATTTTATGGTCTGATCATAAAAAGTCGATGCAATAAAATTACTGATGGAAATGGAGTTAATTCAAATACTCTCGATGTATGGGAAACTGTATTTTTGTCGGTGACATGAAAATTTCTTAATTTTGTATTCTAATTAAATCATAATAATAATGATCAATTTTATTTGTTTTATTTTTATAATAAAAATGACCTTTCGATGTGTATAAACAACATAATAAATTTCAAGCCTAAAATAAACTTTTTGAAAATATTGTAAAGATGGCATCCCATCAGAATTTCAATGAATTTTAATTTTCAGTAGAAGATATTTCAAATTAATTCGCATTACAAGTAAAAATTTGTACTAATGGACTTTGCTACTTCTTTGACCACATCACTCTACGAAAATATAACATTTCCTCTGTTTTTTTCTATATACATATGTATAAACAATGATTAAGATTGATTTCCAGCAATAAATTTAGCTCATGTCCTAACTGACTTGCTGTAAAGTATAAAAATTTCACACAACAATGCTTACAATATAATGTAACAATTCACAAGAAGGGAATTATTAATAACTTAGTAGAAATCTTGGAACAGAAGAATCATCAGAAGTTACCCCAAACACATCACAGCTGCTAAACGACTTTCATCCTTCTGGCAAATGAAGAAAAAGCGTTATGTATTAAGTAACACACCAAGTAAAAAACAACATTTCAAGGTATTACTAATATTAGAAGATATTTATAATTCAAAAAACTTCTATCGAGCGCTTTCAACGAGACTCTTCCTGTTTCCACGAAACATTGTTGAATAAATTTCAGTGTCAAATTCAATAAACACGACATCATGATGATTCACCTCGATGAGTTGATATATTTTTGGATCAAATATGAATATCCAAGAACAACAAACAATAACCCAAGTTCAATTCAAAGTAGAATTTATAAATGATTCTTTGTCGCTACAACAGTGAATTATGAATGAATGAACTGACCAACTTGTATGGTTGCTTGTTTTGCTTTACATTCTTCGTGGTGATGATTATGGCGTAACTAGCGCCACTACAAACTGTCTAAAAGACATTTGTGAGAATCAGGTTATCGTATCCGTAGAGTTGTATTCCTAAAATTCCATCATAAGATCTCCTCGAAGCAAAAATTCTATATGGAACATATTATTTTTTTTTATGCAGATGTTATAAAAAAATGTTGATTAATTCCAAAACTGGTTGGCGTATAGTCTTTTTTGCAACGCTAGCTCGTTTTAGAAGTAACTGTGTGACGCGTTTTCATGAAGTTGTTGAAGTCACTGTCCGCCATGCTTGACATCACTTCAAAAACGGCCATCGCGCTTTTTTTTGCCAAAAAAGTGCGATTTAAAATGACGAGACAAGCGAAATGCGCAAACTTAATCAAAATATCGTACATTATTGAGGATCTGGGTTGAAGAAGAGTGTGTGTTGTTTTTACTTATCTGCTTTATTGATAATAGTGTGCGATTATGTGACGTTAAGGTTAGGTTAGGTTAGGATTTGGAAAGGTTAAGTTAGGTTAGACTTGATTTTGGGAAGGTAAGGTATGGTTATATTTGATTTAGGTTAGGTTATGTTAAGTTTTGATTATATTGGATTTTGGTTAGGTTAGGATTTAGTTTAGTTAGGTTATGTTACATAGAATTTGGTTATATTAGATTTTAGTTAGGTTAGGATTTAATTAGACTAGGTTAGGTTAGGCTTATATTAGATTTTAGTTAGGTTACGATTTAATTACGCTAGGTTAGGTTTTTTGGTATATTATATGTATTTTGATTAGGTTAGGTTAGATTTTGGTTAGGTTCAGTTTTGGGAAGGTTGATTAATACTATGTTCATCAGTGAAGAAAGTTTTGATTATATTAGATTTTGGTTAGGTTAGGATTTAGTTTAGTTAGGTTATGTTACATAGGACTTGGTTATATTAGATTTTAGTTAGGTTAGGATTTAATTAGACTAGGTTAGGTTATGCTTATATTAGATTTTAGTTAGGTTAGGTTAGGTTTTTTGTTATATTAGATTTTGATTAGGTTAGGTTAGATTTTGGTTAGGTTCAGTTTTGGGAAGGTTGATTAATACTGTTAATACTAATAACTGATTAATACTAATAATGTTCATCAGTGAAGAAAATTTTCCATAGAATCGATCCAAAATTCATACAAACACTATTATGTAAATGAAAAAAATAAAAAAAAAAATAGCAAGAGAAGTACACACTCCCAGTCAAATGTTTTTAGCTCACTCCCAGCCAAAAATTACAAAAAACAAAATTCTAAATGAAAAAAACAAACATTGATCTCAACCAAACGATCACTCAAAGACCTTCACAAACCCGAGCGATATCGCCGCGTCAAGTTTTCGTCCCCATATCATCGTTGATTCGCCACCAATGCGAATAATTATATCGGTGCGAACGGGACAAATTACAGCGTCAAATTATTCACTCGGGTTTAGTGAGGACCTTAAAAAGCGATTAATTTTCGGCGCGGGACAATTTTCCACGCGATCAACCGAGCTGGCATACCGAACACGTCGGAGCGTTTCGTAGCGTCGAGCTGTGAGTTTTTACACCTTTAATCTCATTTTACGCGTATTTTTTATTTTATTTTTTGATTCATCAGTCAACCTTAAACGATCCGCGTGCCGTCAGTTGGCGATCCCTGATCACCGCACAGTGATGTTAATTGCGAGGAGATCACGTCCCGAGGAGGCAGTCGCCTGAGGGCCGCAAACCGTGCGACTCGTCTCCATAGTCTACTCCGATAACAATAACAATATACACGGTATAAATAAATAAAACTCGCGTTGCTCGAAACCGCACTATATACATACATAATTTATAATACAACATTTTATTATACACGGTGGCACGGAAACGCGTCTGTGTTTATTTATAAGCGCGTTTATCTTCTCGCCCCGCGATAAAGGTCTATATTTAAACGCGGGCAACATTCGAATGTAATTTTTATTATAATAAATATATACGGTACATAAAGTAGGAAAATTGGAAAAAAGTCGATGAAAGTTGTTTCGGACCACTGTGCGGTGTGCGCGATGTGACGTGTGAAAATTTTGTGCGTTTTGGTGAGTTTTCGTACCGGAAGTGATCGGATTTGAATGGGACGAAGAGACGAGGGGGCCTGGGGCCCCAAATTTTGGGGCTTTGCCCCTTAATTTTCAGTGCCGGTGAGTTTTTTAATACCATTTTACATTTTTGACGTTTGCTGTCCACGCGGACTCCCGCTCGGAAAACATTTGCTTTAACACGTTAACCGCCGCTGTACGCTCTCGATTTGTACAATTTAATTTAGCGGTCAGTTGAATTTTGCACGCAAAGCGTAGTCACAGTAGATCATCATATTGTCTAAATCTAACAGTCCGCTATGTTTAAAAAATAAGGCATACGACCAATGCGTACTGCCAGTTATGACGTGTGACGTAAGAAGCATGAAAAGATGTATGCTTGGTTATAACAAGAAGAGATCGTAATAGGAATACACGGGTAAGAAGTATGACCAAAGTGGCAGATTTAGCAGAACGTGTGAAAAAGTTGGAGTGGACACATGGCGAGAAGAATGCGAGAAATACTGGAATGGTAGCCGAGAGGATGTGAAAGAAAGCAAGGTAGACTGAGTGTAAGATGGGCTGATGAATTGAGAATAATGCAAAACCCAGTACACACAGAGAAGCATGGAAATATGTATGTTTGGTATAACAAGAAGAGAGATCGTAAGAGGAATACATGGGTGGGAAGTATGACCAAAGTGGCAGATATAGCGAAAAAGTTGAAGAATGGATGGCAGATGGACGCGATAAATTCTGGAATGGTATCCGAGAGGATGTGAAAGAAAGCAAGGTAGACTGAGTGTAAGATGGGCTGATGAATTGAGAAGAATGTGTGGAGTCAACTGGATGCAGATGGCTCAAGACAGACAGGCAAATCCAACATTCCGCTATGATTAAAAAATAAGGCATACGACCAACGCGTACTGCCAGTTATGACGTATGGATGTGAAACGTGGATGCTAAATTCAATAATGTTACGCAAGATTCAGTGCACACACATGGAAAGATGTATGCTCGGTATAACGAGAAGAGATTTTAATAGGAATACATGGGTAAGAAGTATGACCAAAGTGACAGATATAGCGGAACGTGTGAAAAAGTCGAAGTGGACACAGATGGACGATGGGCTGATGAATTGAGAAGAATGTGTGGAGTCAACTGGATGCAGATTGCTCAAGGCAGACAGGAATGGAAGAGGATTGGAGAGGTCTTCATCCAGCAGTGGATGACGAACCGCTGAAAATGACGATGATAAGATTTTCAATTGTTACTTTAATCTTTAGTCAGTCGAACAATGTCGAAAAGCATAAGGAACAAACAGACAGACAGGCAGAATTCACTTTTTATACGTATGTATGTACATAATGTCACCGACAAAGTGTATATACATATGTATACTCTGTTCAATTTAAGAAGTTTCTACTGCAGACGTTCTGCCAATTATGTTACGTCCCTTTTCGTAACCGACCAATTAGAATCCTCTGGCATCCGATAAACACTAACCATAACCCGCAACAGGCGTAACTATTTAATTTTACTACATAAATACAAAATTTGATTTCACTTTAACGAATTTTATATTTTATGTGAGTATTGTGACCACAGTGAACATAAAAAAGTACCGTTTCTAATATATGTACATAAAAATTTGATTAACTTGTACATATGTATGTATGTACGTATGTATGTATGTCTGTCTTTCATTTTATTTAACGAAATTATGTATTGGCATTCAGTACAGTGAAAATTTAATGCAAAAGAAAATATTAATTGGAATCCATTAGTTGTGTGAGGGATAGTCAGAAATCTCTTTTTTTCATCATCCTCATCATCATTGGCATAATAACCCAAGGCGGGTTTTAGCCTACATACACTAGGATACCCAAAATATAGCCCCTCTTAAGTTGGACACATTATACAACTTTAAATGGTGTAATTGTATGCACTTGCAATACTATTGCAACTCACAAGCAATGCAGTACAAAATTAAATTTTATTAATCATCAATATGCGTCTTCGAACTGTTATCAATGTCACTAGCTATAAATTATTGGAATAGTGTTGCAAGTGCAATAAATTGCACAACACACACATTAGCAATCGCTAAATTGACCTATACTCATAGATATGCTCCATCATACTTTTCGATTGACAAGAGTAGGGATGAATGGACAGAACCCGAGACTCGAATAACAAAGAAGCGACCTTTTTTTTTCCAACACTTGGACTCCCACAACTAGAATTTTTATACTTGTGTGTCTTAGTTAGAGTCGCAACATTTTTAGAGCGTGAGGGCATATCTAGACTATTCTACATTTATGCCTATACTGCTACACTTCCAGTGAAGGTAGATATGCATTGTATAAAATGCACCTATGCGTTAAGGCGCTCGCACACCTCTGCGGATTTCGTGCGAAATTCGTCGACGAATATCGCGCGAGTGCTGAGATTCGTACTGCGCACACTTGGCACAACTGCACCGCCATTCGACACGGTAAACTTCACTCAACAGTCAACGGACGAATAGCGAAATATCATCTGTCATCACGCTTTCGGAACGTTTGTATTTCACTCACGATTCTGACATGGACTCCTCAAATGAAGACGAAGCTCTTATGTTGGCCGCATATTTATATGAATTGTTTAGTTAAATACTTTTATTGTTGAATGTCATTTATGTATAACGGTGTGTCATCAAGGATCGGCTGACTGTTGACAAAATCGTCTGGTTTCTGTCACTCTGACATAACCTATCAGGTTAGATCAACGGTCAACGGGCGAAACGCGAAATACCATCTGTCACCACGCTTTCGGAACGTTTGTATTTCACAAACGATTCTGGACATGAACTCCTCAAATGTTGGCCGCATATTTATGTGAATGGTTTAGTTAAATACTTTTATCTATATATATAAAAATCAATGTCTGTCTGTCTGTCTGTCTGTCTGTCTGTCTGTTTGTCTGTCTGTTTGTCTGTCTGTTTGTCTGTCTGTTTGTCTGTCTGTTTGTCTGTCTGTTTGTCTGTCTGTTTGTCTGTCTGTTTGTTTGTCTGTCTGTTTGTCTGTCTGTTTGTCTGTCTGTTTGTTTGTCTGTCTGTCTGTTTGTTTGTGTCTGTTTGTCTGTCTGTTTTGTCTGTCTGTCTGTCTGTTTGTTTGTTTGTCTCTTATAGGCTCCTAAACCACTCAACCGATCGCGATGAAACTTTCAGGACTTATTGTAATCATGCCGGGGATGGTTCCTGTGAACAAAAATCGGGAAAAAACGGGAACGGGAACGGGCCTGCTCACGCGTCAGATAACGTACTAGGAACGGGAACGGGAACGGGATCTGGAACGGGAACGGGATCGGGCATTGCAACGCATGCCGGGTCAGCTAGTTGTTGAATATAACTTAAACCGTATGATTTCTGTCACTCTGACATAACCTAAAAAGTCAAATCGTACAGAACGGGATACTTCTTCGCCGTTTCGATCAGCTTTTCCACAAACGTCATATCGTCATACGGCGATTCGTGACGATTCCGCGACGGATTCCGGTGCGAAATCGCTAGCGGTGTAGGCAGCGCCACTTGCGGGTATGCGATACAACTCCCCACCAACACCCACACGCGCGATATTCGCGCGTTTTCTTCGCTAGGCGAATATTAATCCGCAGAGGTGTGCGAGCGCCTCGATACACGCGTTGCGTCACCGCGTTTTACATTCTGACGCGTATAGGGTTCGCGTCACGCAATTCCGCAAGATTGTTACACCTTCATTTAAATTACGGACATGTTTGTATATTATTCGGTGTGTGTTTGCTTGTGTAGGTGTTGTTTGGCGAAGGTCGCACCAACAGGTAAATTCCACCGTTTGTTGCGCAAGAACTGCTCGCTCGTCGCTAACGTGTTAGTTGCCCGGTTGGGTATAAAGTAGTGTGACTTGCTAACGTGTGTCTGTCTGTATATCGCGGTATGTCTGTCTGTCTGTGTGTGTGTGTGTATATGTTCTATTTTTAGAAGACAACGGCGAGCAGCGTGGGCTGTGGCTCTACTCCTATACGATATGATGATGTTCGCGAACAGTTCGCCGTACAAGCTCGAATTGTCCTAAACCCACTTAACGTAACTGACAAAACAACAATATCGAGATAAATGAACTTGAAAGTTTTATTCTAAATTTGTGTATTTCTTCATATATTACTGATTTATTTAAACTTTTTTTTAGTGCATGAGGTTATTTTCTATTGTGTTTTGATAATTCTAAGGAAAAATATAAAAAAAAATGAATACTTTAGCAGTTACGTCACTTTATTATTCATTATTAATGTATATACATATGACTATTCCAAACTTCAACCGCTCTATTTGAAAAGAATGAATCTCTAACAATCTTATTTGATTTTTATTTTCGGAGTCTAAGAGTATGAGGGTTCTCATTGAACATAATATAGGTTGGTCATCTCACATGAATAATGATTATTTATTATTTTGAATACTTCAATTAAATCACCACTTAATCTCCCCGTCTCCAATGTGGAGAGATTCAGTCTTTTCAATCTTTCATGATAAGGTAGTGACCGAAGTAAAGTATTGGTGATACTATTTCTGTGCGCATGCAGATACATACGATAGATTTAATGGCTTAAAAAAGTCACTTTTGGATGAAGATACATTAATTTTGATATGAAAAATCGCAAGATAACCCCTAAAACACATTAACTCATTTTCGTAATTCTTGTCAGTTACGTTAAGTGGGCTTAGGACGGCGGTATAGTCCATAATATGTACTGAACAATGGACAAGTAAGTACTAGCAACATTTGTAGAGTCTGATGGCTCTATATTAATTGTGGAAAAACTGCCGCGAAAGGTTGTTGCATTTCAGTACTAATATGACAAATATTAATGAAAGGAAAGTATCTTTCAAATTAACAAAACATTGTAAATTTGGGTCCACACCGGTGAACCGAACAGCGAACGACGAAGGGCAAAGACGAATTGTTATTGTGTTAACGTATTAATGAACGTCCACACAATAACAATTCACCTTCGCCCTTCGTCGTTCGCTGTTCGGTTCGCCGGTGTGGACCCAGCTTAATAAAAACACCCGATTACAAAATCCTTAAGTACTATGAACATGAATAATGTAAGGTTAGGTTATTTTTTTTTTTAATGACGTATGGATGTGAAACTGAATTCAAGAATGTTACGTAAGATCCAGTGCATACAAAGAAGCATGGAAAGATGTATGCTTGGTAAATAACAAGAAGAGATCGCAAGAGGAATACATGGGTAAGTATAACCAATTGGCAGATATAGCGGAATGTTTGAAAAAGTAGGCTATGCTTAAATAAAAAATAAGGCGTACGACCAATGCGTACTGCCAGTTATGACGTATGGATGTGAAACTTGGGCGCTAAATTCAATAATGCTACGTAAGATCCAGTGCATACAGAGAAGCATGGAAAGGTGTATGCTTGGAATAACAAAAAGAGATCGTAAGAGGAATACATGGGTAAGAAGCATGACCAAAGTGGCAGATATAGTGGACACATAGCGAGAAGAATGGATCGCGAGAAATACTGAAATGGTATTCGAGAGGATGTGAAAGAAAGCATGTAGATCGAGTGGACGATGGGCTGATGATTGAAAATAATGTGTGGAGTCAACTGGATGCAGATTGCTCAAGACAGACAGGAATGGAAGAGGATTGGAGAGGACTTCATCCAGCAGTGGATGGTGAACGATGATGAAATAGCAGCGCATGAGTCTGCCTGGCTGGCTCCCTGCTAAGCGCTCGTATTTTTCAACTACTAAATACACTATACATACATATACCCGATGACACCGTCAACGGGCAGTGACTAGTCTAAAATAAAATAAGTAACCATACGAAAATAGAACACCGTATTTTATTAAAACAATATACCCACTAATCAAAAATGTCTGTTTTACGTAAGTTGAATGAATTTTCGTGTGAAAGTTACGTGTGTGACGAATATCTATGATATGCATTTACTTTAAACATATGGAACTTTTTCGACACTATGATTTATTTTAAATATCCCAAGAGGATTCTGCATTTAACTGTTTTTTTATCGCATTCCTTAGTTTTGTAGTTTGAAAGATGTGTATTTGTGATTTAAATGGACACTGAGAGTACTGTTCGTTTTGTTGGTTAAGTGAATTATTGTGAAAGTTTCGCATGTGACGTATTTATCTAGTTTAATTTTACTATTCTATATTTTACTGTTTTTATTACAATGTACTTACTTTGAAAGATATTTGTGATTTTAATTGGTACTGGAATGCATGAATTCTCAGTTGCGTCAGTTACGATTTTATTTTTTTAAATTTCTTGCCGTCAATACAAACTTGCGCAATAGTCTTTCTACAATTAATATTGTAGAGCTACTAAAAGTACTTTTGATTGTATTAAAAGTCATCAACTAAGCTGTGTAGTTAAATTTTAACTCACAAGTGTCAAATGCTACGACTGTTAAAGTTGACTGTTTGTTTTCAATTTGAATGTTTTGGTATTTTCAATTTATTTAGAACGACCCCCATTTTGGGGATACTTTACATATCTCGCTGGTAAATGTTATAGGTGAAGTAAACTAGCAGGCTTTTACGGCCCGCGAGTGAAGTTCGATTACTTTACAGGGTCATTCATTGACAGTTTGATTTACTCATTTTACGATCACACACACTGGTTTCACTCCGGTCGCTGGTAAATAGCCGCGTGTTATAGGTGAAATAGGTTTAGTAAACTATATCAGCTTTGCGGCCGGTCGAGTGAAATCTAATGTTTGAACTTTCGTCGCACTAAACTATCCCTGTGTAACGTCACTTCATTGACAGTTTGATGTTAAGCGTTTCATTTTCAGCTCCCAACACACACCGGTCAGTAAATCAGCGAGGACGTCGCGAGTGGAAACATTAGCGAGTAAACTTAACACGTGTAATAGGTTTACTAGCTACTCGATATCAGCTCTGCGTGCCGGTCAGTAAATCAGCGAGATCGTAGCCAGTAAACTATCCCTGTGTAATACCCGCTTAATAGGTTTACTAGGCTACCAGCTCTACGTGCCGGTCAGTAAATCAGCGAGATCGTAGCGACTAAACTATCCTTGTGTAATATCCGCTTAATAGGTTTACTAGCTACTCGCTACCAGCTCTACGTACCGGTCAGTAAACTAGCGTGATCGTAGCGAGTAAACTATCCCTTTGTAGTACCCGCTTAATAGGTTTAATAGCTACTCGCTACCAGCTCTACGTGCCGGTCAGTAAATCAGCGAGATCGTCGCGAGTAAACTATCCCTTTGTAATACCCGCTTAATAGGTTTACTAGCTACTGGATATCAGCTCTACGTGCCGGTCAGTAAACCAGCGAAATCGTAGCGACTAAACTATCCCTTTGTAATACCCGCTTAATAGGTTTAATAGCTACTCGATATCAGCTCTACGTGCCGGTCAGTAAACTAGCGAGATCGTCGCGAGTAAACTATCCCTGTGTAATACCCGCTTAATAGGTTTACTAGCTACTCGATACCAGCTCTACGTGCCGGTCAGTAAACCAGCGAGATCGTAGCCAGTAAACTATCCCTGTGTAATACCCGCTTAATAGGTTTAATAGGCTACCAGCTCTACGTGCCGGTCAGTAAATCAGCGAGATCGTCGCGAGTAAACTATCCCTTTGTAATACCCGCTTAATAGGTTTACTAGCTACTCGCTACCAGCTCTACCGGTCAGTAAACCGGTCAATACCCGTTAATAGGTTTACTAGGCTACCAGCTCTACGTGCCGGTCAGTAAATCAGCGAGATCGTCGCGAGTCAACTATCCCCTTGTAATACCCGCTTAATAGGTTTACTAGGCTACTAGCTATACGTGCCGGTCAGTAAACGCGATATTGTAGCGAGTAAACTATCCCTGTGTAATACCCGCTTAATAGGTTTACTAGCTACTCGCTACCAGCTCAACGTACCGGTCAGTAAACAAGCGAGATCGTAGCGAGTAAACTATCCCTGTTTAATACCCAATTTAGACGGTAGTTTTTGGAAGGGGTCCCGGGGTGAATCATTTTTTGTTTGTACCGGAGAATAAATGTTTATTCATTGACTTTCTTTGGAATTTTGACCCAGAAGAGTTAAAGGACCCTTGCTTTACATCGAGAGCAACATTTGTTTGAAACAGGAGCTTGTTCGACACGACAAAAACCTACCCAACCATGTACTCGAATTCGAGTGGTTCCCGAACCGACATTTCTGGTAAATAGCTCGCAGTTCGTTCAACCCACACACCACTGTAGTTTAGTGGTTCTCTGTAAACCGAGCAGTTTGGTTTTGTGTTTTTAATCAATTTTTGGGGTGTTTTTCGAGTACCATTTTGGCCACGAAACAACATCGCGATAACAAGAATGAATTTACGATGCACAGGGTGTCTACATACATACATAGTATACATATGTATTTATGCAAGTGGCGTCAGAGCCAGGGATCGTTTCGAAAAGTGTGTTGCGTCGTCGATTCGCAATTCGCATGCTGTTCGCCAACTGTTCCTATAATTTATGCTAGCGTACCTTTGATCGGTGCTGTGCGGATTATCGAATCGAGTTTCTAAATGTTATTGAGTTTCGTGTACTTTTTAGCCATATTTTTGACGATATATCGACCATACATATGTATATCGACTGTGTATTGCGTAATGCTTTACGCTCGCGTCTCGTTGGCTAAGTTTAAAATTGTGCATTTTGGTGGGAAAAAGGCGTGAATAACTTTAGATTAAAATTTTGGTGTAAATCAATTTTGTTTTATAACACGGTGACAGATTGTCGTTCGCTGTTCGGCACGTCGGTGTGTCCGCAGCATTACGGTTAAGCACACAATAATGTAAACGTGTCAATAGAATGAAATTACTTTGATTTTTCCGATTTATTTCCGACATTATGTTTTGAATTGAATTTAAGTATAGTATGTATTCGAAATTAAGGCACAGTAGAAATAAAACGAAGAATGAAACTAGGATGGAGTGCTTTTGGAAGAATGAACATTGTTTTTAAATCCAACATTCAGCTATGCTTAAAAAATGAGGCATACGACCAGTGCGTACTGCCAGTTATGACGTATGGATGTGAAACGTGGATGTTAAGTAAGATCCAGTGCATGCATGCTCGGTATAACGAGAAGAGATCGTAAGAGGAATACATGGGTAAGAAGTATGACCAATGTGGCAGATATAGCGAAACGTGTGAAAAAGTTGGAGTGGACATATAGCGAGAAGAATGAATGGCAGATGGACGCGAAAAATTCTGTAATGGTATCCGAGAGGAAGTGAAAGAAAGCAAGGTAGACCGAGTGGAAGATGGGCTGATGTATTGAGAAGAATGTAAGATCCAGTGCACACTGAGAATCATGGGAAGATGTATACTCGGTATAACGAGAAGATATCGTAAGAGGAATACATGGGTAAGTTGGAGTGGACACAGCGTGAAGAATTGATGGCAAATGGACGCGAGAAATACTGAAATGGTATCCGAGAGGATGTGAAAGAAAGCAAGGTAGACCGTGTGGAAGATGGGCTGATGTATTGAGAAGAATGTAAGATCCAGTGCACACAGAGAATCATGCGAAGATGTATACTTGGTATAACAAGAAGATATCGTAAGAGGAATACATGGGTAAGTTGGAGTGGACACAGCGTGAAGAATTGATGGCAAATGGACGCGAGAAATACTGAAATGGTATCCGAGAGGATGTGAAAGAAAGCAAGGTAGACCGTGTGGAAGATGGGCTGATGTATTGAGAAGAATGTAAGATCCAGTGCACACAGAGAATCATGCGAAGATGTATACTTGGTATAACAAGAAGATATCGTAAGAGGAATACATGGGTAAGTTGGAGTGGACGCGAGAAATACTGAAATGGTATTCGAGAGGATGTGAAAGAAAGCAAGGTAGGCCGAGTGGCCGATGGGCTGATGAATTGAACAGAACCTGTGGAGTCAAATGGATGCAGATTGCTCAAGACAGATAGGAATGAAAGAGGATTGGAGAGGCCTTCATCCAGCAGTGGATGGTGAACGGCTGAAAATGATGATGATGATCTTGTTGGTAAAAGTTTGCATTCAAGCGAAACGTCAATTTTTATTATATTTTAACCCTTTCTATTTTATATAAAGGTTAAACATTTTAATATTTGCCAATTTGAAAGGTCATAAATTTTATAGTCAATATTTATTTTGAATCAATGGCATATTTGACTTTACAGCTTATAGAATCGAACCACAGATATATGTATGTACATATAGAAATGTACCTACAACTATTGCTGTTTTGATTAAGTGATAACTTTTTGAGAGCCACTGTTGTATGTACAGTACGTGTATGGATACTACATAGATATGTATGTACATACATTATACATGCTTTAATTTTGTTATACTACATACGTTGGAAACGTTTATAATATGCTTATCTGTGCTACAAAGAAAACACACAGTATAATAAACATCATAAAGATAGCCCAATGAGTAACGATCCTATACATAGACTGTAAATGTTTTTTTTTTTTTTCACGTCTGAAATTGGATTGATCCCCTGTCTGTTTTGTGTGGCGTGAAATGAAACCGACTGTAATAAGCCATAGTTTGACATGACGATATTGTTTTGCATTGCACATGCCATTATTTATTATACACGCGATGATCTATTTATTTCGCCTTGTCGAATTGCACAATGCAATGGATAGGGTCAGCATTTGTTATTCAATAATGGTCACGGCGCGTTATAACGAGCTCGCAATACGCGCATCGAAAAATGCTAATTGCATACTGATTTATGCGTTTGTTTGCCAATAGATTTATTTATAAAAGTACGGTGGAAAATTTTACAATTATGTATTGTAATGTAATAAGTTCGATACAAACTCTAGCCGAGTAAATTTTTTCACACATTTGTTAGGAATAAAAATTGAACTACACAGCTTATTGGATAGTGTTGTTATCGTTGTCATATATGTACACTCTATGCCATCTGCTGGATGAAGGTCTCTCCAATCCTGTTCGATTTCAGTATGTCTTGAGCAATCTGCATCCAGTTGACGCAACACATTCTTCTCAATTCATCAGCCCATCGTCCACTCGGTCTACCTTACTTTCTTTCACATCCTCTCGGATACATTTCTCGCGTCCATTTGTGTCCACTTTTTCACACTTCTCGTTATACCGAGCATACATCTTTCCATGTGTGTGCACTGAATCTTGCGTAACATTATGGAATTTAGCATCCACGTTTCACATCCATACGTCATAACTGGCAGTACGCGTTGGCCGTATGCCTTCTTTTTTAATCATAGCGGAATGTTGGATTTAAAAACAATGTTCATTCTTCCAAAAGCATTTCTTTTTCTTTACAACCAGTCATAGTCACCAATTGTCCTATGTATAAATAATAGCCGAAATCCGTCTGTCTGTCTGTCTGTCTGTCTGCTGATAACGCTCGCTGAGGAAAAATTATTTAAAAAAAAACCACTAGAACGAGTGGGGGATTGAACCCACGACCTTAGGCTCGAGAGTCATCACGCTAACGCTATACTCTATCGCCCTTGGTAGGTTTAGTCCTTTTTTTTTTAAACATATCGTGACTCGGCTTTATTTACAAAAGGGATCGTGATTCTGCTAAAAATACATAGATGGCATTATAGAAACTATTATTTTTTACAAAATAATAATTATTATATATACAATATAATAATTAATAAATATAATATAAATAGTAAAGTAAAAAAATATATATTTTTGAGTGGGTATCGAAAGCGTTCAATTAGTGGGGATTGCTATAATACATAGATGGTGCTATAAAAACAATTTTTTTATTGGTTTTGTTTTTTCGATCAATTAGTAGGGATCTCTATTAAAAAATTGAAATTCAACGGGCTTACACTAGTGTATAAATAACTATCAACTATCTCTACAATATGGTTATCTGCAGTGACTCCGTTTTGCTTGCAATAAACACTATTATTATTTATTGAAAGACTTGAGCAAAATGTTGTTTCGAATGCAAACAATTTAAGAAAATAAAATCGCAAGTGACGCAACTAAGGAAATCGTATGTTTCAGTAACAATTTCAATCACCGATAACTGTCAAATTACAAAACCAATAATTCACTAATGAAAACAGTCGAAAACGGAGTCCTCTTGAGTTAATTAAAACAGACTTTTACGACAGACTACGTGTGAAAATGTTTGATATCATCTGGAAAGGAAGCTGTATGTTTTGGCTATTGCGAATAGCAACATTTGAAACCTTGACCCGTTTTTAATTTTATCATAAAGTAAACGCAAAGTTCTAATTTACAAAATGGCGTCGATCCAAATCGCACATACATACCTGTATAAATCATATGTAATATATTTATTTTGCCGATATTTATTCAAACAATAAATCGTTGAAATCGCCTTTTTGCATAAACAAATAAATCTTTGCGTGCATGTTTCATATTTGAGCTGACTGCGACCTGCGGTTTATTTTCGTTCGATTGAATGCAAAATGAAACACATGTTCTTTAGGGAGCAGCGCTTCTCAAAACGTTTTAGTATTATTATACTAAAAGAGTCAATGTCAAAATATGTATTAAATAAAAAAAAAACTGTACTAAAAGTTCAATCCGTACTAAAATTTCTGATATTTTTAATTTCTCTCTATGAAAATAAGTCTAATTTGACCCGACCTTTTGTACTTTTGTTTGCGATACTTTTAATTAATCTTAACCTTTTTCTGAACTGTCATCGTAATAAAACTTTTTATTGCTTGATATATCTCTGCAAAGTTTGGTCAAGTTTAATCAAACAACGTGGACAGATTCAAAAAATCAATTTTATATCATCATCATTTTTAGTCGTTCACCATCCACTGCTGGATGAAGGTCTCTCCAATCCTCTTCCATTTCTGTCTGTCTTGAGCAATCTTCTCAATTCATCAGTCCATCGTCCACTCGGTCTACCTTGCTTTCTTTCACATCCTTTCGGATACCATTCCATTCTTCACGCTGTGTCCACTCCAACTTTTTCACACGTTCTGCTATATCTGCCACTTTGGTCATACTTCTTACCCATGTATTCCTCTTACGATCTCTTCTCGTTATACCGAGCATACATAGATACTAGATCTAACGTTACATTCTTGAATTTAGCGTTCTAATTTCACATCCATACGTCATAACTGGCAGTACGCATTGGTCGTATGCCTTATTTTTTAAGCATAGCGGAATGTTGGATTTAAAAACTAAGTTCATTCTTCCAAAAGCACTTCATCCTAGTTTCATTCTTCGTTTTATTTCTTCATCTTTGCAACCAGTCATGTTCATTAATTGTCCTAGGTATAAATATCTATCAATATGATTATCTACAGTGACTACGTTTTGCGTGAAAAAAACTATATGTACATAGCTCCATATTAATTATATAAATATGTACAGCGAACATTTGACATTGGCTCTTTTTCAAACTAAACAACAGAAATTTCAATAAATTTTCGACTGTAATTAATTAAAATATAAAAAATTCATAACGTATACATTATATATAATCTGTGAGTACGCAAATGTATGTATTTATTCCCAATTGAATCATTACAAAAATGAATGTATTTACATACATTTATTATCTGTACAGATATTAACAAAATGTTGGCAATAATAATAAAAAGTTCGTTGACCACTGATACGCGTCAGTGAAATTCAAACGTTTCACATTGCGCACCTTCTAATCAACGTTCACTAAAAGCTATTCTCAAAGTTTAAAATTCAATACAATTTATTTGTATTTTATTGAATAGCAGTATATCGCCCGTTGAAGATAAACGCTTGTTTAACAATTAAAATTTCAAACCAATGTCAACATTGCGCTTTGACAACGGTAAAGCGGGTATTACACCAGGGATAGTTTACCCGCTACTATCTCGCTAGTTTACTAGCCAACATGTAGAGCTAGTAATCCTATTACACGTGTTTAGTGCACTCGCCAGTGGCGCTGTCTTGTTTTACAGTCTTTGTACACGGCACTTGTTTTACTTCCTTTTTAAAATAAATACTAGTGTAAGCCCGTTGAATATCAACGCCCGCTGAATTTTAAATATCGTAAAGCGCTTTTTTAGTAGAGATAAGTTTTTATAGCGCCATCTATCTATTATAGCAATCCCCACTAATTGAACGCTATCGATTCCCACTCAAAAATTTTTTTTTTTTTTTACTTTACTATTTATATTATAATTATTATAATTATTGACTAATGTTTCCTCCCAATGTGATCTGGGTGTAACTATCACCAAAGATTTAAAATGGTCTGTGCACATCAACCAGTTAGTCAAAAAAGTAAATTCCTTTATATATATCATTAGATGTGTCTTCAAATCATTGGATGAAAATTTGTTGTTAAAAATATATAAGTCATATATCAGACCGAAATTGGAGTATGCATATAATGTTTGGAATCCCCATTTTAAAAAAGATATTCTATGTCTCGAGAGGGTCCAAAGAAGAATTACAAAAATGCCATCCGAACTTCGATCACTACCTTATCATGAAATATTGAAAAGACTGAATCTCTCCACATTGGAGACGAGGAGATTAAGAGGTGATTTAATTGAAGTATTCAAAATAATAAATAATCATTATTCATGTGATATGACCAACCTCATTATGTTCAATGAGAACCCTCATCTAAGAGGTCATACTCTTAGAATCCAAAAAGAAAAATCAAATAAGATTGTTAGAGATTCATTCTTTTCAAATAGAGTGGTTCAAGTTTGGAATAGTCTTCCAGATTCAATAGTCACTTCAAAAAAATGTTAATTTATATAAAAAATCAGCTAGATTTATTCTTAAAAAACAATGGATATTTGTAATTCTTTAATAAATGGACCATTATTCATTTTATTTTGTTTTTATCTTTATTTTTATTTTTATTTTTGTTACTATTTTTTTTATCTTTGTTTTTTTTTTTTTTTTTTTTTTTTTTTGTTCAAATTTGGCAATACTGTCCTCTCATTCTTTCTTTTTCATTTATAATACTGTTTTTTTTTTTTTTTTTTAACTAAAACCAAACCCCATGGGCCTATCGGCTATGCCGCCTCTCCATGTAATTATTAAATAAATAAATAAATAAATATACATATAATAATTATAGTTTTGTAAGTGATTTTGTAAAAATCAAAAAAAAAAAAAAAAAAAAGTTTCTATAGTGCCATCTATGTATTAGCAGAATCACGATCTCTTTTGTAGGTAAAGCCGAGTCACGATATGTTTAAAAAAAAAAGTACCCAACCGACAACTGGTTTTGGCAGATTAGTCTAAGGACGTTCTTCCCGAGCCTGGAGTCTTGGGTTCGATCTCCACTCGTTCTGGTGGTTTTTTTTTAATAATTTATCCTCAGCGAGCGTTATCAGCAGACAGACAGACACACGGATTTCGGCTGTTATATATATAATGCGTTTTTTAATCATACATATTTGACTAAACCTTCATATACATATGTATGTGTGTGTTGGGAGCTGAAAATGAACCGCTTAACCTCAAACTGTCAAAATGAAGTGACGTCACACTAGCCAGATAGTAGCGAGTAAAGTTCAAACATTCGAACTTCACTCGCTCAGCCCGAAAAAGCCAGATAGTTTACTAGCTTCGCTTATTACACGAGCTAGTTTACTAGCGGCTAGTAAACTGGCTTTTTTTTTTCGATAACCGCTAAGAAAATCATTCAACGTGCGGGGATCGAGCCCCGGACCTTCGCTCAAGAGACTCGATACTTTCATTGTCCTTTTTAAGAATCAAAATTCACATTCGTAATTTTTCTGTTTAATACATAGATAGATATACAATACCATAGATATGCCATTCCAAACAAATTTGCCTGGACAAAGCGTCAGAAGCAACGGGGGGGTGCGGGGGGTCTAAAGTTTTTTTCTGCATTTTTGCATGCCCTTTTTGTATGTCATTTTTCGGACGCTAAGGCCAATCTATGTTATTTTATGTACATCTATGGTTTAATATCTTCAGTTACATTTTCAATATACCTATATGCGTAATTTTTTTTTAAATAGGTCATCGCATCATTCGTCTTACGATTACAAAATCGAGCCTTATCTATTACACACATCGAGCACAATAGTTTCCGTATGTAAAATTGCGTGAGTGCTTAACTTTTATCGCGTTGCGTTGCCAGACTAGAGCATTTTTTGTGTAAACAGTGCGTTATGGGAATACGACAAATCAACCGGAATATACATAGTTCGTTATCGTCGAAATGTTTAAGCGTAGCGATTATTATGTTATCGGCAAAATTGACATAAATGCCAGAGATAGCCGCGTTGACCTCAATATTTTTCCGCGGGATGAAATGCTAGAAGTCACGAAAACAAAACTAGTATTTTATCCATTTTGACTGTTATATAATTTACTAGTGTAAGCCCGTTGAATATCAACGGACGTGTTTGACGTAGTGTAGCGTAAAGTCGCGAACCTACTAAGGATTTAGTAGATTTAGATTTCACATTATACGAGGCCTCTCCTTACATTGAGCAACAAAAAAAAAATACCCAGAACGGAGATTGGTCAATCTTTACTAATTTTGACCCACTGAATTCGAATCCGATAATTATTTTTGTTGATATGCTCTCGTTTATGAGATATTCATAATTATTACGTTTATTTTTATTACGTTTGTTTATATTTCCGCTCGAATTAGTACGTTTAGATAAAATAAAATTTTTTTGTTAATAAACACCAATCCTTATAAACGTGGTGAGATAAAAAAACTCGCCAAATAAATGCCAATAGCACGGGAAAAAAATGTGTAAAAAAAAATATATTTTTGACTTTAAAAGTATTTAATAGCAATAAAAAATCACAATCAATAGGAAAAATATCTGTCTATTGATTTCAATACTCACTTTGAGCACAGCGATACTATATTTTGAGTTATTGTCCGCTAAAGCCAAAAAAATGGATAATATCTCATAAACGAGAGCATATCAAGAAAAATCATTATCGGATTCGAATTTAGTGGGCCAAACTTAGTAAAGATTGACTAATCTCCGCTGTGGGTTTTAAAAAACGTAATTTTTGGTTGCTCAGTGTTATCGGTGTTGAGTGAACGCGTTAGCGCTAACTCACCCAATCTGGTGATCACGGGTTCAAATCCCACTCGCGACGTTCGTGTTTATTTCAGCCTTTACCGAGGCGAGCGTTATCAGCAGACTGACAGACAGACAGACAGAATTGGGCTATTATATATGTATATATAAGTTGTGTAAGCCCGTTGAATATCAACGGAGCGTTCTCATCACGCGTACTGAAAAATAATATGGCGCGTTATAATACAACAACGTAACAATTTAGCAAAGTCGCGATCCTACTAAAGATTTATATGTTCAAATATACATACATAAGAGATCTCGCATTATTGGCGTTGGATCATAGCGTAAGCGCTCAATGTTCCGAACTGGTGATCTCGGGTTCAAATCCCACTCGCGCGACGTTCTGGTTTTTTTTTTAATTATTTACCTTGGCGAGCGTTATCTGCAGACAGACACACACACACACACACACACACACACACAGACAGACAGACGGAATAGGGCTATTATATGTATATATACATATAATTGTTTTGAGTATAAATTTTTGACTGTGGTCGAATTTGGCCATTTCAAAAAACACAAAGCAGGCTCTTTCAAAAAATGACTCTTGGCAGATGTACGAATATTGTATTCATAAAAAGTGCAGTACTTTCAATGGAAATCGTATATATTGAAAGGAATTTTTCACCTGCGGCGCATTTTTTTAATCAGTATTAATTTTGGTGAATCTATTTAAAAAAATATATTTAATGTTAATCATTTCATTACCTATCCAGACCATTTTAAAATGAAAGGTTTGAAGAGTAAGAATTTTTTTAAAATTAGTATTCATTTTATGTATCTGAAACTACTGTTGACTGTATTTTAGATAAGCGAAATTCAGAGTTCTAATAAAATACGTGTATCAACGCTTAAAATTGTAATCTTTTGTTATTCATAGTATACGTATGTATACGATTGTGTAACATTGTGATTAAATTGCCATTTTAGACGGTTACTTATGCGCTTATTCTACCCAAGTTGTCAAGTATGTACATATTATATAATGAATTGTTCGCTGAACGTGAAATGTTGCGATCTCTTCACAATCTATTAAACTCAAACGTCTCATTTACAATTTAAATATACTTGTTTTCACCCAAATAAATAAATGTTTTTTAGAACGTGAACATTGATTTAGAGATTTATGTTAACGATGACATTTGAACGATACTGGGTCGTTCTTTGGTTTACGATTCGTCCATTTAGTTTTGTTTAATATCATAGCATAAATACATAGTTAGGTATATGTCAACAGTTTGTTAACCCTGATGGGAAATCCGACATTTTTTACACGCCAAAAAACGAAGTGGAAGTTTTTTTGAGTAAACATTGAAAAAACATATGCGGAAGTATGAATGTTTCAGCGTTTAAACTGTTTTAGAATCAAAACTTAAATATATTATACATATGAATCTTAGTGATTTGATTTTAGAGTATACTTTTATATTTTACAGTAGTTTCTAATTTTTTTTATACATTTTCTATAGGTACCTACTGTATTTCAACGAATCTCTTCAAAAACATGTAAAAATAACAATAAATTGCAAAAAAGCCCATACTTTATTTATTTATATATTTTTATTGTTTTTATTGCCATTATATTCAACAATACCCCTGTACAAGATACTTTTCCTATATCTATATATTTAATTTTAAATTCTTCACTATTAACTTGATTTTACCCTCAATATTATGACTATGTATATTATACCCTCTTATTAAATATTTATCGAAATATTTTGGTAATAAATTTTTATCTAATTAAAAATATATACATACTAACATGCACACTTTTAAGGTTTCATTTACATTATTATACGCTAAATAACAAAGCTTTTTCTATAATGTGGCATTTAAATTCATCCGATTCAAGAAAATCTGTAACAAAAAAATTGTATTTGAACATACATACATACAATGTCGCATTTTTGAATACTCGAAATAAATTTCAACAAATCTTTTCGAAAAAAATGTAGAAATAACATAAAATTGCCAAAAATTTCACATTCATATTACATATGTACATATATACGCCAATCTTTAACAAAAAAAATGATTGAAGGTTGTATTTTAAATTGTGCTACATTTTATTGAAACACCTTCAGAAAAAATAATATATTTATATAATAAAATAAAAATAATATAAAAATACCCACAATAAATTTAATTTACGTACATAATTATAGCATCTTTAAAATAGTGACAAAAAATCGTTGTTTAATATCATCATTTTCAGCCGTTCATTATCCACTGCTGGATGAAGGCCTCTCCAATCCTCTTACATTCCCGTCTGTCTTGAGCAATCTGCACCCACTTGACTCCACACATTCTTCTCAATTAATCAGCCCATAAGCCATCTTCCACTAAGTGGAAGATGGGCTGATGAATTGGAAAAAAAGTGGATGCAGATTGCTCAAGACAGACAGGAATGGAAGAGGATTGGAGAGACCTTCATCCAGCAGTGGATTGTGAACGGCTGAAAATGATGAAGATGATGAAATGGGTCACATATGTTTATAGCCAAAACTATCATTAACTCATTGTTGCCACTGCCACTTTGGTCATACTTCTTACCCATGTATTCCTCTTGCCATCTCTTCTCGTGTGCACTGGATCTTACATTCTTCTCAATTCATCAGCCCATCTTCCATATTCGGTCTACCTTGCTTTCTTTCACATCCTCTTGGATACCATTCCAGTATTTCTCGCGTCCATCTACCATCCATTCTTCTCGCTATGTGTCCACTCCAACTTTTTCACACGTTCTGCTACATCTGCCACTTTGGTCATACTTCTTACCCGTGTATTCCTCTTACGATCTCTTCTTGTTATACCAAGCATACATCTTTCCATGCTTCTTTGTGTGCACTGGATCTTACGTAGCCTTCTTGAATTTAGCATCCACGTTTCACATCCATACGTCATAACTGTCGTATTCATATGGCTTATTTTTTAAGCATCGCGGAATGTTGGATTTATAAACTATGCATTTAATATATCGCGTTCGAAAGATTGAATACGTCACACTGTACAGCGTTCAAATAATTATATTATATATATTAATATATTAATAAAGTGCTTAATGTGTGTGTGTGTGTGTGTGTTTTCTGTCCCGTAACGCTATGACGTCACTATTTTTTTTTCCCGTATGAATCATATTTTTTTTTCGAAAAATTTTTTTTTATGAATATATTTTTTGAAAATTTTTTTTTTTTTTTGGACTTTTTTTTGGAACTTTTTTTTGAACTTTTTTTTTTTTCAACTATGAATATATTTTTTTTGAAAAATTTTTTTTTTTTTTTTTTTTTGAACTTTTTTTGGAACTTTTTTTTTGAATTTTTTTTTTTTTTGGATTTTTTCAACTTTTTTTTCTATGAATAGATTTTGAAAATTTTTTTTTCGGTTTTTTTGGATTTTTTATAACTTTTATTTTGGATTTTTTTTTTGCAACTTTTTTTGAATTTTTTTTTGGATTTTTCAACTTTTTGATTTTTGAAAAATTTTTTTCGGTTTTTTTGGATTTTTCTAACTTTTTTGGATTTTTTTTTGCAACTTTTTTTTTTTTTGAACTTTTTTTGAATTTTTTTTTGGATTTTTTCAACTTTTTTCTATGAATATTTTTTGATTTTGAAAATTTTTTTTCCGGTTTTTTTGGATTTTTTAAAGACCAGACACAGACCCCTTTGGACGGCATCTTTTCAGCACTCCCGAAAAGCTATTTTGCCCCTTACCACCCCAGACCCTTTTTGCTCACTAAAGCCATGCTGGCCCCGGCCCCTCCACCCCCCCCCAGACCCTTCCCTGCCCCTACGGCACCTTTTCTGCACTCCCGAAAAGCTATGCCGGCCCTTTAAAAGCACTTTTTTTTGAATTTTTTTTTTGGATTTTTCACCCCACAGACCCCCTACCCCTACGGCACCTTTTCAGCACTCCCGAAAAGCTATGCCGGCCCCTCACCACCCCATAGACCCCCCCCCCCCCTACGGCACCATTTTTGGACTGCCGAAAAAATGCTATGCCGGCCCGTCACCACCCCCAGACCCTCCCCTACCCCTACGGCACCTTTTTGCACTCCCGAAAAGCTATGCCGGCCCCTCACCACCCCCCCAGACCCTCCACTGCCCCTACGGCACCTTTTCTGCACTCCCGAAAAGCTATGCCGGCCCCTCACCACCCCCCAGACCCCTCCCTTACACCTACGGCACCTTTTTTGCACTCCCGAAAAGCTATGCCGGCCCCTTACCACCCCCCAGATCCAAAAATCAAAACCATTAAAAATTCAGCGGGCGTTGATTATCAACGGGCAATAAGCTAGTAATACGATAAAAACTCAATATCAGTATATTATGTGGATATTATTACATACATATTATGTGTAACTTGATGCAAATTGTTAAAATTTCGAATTTGATCACGGCCGCCATCTTTGAAATTCGAAATAGGTACAATAGGTTGCATTTTTTTTAACAAAACACAGCTCTATGAATAATAAATAATGTGTTTGTGTGTGCAATTTTTTTCTGTCCACATATGTAGGTAGTGTATATATAATATTTATGATATGCTAATCGAATCAGATTTCTCGACGTTTGCCTATTGTCGCCAGTCGCACAGTGTGACCTGATCTGATTGTGTAATATTTATTTACAATAAATTTAAATTAAATAATTGAAAAAAGTTTGAGAATCCGCGATGCGCTTATTCTAATTGCGTATAAAAATAGCTTGTTATCGCCGTATAATATAAATGATAAACGCGCCATTATCACGATCGCAACTAATGAATGTTAAACAACGCCACTTGTCATTGTCGAACTGCATTCTTGTACGATATAATTAAATGAATATGAAATTTTTGCGTGTACCGATAGATGGTGCTCGCTACTCAATTATTTATTTATTTATTATAATAGCTGTAGTACCAGGCGTTGCCTGAGTGTAATTTTATGTCTGACAATTCTCAATTAGTCAACTTGAGTATTGGCAGAAGTCACAGAAACAAAACATTGTACGGATCAACATATGAATGAACCGTTATAAATGAAAGTGGTTTATGTCGATTTTTTTTGTGTTTTGAGATATTGATCACAATAAATATGTACATAGATCACTCGCAGTAGATTTTACACCTAGGACAATTGGTGAATATGATCGGATGTTAAGAAGAAGATATAACACGAAGGATGACACTAGGATGGAGTGTTTTTGAAAGAATGAACAACATTCTGTCATGCTTAAAAAATAAGGCGTACCGCCAGTTATGACGTATGGGTGTGAAACGTGGATGCTAAATTCAAGAATGCTACGTTAGATCCAGTGCACAAAGATGTATGCTCGGTATAACGAGAAGAGATCACATGGGTAAGAAGTATGACCAAAGTGGCAGTGGCAACAATGAGTTAATGATAGTTTTGGCCACAAACATATGTGATTTATTTCATCATCATCATCGTCATTTTCAGCTGTTCACAATCCACTGCTGGATGAAGGTCTCTCCAATCCTCTTCCATTCCTGTCCACTTTTTTTTCCAATTCATCAGCCCATCTTCCACTTTGTGTCCAAGTTTCACATACATATATACGTCATAACTGGCAGTACGCATTGGTCGTATGCCTTCTTTTTTAAGCATAGCGGAATGTTGGATTTAAAAACTTGTATGTTCATTCTTCCAAAAGCTCTCCATCCTGATTTCATTCTTCGTTTTATTTCTTCTTCTTTACTTCCGGTCATATTCACCAATTGTCCTAGGTATAAATAACTATCAATATGATTATTATCAACTGTGACTTAGTTTTATTAAATTTACGTATTCATATGTACATACATATGTAAGTATGTACAAATACATTATTATATATATTATATATATAATAGCCGAAATCCGTCTGTCTGTCTGTCTGCTGATAACGCTTGCCGATGTAAATAATTAAAAAAAACCAGAGCGCCGCGCGAGTGGGATTTGAACCCGTGATCACCAGCTTGGGATGAATCATCCAACGAGGTGATGATGAACCTGCTACGATTTGACAATGTAAATATCTTAATAGGCTCGCGGACTTTGCTAAATTGTTACGTGTTGTATTATAACGCGCCATCTATGCAACAACTATAAAAATTATTATATATGTACACATATACTCATGCCAAGCAAACATACGTTGATATTCAACGGGCTTACACTAGTTATACATATTATATATATAATAGCCGAAATCCGTCTGTCTGTCTGTCTGTCTGTCTGCTGATAATGCTCGCCGAGCTAAATGATTAAAAGACACGAACCGTCACACGCGAGTGGGATTTGAACCCGTGATCACCAGGTTGGGATGAATCGTGCTAACACTATCATTCAACGTAGGCGATGACGAGCCTGCTACGGTTTGGCAATATAATATCTTGATAGGCTCGCGACTTTGCTGAATTGTTACGTGTTGTATTATAAATAATATTATTTTTCAGTACGGGTGATGAGAAACCACTCCGTTGATATTCAACGGGCTTACACTAGTTATATATACATATAATAGCCGAAATCCGTCTGTCTGCTGATAACGCTATGACGTCACCCTCGCAAATGTTCGCGACTTTGCTAATTTATATGAATATATAATAGTTTTTATAGTTGTTGTATAGATGGCGCTTTATAATAACAATTATATATATGTACATATAATAAAATAATTAATTATAAAGCGCCATCTATACAACAACTATAAAAACTATTAAATACACATATGTACAATACTCAACCACCCAAAAACACTCGGGTAAAGTACGGGTGATGAGAAACCACTCCGTTGATATTCAACGGGCTTACACTTGTATATATGTAATAGCCGAAATCCGTCTGTCTGTCTGCTGATAACGCTCGCTGAGGAAAAATAATTAAAAAACCAGAATGAGTGGGGGATCGAACCCAGGACCCCAGGCTCGAGAGGACTCGCACTAATGCTATCCGCTATCGCGCTTGGTCAATTTAGTCCGTTTTTTTTTTAAACATTACCCATACAAGGGATCATGACTCTGCTTTACATATAAAAGGGATCGTGACTCTGCTAATAATACATAGATGGCACTATATTATTAAAACTATTATTTTTTTTTGTTTTTTGATTTTTACAAAATTATAATTATTATATATATATAATAATTAAAAAAAATAAGTTTAAAAAAAAAATCGATACTACGGGGTTACTATAATACATAGATGGCGCTATAAAAACTATTTTTTTTTTTTTTGTCACTTACTACCGTGCGATCAATTAGTGGGGATCTCTATTGAAAAAGCTTTTTACGATATTTAAAATTCAGCTGGCGTTGATATGTATATATTCAACGGGCTTACACTAGTATGTAAGAACTACTTAATACTCACTGGAAGGGCGTATGTGTGCGACAATCTGTTTCCGTTTCGGAATGCAAACGAGCCATGGAATGAATATAAATGGGTAAGATAAGTTGATGTTTATCCGAGTGGCAAAAGAACGGATTCGTCTGACAAATCTGTTGATCGAGAGATGCAGTTGCACAATCGTGTGCATGTGCAACAAACTGCACTCCCATTACGGTCGACCAGTTCGTGCGGCAAAAACGCGCGCGACGAGACAGACGGACAGACCGGCCAATTATTTATTTATTAAACGCTTGTTTGTTACACATCGGTTCCAGCTAAACGGAAAATGCACTTGCATTATTTTTTTCTCAGAATCGAGCGCGGGATTATCGTCAGAATCTAGCCATATGCGTTCTACCGTTGTTTATCAGTGTCACGTGCGGTCTACCTAACCTAAACTAGCCTTCTTAAGTTTTGTTTTTTTTTAAGTATTAAGCAATACAATAAATTCAATTGTAAATGCGGGGATACACAGAGGCAACAAGTTTCAACATATAGAAAGAAATGTTCCACAAACATGATGATATTAACCTTTTTAGTCCTGCATCTCTGGGTGTAAACAATTTACAAAATTTATTCATTTATTTATATAACACAGTAGCTAAAGATTATTATATAATCCTTAACCAAGCACCTATACAGAGATGTTTTTTTAAGACTGCCAGGAATTTATCAATAGTTTTGGAACTTCTAAATTCATCCGGCAGTCTATTATACTCTGAAACACCTCTGTACAAGATGCTTCTCTTATTTCTATTTATTCTAACATTTTTTTTATAATTAAATTATATTCACATACATATAATTTATATATACATATATATGTATGTATAATAATTTATTTATTTAAGATTACAAACAAACATTACTTAAAGCTAAAATTACAAAATAAACTTATTATTTACTAGCACTTGTACAGAGGTGCTGTTTTAAGGCTGCCAGGAATCTATCAATTTTATTTATATTTCTGAAAACTTCTGGCAGGCCATTAATATTCAATAACACCCCTGTACAAGATAATTCTCCTGGATCTACTTAATTTTAAATTCTTTACTATTAACTTATTCTTACCCCTAGTATTATGATTATGTATATTATACCCTCTTATTAAATATTTTTGATAATAATTTCTTATCTACTATACTAACATGCACAAGTATAAGGTTGTATTTACATTCATCCAATTCAATTAATTCAACATATGTACATATATCTTATAATTCTCCACATAGTTGTATTTTGTAGTTTTTGCAACCTATATTTAATTATCCTATTTACTAAATTTAAAAATGAACCACAATATACATATATAAATGAGAATGAACAATTGCATTATAAACTAAAAATGGCAATTTTCATTAAACATTAGTAAGTAGTCTGTTTTACACCTACATATGTACATAGGTTGAACAATCCGTTATTCAATTGATAATGTAAGTGTCCCAAAAGTTGCATCATAAATTGTCCTGGGTGTTATCTAAAAATACCTAAAATGTTCAACTCTTTAGTAAATAAGTGCTATTCATTTATATATATTATTAAACGTATATTTATGAATTTTATTATCCAGTTGCTGTCAAAAATTTATTAATCCTATAATTAGACCTAAATTAGATTTTGCTGTAAATATTTGAAACCCTAACTCAAAAAAAAAGGCATTGTATGTTTTAGAAAGGGTTCAAAGAAAGATTACAAGAATGCCATCTGAACTTCGATCACTACCATATAACGAAAGTTGAAGAGAATTAGTCTCACCTTTTTGGAGATGAGAAGATCGAGAGACGATCTAATACAAGTGTATAAAATAATAAATAATAAACATAAATGAATGCCCTATAAAAAACCTTCAATAAAAACGCTCATCTCAGGGGTCATAGTCTGAGACTCCTAAAAGACAAATCTAACAAAATTGTCAGAAACTCATTCTTTTCAAATACATAGAGTGGTTGAAGTTTGGAACCATCTAGTAACTTCTGAAAATATAAATCTCTTTAAAAATTATCTCGACAAGTTTTTTAATGTAAATGGATTTTTGTAATCCTTCAAATATAAAATATGTATAAACAACTAAAAAATTTAAAAACTCCATGTACAATTTATATCAAACCCCTGGGGCTCCATGTATTTTAAATAAATAAATTAACCAACAAGTGTATTACCTTATCAAACTGACGCCCTCTATCGTAGTTGATTCGCACCAACGCGAATTATATCGGTGACGATAGGGGCGAAAGTTCGACGCAGCGATTTCGCTAAGGTGTGTGAGCGCCTTTAATCGAAATACAGCAGTAGTTAAGTAGTGGTAGACTGCATACGACAAATGTCTTTCTGTGTGTCGATACGTATTAATTGACGCAACTATCGCCCTCTTTGTCAAAAGGAAGTTATTTTCTTGAACTTCGAACACTTGTGAGTTTCTCGAGCCTTTACGATTGACGGGTGCTTTTTAGTTCTGATAATATCGCACGTGATTAGAGGTGTGTATGTATAGTAATTGGTTTTTACACAATAATTCCTAATGCTCTTACATTTTGTTATTAATAGTTTCAACAACCGGTTTTTTACTTTGCTCGTATCGCATTCTATTTTAGTGCTCGAATTATCGCTTTGCATTGTTTCACAGTGGACTATTAGTAAAATTTTATCTACAAAATGTATTTGTGTACGAAATTATTATTAGGTAATGGTAATGAGAGAAAATCACATACCGTTTGTATGTACGTATGTATGAATGGGTTGTTTAAAAATAAAAATAATATTAAACTGCGTACACATCTGTTGAATTGTCATTTACCTCCGATACGCAAGCGCCATATACATAATTCCAATTGATTTATTTTATTGGTATTTTATCGATCGGCTCCACAGTGCGGCGGCCCTCTAACGTGACAAAATTAAATAATAATTGTGTTTTCAGCAAACGATCGTTAGTTTTAATTTTGTTAATTGACAGCGCTGTTAAACGTATAATTTTCAAAGGTGTCCGATAACAGGAACTTCCTTTCTAAACCGCTAACAATGCGATAAAATTAAACACTAACCACTCGACTAGATTAAAATAACCACTCTCGAGTGAAAACGGCCGCACAGTGGCACAGAGAGTGCAAATTTAAGGGAAACAATATTTTAATGATTTAATATGTATATTTGATGATTCAGATCAGTGGTTAGAGCGTTCTCTTGAGCGAAGGTCCGAGTATGTCGAGAGGTTCTCTTGACCGTTTTCGACCGCAAATATCGTCGTTGGCAAGGTCTGGGTATACTAAATCGAGATCGGCCGTCTTTTGCCATAATTTGGTAATTTATTTAAATTAGTTGTGAGGCGTTGAATTCAAGAATGTTACGTAAGATCCAGTGTACACAGAGAAGCATGGAAATATGTATGATTGGTAAATAACAATAAGAGATAGATGACCAAATAGCAAGAAGATTGAATGGCAGATGAACGCGAGAAATACTGGAATGGTATCCGAGAGGATGTGATAGAAAGCAAGGTAGACTCAGTGGACGATGGGCTGATGAATTGAGAAGAATGTGTGGAGTTAACTGGATGCAGATTGCTCAAGACAGACAAGAATGGAAGACGATTGGAGAGGCCTTCATCCAGCAGTGGATAATGAATGGCTGATTTATTATCGACCTAAGACAATTGGTGAATATGACTGGTTGTAAAGAAGAAGAAATATTGTTTTTAAATCTAATATTGCGCTATGCTTAAAAAAGAAGGCATACGACCGATGCGTACTGCCAGTTATGACGTATGGATGTGAAACGTGGATGCTAAATTCAAGAATGTTACACAAGATCCAGTGCACACAGATGTATGCTCGGTGTGACGAGAAGCGATCGTAAGAGGAATACATGGGTAAGAAGTATGAGCGAGAAGAATGGATTGCAGATTTACGCGAGAAATACTGGAATTGTATCCGAGAGGATGTGATAGAAAGCAAGGTAGACCGAGTGGACGATGGGCTGATGAATTGAGAAGAATGTGTGGAGTCAAGTGGATGCAGTTTGACTCAAGACATACAGGAATGGAAGTGGATTGGAGAGGCCTTCATCCAGCAGTGGATGGTGAACGGCTGAATATGATGATGATATATATACATATTTTTCAATATTTTTGTTTTATGCCGGAAGTCAATTTGCCTAGTGGGGCTTAGCGGTTTAGTACTAGAACAGGTTCAACATGAAATGTGACACGTTAACACGCGTCTCATATCCGCGCCGATTGCGCAATATGTACTCTTATTATTGCACGTTTGTTACTATTATTATTATTTATTGCTGCCGGTTAATTAACAATTTCTAACGGTTAAATCAACCTTCCATGTGTGGACCGTCAGCCGCTTCAAGATGTGCATGCTCGTATTTTGAATTGGCTTAGATTTTAAAAGGCAAAAAAAAATCAACGAAAAATAGCCGTTTTGCCTCTATTTGGAACGATTTTATTGTGTACCTATGTTTAGATACAGTAGGCGTTAATTGAGTGTTGCATTTTAAGGCTTGGTTGATTTTATTATTTCACCATGTGACAAACATGGCAATGAAACATTAAAACATTAGACATCGGCGTCTACTCGCTGCGCTCGTATATAGCCGTGCAATGTGTGTGTGACAGTTCGTGGATTTATACCCGTCGCGAAGCCCAAGCGCCTGTAGCGTTTCACGAGTTGGTTATCCGTCGCCATGGCTTGCGTTCCGCTTCCCACACTTTCATTTTACTTATACACTAGTGTAAGCCCGTTGAATGTCAACGAAGCGTTCTCATCACCCGCACTGGAAAAATAATATTAAATTTAATGGTTTTTATAGTTGTTGCATAGATGGCGCGTTATAATACAACAACGTAACAGTTTAGCAAAGTCGCGAACCTACCAAGAAGTTATATTCTCAAATCGTAGCAGGTCCGTCATCGCCTCCGCTGGATGATAGTGTTAGCACGACATCGTTCCAACCTGGTGATCACGGGTTCAAATCCCACTCGCGCGCGGACGGTTAATCATTTACCTCGGCGAGCGTTATCAGCAGACAGACAGACATACGGATTTCGGCTATTACATTTTTTCTTATACATAATAGGGAACGCGAGCGTTTATAATTACACTAGTGTAAGCCCGTTGAATATCAACGGAGCGTTCTCATCATCCGTACTGAAAAATAATACTAAATTTAATCGTTTTTATAGCGCCATCTATGGCGCGTTTCAATACAACAACGTAACAATTTAGCAAAGTCGCGAGCCTATTTTTCGTATTAAATAGTCACGTTGAAGCCTGCCTATTATCATCTGGTGTGGCTCACCGCGTAAGCGCTCTGTTCCGAATCAGTGGTACCGGGTTCAAATCCCACTCGTGCGACGTATTGGTTTAATTATTTACCGAGGCGAGCGTTATCAGCAGACAGACAGACGGAATAGGGCTATTATATAATTGCATAGGTTAAGTTGTTCAAATCACAACGAACCTCTGTCTGTGGTTGATTGAAACTTATCGGGACCAAACTTTGCAGAGGCACTTCCTGTGATCCATCAGACCAGAGGACACCATCACCAACCATAAATTCCGTGTATGAGCCCTAATGTTTGAATAATCATCTGGTTTGGCTCACCGCGTAAGCGCTCAGTGTACCGAATCAGTGGTACTGGGTTCAAATCCCACTCATGCGACGACATTCTGATTTGTAAATTATTTACAGAGGCGCGCGTTATCAGCAGACAGACACACACACACACACACACACAGACGGATTTCGGCTATTATATATATCGATGGGTTAGTGCACAGATATTGTATAGGTATGTCCAGTTTTAACAAAATTGAGTTATCATACACAAAACCTTCATGTTTAAAAAGTATTGTATGTTCAAATATTATTGGACATACAATTATTACCTTGTTTAATGAATTTTTCACTCAAAGCGTAGTCACAGTAGATAATCATATTGTACATAGAGATAGTTGATAGTTATCTTAACCAAGGCAGTTAGTGAATATGACTGGATGTAAAGAAGAAGAACTATAACAAAGAATAGTTTTCAAATCCAACATTCCGCTATGCTTAAAAAATAAGGCATACGACCAATGCGTACTGCCAGTTATGACGTATGGATGGGAAACTTGAACGCTAAAATCAAGACTGCTACGTAAGATCTAGTGCACACAGAGAAGCATGGAAAGATGTATGCTTGGTATAACAAGAAGAGATCTCAAAAGAAATACATGGGTAAGAAGTATGACCAAAGTGGCAGATATATATGTAGCAGTACGTGTGAAAAAGTTGGACGTGGACACAGATGGACGCGAGAAACACTGGAATGGTATCCGAGAGGATGTGAAAGAAAGCAAGGTAGATCGAGTGGACGATGGGCTGATAAATTGAGAAGAATGTGCGCAGTAAATTCAAGAATGTTATGCAAGATCCAGTGCACACAGATAAAATAAAAACGAAGAATGAAACTAGGATGGAGTGCTTTTGTAAGAATGAACATAGTTTATAAATCCAACTTAAAAAATAGGGCATACGACCAATGCCAGCTATGACGCATGGTTGTGAAAGGTGGACGCTAAATTCAAGAATGCTACGTAAGATCCAGTGCACACAGAGAAGTATGATTGGTATGACAATAAGAGATCGTAAGAGGAATACATGGGAAGTATGACCAAAGTGGTAGATATATCGATGTGAAAGAAAGAAATTTAGACCGAGTGGACGATGGGCTGATGAATTGAGAAGAATGTGTCAAGTCAAGTGGATGCAGATTGCTCAAGACAGACAGGAATGGAAGAGGATTGGAGTGGCCATCATCCAGCAGTGAATGGTGAACGGCTGAAAATGATGATGATGAATTATCGCCTTATTCAAATTTACAATATTTTAACACAAAACTGGACATACAATATCTGTGCACTAACCCATCGAATTATAATGCTTAGAGTTTATGTTTCGACGATACCAATTAACTCCAGAGAGTATTGCCAGTCGAAGAGTCCAATCGACCATTCGAAAAGTGGACACGGGAAACGCCTGGCATCCAAATTATAATACACACATATGCGCGCGCACACACTTGCTCAAGCGGCCAACACGTCTCTGACCGCTCAGTATTGTATCGCGCCTGGTGCCAAACGCACGTTTGCCTCTAGTCCCAGTACGCCCCTGTACAGATCGCATCCCCAATCAGAGTGATAGCTTCAACCCCCACCCCCCTTCCTTCGCGACCAATAGCGTGACGCGTCACCGCCCCCTTATTCGAGTTCAGCGGGCTAAACTCGCCAACCCTTCGCCGTTTAATTAGCGTTCGAATTCCGCGTGCCGTTTTGTTTATACACGTGCTGTGCTTTTTTGACACGCAGTGTTTGATATTTTGTCAAGTGCGTGCGTTTGTGTGTGTGTGTGTGTGTGTGTACGTGGGTGTATGTATTCAAGTTTAATACAATTACATCAGGTTTGTTGACTTGTTGATTTTGTTACATAATAACAATGTAATTGACGTTTGTTGACGATCGATTTGCAACAATTTTTGCCGAACGCGCGGAGTAGTGTTTGTATCGACTGTGAACTGTCGATATCTCCCGGCTCGTAACTGGAGGCCCTCTCACTAACCCGAGCGGATTCGCTGCGTCAAACTGACGCCCCTATCGTCGTTCCATTCGCACCGATATAATTCGCATTAGTGCGAATCAACGATGATGGAGGACCCCAACTTGACCCAACGAATCCGCTATGGCTTGTGAGGGCCTTAAGGTCCTCACTAACCCGAGCGGATTCGCTGCGTCAAACTGACGCCCCTATCGTCGTCCCATTCGCATTGGTGCGAATCAATGATGATGTAGGACATCAACTTGACGCAAGGAATCCGCTCTGGCTTTTGAGGACCTTGAGGTCCCCATTGACCGAAGCGGATTCGCTGCGTCAAACTGACGCCCCTTTCGTCGTCCCATTCGCATTGGTGCGAATCAACGACGATGGATGACATCAACTTGATGCAGCGAATCCGCTCTGGCTTGTGAGGGCCTTAAGGTTCTCACTAACTCGAGCGGATTCGCTGCGTCAAACTGACGCCCCTATCGTCGTCCCATTCGCATTGGTGCGAATCAATGACGATGAAGGACATCAACTTGACGCAACGAATCCGCTATGGCTTGTGAGGGTCTTAAGTTTCTCACTAACCCGAACGGATTCGCTGCGTCAAACTGACGCCCCTATCGTCGTCCCATTCGAACCGATATAATTTGCATTGGTGCGAATCAACGACGATGGATGACATCAACTTGACGCAGCGAATCCGCTCGGGTTTGTGAGGGCCTTAATCAAGATTATGGAAATTGTCAGTTCATTGTCGATGTATACGACATGTGTCAACATTTTGACTAATATGTATTTTTTTAAAAGAGAGTATGCAGTTTGAGTACGTGTGCTAAAAAATGTACAAAAGTTCGTGTCTCATAAAGCGATACGCTATTGGTGTCACTCTAATTTTTGTCCCCCTTAACACGCAGTTAGAATAAACGGATACTCAAACTCAAACTGCCTGTTGGTGCATGTGTCGTGTTTAAGAACTGCTTTTTAGACGTATTGTTATGTACTCAAATGTTGACACTTGTTGCCTCTGTTTATACCGAAGCTAAATCTAGAAAGAAATTAGCTATTTTTTTTTTAAAGAGATTAATTAATTCTTAATTCTGTATGAAATACATATACATAGTAATTATATTATTTAACTGAAATTTTTATAGAAAAATCAGCTTTTCATTACTAAGTTAGTCAGTTTGGCTTCTGAAAGGCTAGTAGGTACAGGTTACATAATTAATTATTAATGCCGATATCAAAATGTTATTTTTGTAATGAATTTGTGCTATTTAGATGATAGCATTATGTTTTATTATCGTGCGATAAATTTTATTATTGTCAAAATCAGATTCTATTTACCGTTGACGCACTCTAATCGTCTGCTCACTCAGCCCTTCCGATTGACGGCTGCTATGCAAAAAAAATTACTTTAATTTGCATGTTTTCATTCGAAAGTAGACTAAAATTGGCATTTGGGAATTTTATCTTATTTTATCAAGTGGTTCTCAACATTTTTTTCTCAATTACAATTATATGTACATACATCACACTATACTTATGAGTAGTTTAACATTTTTATACATATATTTGATCAGGTTGTTCCAACATTTTTAATAATAAACACGTCTAACCATAGATACCATAATATGTAGATTTATATAAATAAAAAATTATAGTTGATTTTATATATTTATTTTTTATTGCATTGATTTTATGTGTGAAATCTTTTGACCTTTCATTCTCTGTTCACTCAAGTTTTAAAAAATCAGCGATTCTCAAAATCTTCACACAACGATTCAAACCAAAATTACCAACCATAATTTGCATGATATCAATAAAAAATTTAAAATCACATCATTTTTAACAATAAAACAGATACGATACGTGATAAAATCGTCAAAAATCAAACGTGTTGTTTGATTAATTTTTTTTTATTTTACAGTTTTTTTCTTACGAATCGAACGTACGTAGAGCCGCAACTAATTGGTTTGAAATTTTCATTGAAGGTTTTACAATTCGCTTAAAATTACCTTTCTCGGAACAAACGTGCAACCGGTCAAATTGGTGTTATATTATGACCCGTCTGTAACATCAAGGTCAACCCTCTTCTCATGTGATCGTAAAAAAATGTTTGTTTTTTTTTTTTTTTATCACATTTTTTATTCTCGTATACATAACAACTTTTATTCAAGTGCAATAACCGCGCTAACAACAACCGAAAAACACTGCTAATAAAAATGTACACTTTTGCCTTTTTAATTGATTGCTAATTTTAGCGCACACTGCGGACATTTAAAGTGGTCAATCGTGTAATTTCAGTAAAACGTACAAATTTTAAATCTCGCTAAATTTACTTCAATTATCTCGTAATTTACATTGCAGACGTTGCCGAAGTGCATTAACCGAATCTAAACACCTCGAACGTTTACTGTATTTTGAGACACTAATTCAATTAAAAAATGTATTTATTCAAATTTAAAATCACCCTGTGCATTCAGTACGTATCTAATCATACGGATCTATAGTTATTTTGCATACATACATACATAACAATGATATAAAACAAACTTTTTAAAGTTTACACTAAATTTCGGCATAGATAGGATTTCAAACTTTTCAAACACCAACATTAAGATTAAATTCTTGTGCATCATTTTGATTAATTTTACAATGTAGAGGGCGTCAGTTATGCCATTTCATCATATTCAGCCGTTCACCATCCACTGCTGGATGAAGGCCTCTCCAATCCTCTATTATATTCTATTCCTGTCTGTCTTGAGTAATCTGCATCCACTTGCCTCCACACATTCTTCTCAATTCATCAGCCCACCTTCCACTCGGTCTACCTTGCTTTCTTTCACATCCTCTCGGATACCATTCTAGTATTTATCGCGTCCATTTGCCATCCATTCTTCTCGCTATGTGTCCACTCCAACTTTTTCACACATTCCGCTATATCTACCACTTTGGTCACACTTCTCACCCATGTATTCCTCTTACGATCTCTTCTCGTTATACCGAGCATACATAGATACTAGATCTAACGTAGCATTCTTGAATTTAGCGTTCTAATTTCACATCCATACGTCATAACTGGCAGTATGCATTAGTCCTATGTCTTATTTTTTAAGCATAGCGGAATGTTGGATTTAAAAACTAAGTTCATTCTTCCAAAAGCACTCCAGCCTAGTTTCATTCTTCGTTTTATATCTTCTTCTTTACATCCGGTCATATTCACCAATTATCCTAGGTATAAATACTTTTTCAACTTTGGTCATGCTTCTTACTATGCCATTTAAAACACAATTAATTCACTGTATAGATAAGGACAATTTATTTAATGCACAAATAGCGTCGACTTTAAGCTTTTTAAAGCTTCCATTATTGGAGCTTTGACTTTGATGATTCATTTCGATTACTCTTATTAGGTGTAGGGCGTCAGTTGCGCGATTTAAAACGCTGTCGATTCACCTTGTGCAGATAGCGTCAAATCTGTATCGCTGCCTCTTGCGATAGCTCGATTTGTACTATTTGCACACATATCGAACTTATAATGATTTTTCATAAAATTCCAATAGTTTGTACTGTGTTAAAACGCGGTATTGAAATGTAACAGCGAATTGATAAAAAAAATATGATTGTATAAAATGGGATGATTGTTTTGGCCCGGCCGTTTTTCGCGATCGGTGACGCACACACGCACGATACAAATCGATCGTATCGTAATTCTCGCTGTTTTTTTTTTGTCATACCGAGGTGTTGGTCCAATATGTTGGTCCAACGTAACGAGTTACGACTGGACGATAATTGAATATTCGAATGGCGCACATGTAAATTGATGTATTGTGTGACGTATCGGCCGCTCGAAATAGAACTCGACGAACTTTTTAATAATAACGCAACAGACGAAAGGTTAAGGGCATTTCGCTGACAGATGAACTGTCAAATTGATGGGTAAACTTCCTTATCGTTCGCTACAGTGAAAACAAAACCAGTCACTTAGTACAATTTGAGTTGTGAATTTTCTAGCTTACCTATGTACGTATGTATGTATATATATATATATACATATATAGCTATCGAGTCAATGTCAATTGTCGATATACCTACTTGTATTGTACGCTAAAATATCGTACGAAAACATATTGAGAATCGTTGCTTTTTTTTTGTCTAAGATAAATCTTCCAGAACAACGGATTCAAGCTACTTCAAATTAGAATGAAAATTTAATGTGTTAAAATTTTTCAGAACCATTGTTTTTTTTTATTTCTGGAAGATGAATCTTTTAGTGCATTTGATTGAAATTAATTCGATTATTTATAGATTTATATAAAACAACGATGTCGAGATAAATGGACTTGAAAGTTTTATTCTAAATTTGTGTTTTTCTTCATATACATATTACTGATTTATTTAACTTTTTTTTAGTGCATGAGGTTATTTTCTATTGTGTTTTGATAATTCTAAGGAAGAATTAAAAAAAACATGAATACTTTAGTAGTTACGTCACTTCATTGTTCATTATTAATGTATACATATGACTATTCCAAACTTCAACCACTCTATTTGAAAAGAATGAATCTATAACAATCTTATTTGATTTTTTTTTTCGGAGTCTAAGAATATGACCTCTTAGATGAGGGTTCTCACTGAACACAATGAGGTTGGTCATTTCACATGAATAATGATTATTCATTATTTTGAATACTTCATTTAAATCACCTCTTAATCTCCTCGTCTCCAATGTGGAGAGATTCAGTCTTTTTAATCTTTCATGATAAGGTAGTGACCGAAGTAAATATTGGATACTTTATTTTCGGTAAGCATTGGTGATACTGTTTCTCTGCACATGCAGATACGTTAGATTTAATAGCTTAAAAAAGTCACTTTTGGATGAAGATACATTAATTTTGATATGAAAAATCCCATAACCCCTAAAACACATCTAACTCATTTTCGCAATTTTTGTCAGTTACGTTAAGTGCGCTTAGGACGCCAGTATATACATATGTATGTATGTATGTATGATGATTAGGTGATAGAGAACCACTGTTTTTTTCTATACATTTTAGACAGTAAATACTTGAGCGGTGATGATTTCAGTTCCATTTAATGACAGTGATAATACTAATAATAGTAATTTTTGAGAACCACATTTTTTAGTTACCTAATTCTAATGTGGATTATGAAAAATTGAAGATTAGCTATTTTAAATCAATGCCAAGATAATCTATTTATTTATAAATCTCATGATTGAAAGTAATCCAATTCGCTTAAATTGCTGTAAAAAAGTTAACTAACTTAGGTTGATGATTTCAATATACATATGTTGGTTCTAAGTATTGATTGAATGTTGTTAATATATAGAAACGTTTTTCGGACGTACTTAATCATGCATGTTTACTTATAGTAAGTATTATATTATTTAGAGAACAGTTTATAATAAATTGTAAAAGTTCATCAAATTTTGTCCACTGATGTTTCAGTATTTAATATTTTGACATTTGCACGTAATAATATAATAATACAAACGTACATCCATTGAATTATATTTATAGGTAGTTATGTATATAAATAAATATGTACTGCGATATAACGGTGCATTCCAAGATCCCAATTTGAGAACCTGTTTTATAAAAGAGCGGCTTATTAAAAGTCGTTCTCGTGCGCTCCAAAAAGTCACAAAAGGGGGGGATAAATGTAATAAATTGAAGAAGCACTGGAGAATATTATGATAGAGATTGGAAATCCGACTATTATTTATTATTATCGATTGGGAAGTTTTTGCTCGTTAATATTATTTATTGAACATATTTATCGGTACGATTTGTTAATGCAAAATTATAAATAATAATAACCTACATAATATTTATTATTTTTAGAATGGATTTGAAATCATCATATACATAGTATGTACATATAGGGTGGTGAAACATTCAGTATCATCACCATCATCATCATTTTCAGCTGTTCACCATCCACTGTTGGATGGAGGCCTCTCCAATCTTCTTCCATTCCTGTCTATCTTGAGCAATTTGCATCCACTTAACTTCACACATTCTTCTCAATTCATGAGCCCATCTTCCACTCGGTCTACCTTGCTTTCTTTCACATCCTCTCGGATACCATTCCAGTAATTCTCGCGTCCATCTGCCTTCCATTCTTCTCGCTATATGTCCATTTCAACTTTTTCACACGTTCTGCTGTTTGCCTATCTACCACTTCTTACCCATGTATTCCTCTTACGATCTCTTCTCGTTATACCGAGGATACATCTTTCCATGCTTCTACATATGTGTGTACTGGCATAACTAACATAACTGGCAGTACGCATTGGTCGCATGCCTTCTTTTTTAAGCATAGCGGAATGTTGGATTTAAAAACAATGTTCATTCTTCCAAAAGCACTCCATCCTAGTTTTATTTCTTCTTCTTTACAACCAGTCATATTCACCAATTGTCCTAGGTATAAATAACTATCAACTATCTCTACAATATGATTATCTACGTTATGTAAAAACATTCAGCATACGATTACAAAAGGCTCTTCTGGTTTAAGGTTGTGGGATAGGGATGTATTTATAAGACAATCAAAATATTATATAATGCAGTTTTATTTCTACCTACATATGTACATATATTGATGTGATTTAGAGTATCAAATCATAATAGGGAAGTGGAAAAAACAAGGTTCACGTGAAAATAGCATGTAAATCGTATAATTTTACTTAAAATGGTAGATAGCATCAGTAGTGTAGTTTATTTCAACCAGAAACTCATCCTGAATATTATTAGGACTATATTGTTGTCGAGCAGAGAGAAGTGGAATACATTGAAAGATTTTAAACACTTGAACACACTTAATGAAGCATACACTACATATAAGCTTTGTCTGTTTAACTGATGATTTATTTAAACTACTTATCAATTGACAAGTTTGTCATATAAATCCAAACTATTTTAGTATGTTGGGATTTTGACACAAACTTCTTCCCCTACAGAGAGAAAGCAATGGTTATTTTTCCCTGGTTACTTTACTATGGGCACATAAAAATGTCTGTCAAATCACTTAAAAGAAAGTATACCAATTGCACATTGCACATAACCATTGTTGTTTGTGGTCAAATACGAGAAATTTTCAAATAAGATCAAATAAGGGCAAAATTCCCACACGAATCGGTCATATTTTCATTGCAACTGAGCATTTAAGCACTTTCTTAGAACTCATTGCTTTTTAATTCAAGTTCTACCAACTCCAATTTAGTAAAAGGATATGACCGTTTATGACTATGTATAGTCGGTAGCAGACGTAGACCGATGTATGTACATATGTACATATGTACAAGTACATACAATGCGAGTCCCTTTTGTGTCATCGAATTTTTCGATTATGACTTCTTATTATTATTGTGTTACGACTGCTATCACGAGTGATTTTCGTGGGCGTTAAAAAATAATTACTTTCAAGAGTCTTCTCCGTTAGAGTGACTTCTTTTGGGTACTACCTATTGAGAGGAGAAGTGGTGTGTGTTGGTGGTGAAACTCCTGGGACTATGGATATTTATTATATTATTGCTTCGTGTGTGTTGTCTTGGATTCTGGCATCAAAACGGGAATACTTTTACACCTGTACGTGTAAAAATTTCGCACGTTTCCTCTATGTACGTACATATGTACGTGTAACTCTACGAGTCGTGTACTCACTAGTATACAAATTAAGTGCTCACGTGATTGTTAGCACTGCTTTGCTAAAGGACAACACAAACATGCTCTACGTATGTATGTATGTATGTATGTACACTCCTTTGGTTCTCAATCGGCACTTTATGTATTTAAAAATTGTTTGGGATACGCTGATGATGATTCGGACGATTCATTGTTTGCGTGTTCCAATGTTCAGGTTAGGTTAGGACACACGTTAACTGTCACTGACACACTAGTACAAGTTTCAACGTGTTGACTTTGCAGCAGGTTTCCGAAATAGTTGCTGGACGTGTATTTCATGTGTGGACGTGTTCGCATCGTTTTATGTTTGTATTTCATGTTTATGCAACTTCTATTTCGACGCGTTTGATACTTATTGCCTTTGTAAAATGTCATAATGTTTATTTTCGACAAAGTTCTATTGTTCAACTTATTTGTATTACGTTTATTTTACCATAGCGATTGACATACACTTTAGCGACTTGAACAATTCATTAAGCGATTATTACACAGGGACAGTTTACTCGCTACTATCTCGCTAGTTTACTAGCCGACACGTAGAGCTAGCAGCGGGTAGCTAGTAATCCTATTACGCGTGTTTAGTGTACTCGCCAGTGGCGCTGTCGTCAAATTGTTTTACAGTACCTTTTTTATACATTTTTAAAAATAAATATGCGTTTTTTAATAATACACTTTTGACTAAACCTTCATATACTAGTGTTAGCCCGTTGAATATCAACGCCCGCTGAATTTTAAATTACGTAAAGCGCTTTTTTAATAGAGATCCCCACTAATTGATCGCACGGTTGTAAGTGACAAAAAAAAAAAATAGTTTTTATAGCGCCATCTATGTCCCCACTAATTGATCCAACGATATCGATAATTTAATTAATAACTAGGTCGATAATTTTTTTTATACCTTACTATTTACATATATTATAATTATTAATTACTATATATATAATAATTATAATTTTGTAAGTGATTTTGTAAAAATCAAAAAAAAAAAAATAAATTATAGTTTTTATAGCGTTATCTATGTATTATTAGCAGAGTTACCATCCCTTTTGTAGGTAAAGCAGAGTCACGATCCCTTGTATAGGTAATGTTTAAAAAAAAAAGGACTAAATTGCCCAAGAGCGATAGAGTATAGCGTTAGCGTGATTACTCTCGAGCTTGCGGTCCTGGGTTCGATCCCCCCACTCTTTCTGGTTTTTTAATTATTTTTCCTCAGCGAGCGTTATCAGCAGACAGACAGACGGATTTCGGCTATTATATACATATATAATGTATGTATGTGTGTGTTGGGAGCTGAAAATGAACTGCTTAACCTCAAACTGTCGAAATGAAGTGACGTCACACTAGCCAGATAGTAGCGAGTAAAGTTCAAACATTCGAACTTTACTCGCTCGGCCCGAAAAAGCCAGATTGTTTAGTAGCTTCGCCTATTACACGAGCTAGTAAACTAGCGAGATAGTAGCGAGTAAACTATCCCTGTGTAATACCCGCATTAGGCTAGGATCCATTATTATTAAATGTAAAACTATCCCGGTCATTATGGCGCTTTCTTATTTTGGCCTAATTTTCTCTGTAATGATTCATTGTTTAGCGTAAAATGTCAAATATCACAATATGTGAGACTATGTTTATTATTTTCATTTACAGACAATACTAATGATAACTATTGAACATTTTTCATAATACTTACCTATGATTGATATTTGCTATAGCAATTTCTTGTTACTATTTATGTTATAATATTTAGATCAGGCTTGTTTCCATCACGATGCCTATTTAACTTTTAGCACATCCCAGCCACTATGATTTACATTAACTATGTATGTATGACTTCAAACATTTTAATCTTTACGAGAACAATCTCTCATTTACCTATGCGACAAATATTATTATTTAGATCATTTAAGCTTATGCATATTATAATAATGATGATAACTTCTGTATCGTTTCGCTTGTCGATGGTCAGAGTACAGTTTGCATTTTTTTTTATTTTTTTTAGCTAAACCCACTACTGCGACACTCTTATCTAATCTGATAGGCGATAAACGCTGCTTCACTACACAATGCTTGTATTGTGTGTAGTAATGAGCCTTGTTTCATTGGCATAATTGACATTATTTCTATTATTATCGTTCGCAATTTCAACAATGTCGGTACAACACTTCCGATGTTTGTCGATTTAACCCATTCGGATGTTTTTAAACGAATATAAATAGGTTTAGTTGAAGTAAAGTTACAAAACTGTAACGTTTTAAAGCTTTGAAGATTGTACATACATATATTGTATATCTTACTTACTCTTTCATACTCAATAGTTTAATTAAAATTTTGCTAACGCGTAATTAGTAGTACATAAATTCTCATGTACAATTCTTAGAACATAATTAAATTTGCATATCGACACAATCTTTCGCTTTGAGGCATCACAAGACAGTGTGTACCAATTAGCAATTATGTAGGTAAATTACTATTGTGCGATAGAATTTACCTTGAAACAGTATAGGTATTATTTGTTGATTAGCCTTTGACAACTTCACACACTTGTTATATATTATATATTAGTATGACAATACCTAGATAATGTGCGTACATATGTATAGTACATAATTTCTTATCAAACATGCATTGGTAATAATAATTGCAATGTACACACAATTTATCGATTTGCATAATTAAATAAGTGCATGCTGTGAAGTTTTAATGTTTATCGACAGTTTTGTATTGATTGTTTCTGTTCTGCCGCAAATACTCGTCTTATCTTGAGCACGCATTGTGCAAATCTACATAACTGTACTTGCAACGACAACAATATCACTAGTATTTCAATTGTCATTGTAATGTTTCGTTTATAATAAATTGTACAACACTAGCAATGGTTGCTATACAAAATTGTATTAAACAATTAAATCATTTTTCAAAATAGTTGATTTCATAAGTCGCCCGTATTTCTGCCGCGCTTTCCAAGCGCTCAGTAAGACATTTGCGATTAAGCCACATTTGATCGATTCCGCGATGGACTTTTTAATCCAACACAACTTAATTTAATATGCCAAAGTTGTATATTTATTAATCCGCATTATATTTGTAGTGCATCGTATGTGATGATAACTTCGCAGAAAAAATAAATTTTAAGAAATGATAGTATCGCGAATCGCTCGTATCTTTGCCGCATACGTTTCTATTGTTCACACGCACTTTCAGGTTGCGACCCGGTCTATAAATACTTTGTTTGTCAAAAATTGTCTGCGTCGTATATTCGTCAACTTTTCAGAGGTTATCGCTGAAAAAAATCCTCATCCCACGAGGCGCCATTGTTAAAGTGGCTCTTTCAACGATGGCCAATGGGTTTTCAATGACAGAATTGGTGTATTTATTTCGCCAACAACATCCATAGACTACCTAAATAAAATCAGTTGGTTTCTTGACAGTGCACTGTGAGGTTGTGAACAGAACACCCAGAAACTCAAATATTTCCTCTTTTATCACGTATGGTATGTATGTATATTCTGATCTGAAGGTACGTGTGTTGATTAAAGTTGAACACTTTCAAAAAATTCGGATCATGTATAATATTAGATTAACACAATTAAGCAACGAAAGAATGAAAGTCGGCTTGATTAAATTAATTTTAATAAAACTAAAATTATGTTTAATGAAATTTGCACGGAAAGCGTAGTCACAGTAGATGATCATATTGTATAGTTATTTATACCTAGGACAATTGGTGAATATGACTGGATGTAAAGAAGTATGTAGATATGAAACTAGGATGGAGAGTTTTTGGAAGAATGAACATAGTTTTTAAATCCAACATGGAGCTATGCTTAAAAAATAAGGCATACGACCAATGCGTACTGCCAGTTATGACGTATGGTTGTGAAACATGGATGCTTAATTCAAGAATGGTATGCAAGATCCAGTGCACACAGAGAAGCATGGAAAGATGTATGCTTGGTATAACAATTTGAGATAGTAAGTGGAATACATGTGTAAGAAGTATCAGATATAGCGGATTTTGTGAAAAAGTTGAAGTGGACACATAGAATGGATGGCAGATGGACGCGAGAATTATTGGAATGGTATCCGAGAGGATGTGAAAGAAAGCAAGGTAGACTGAGTGGAAGATAGGCTGATGAATTGAGAAGAATGTGTGGAGGCAGATTGCTCAAGACAGGCAGGAATTGAAGAGTATTGGTGAGGCATTCATCCAGTGGATGGTGAACTGCTGAAAATGATGATGATGATGATATAATATTGAGAATTCCAGTGTGAACCATTGAATCGATTTAGGTTAAGCCATACTTGGTATTGAATCACAATTGATTTTGTTTCCTGTGCTGTGAGACCAGCTTTAGTAAAATATGTATAGTATAAAACTTGATTTATTTTCAACTGAATTTGTATCAAAATTTCCATTGTATGTTGGGCTATGAAACTGACTATAAAAAACAAAATAGCTCATAAAAAAATCTCGATCGTTTATCGTTTGCATTTTTCAGTTTGAATTAGAATTTTTAAACATACTTTAATGCCAAAAATCTTAAATCTTTCGTCGAATGAAATTCGTATACATTGTTGATTCTAACGCTGAGTTTATACTGAGCAGTATTTATCTTTAGTATGTACCTACATACATATGTATGTAAATCTATTTCTATGCGGTAATAATGTGTGTTTCAAGTTTGTGTGTTAAACGGTTTAATTTATAATTTATTTCCAAAAAAATATTATGGAACAGAATGGGACAGTATGTAAATTTTTAGTTATATTTTTTTTGTGTTCACATCACTAAGATATTTCATTGTTTTATCGCAATTTTTGTATCGAAATCGATTGAAATTTATCTTATCAGTTTGTTTGTTGTATAAGTGGAAGATGAAAATGTTAAATGTGACGTTTTACATATGTAGATGTGACACATTCCAAAATGTAACAGACAAAAGTGAGATATTTATATACATCCTACATTTTTACTTTATCCGTATCGGATAAAGTATTGTGATAGGGCGAAAATTCGACCTCCAGATTTTGTCTGATTTGTATTAGGTATCCCCTGATTACGTTTTTGTAATTTTTACGTAATTACGTATAATCGCCAACTCAACAACACTGAATCTTCCTATTTATAGGTTTTTTTGTCGGTCATTACAATCCATAAGGCTTTCAAAATTATTTTTCAATAGCAGCAAATTATGTATCTAGAATTTTCAAAATTGTCATGTTATGAATATTTTGACACCTTCGTCGTGAATAAAAGTTTAGCTACACAGATTAGTGGATAACTTTTACTATAATCAGAAACTTTTGTAATAGCTCTATATTAATTGTAAGAAAGGTTGTTTTGACCAACCAATTAATTTACCAACCTAATAATTTCAGTACCAATTAATATCACAAAACTAAGGACATTGCAATAAAAACTGTAAAATATGGCAATTTTTTGGTGTAATTAAAATAAATAAATGCAGAATCGTCACATTCGCAACTTTCACAAAAATTTACCAAAGTACCCATAGTTCGCTGTTCGGTTCGTCGGTGTGTACGCAGCATTATTAAAATTCAATGAAAAACACAAACGTAATCGTAATTTTTATTTTTAATGAATTGAAAATGGAAATTGGTTCACTCTCGATTTATATTGTTGTCACTTGATATTAAACGTTTCAGGATCCATCTGATGCATTATCACTTTTTGTTACGATAATCTCAAGTGTTGAATAGAGATTTCGCGGTTTTCAACGACCGACATCAAAATCATGTCGTCGCCTGTCCCGCGTTTCTCAATCACTTTTTATAATGGTATTTTATAGCCCACGAAACGGTCTATCGGTTTAAACTTGATTTATCATCCGAGCATATGTTTTTATTGCCGTATTGAGTGATTTATATGCCGTAGAGTCCATTTTCGGCGCAAATGAATGAATGATAAAATTTTATTTTCTTTTTTCGTATTCACGCTGTGAATTAAATATATTATAATTCTATCGACTTTGAACAAACGTTGAAAATTATTTTAATAACTTTTTAGTGTATGATTCGCTTTAAAAATCCATTTTGAAATATGCCACTTATGTATGTATGTATGTACAAATCAATCTTGTAATTAATTGATAGTATAAAGTTTTTTTTTATCTCGGTTTGTATTGATAGCGTTGACAATGCTTTTAATCTGAATAGATTTTATTTTCCCATTCCATTTATTATTATTGTAGGATTTATGACGTGGTTTTGACAAATTGGTCATAAATAGCCAAATGTATAAATCATATGTCATAATCTCAATATTCCAATGTGTATCCCAGTTACCACAGGGTTCCAATTTGGGTCCATTGTTGTTTCTTATATTTATTAATGATATCCATACAGTCATTTCTAATTCCAATCTGTTTATGCTGATGATCTCAAGGTGTACAGAGATATTCGAACGAAGCAGATTTCACTGCTCTGCAAAATGACTTAAATTCGCTGTGGGAATGGGCATCTGATAACCATTTACCATTTAGCATAGAGAAATGTCATGTCGTTTCTTATTCCCGATCTCTTGCACCTTTAGTACATCCATATAGTCTTGGTGGAAATATAAGAAATGAAACCTTCCAAATGATCTCGGGATTACGTTTGAAAGCAGGTGGAAGTTTGTGGTGCATATCTCAGACATATGTAACAGGGCGTCAAAGATGCTAGGATTCGTCGTGCGTAATGCTCATTTTCAATGATTTTTACGCCTTCTTTACGATTTGGTCCGCAGCATCTTGGAATCTGGTTCTATTATATGGAATCCCAGAGAAGTCAATTAATTTACAGATTGAAAGAGTTCAGCGGAAATTTCTCCGATACCTATACATGAGACAATACGGCTACTATTATCCTAGTGCTTTTGTTCTAGGTGCATTGGGATATAGCACTCTGTCATCTCGTAGGGATAAACTCCTTGTGAATCACTTCTGTAATTTATTGATTATATTAACCAATTCGAGGAGATGAAGTTGTGGGCTCCTGCACACTTCCGGGAGTTGCGTACGCGTCAATTGTTTCAGGTTGTCAGAGCGAGAACCGGTGTCCTTGCTGACTCGCCCATTGCTCGAGCCATTCAATGCCTCAATTCACTTGCGCAACATTTGGATATTTTTTTTTTTTAGATCGCCACATTTCTCATGCACTTTAAATTTTGATTTTGTTTGTAATTTTATTTATTTATAATTGATTTATGATTTTATGTTAACTTTTAATTTGATTCTATTATTATTGTTATTTAATTTTATTATTATTAATACTTTCTAATTATTATTTAATTGTGTTTAATTTAAATTTAATGTAATTCGAATATATATATATATTTTTTTTTACTACCATTATTTTATATATAATGTTCATGTCTCGCCATAGTGACGAATTGGGGAAACCTGTTATGTCACTATGGTATAATTTGTAAATAAATAAATAAATAAATAAATAAATATGACTCTTTATATGTACAGTTTAAAATTTGAATCACTTCGTTTTCAATTTTATATCTATGTACTAATCAGATTTTTCTACATGGCTGTTTTTATATTTTTAATTGAATATAAACCTATTTATATTATATTAAGATTATTTACAACGTTCAATTTTGATACTAAATTAGTTTCAAAAGAGGTACATATTTACTAGAAAATACACATTACTGAACTTTTTATATTTTAAATTAACTCAAATTAACAAAATAATTATATGTGTATATATAATAGCCGAAATCCGTCTGTCTGCTGATAACGCTCGCCGATGTAAATAATTAAAAAACCAGAACGTCGCGCGAGTGGGATTTGAACCCGGTATCACCAGTTCGGGACAGTGAGCATACACTGTGATCCAAACTATAGGTAGATAATAAGGGGCCTGCTTCAATTTGACTATATTAATATCTTAATAGGCTCGCAACTTTGCTAAATTGTTACGATGTTGTATTATAACGCGCCATCTATGCAACAACTATAAACACTATTAAATTTAATATTATTTTTCAGTACGGGTGATGAGAACGCTCCGTTGATATGCAACGGGCTTACACTAGTACATATGTATATAATAGTCGAAATCTGTTTGTCTGTCTGCTGATAACGCTCGCTGAGGAAAAATAATTTAAAAACCAGAACGAGTGGGGATCGAACCCAGGACCCCAGGCTTGAGAGGACTCACACTAATGCTATCCGCTATCGCCCTTGGCTTATTTAGTCCTTTTTTTTTTTAAACATTACCTATACAAGGGATCGTGACTCTGCTTTACCTACAAAAGGGATCGTGACTGCTTATAATACATAGATGACGCTATAAAAACTATTATTTTTTTATTTTTACAAAATCACTTACAAAATTATATTTTATATAATTATACATATATCACTTAAAATTATACTATACTATAGACAACTATAAAAAACTATCACATTTAATATATAATTTTCCAGTACGGGTGATTGATATTAAACGGGCTTACACTAGTGTATGTACATACATAATATGCCAATTATATGCCTGTTTGTCTGTCTGTCTGCTGATAACGTTCACCTCGGTAAATGATTAAAAAATCAGAACGTCGCGCGAGTGGTATTTGAACCCGAGTTCAACAGGTCGAAACATTGAGCGCTTACGCTATGATCCAACGCCGATAATATAAATTGAACATATAAATCGTTTGAATGTTTGCAACTTTGCTAAATTGTTACGTTGTTGTATTATAAAGCGCCATCTATACAACAACTATAAAAACTATAAAATTTAATATTATTTTGCAGTACGGGTTATGCGAATGCGCTCCGTTGATATTCAACGGGCTTACACTAGCAACAATATTTTATTTATTTATTTATTTTATATCATATTAGCTAATTAGCTAATTTAACTTATGTACATCTATTACATATTTATAACAACTATGTATATAAATATATTACACATATACTTATACATAACTACTATCTCTCACAGAGGTGTCTCCTCACACTTTTCAAGAATACATCTATGGTCTTAGAAGACTTGACGCACACCGGGAGGGCATTATATGTACATTAATACACCCCTGTGAAAAACACCAACAGCTGTCTTTGTTTTCCTTACTCTACCTACAACTAATTGGTTCTTATTTCTAGTACAATAACTATGGATATCACTATTTCTAATGATATAATTCTTAAAATAATTTGACAATAACTTATGATCTAACTTAAATCTAAACAAAAGACAATGTGTTTAACTTTAAACAATTTATAATACTCCCAATTCATCTAACATACTTCTAATACTTTTTAGCCTACCAACATTCAAAATACCTCTCATAGCTCTATTTTGCAACCTTTGAATTTTATCTAAATCTAACAAAAATCAAATTTTTAAGACCGCTTTTTGAATACGTATTGAATTAAAATTTAATGCTATAAATAATTTTAATGTGTATTAGGTTGAATTTAATAAAAAAAATAAAATCACAGTTCCTGAGAATTGAATGTTTTGTTAATATCCACTTTTTTTAACCGATGTATTCTAGTCTCGAGTGTGCGTAGTTAGTGCTCTAGCTTGCTCTATTTCTATTTAGATAATATTTTAGCGTGGAATTTTTTCGCTTGTTTCAGGTTTGCCCGTTGCCAAGTGGCACTTGCCAGCGTCGCAGTGTCTGATTGCGTTGTCGCTCAGCGAGTGCCTAGCACCCAATTCAGTGCCATACAATAAACAATTCGAAGACTTTGAAGAATTCTAAATAGCTCGGGAGCACCGAGCTGGTGGTGGGGTGTTCGGCAATTTCAATTGTTGATTCCTTCAGCAGGCAGGACACCACGTCAGGTGGATGCGAATCTGCTTCGACGCCCTATGCTTCGCGTCACAGCAACTGGCTGACGACGATGAAGCGGGCATGATAAACCAAACAGTGATTCAAAACGGCCACCATCCACCAGTGGTGAGCGATCCTTCCACAATGACTGCGCCCGCTGACGATGCCGAGGCTCTGCTCATGACGAGGGACCTCAGGATCAAGGAGTTGGAGACGCAGCTGAGGCAGCGCGAGGCTGAAATCGTCGAGCTGCGCTCCCACTTGGACAAGTTCCAGAGCGTGTTTCCTTATCATGTGAACGTGGCCAGTCCGAAGCACAAGCCTGTAAGGACCAGGAAGCAAAGAGCGCAAGGAATCTCCGCGGAGCCTCAAAGTGAGTCAACGCTGCAGGAGTTGGCGCAGCAGACCTTCCCGACCTTTGAAAAGAACGAGAGGTGAGTGAAATTATTGTACCACATTGATACAGAATCCACACATTCTTCTCAATTCATCAGCCCATCTTCCACTCGGTCCACCTTGCTTTCTTTCACATCCTCTCGGATACCATTCTCGCGTCCACTCCAACTTTTTCCCACATTCCGCTATATCACACTTCTTACCAATGTATTCCTCTTACGATCTCTTCTCGTTATACCGAGAGGTGAGTGAAATTATTGTACCATACTATGTATCATCATTTTCAGCCGTTCACCATCCACTGCTGGATGAAGGCCTCCCCCGTCCACTTCCATCCCTGTCTATTTTGAGCAATCTGCATCTATGTACTCCACACATCAATTCATCAGCCCATCGTCCACTCGGTCTACCTTGCTTTCTTTCACATCCTCTCGGATACCATACCATTCTCGCTATGTGTTCAACCCATTGCCACGTCAACTTTTTCATAAAATGCCATAGATATGCCATTCCAAACAAATTTGCCTGGAGAAAGCGTCAGAAGCAACGGTGGTGTGCGGGGGGTCTAAAGTGCGGGGAATTCTCACAAAAAATCAAATCTCATCAAAAATCATCTTGGGGTCATTTTTCGGGCGCTAAGGCCAATCTATATTATTCTACATCTATGTAAAATGCTCATCATTTTCATTTTCACCATCCACTGCTGGATGAAGGTCTCTCTAATCCTCTTCCATTCCTGTCTGTCTTGGGCCATCTGCATCCACTTGACTACACACATTCTTCTCAATTCATCAGCACATATCTTCCACTCGGTCTACCTCGCCTTCTTTCACATCCTCTCGGATACCACTCCAGTATTTCTCGCGTCCACTCCAACTTTTTCACCGCTATATCTGCCACCTTGGTCATACTTCTTACCCATGTATTCCTCTTGTGATCTCTTCTTGTTATACCAAGCATATGTACATCTTTCGATGCTTCTCTGTGTGCACCGGATATTGCGTACCATTCTTGAATTCAGCATCCAAGTTTCACATCCATACGTCATAACTGGCAGTACGCAATCGGTCTTGCCTTCTTTTTTAAACATGGCGTAATGTTGGATTATTTGTCTTGATTGTTTAAACGGTTACATATTAAATTGACAGTCTATCATTTCCTCGTAGAAGGCAACTGGAAACCACCACAGTTGGTATGTTTCCCTTGTTACTTCTTTGTTCATTCTTCCAAAAGCGCTCCATCCTAGTTTCATTCTTCGTTTTATTTATACTTCTTTAAATTCAATCATGTTCACCAATTTACCTATGTATGTATGTATGTATGTAGGACTATATATAATAGCTTAAAATCAGTCTGCATGTCTGGATCGTTGTGGTTACACTGGCATTGGTAGCAGCCAAGATCGGCTTGCTTATTTTATGGCCATACACCCATTCAATTCAACTCAAACTTAAACTATACAATTGTTTCACACGCTGTCAAACGGACAGGGGACTATACTGCCATTGTACAAACTAACGCCCACGAATGGGGGTTGGGGTTAGCTTCTACCGTCATATGACGGGCAAACCGACTAGTACTAGGTATTAATATACATATAATACGGTAAAGTGCCTCACAAACCGGAGCGAGCGGATTATTATTCGCGAGCGTATTTATCCGCTCTGGTTTGTGAGACTCTTAACAACTATGACAACATAACAAAACAAATTAAATTCGAAATATGAATAAACGGAGTATGTAAATATGTATATATTTATGTATGTTGTTAGCAGTGTGACCAACCATTCAAAGAACAAATCAATGAATATTTTCATATCGTTAATGTCCATGGCGTACTTGGCTTCGTATTGATAATAGTATATCAAAAAGAATCATGAATCAAGTACTGAGCAGTTGAAGGAAAAGATGCTCTCTTGTATATATGTACATAGTTTCCTGTTGCCTTATAAAGGGGTAAAGATATAAGTAAAATAATAAAGGGACAATGAATTGGCATGTAGGAATAATTTTGGTATGTGATAATATAAATTCTGTCAGGAATTCGAAATAGTCTAGTAGTAGATGGTTTGATAAGGAATTATGTTACAGCTGTCAAGACAGATTTAATACGAAAGAAAGTCCTTAACATCAATTTAATCGACAGTTGCTCAAGAGCCCAGTGTAGAGGAGGTGAGCCGTTGCTTTTCTCAGAACCAATTAAACTGATCGATTACAATCCTGATGCAAATTTTGCAATCTTGCACATAAGGGAGGGAGAGAGAGAGATAGACGGATTATAGTTGGGGAGAGAAAGAGGTGGTAGGGGTACGATTGCCAATTTTGTGGCAATTTCAAATCAACAAAAAAAAAATAAAATATCGTTCAAATTATACGCTTCGACTAAACAAATGCTTTCGATATGCAAATCTGTTTTCGGGAACCGTTATTATAGAAATTAAAAAAAAAATGTGTACACACAGACACGATTAACAGCATACATATTATATTAATATGTTGTAGCGTATCTCGTGCAGTGTCACAAAAAGATTATGGACACGAGAGAGCTTTTTTATCGACCGGTTTTTTTGTTTTTTCGGTAGTGCGAAATGTTTACTATAAAATTTATCGTTTGAGAAAATGTATTATACCGCGTGCGTAATATTGAGCAGTTTGCATGAATATGCGATTCAAAGATTTGTCACCGGTCTCAATATTGTATCGAAAATAATGCACAGTGGGACAAATCGTATAATCAATACGTTGTACCGAAACTTTTCCACATACACTTCCGTCGCTTCTAAATACCGTAAAAATAATATTATAAATATAATAGCCGAAATCCGTCTGTCTGTCTGCTGATAACGCTCGCCGAGGTAAATAATTAAACAACCAGAACGTCTCGCGCGAGTGGGATTTGAACCCGAAATCAGCATTTCGGAACAGTGAGCGCTTACGCTATGAGCCAACGCTGATAATGACGAGCCAGCTACAATTTAACAATATTAATCCTCAACAGGTTTGCGACTTTCCTAAATTGTTACGTTGTTGTATTATAAAGCGCCATCTAATCAAAAACTATTAAATACACATATACTCACCCACACAAACACTCACAGTACGGGTGATGAGAAACCACTCCGTTGATATTCAACGGGCTTACACTAGTAATATTATATATATAATAGCCGAAATCCGTCTGTCTGTCTGTCTGCTGATAACGCTCGCTCAGGAAAAATTATTAAAAATCCACTAGAACGAGTGGGGGATCGAACCCACGACCTTAGGCTCAAGAGTCATCGCACTAATGCTATACGCTATCGCCCGGCCATGATTTTAAACATTACCTATAGTTACAATAAATAGGAAATGAGGAAAAATAATTAAAAAACCAGAATGAGTGGGGATCGAAACCGGGACGCCAAGTCGGGAGTTATCACGCTACCGCATACGCCACGGCCCGTTGTTGAGTATGTCCTTTTTTTTAAGCATTACCTATACAAGGACTCTGATAATAATACATAGATGGCGCTATAAAAACTATTAATTTTTTTGTCACTTACAACCGTGCGATCAATTAGTGGGGATCTCTATTAAAAAAGTGCTTTACGTAATTTAAATTCAGCGGGCGTTGATATTCAACGGGCTTACACTAGTATACATATAATAGCCCAATTCCATATGTCTGTCTGTCTGTCCATGTGCTGATGACGCTGATTCAAATTTAATTGAAAAAACACGAACGTCGCGAGTGGGATTTGAACCCCGTGACCACCAGGTTGGGTGAGTTAGCGCTGACGCGTTCACCCAACACCGGTGATGGGAGGCCTCCTATAAATTGAATATATTAATCCTCAGTAGGTTCGCGACTTTGCTAAATCGTTACGTAATCAATTACGAAAACATTTGATCGATTTATTTAGTTAGCACGTTGAAAACATATTTCCATCGTAAAAATCACTTACAAAAAACACGTCCGTTGATTTTCAACGGGCTTACACTAGTTGTAATATAAAACTGTCGATCATTGTTTACTACATATTTATATTTTTTAGATATTACAATTTCGCTTCACGTGCAAAACTACAACTATCTAATTTTACTATAGATAAAAGCTCAGGAATCTGCGCCCGTCACGCTCGCATACAACCAACCGTGTCTACATAACCTTACACAACACTCATGACACGGTAACCACCTGGTGACATTGTCAACAGGCTAGTATTTATATAAACATGTGACATAAATTCTATTCATCTACCAAATGATATAGTATATGTAGGTACAATAGTTTTAATTTATTTATTGCCGGTTAGATAATCGATGCATCCCACTGTGCATTATATAATATACCGTTTGTCGTAAAGTCATAAAGTGTCAAATATGAACAGTTCAGATTTGGCCAGTGTCAATTGGCACTGTACGATACGATACAGCTATAATAAAAAAAAAGGTCAAATACATTCCATTAATCACAATAATGGATTGATTTGCCGTCACATTATTATTATGACTTCGAGAAAAATCTATCAATAGCTATTATTTATTGTTTTATTTGTATTTTTTTGAAACAATCACTTTCTACACTAGATTTAATATTCAAATTTGGAAAATGTTTACGAGCAAAACACTATCAATAATAATATACTAAGGTTAGTGCGAGAGTTTACTGCTTGATAATATCCGTTCGGTGACTTTTAATGACAGTGAAGTGTCGCTGAATAACTGTGATTAAGTTTATATGTCAATAAATTGCAAACGCATTCGAATTATGATTTATGCAACTCGTATTTTTTCAATTTTCTTCTATACATACATACATATGAATAATAGCAACTGTTCCAGAGTATGTTTGGGTAGATTTGTCGGGAACAGTGTGATTTTAATCGATCCTTGCTAATAGTAACGCTCGTTAAGACTCTTGTAAATATCGGTCAATATATGTAATGTACCTACAACATAATAAATATAATGTATAGAAATTCTCACATGTTCATTTTCTAAAACACAAAACTAGTTTATCAACAATTTCTCAAGTAGTGGCAGATTGACTCGGTGCGTATAGTATACAAAGTTATATAGGCTTGTTAACTTTAATCGTATTTTTTTAATAATATTTTCTAAACTCACAAGGATAAGTTATTCTTATATATATGATTAAATGAATTCTGCACGCAAAACGTAGTCACAGTAGATAATTATATTGTAGAGATAGTTGATAGTTATTTATACCTAGGACAATTGGTGAATATGACTGGATGTAAAGAAGAAGAAATAAAACGAAGAATGAAACTAGGGTGGAGTGCTTTTGGAAGAATGAACATAGTTTTTAAATCCAACATTCCGCTATGCTTAAAAAAGAAGGCGTACGACCAATGCGTACTGCCAGTTATGACGTATGGATGTGAAACTTGGACGCTAAATTCAAGAATGCTACGAAAGATCCAGTGCACACAGAGAAGCATGGAAAGATGTATGCTTGGCATAACAAGAAGAGATCGCAAAAGAAATACATGGGTAAGAAGTATGACCAAAGTGGCAGATATAGAAGTGCGGGTGAAAAAGTTGAAGTGGCAATGGGCTGGACACATGGCGAGAAGAATGGATGGCAGATGGACGCGAGAAGTACTGGAATGGTATCCGAGAGGATGTGAAAGAAAGCAAGGTAGACCGAGTGGAAGATGGGCTGACGAATTGAGAAGAATGTGTGGAGTCAAGTGGATGCAGATTGCTCAAGACAGACAAGAATGGAAGAGGATTGGAGAGGCCTTCATCCAGCAGTGGATGGTGAACGGCTGAAAATGATGATGATGATGATATGATTAAAATAAGTTCTGAGAACATATTCAGTTGAATTGAATTGAATCGAGTTTAGTTAGATTTGTCTTAATCTAAGTTATTAGTGATTTTAACGATAGAAAAATGTTTTCAACGTGCTAACTACATATGTATGTAAATAAATCGTTCAAATATTTTCGTAATTGATTACGTAACAATTTAGTAAAGTCGCGAGCCTACTAAGGATTAATATTTTCAAATTATAGGAGGCCTGCCACCACCGGTGTTGGGTGAACGCGTTAGCGCTAACTCACCCAACCTGGTGATCATGGGTTCAAATCCCACTCGCGACGTTCGTATTTTTTCAATTAAATTTGAACTTCAGCCTTTACCGAGGCGAGCGTTATCAACAGACAGACAGACGGAATTGGGCTACATACATATATAACTAGTGTAAGCCCGTTGAATATCTCCGTATGTTTGTGTGGGTGAGTATATGTGTATTTAATAGTTTTTATAGTTGTTGCATAGATGACGCGTTATAATACAACAACGTAACAATTTAGCAAAGTCGCGAGCCTATTGAGAATTTATATTGTCAAATTGCAACAGGCTCGTAATCATAGCGTAAGCGCTCACTGTCCCGAACCGGTGATCTCGGGTTCAAATCCCACTCACGCGCGGACGGTTCGTCTTTTTTAATTATTTACCTGAACGAGCGTTATCAGCAGACAGACACACACACACACACACACACACACACACACACAGACAGATAGAATAGGGCTATTATATGTATGATAATAATGTATAGTAATTGCTTTGTATTTATGTAAGTCATGATTAAATTCGATCTGTTAAAAATCTGTTATATGTATGTAAGTAAGGAAAACAAAGACAGCTGTTGGTGTTTTTCACAGGGGTGTATTAATGTATAATGCCCTCCCGGAGTGCGTCAAGTCTTCTAAGACAATAGATGCATTCTTGAAAAGTGTGAGGAGACACCTCTGTGAGAGATAGTAGTTATGTATAAGTATAGTGTATAATGTGTGATTGATTTATGTAGTTGTTATAAATATGTAATAGATGTAAGTTAAATTAGCTAATTGGCTATTATTATATAAAATAAAAATGTATCTAGTACATACTGGGCATTCTCTACAATAATATTTTAGTATGAAGGGTATTTTATTCCTAAGCGTTTAGGTTAAATATTTACACGTTTTTTCGTTAATGTTACCATATCTGACTGTTAAATTTTCTAACTTTAAAAAATTTAAATGATATATTTTGATTTTTTTTTTAATCTAATATATAAAACACTTGTTTGTATGTATGTACGTATGGGTCATTCGTCAATTACCAGGCGTTGCTCGGGCGCGATTAATAGAAACGACGAAGTACACACGATAGTACATAGATGTTTTCGGGAGATTTAAGTACGTACGTCCCCCCCCCCCTAACCCCACCCCTCCACATCCCCGCATCCCTCCTTTATTACCCGGCTTTGCCCGGGGTGTAATTAATATAATGTAATATAGTGTTTGTTTAGTCAATTATTTCGTGAGTCCAAAAAAAGGCCGCCGGGGTAGGAGGGTGGTCTGGTGGGGTGGTAAGGGGCCGACATTGCTTTTAGGGAGCCCAAAAAAAGGGCCGCCGGGGCAGGAGGTGGGTCTGGTTCATCTAATTCTAATCACTTAACGGTGATTAATACGTAAAACTTTCACGGTTAAGTTTTACAAAGTTCTCATGTCGTTTTCGTCGGCTTTAGCGCTTCTCAGGCCGGACTGTGTTAACCTCTGGCTGTTTGTGGCTGATGTAATCTCCCGACTTGACTTATTATACATATGTATTATTAATATTGCCCATGGCTCTAGTTGCTCTCTAACGTTAACGTTGATTTGAACGCTGTGACAAGGTAAACGCACCCGTTTTTATTTTTTACATTTTATTGCCATCGTTTCGATTCCAATATTCCAAAGTAGTACAGGCAAAGTTTCATCAATGCAAAAAAAAATGATCATGACTATTATGAGATGCTAGAAAAGTGTAAACAGCCCCAGTAGTCTCTCCTATAAAATAAAGTTCATATCGCGATGAACGTATTTTGTGATATTGGAAACAGTGTATGCGCATTGTTTATCGAGTAAGTACCATTGTTAAAAAATCGTGTACACGTGTCTGTAATTACAGTGATGATTTGTTTGCCGATAGTACAACAGACTACACACTATCTCAGGTGTCTGAAAATCCAAGTCTACGGTTGGAAACAAAGAATCGCCAGACTATCGTAGCACATTGTGAACTTTGATCGCGCATTCAACGATCCACGCCAATCACTTAACCTTCGACGTACATAAAACCCTTGCACACGTAACTTTGAAAAGATGCATAAAAAGTTTCAAACCACATGTGAATACCACTCGATTAAGTACTCTTAAGATACCTGAACTAGGTCACCAACTATGCACGTTTGATAATAATATTGTTGTATTGTTTATTTATTATCGCTTCGGGGACTTACGAATGTTTATCCTTTAATTCGATTACATACATATACATATGTATGTACATAAATATATTGGTCTTTGATGACAAATGTTTGATAACAATAACACTCATCGTTCGAACAACGTATCAAATTTACAGAATCGACGTGGAATTTTATACTAGTCTGCTCTAAGTTTTAGGAATAATTGTGTTCATTTTCAAAACATATTGTAGGCTTTGACTGAGTTGTTGTATTTTTTTGTTCCTTATACATTCCTACACCGTTTATTTATTTATTTAAGTTAGCTTAAACAGTTGTTTAAATAAATAAACTTATTATCTACTAGCACTTGTACAGAGGCTACCAGGAATTTATCAATTTTATTTATATTTCTGACAACTTCTGGCAGGCCATTATATTCAACAACACCCCTGTATAAGATACTTCTGGATCTACTTAATTTTAAATTCTTAACTATTAACTTATTCTTACCCCTAGTGTTATGACTAGGTTATGTTTGCGATAAATTCTAAATATGTATATCATACACGATATTTGCTAATTTATGCTAAAATCCTAAAATATGCGAATATGCAGATGCTAAAAATCACACAAAATATATAAAATTAATTTTTTTTAAAGAAAAATGTTACTAAAACAACGTTGATACTTGTTTGTATGTACATATGTACATACATATATATATTATATTGAGACTACAGTTGGGTCGGAAATGATGAGTTAACGAAAAAACCCATGCGAAAATTTTACACAAATAAGTTTTTTTACCTGGAGGTAAAAATTGAGATGGTTTTACCCAAAGAAGTTTTATTGATGGAAAATATCGAAAACTATGCAGAATGCAGTATTGAGTTCAACAAGAGTCGTTATTTTTGTCTCGCGATCAGTCTCTTGCGTGTAATCGTCAACTTTTCATAAATAATTTGTGAACGTGAAAGATTTTAGACATTTTTGGACTTGTACAGATTAAAATGGTTAGTATTTATTACTTAGCGTATTTATATTTTTCATAATATTTGGTTTAACTATAATATTCACGAAAATCGACCGTAAATTTTAATACTAAATTTGATTAAAGTATCAATGATCAGATATTTATTAAAATGTAAAATATTTTTTTAGCTTCAGCATGGAGCATACTAATATTAATATTCGTGATATAAATGATGCTAACATTTTAATGTGCAGACATTGTAATTGTCGAGTGGAGTGGCAAAAAAAGGATAACTTTTTATTTGTCATGTTAGCTTTAAATTGTTTGTATATAATAAATTGTGTTACAGAGTTATTGTGTTAAAACCCATCTTATCAGTAGAACATAGCGGAAATCGCACGATAGTGGGGTTTTTCCCACAACAATAAGAGTTTTATAAAGAAATAGTTTCTTATAAATTTCTTCCATTTCTCATTTGCAACACACAGCTTTTCAGATAAATTTTTCTGTTAATTTTGTTAGAAAACTTTTGAATTCGTGTACATAATTTGCTACGCCATTGGTCTAAACAAAATTTTCCACAACCTCTCTATTTGAGCAAACGATATTAACCATATAAAATTCTAGATCTCCAAACAGATATATTTTTATGTTGTACATTATTATATTGTATATTATTATATTTTTTTAACTTAAACGCCACTTTTAATGTTTGAAGGTAATGCTGCGCACACACCGACGAACCGAACAGCGAACGACGCCAATTACAATCAGTATGTGTGTGGCGGAGATATTGATCGCCATCAAACTAACGATTAAAATGTAGAAATGCAAGTCGAAACAGATCGAGTATTGCCTGTTCAGAAAAACGCAATACACACAGACAGTTTAACATTAAATTTCAAATAAAATCAAATTTTTTCATAATTACATAATTATTTTTGACATTGGCCCTTTTAGTAGATATGTACTTTTAATTTGTTTGAATGAATGTTCAATACATTGTATGTATGTAATTAATTTCGTGTTGACCTTCAGCGGTCGAAAACCTTGCTAATTTCCACAATTTTACCAATGTTGATTCAGTGGGTGTTTATTAAACTAATATTGAACTGAAAATACATAATTGAACAATCCAAAATAGCTACGAGAGCGTTCATCGTTTTTTTTTTTTTTTTTCAATGAACATGTGGTCAAAAGCGACATTATGTCGCCCTTTAACCTCTATAAATAGAATGCGTTATATGTATGTACATACATGTGGTTAGGAAAAATAAATTTAAAAAACTAATGCGTGGGAATATTTCAACATATGCATAATTTTTACAACACAATTAAATTGGGCAATAAATGCATTTTTTTTTTTTACATTTACTACATCGTTAAATCTAATTCCGAATTATTAATGATGCACATTAGTTTGATTGTGCATTAAATTTGAACTTTCCAAGGAAAATTTTCATAGTAAAATTTATTAACTCGGTTTTAATGTAATTGAGAAAAATATCGGTGCATCACACTTAAAATAAAAAAAAAAATTCGTTGGAATTTTAGGCAAAAAATTATTTCGAATGTGTAAAATTTTTTTTTCTCAAATCCCAACGGTTAAAAAGGTCCGATAATTTTTCCATGTGACTATTATACAAAGGGAGTGTATTTATTGTTTATTTAGTTACGTCGAGTGTCGACAGATGTCTCTGAGTCACTGCGCGCTTTACAATAAGTAGTTGTCGCAAGTCCTTCTTAAACCCAAATTTTTGGACTCTAAGCATACTTACCTGGCGTAGGGGATACCGTGATCATTAAGGCGGTTCCCCCAGGGTGAGGCTCTTCCATTGCACTTCCGGTTGAGCTGACCCTTGCGATTGCCCCTAATGCGGGCAACTCGGACGCGTAATTTTTGATAGCCGGGACTGCGTACGCGCTGTCCCGACCCCTAATTAATTCAATTACCTTTAAACTCTCCATCGTCATCATTTACTATTGGGTGGATGAAGGCCTCTCCAATCCTCTTCCATTCCTATTTGTCTTAAACAATCTGGATCCACTTGATCCATTTGCCATCAATTATTTTCGCTATGTGTCCACTTCAACTTTGGTCATGCTTCCTACCCGTGTATTCCTCGTGTGATCTCTTCGTGTTATACCGAGCATACATCTTTCCATGCTTCTCCGTGTGCACTGGATCTTACGTAGCATTCTTGAATTTAGCATCCACGTTTCACATCCATACGTCATAACTGGGCAGTACGCATTGGTCGTATGCCTTCTTTTTTAAGCATAGCTGAATGTTGGATTTAAAAACTAGAACATATGTTGCTTTCTTTCACATCCTCTCAGATACGATTCCAGTATTTCTGGCGTCCATCTGCCGTCCATTCTTCTCGCTATGTGTCCACTCCAACTTTTTCACACATCTCTTCTTGTTATACCATGTATTCATCTTTCCATGCTTCTCCGTGTGCACTGGATCTTACGTAGCATTCTTGAATTTAGCATCCACGTTTCACATCCATACGTCATAACTGGAGTTTGCATTGGTCATATGCCTGAATTTTTTCTTCTCATAGCTGTATGTTTGATTTAAAAACTAGGAAATACATATGTTGCTTTCTTTCACATCCTCTCAGATACCATTCCAGTATTTCTGGCGTCCATCTGCTATCCGCTATATTGCCACTTTCGTCATTCCTCGTGTGATCTCTTCGTGTTATACCGAGCATACATCTTTCCATGCTTCTCTGTGTGCACTGGATATTACGTAGCATTCTTGAATTTAGCATCCACGTTTTACATCCATACGTCATTACTGGGCAGTACGCATTGGTCGTGTGCCTTCTTTTTTAAGCATAACTGAATGTTGGATTTAAAAACTAGGACATGTGTTGCTTTCTTTCACATCCTCTCGGATACCATTCCAGTATTTCTCGCGTCCATCTGCTATCCATTATTTTCGCTGTGTCCGCTATATTGCCACTTTCGTCATTCCTCTTGTGATCTCTTCTTGTTATACCGAGCATACATATTTTCATGCTTCTCCGTGTGCACTGGATCTTACGTGGCATTCTTGAATTTAGCATCCACGTTTCACATCCGTACCTCATAACTGGCTGTACGCATTAGCATAGCTGAATGTTGGATTTAAAAACTAGGACATGTGTTGCTTTCTTTCACATCCTCGCAGATACCACTCCAGTATTTCTGGCGTGCATTCTTGTCGCTATGTGTCTACTCCAACTTTTTCACACATTCCGCTATATCTACCACCTTGGTCACGCTTCTTACCCATGTATTCCTCTTACGATCTCGTTATACCGAGCATACAACTTTCCATGCTTCTCTGTGTGCACTGCATCTTGCATAACATTATTGAATTTACTCCGCACATTCTTCTCAATTCATCAGCCCATCGTCCACTCGATGTACCTTGCTTTCTTTCACATCCTCTCGGATACCATTCCAGTATTTTTTGCGTCCATCCGTGTCCACTTCCAACTTTTATTATGCTTCTTACAGACATATTCCTTTTACGATCACTTCTTGTTATATCGAGCATACATCTTCATCCACGCTTCTCTGTGTGCACGGAATCTTACGTAGCATTATTGAATGCAACATCCACACTTCACATCCATACGTCATAACTGGCGGTACGCATTGGTCGTATGCCTTTTTTTTTTTTTAAAACTGTTCATTCTTCCAAAAGCGCTCCTTCCTAATTTCTTCTATCCTTCTCTACATCCAGTCATATTCACCAATTGTCCTAGGTATAAATTACTATCAAACTACATATCTCTACAATACGATTATCTACTGTGACTACGTTTTGCTTGCAAAATGTTTTTTTTACTAAAATTTTAGTTTTACTATTCCTTACTTAAAATATCTAGCTAAATCTTGATCATGGGTACCCACCAGTGCTCGAAATGGAAATTTTCACGAATGGGAGCGCTCGATAATTTTCAAAAAATATCAAACGACCTTTTTTTTAACTATATGTATAGAAAATGTACGTACATTTATATACATACATACATACATACATATATTATAACACCAAAACACTTACGTAACATATGTACACCAATATAAATGAATTTATGGTTGTATATATTAGGTTATTAGTATTATTATTATAGAAACTGTATTACATACATACATGCACAATTTACACGGTTAATTTTTTTTAAATTTGAATAATTGTTAATATCACTATTTACATAGTTAGTCACGTGCAGTAATTATAATTCAGACAACTTAAAAAATGTTGCTAGAAAAGTGTTTGTTAGTGATGAAGTGCAGTAATAAAATATAAATAAAAAAAATAATCAAGCGATTCCCGATGATAGATTGAAATTGCAAATACGTTCGGTAAATTCAAGTTCTCTCATCAGAGGGACAGGCAAGACTGAAGTATTTTGAAATTTTGGTTCCTTTAGTATAATGGTAGCGGTACAGCTACTTTAGAAATTTTGTTAAAATAAGAAAGCCGACAATTCAAAGAAAGATATCGTAAATTATCGAAATGACCGATGCCCCGAGAGGGACCCGTTGCAGTTCGACCATAGTGTGACAGACAGTGCCGACCATAAAGCAATAAAACTTTTTGCGCATAAAAACCCTCGAATTCTAAATGTTATCTTCAAGTAACACAAGTGCATCTAGCTTTTTCAAAACATAATAATATTTTAAATGGCTTTTGGCTACAGATAAGATGCCTTTGTCGGAATTGTTAATGTAAAGAATTTAACTTTCAGTCAAAGATTGTGATTTAGTAGTCATAAATGTAAAAAAAACATTTTTCGGCAATAATTATTGAAAGAGCACGGAAATTTTGGTTTTTTACGAAAGGGAGCGCTAAATTTACAGATTTCACGAAAGGGTACCCTACGTTTTCAAATCTCACGTAAGGGAACGCCCGCTCCTTGCCGCTCCCGCTGAATTCGAGCACTGGTACCCACTAAAGGCAAATTTAAAGTCAATATCCCATATGTGAATTCAGATAGGCAATGAAACACCGTAATACATGTATGTATGTACATATGTACCTACACTTCAAGGGATCGTGCTACCAATGCTCCCGTCACTAGCAATAGGCAAGGTGTAGTTCAATCATTATTTCACTAGAATGTGTATGACAGTTCCTGTTAAACATAACAAGTCGAAATAATTGAATTTGTACATACATATGTATGTAGCAGGTGGTATACAAAGTGTTGGTTGTTCTAGCCGTTTGATCTACAAGTGTGTGCGACATTGGTCTGTTTATCTGCTGTCACCGGCACTGACATGTCACTGACATCTTGATCTACATACAATAATTAATTGCTCGTATCGCGGCCTGACACTCACCTCCGCTTTAATTAGTCATTAATTTCGTACGGAACCGGTTCCAGCGTCAAAAGGTCACAAATGCAACAACTTCATACTCGGTTATGTCACTTTTTTTTTTGGACCATTCTTAATGTGTATTAACTAAAAGAAAAAAATTACGCAAGCGGTAAATGTGCGAAATTTATTACTTTTCGGTATCACTGTGAGTTATATTATTTTTATTTTCTTTCATTATAGCGTTTTCCTTTTCATATCAGGTTTATTTTCAATTTAATAAGTATGTACATACATATGTAGTTGATATTATTAAAAATAAGGCTCGGTAATTCAAGGTGTGGCACTACCGTACGTCAGTCCGCTAGCTGCCATCTACAAAAAGGCAACAGCCTCAGTTCGTCTCTTTGAAGACACGGAGCAATTCGGTATTGAGAGAGATGTTAGGCAAGGAGACACCATTTCTCCTAAATTATTCAATGCGGTGCTTGAGGACATATTTAGGTCGCTGGAATGGCACAAAACAGGGGTTAAGATTAACGGAAGACATTTGATCCATCTAAGATTCGCTGACGACATAGGTATAGTTGCATGTAACTCAGTAGATTTACAAAATAGGTTAACAGAATTAAGCAACGAGAGTATGAAAGTAGGCCTAAAAATTAATTTTAATAAAACTAAAATTATGTATAATGAATTTTGCACGCAAAACGTAGTCACAGTAGATAACCATATTGTAGAGATAGTTGATAGTTATTTATACCTAGGGCAGTTGGTGAATATGACTGGATGTAAAGAAGAAGAAATAAAACGAAGAATGAAACTAGGATGGAGTGCTTTTGGAAGAATGAACGTAGTTTTTAAATCCAACATTCCGCTATGCTTAAAAAAGAAGGCATTAGACTAATGCGTACTGCCAGTTGTGACGTATGGATGTGAAACTTGGACGCTAAATTCAAAAATGCTACGAAAGATCCAGTGCACACAGAGAAGCATGGAAAGATGTATGCTTGGCATTACAAGAAGAGATCGCAAAAGAAATACATGGGTAAGAAGTATGACCAAAGTGGCAGATATAGCAGTAAGGGTGAAAAATTTCAAGTGGACACATACCGAGAAGAATGGATGGCAGATGGACGCGAGAAGTACTGGAATGGTATCCGAGAGGATGTGAAAGAAAGCAAGGTAGACCGAGTGGAAGATGGGCTGATGAATTGAGAAGAATGTGTGGAGTCAAGTGGATGCAGATTGCCCAAGACAGATAAGAATGGAAGAGGCCTTCATCCAGCAGTGGATGGTGAACGGCTGAAAATGATGATGATGATGAATTCGGCTTTGTTCAATATTGGAAACTTTTTTTTGACATTCATTCAATGAGTAACAATACAAAGTAATGCAATTTTTGCAAAAAACGCTAATAAACATAATTTATTTTAAGAATATTAATTAAAATTACTTAAAAAACAAGATTATGTATGATAAAGAATATAATGTACAACTGCATTTTGAATTTAATACCCAACTGAACACCAAATTTAACTGACTTAGGACTTGATTCACTTTTGCGTAGTAAATTAATTAATCATCATTGACAATTTGTTTATTTGTTATTATTATTTTTGTTGAAATTAATTTAATTTTTATCCGATACAAAAACCACTTTGATTTAAATTTAAATTTTGCTCGATTTCAATAGAGGTCTCAATTTATTATTCAATTAAAAAATCAAAACAAATTTTCAATGCTTATTTTATTTGTGAATAAAATTGATGTACACATTTTAATATTTTATTTACTTAATAAATTTTATATAAAGTAAACGAACCCAAAACTGGGTCAACGACGAAATTATGTGACCAATGCAATGCGATGTATTTAGGTACATATGTTTACACATTCACACTATGTCATTCGAATTATATTTGCAATTCGAACTTGCTGAAGCTGTTGAACGTTATCGCCGAGTTCCGTTCTATATTTAGTTTAAACCGGAAGTAATTAAGTTAATTTTACATTTGGCATGTATACATTTTAATCTTATGGAAACGACTTGTAATAAATTACAAAGGTATCTTTTGCGGTTAATTGGCGTTAACACACATTAATTACTATTTGTTAAAGGTGTCGATTATTTTATGACTGATTAGTGGTAATTTTTCTATTTGTCACATATGACAATTGAAGAATATTTGTAATATATTACATATGTGAATTTATTGAGTTTTAACTGCGGTACAGCTTACAATGACCAATTTGCGATATATTTGGTATTATCATATTTCAGGTAGGTATATAAATGGTAATTGAGACTATTTATGGGCTCAACAACACAAGGTGCTAGTGCGTGGCACCATTTAAGGACGAGAAATGTGTTTCTAATTGAAAATCCTTTTACGCTTTCCTATAAATTGATGTAAAGAATCTTACAAATTTGGAAGACGGTTTCCAAAAACATTAAGAACAAAAAATGAATGTTTAAAGCAAAAGTACATTTGATTGTTTATTCTTCGATTAGGTTGGGTTGATTGAGGTAAGGATAGGTAAAGTTAGTTTGTTTATGTTATACTCTATTAGTCTATTAGGCTAGGTAGATTGCACGTAGCAATTAATCTCTGTGATATAATCAACAATAGAGAAAACTTGTTAAAAGTTCCACACAAAAAAATTGACACCATATAAAAAGTCTTCTTACCTAACAATTTATTGACTGTCCCTTCATTAATTGAGCCGTTATTAATGAAAGTGGTTTAAGTTCATTTTTTTTTGTGTTTTGAGATATTTATTAAAATAAAAAGATCACATACTTTTTTAGCCAAAACTACCATTAATTAATTAAACAACTATCTTTCCCTTTCCACTAAAAAATGCTCTAAATTGTTTGTCAATATATTTTTATTTTAATTTTAACAAGAGATGCAATTTGAACGCGTGTTTCTTCTAGCAGCGTATGTTAAAAGGGACCAAAATTCGAGTGGCAACAAATGCACCAAACTTTGGCGAAGATGATTACTCTTGCTTTTTATGAGATGGGTGAACTTTTTTTTTTTTTTTTAGCACATGCGGCTAGAAGAAGCATATATTTAAACTCATACTGCATACTGTCTAGTCCACAGATTCCCAACCTTTTTTGAGTGGTGCCCCTTTTTGTAAAAGCCAAGTGACCCGCGACCCCGATATATTTCAAATAGGCAACTAATATTGTTTAAACATCAAGACACTGATTAAAAATAAAAATTGCATTATACTGCCGTCCTAAGCCCACTTAACGTAACTGACAAAAATTACGAAAATGAGTTTTAGGGGTTATGGGGGTGTATTATTGCGATTTTTCATATCAAAATTAATGTATCCTCATCCAAAAGTGACTTTTTTAAGCTATTAAATATAACGTATCTGCATGCGCAGAGAAATAGTATCACCAATACGTATCTGCGTGCAGATACGTTTTTTCGTCTAAGGACAATGCTAGTTTAGTTAAGTTAGATTTCCTAAGCAAATTTAACGTAAGTTTAAAAAAGTAACGCAACTACTACAGTATTAATTTTTCCTTAGAATTATCAAAACACAATAGAAAATAACCTCATGCACCAAAAAAAAGTTTAAATTAATCAGTAATATACGAAGAAAAAAACAAATTTAGAATAAAACTTTCAAGTCCATTTATCTCGATATTGTTGTTTTGTCAGTTACGTTAAGTGGGCTTAGGACGGCAGTATAGTCAATATTTTTTTTTGGTTTACTGTTTCAGCTGGCAACCCCACAGAAAATCCTTTAGCCCTATGTTGGTCTAGTAAAAAAAAAAAATAGCAACAGACATTAAGGTAGACTCATAGATGTAGAATAACATAGATTGGCCTTAGCGCCCGAAAAATGACATACAAAAAGGGCATGCATTTTGCTTGACTTTTTTTTGTGAGAATTCCCCGCACTTTAGACCCCACGCACCCCCCCGTTGCTTCTGACGCATTGTCCAGGCAAATTTGTTTGGAATGGCATATCTATGGCAGCGGTTCCCGAATTTTTTTGGCTACGGAACCCTTTTTGGTTTACCATTTTTGGGCGGAACCCTAGCTTAAGTAAGAAGTAAACTAACTGTAACATTGTTTTTTTACGTGAAATCACACCATACTGAGGCTTTTTTGATTGGTGTCCGCATCTTTTAAGTATAGTTTGACTTTAAAAGAAAGACTTTTTAAGATAAAAATATTTATTTAGTTGGAACAAAAAGATATTTATTTAATGTGATGAATGAAATCTTTTCATAGTTTTCCTTAAAATAACATTGAAGTCAGGTTGTATGTCTGACAATAGGATGCGGAGGTCTGGTGCAGCATTCAACTTACTCCTAAACTTATTTTTCGTGTAGGCGTAAGCTGAAAACCCAGCCTCGCATCTGTAAGTTGACACAAATGGGAGTAACGCCATGATGGCCTTTTCAGCGATACCCGGGTATTCGTTTTTCAGGCCAAACCAAAATGGCTCAGGTTCGTGGTAGCTTTTCATTCGAAAAGTTGTTGGAGTGTGGATGAATTTTTAATATCAATTAAATTGTCATACTCCAATACAGTCAATGTTGAAGGTTTGGTACTATCAAACGTGAAACGATTTACAATGTGGAAATCTTGAATGGAACCCCTGAGAGCCTCTTACGGAACACCATTCGGGAACCGCTGATCTATGGTATTGTATATCTATGGGTAGACCGCATACGACACGAAAACCAAAACTTTACTGAATTCCTCAACAAAGACGACAAAGCAACGTGTTGTTCGCACGCAACATTATCAAATGATTAATCGTATCATACTAATGACATGCAATTTGGAAGCCCTTGAACAATCTCTATACTTATACGAGTTTGACCTAGTCGGGGATGGTTCTTCGAGACCGGATCAGGAAGTGGGGATGCGTAACTGGCGCATGGCATTTGCCAATTTTCATTTTTTTCATCACTTTAGTTTTTATATATATATTTTTTTGTTTCAATGAACGTGAGCTCTCTGTGCGTCAGTCTGGTTCGAGACGACGCGACGCGCGGTACTATTTTGCCGGCCCGTTACTTTATATCACTATCATTTTGCTTTTTTTTTCCTTTCTTTTCGAGTGTTGCCGTGTTATCGTATTATCTGAGTATATTGCAGTCGATAACAACCCCGTCTGTCGCACGTGTCCAATTACACTGACATTACACTTGTGTTGTTTCCATTTTGACCGAAGCAATGGTGATTGAATCGATTCGATATCACTATATCACATTTTCGTTACGCGCACTTTTGAGAATTAGTCCTACGCACTAATACAACCAATATACCGCCGTCCCAAGCCGACTTAACGTAACTGACAAAACAACAATATCGAGATAAATGAACTTGAAAGTTTTAGTCTAAATTTGTGTTTTTCTTCATATATTACTGATTTATTTAAACTTTTTTTTTAGTGCATGAGGTTATTTTCTATTGTGTTTTGATAATTCTAAGGAAAAATTAAAAAAAAAAAGAATTCTTTAGTAGTTACGGCACTTTATTATTCATTATTAATGTATACATATGACTATTCCAAACTTCAACCACTCTATTTGACAAGAATGAATCTCTAACAATCTTATTTGATTCTTCTTTTCGGAGTCTAAGAGTATGACCTCTTAGATGAGGGTTCTCATTGAACATAATGAGGTTGGTCATTTCACATGAATAATGATTATTCATTATTTTGAATACTTCATTTAAATCACCTCTTAATCTCCTCGTCTCCAATGTGGAGACATTCAGTCTTTTCAATCTTTCATGATAAGGTAGTGACCGAAGTAAGTATTGGTGATACTATTTCTCTGCGCGTGCAGATACGTTAGATTTAATAGTTTAAAAAAGTAACTTTTGGATGAAGATACATTAATTTTGATATGAAAAATCGCAAGAATACACTCCCATAACCTCTAAAACACATCTATCTCATTTTCGTAATTTTTGTCAGTTACGTTAAGTGGGCTTAGGACGGCAGTATTAGCATAGATCGGTATTATACTATGAAGTGATAGTTTTGAAAAGTAGTTAATGTATTGAGTTATACGTATGTACATTTGTCGTCATTTGAAATGATGATTGAATCGATTCGATATCACTATATCACAATATTGTTACGTGAACTTTTGAGAATGAATCCTATACACCCAATACAAGCATTTCTAGTATGAAGTGATTGCTTTGAAAAGTAGCTACTGTATTAATTTCTATGTACATTTGGAATGATGGTTGAATCGATTTGATATCACAATATCTTATGCACTATAAGCATAATTAGTATGAATCGTTATTATATGAACTTATAGCCTTTTCTGTAAATTTGTCGTACATATATCGCTTTATATACAAAATTTCACTTTTTATATCAATTAGTAATAAGTTTGTGCTTAAATTCTATTTATTTACTTACTATCTTTGTTAATATAAATGGTACCTATTATATTAATTCTACTTACTGTAAGATTTCTAATAATATTGTGTAAAATCATTGATACTTGGAGTAGAACAAAGCACATAGAAAATGATAATGATTTGACTTTCAAATGTCAAAACATTTAACTTAAATACGATCAATTATTTTGTATACAATAATTTGATTATATCTGTAGAGTATCTATAGAAGTAGTATAATTATGTTATAATTGAGAAGATTAATAATTTAATTATATAAAAATGACAGAAAAATTGAGATATTACGGTGTAAAGCTCTGCATACACGTTGCAACTTATATTACATATCACTATTATTGCCACTGCTATACAATTTACATAGTTATTGCTTACATTTCAAATATTTTATCATTATATCAAATTACATCAATAAAAATCTTGTCTGTCAGGAACGCTCGATACACTTTTTTTTTTTTTCAGCAAAAAATTGAATAATTCTTTTTTAGATATGGTTTCCTGTAATCATATTTACCGCTATTGCTTGTTCATTTATATGTCAATAATATATACACGTTGACCATCAACGGGCAATACTCTAGTAAATTTTATAATTGATAATGTTATGCTATTGATATTTGAACAGATGAAGACATTCATTTTCGATACAGAACTCTAATGTTGGCCGTTTTTGAACCAGAAGTCATAAATATTAATTTTTTAAGACTTAGTCAGTAGGAATAATAAGCGGTTAGATATTTTGAACATGTAATCTATTCAAAATACTGACTAAACAAATATGTACAAGCCTTAGTTGTTCAGTAGACCGTATACTATACCAAATAAAGTAAAAATTGATACCATCCAAATCTATGTAAATGTCGACGAGTACGTCATTGCGATTCTCTTTCATTCACATGTCGAACGCAAAGATGTCATAACATTCGAATAGCATTGAATATCTATAATTATTATTATTATTGCCCAGTTGTTTTTTTTCTTCATCTCTTTCTAGTATTATAATTTGACGTTTCGTGTCTAGGTTATTTTTCGTCTCAAGGCTCTGTATTCGCATTGTGCTTATGCCCAATATACAATAAATATAAACGATGCCGATTTGACATAACTATATTTATATTTATTACATGTTCATATGTGTGTAAATAAAATATCGCTTTCGAGATTGTGAAACGATCTGATAATATATTTTGAAAAAACTTTTGCAATAATGTTATCATCGATATTAAATTATGGTGATACGAGTAATTCGTAACGTGTACGAGGTGATTATTATTATTTTAAATGACAGTTAATTATAATAATAATGTAATAATCGTCAATGGTTAGACAATGACGTTTTAATTTTGTCCAATTGTCTTTATTATGTACATGCGTGCGACGTTCTATGTGAATGAGTCACCGATAGGTAATTTTCTAGTGTGACCAACACGAAACTTTTTTTATATTTACAAAAGTTGTTGATTATTGAGGATTTTATCATTTTTTACTTTATTTTCTAATTTAAAAAAAGATTTTTCATACGCAAATGATTTCAATTTATTGACAAGCTTGTTAGAAGAAGGGCGTAAGTGATATTTTTAGATCGGCCCTGTCTCTTTTTATAAACTGACAAAAATAAAGAACACTCTTTTTTTTTAAATAATTGTATCAAAATGGCGTCTACCGTTTTTTTGTTGTTTGATCAATTAAATTAAATTTAGTGCTTTCTAAATCGTTTTTTAATATTTTAGCCTAGTAATTTTTATTTTTAAGCAATCCATTTATATTTTTGTTTTTTCATTTTATATTCCACTGACGATAATTCAAACAATTAGACACAAATTCAAGCTTGAACTCAATACTCAATTGAAAAAAAAAATGTAATATAAAATAATATAAGACGTTTAGCTTAAAAGTGTATTTTTTTTCAATTTGGCCCTTCTTTTAGTTAGCTTTTAATTTAAAATAAAGCATCCCTTGAGAAAATTCAAAACAATGATTTTGTTCAAACATTAAACATTAACTCAAACAAACCAAACATTCACAAAAAAAAGTATTTTTTTCAATGTGGCCCTTCTTTTATGTAATTAGTTTTTAATTTAAAATAATGCATTTCCCTTTACAAGATAGTCTTAAGAAAATTCAATAGAATGATTTTGTTCAAACAAACCAAAAAAAAAAAGAAAAACATTCACATAAAAGCGTTTTTTTTTTTTTTTTTTTTCAATTTGGCCCTTCTTTTAATTAACTTTTAATTCAAATAAAGCATTTCCATTTATAAGATAGCCTTCAGACAATTCAATACAATGATTTTGTTCAAACAAACAACAAAAAAAAGTAACATTTCATGAAAATAGATTAAAAACATCACAAATGACCGGTCATAATAAATACACAAATAAAAAACCGCAACACTAAATCGATTAAACGAACCATTATAAATTATAATATTAGCAAAAGTGGCAATTTATTAGTAGTTTTTCAACAATACGCTCATATAGTCATTACAACGTTACACATTGTAATTAACTAGAGGCGTTAACATGCATTATGCATTCGCCCGATTGATTGATTCCAATTAAATTAATTTTATATGCATAATAATAGACACGTTGCACATATGTAGTGTCGAAAAAGCGAGTTATATTCGATTATATGTATCGTTCGATCGTAGAAATTTGCATTTTTAACACGTATTGACGTCTACATACAAAATTTGATCGTGTTAAAGCGAGATACAACATATTATGTACATACATATGTACATACGTATGTACATACGGGCCAAATTAACCTTATTGTTACGATCGTTGTGTGAAAATTTTGTTCATATACGTCAATACGTGTTAAAAATGCAAATGTTCGTGATATGTATGTATAATGAAATGTTTGCCTAATGGTTTGATTCTTAAAGTGTCAATGAATGTCTAATATATGTCTGATTCAACTGGCAATACTCTATCTGTTAGTCGGACTCGTCTAAATAAAACTTTGTACCGTAGTTAGTTTAATGAAAAATGTTCTGTATCGCTTAAAGGCCCTCACTAACCCGAACGGATTCGCTGCGTCAAGTTGACGTCGTCTATCGTCGTTATAATTAATTATAACTTGATTATGCAATGATTGAGAAGGAGCGAGTTGCATCTATTAAGTATTATATGTACATATAATGAGTATCTTTATAAGCATATGCTTGTAGTTATTTGATCAGTATTTTTTTAATATACATACGTATGATCAATGTGCTAAAAATTGCTGAAAAAAATATTGATTAAATGTAAAGTTGCCTAAAGCATACCCAAGTTATACTAAAGGCCATCACAAACCTGAGTGATATCGCTGCGTCAAGTTTTCGTCCTCTATCGTCGTTGATTCGCATCGATGCGAATGGGACGACGACAGTTTGACGCAGCGAAAAGGTGTGTGAGCGCCTTAATAGTAAAATAAATGGTTCATTGATTCCATAGTCGTCTCGCGCTAGTTTGGTTCTTGAACCTACTACATATAATGATTCTTGTAATGTTTTGTAGTTTTCTCTTTTGATTAATCTTAAGGCCCTTTGTACACATACACTGAAAAACGATAAAATACATATGCACCTATGCCTAAAGGCGTTCACACACCTCAGCGAAATCGCTGCATCAAACTTTCGCCCTTATCGCTGTCCCATTCGCACCGATATAATTCGCATTGGTGCGAATCGACGACGATACAATGATTTTGTTCAAACATTAAACATAAACTGAAACAAACCAAAAAAAAAAAAAAAAAACATTCACAAAAAAGCGTATTTTTTTCAATTTGGCCCTTCTTTTATGTAATTAATTTTTAATTTAAAATAATGCATTTCCGTTTACAAAATAGTCTTAAAAAAATTCAATAAAATGATTTTGTTCAAACAAACCAAAAAAAAAACATAAAAACCTTCACATAAAAGCGTTTTTTTTTTTTCAATTTGGCCCTTCTTTTAATTAACTTTAAATTCAATAAAAACGATAAAATACATATATGTACCTATGCCTAAAGGCGTTCACACACCTTAGCGAAATCGCTGCATCAAACTTTCGCCCTTATCGTTGTCCCATTCGCACTGGTGCGAATCAACGACGATACAGGGCGTTAGTTTGACGCAGCGATTTCATAAAGGTGTGTGAGCGCCTTTAAAACGCGTATACACATAATCCGATCCGACAAAATTGGACTGCAGTTTATTGTTTCTGTTCTGTATCTAAAGGCATGTTATCCAACGATAGGGGCATCAGTTTGACGCAGCGAATCCGCTCCGGTTAGTGACGGCCTTAAGACCTGCAGGATCATAATTCAACGTTCCTCAAGTCAAATGTTGTGGAAACATGTAAAATTTAAATTTCCGCTACCCAAAAATTGGTATCTTGATATTTCGCCTTTAAATTTTGTGACTTTTTGCCTTTTGTTATTTCGGCTATGGATTTTTTTTATTTTTATTTCATTGTGATCTTGACTTTCGGGATTTTTAAGCGAATTTAAAAAATAATTAATTTTAACTATTTCTAAACATGTATCGAATATTCAACCATGAAAATTATCGATATCGTCCATGTTTTATATCAATATCAATGAAAATATATTATTTGACGAGTCGTTGCACATGAAATGTCACACAATTATATACAATGACAAATTGATTATTAATTCATTGATAATGGCAGTGAATGAAATTTGAATCGGTTTGAAGTCGGTTTCACAGCTAGGGTCGGTATCACAATTTTGCCAATCGTCATCGTAAGGTACAATATATCAATTTGAACGACATGTAAATGCAAACACGATGAACAGTTTTGCTTGTCGCAGTATTGAGTCATTGGAATATTTTAACATTCTCAAATTGTTTGCAAAAAAAAAAAAAAAACAACGTATTGGTTCACCGCGCGTTTTGTGAATTTGTGATGACATGATGCAATCGCTTTTTTTATATAATAAATTTCGATCTGATCAATTGTATCGATGTTTTATTTAATTGGGAATTTATATAAATCGCACTGTGATACTGGCTTAATTTTTTTAAAATATACATTATAATATATCTTATTTTGGCACTGATTCTCAATTTGAACAAAAGAACACATTTTTTATATGGTTTTTACTTTTTCTGTACGCACTTAAGTTTACGTGGAGGATTTTGCATCAGTGCCAAAAATTCAACTTGAACATTTATGTCATATTTTAGACATATTTTGACAACTTTTCAAACAAATTACACTGGATGAAATCTTAGTGTGTTTTGAGGATTGCGGATTTAACGAAATCATAACAGTTATAACGAGCAAATTTCAAAATATCAATCAAAGTCACTAGAAGTAGTTTCGCTCTATTTTTAATTACCTACATTTCATTTCAAGATTATTTTTAAACAATATTACATTTTCAATCCAAAAATGTAACATATATAAAAATTTAATACGTATCTATGTAATATTAAAAATACAAATTTGTATTTAGTCAAAATTATGACTAAAATAAAAACCCAATATTCAAATACGCATCTGAAATTTCCGATTTTAATTAGCTATTACTAAAAGTTCGAGCGTCTGAATCTTTTACATTTAAAATAAAAACTAAAAATTGCGGGGCAAACGGACACATTCGCCGAAAATCTTATAAGGTGTCCTTTATCCCCGGAATTAGCCGATATAATGTAAACTTTTCAACATTTACATTATATTATGCTATTTAGGACTAATTAACGGGGACTTGTGTAATTATTGAATCACTGTATCTTTTAAATTTAAAATAAAAACTAAAAATTGCGGGGCAAACGGACACTTTCGCCGAAAACCTTATAAGGTGTCCTTTATCCCCGGAATTAACCGATACGATGTAAACTTTTCAACATTTGCATTATATACCGTGCTATTTACAGTGCTCGAATTCAGCGGGAGCGGCAGGGAGCGGGCGTTCCCTTTCGTGAAATTTGAAAACGTAGCGTACCCTTTCGTGAAATCTGTAAATTTAGCGCTCCCTTTCGTAAAAAACCAAAATTTCCGTGCTCTTTCAATAATTATTGCCGAAAAAAAGTTAGAAGGTGAATTTTTTTTACATTTATGACTCCTAAATCACAACCTTTGACTGGAATTCAAAAAGCCATTTAAAATATTATTATGTTTTGAAAAAGCTGGATGCACGTGTGTTACTTGAAGATAACATTTAGAATTCGAGGGTTTTTAGATTCTATTTATTTTGGTCGGTTGTGCGCAAAAAGTTTTATTGCTCTATGGTCGGCACTGTCTGTCACACTATGGTCGAACTGCAACGGCCCTCTCTCGATCATTTACGATATCTTTCTTTGAATTGTCGGCTTTCTTATTTTAACAAAATTTCTAAAGCAGCTGTACCGCTACCATTATACTAATTAATAAAATTTCTGACGCCCATATATGTATGTAAAATCGTTGAATATAATAAAATCGGCCAATAATAATGAAATCGATAAATTTGTACAAAACAGTCAGAATGCTCATATTTTAACGACTGAAAGAGTTTTCAGAACAGTTTATAGAATGTAAAAAATAAGATCTACCTGTTGAAGTTGACTTACATACATTAAACGGTATTAATCTCGATAAGATTTTGCATTTCGATGAATATATACATATGTATAGGTATCTATGTACATACATATAGTTAAAAAAAAAAAGTCGTTTGATATTTTTTGAAAATTATCGAGCGCTCCCATTCGTGAAAATTTTCATTTCGAGCACTGGCTATTTAGGACGAATAACGGGTACTCGTGTAATTATTTATGCGACAAGGCGAAATTTTGCAACAGTTAAGCGTTCATAATGTCATAATTACCGCGCATTGTTTGAAAAATTAGGATTGCCCAATTGTTTCTTAGACTTTTGACACGTTTGAGAATCCTTTAACACACATTAATGATTAATGATTAAAGACCCACCTTTATCCTTAACACAAAAAGTTTCCTTTACCCACCTTTTGACACGTTCTATGTATTATACCGTACGTATTACATTTTGGTATTGTTCCTTTCCTCAAACACTTTTCTGCCCACGATATGTAACATTTTCTGGGTCATACGGACTGGTACCCAATTTTTATTCACAAGATGTCTCTAATTATTGACTTTGCACCTGTGTTTGTTTCACATTTTAGCACTTTAATTGACGTGACGTGTGTGTGTTTAGAATTCACATGTCGATTTGATTTTTTTTTTTAACTAAAACACTGTAGCGTTTCTCATTCATTGCCAAGAAACGCGCCAAAGTCACGTTCACCCCAAAAGTGGTGTATTTTTAAAAATGTCTGATCTGCCCATTGGAAACGTTCAGTTCATGCGCACAATGTACGCTTTGAATCTTGTTCGAATTCATTGTGACAATTGAATTGATTATATTGATTGACGTGTTGTTTTGCAGCGTCTGCTTTGCTGTTTCAATTTAAATGGTCACGTTATTTTAGTGACTCAATATTACTATTGACATTCTAAATACGCTTGTTTGGAAATGGGGCTACACTGGTTACAGGATATACTCTATATATACCCATAGATGTAGAATAACATAGATTGGCCTTAGCGCCCGGAAAATGACTTTTTGTGGGACTTCTTTTTTGTGAGAATTCCCCGCACTTTAGACCCCCCCCACACCCCCGTTGTTGCTTCTGACGCTTTCTCCAGACAAATTTGTTTGGAATGGCATATCTATGGTATTTTATATCTACGCTTATACCACTTGACAAATCGAGACCAAACTTTGCAAAGGATGTTTTTATTTCTGGTATCTATCTTAAGTAATTTTCAGCCGTTCACCATCCACTGCTGGATGAAGGCCCTTTCAATCCTCTTCCATTCCTGTCTGTCTTGAGCAATCTGCATCCACTTGACTTGACACATTCTTCTCAATTTCGATATATCTACCACTTTGGTCATACTTCCCATGTATTCCCCTTACGATCTCTCATTGTTATATTAAGCATACATCTTTCCATGCTTTTCTGTTTGCATTGGATCTTACGTAGCATTCTTGAATTTAGCGTCCAACTTTCACAACCATACGTCATAACTGGCATTGGTCGTATGCCTTATTTTTTAAGTTGGATTTATAAACTATGTTCATTCTTCCAAAAGCATTCCATCCTAGTTTCATTTTTCTTCATCCTTCAACTCACACTTGGATTAAAATAGCATTCTATAAAGTTTGAATTTTCTCTTTTCTACCTTTACATTCTGAATATTCGTACGTTTGCGCGGTTTCGATTTAAATTTAATTTTAATCCTTAAGGCGCTCATACACTTCAGCGAAATCGCTGCGTCAAACTCCGCGCCCTCTATCGTCGTTGATTCGCACCAATGCGAATGGGACGACGATAGGGGCGAAAGTTTGACGCAGCGATTTCGCTCGCTAAGGTGTGTGAGCGCCTTTAAGCTTAAACCCAGGACAACAAGTGTAAACATTTTAACTTTGTAACAGTAGTTCGCATCGTTTCTTCTTATCCGTAGATATTTTCGACGTGTTGACACTTGTTGCCACTATTTATCTCGAGCTTTAATTTCAGTCTACAAAAAGGCAAACAGCCAAAATTTTGGCTCAAAACTCGTGGTGTTTACATTTTGACACATTGTTTCTTTCTATGTGTAGGTACGTGTCTGTTATTTTGACGCGTTTTAGACAATCGAAAGGTACTCACAAACCCGAGCGGATTCGCTGCGTCAAGTTGACGTCCTCTATCGTCTTTGATTCGCATCAATGCGAATTATATCAGTGCGAATGGGACGACGACAGTTTGATGCAGCGAAAAGGTGTGTGAGCGCCTTAATAGTAAAATAAATGGTTAATTGATTCCATAGTCGTCTCGCGCTAATTTGGGTCTTATAGTGAACCTATGTATGTACTATAATGATTTTTGGAATGTTTTGTAGTTTTCTCTTTTGATTAATCTTAAGGCCTTTTGTACACATACACTGAAAAACGATAAAATACATATGCCTAAAGGCGTTCACACAGCGATATAATACGCATTGGTGCGAATCAACGACGATACGGGGCGTTAGTTTGACGCAGCGATTTCGCTAAGGTGTGTGAGCGTCTTTAGGATGCGTGTACACATAATCTGATCCGACAAAATTGTACTGCAGTTTCTTGTTTCTGTTCTGTATTTAAAGGCACGTTATCCAACGATAGGGGCATCAGTTTGACGCAGCGATTCCGCTCTGGTAAGTGAGGGCCTTTAGACGTGGTTCACAATATTATTGGATCAAGTGCATAAAATCAATACGGAGATATTTAGACAACATAAAAAAACTATAGTACCTACTAGCAGTACTGCAACTCGAAACTTGTACTACCATTTGTGGATATATTTTTAAATGTAGACTTCTGTCATATACACAATGTAGATATGTGTTTTAACTACCCACTGGAATAGAAAAGTGTAATTTTTCAAATTGAAGTTCATTTTTCGTTCTTTTCTCGAAACTGGTGACTCCTCCAACTCTTGCATACCACCAAGAGTTTCCCTTTTCACAGTAAGTGTACCACAGAGCATTTTTCACTGCGATTAATTCCAAGAGCATTGCTCGCGATAGCCTCAGGCCTCCAGCTTCCATATATTAACTTCGTGACGAGTTCGCCGTTCGCCCATGTGTGTCAAGGACCGACCACTGGTTGGCCCAGCTCAATTTTTTTATTTCACTTCTCTTCCACTTCTCTTTTTTCTTCTTTAATTTGTATTATTTCATCTGCAAATCGCAGTCGTTCACCTGATTGCAGACAAAAAGACAGAACCTTACTATCTTCATGCTAAGGCACAAACAACATTTTGACACTATATACATATGTACGTATAACCACCTGAAGAAGAAATAAAACTAGTGCTTTTGTAAGAATGAACATTGTTTTTAAATCCAACATTCCACTTTGCTTAAAAAATAAGGCATACGACCATTGCGTACTGCCAGTTATGACTTATGGATGTGAAACGTGGATTTAAATTTAAGAATGTTACGCAAGATCCAGTGCATTTAGATGTATGCTTGGTATAACAAGAAAATGTCGTAAATACATGGGTAAGAAGCATATAGCGGAACGTCTGAAAAAGTTGAAGTGAAAACATAGCGAGAAGAATGTATGGCAGATGGACGCGATAAATACTGAAATGGTATCCGAAAGGATGTGAAAGAAAGCAAGATAGACCGAGTGGATGATGTGCTGATGAATTGAGAAGAATGTGCGGTGTCAAGTGGATGCAGAAGAGGATTGTAGAGTCCAGCAGTGGATGGTGAACGGTTGAAAATGATAATGATGATGATTATAGCTCTATATTAATTGTAGAAATACTGTCATTAATCATGAAAAATATCTTTCAAACTACATACACTATTAAACACAGAATCCTCTTGAAATAGTTAAAATTAATCAAAACATATAGAAACTTTTCTTCAGGTTCAAAGTAAATGCAGATTGTGTTCGTCACACGAAAATTCACTCAAAAAACAACTTTATAAAAAGGCCGACAGTATTCTCAGTGCTACTAAACTAAAAAAAAAATAGTCGCCACATGAAAATATAACACTGTAACAATATTTTAATAAAATAATACTCCGTGATAAGACATTAAAACAGCAATTTTTTGCGAAAAACAAAATGTCTGTTTTCCTTTCAAATGGTATCTTTCACGTGGAACTTCCCAGTATTGTATGTGTGTGTGCTTAAATGCGAATTGTGACAGTGCGACATACCACTGTGCGGCAAATTGGTTCCACATCTTCTCATAAATCATAAGATTGTGCGTGTCTAACCGTCGTAAATGGAGCCCAAAGAGTTCACCTTGTCACGCCTTTCGCAAAATTTCGTTCGATAATTTTCCATTACTGGTTGTTGTTAACTGCAAACTGATATATATGTAAAATATTCCACAGGTGCAAAAGGTGCAAAAGCACAGCTCAATTGTAATCTCTCTGATATATTTTATGACTCTATAAACATTTGAGAATCTCTATGAGAACTGTTCTATAGCTTAAGGGTAATATCATAATTTCGAGAAGTTAAGATTATGTACATATGTACATACAAGGTTAGGTAAAAGTTAGCAATTCAAAATTTTTGCTATTTAAGTTGATATGATAATTTAATTTGGGTCAAATACGATATTTTATATATCGAATGCGATATGCCTTGTGAATTTTGGCTATTAGACATTAGCTTTTTTTAAAATGAGAGATTAGCGGTAGAGAAATAGATAAATATTTCATGTTTGTGTGTACGTTGGGACTAATGTTTCGTCCATTGAAAAACTTGTTGAATCATAATAATATAATGACTTGTATTCAATATTTTCAATAGATTTTACTATTTATCATAATGGATCAGTGTTTATCCGTTAAAAATTACCGTTCTTATTTCTTCTGACCATTTATTATTTATATCGATTGTTTGCTTTAACAAATATTGATCCAATGAGTACCATAATTGGGTAACCGGACGAAACAGAACATGATATAACAGAACAGTGACAAAATAGCACATCATTTTCATACGTTCACCATCCACTGCTGGATGAAGGCCTCTCTAATCCTCTTCCATTCTTGTCTGTCTTGAGCAATCTGCATCCACTTGACTCCACACACATTCTTCTCAATTCATCAGCCCATCATTCCACGCTATGTCCACTCCAACTTATTCACACGTTCCGCTATATCTACCACTTTGGTCATACTTCTTACCCATATATTCCTCGAACGATCTCTTCTTGTTATACCAAGCAAACATATTTCCATGCTTCACTGTGTGTACTGGATCTTACGTAGTATTCTTGAATTTAGCGTACAAGTTTCACATCCATACGTCATAACTGGCAGTACGCATTGGTCCTATTTCGTAGATAATGTGTAGGTTTTTTCGAAATTTGAGCAATCGTGTGGTACACCTGATTCACTGTTCTGTTATATGTACATACATATGTATCATGTTCTGTTTATTCATGGAACCTATAATTGCTGTACAGTTGTCAAAATATAGTATCTTGATTAAATTGTATTTCCATACATTTCAATGTCTCAAAAATCAATTATTCATTAACATTTTATCGATGAAAGTTAGCTAAATATGACCATACCACTTTTTTTTTTCAATTGCACGTGCAAATAATTTCCAACTCGAAAAAAATACAGCATTATTAATGATCAAACATATTATCAAAATTAAAATACCAAACAAGCCGCCTAATGTTAATGTTAATAATACGAAAAAAAGTGTTATCTCAAGCAAATTAGTTACGGATAATCTACGATCGGCTTTTCAACACGTCTTCTTTTTATTCAATATTTTTTTTCTTCTCCTTTCTGCTCACTATTTCTAATTAATCGGCTTTTAATCAGCGGTTCATCGCAGCCTTTTTTGCGAGGCCTTCAAAAAGCCGCCAATTAAAACGAACTTCGAACCGTTCATTCGTCTGACACTTCATACATCAACCGCTTATCTTGGCACACTATGTATTTCGCATAATAGAGTTTGACCCGTGTGAAGTGGATTCTGCGAAAGTCTCGATCTGTCACGATGCATTTTGTCAACTCTACCGAATTGAGCACTACTGTTGCTCGTCGCAGCTGATTTATTGGAAAACGACGCACAGTGGAAAGAATAGCTAAATTTGAATGCAAAACTCTCGTATAAATTTCGACATTTTTTTCTGTATCAGTGACATTTTATATACACATTTTCTTATAGATTTTTACCCACTGAATATAAATATGACAATAAAAGTGTTGATTTACTCAAATTTTTAAGAAAAATGAATATCACCTTTGTCATTTAATATGACAGTTTTGTTTTAAAAATTTGCACATTACGGCTTTCAAATCCAAGTAATCGCCCGGTCGATATAAAAAAATCAATAATATGTTTTTTCATTTAATTATTTTCCACTGCTATTATCGTTTCATACGGTTTATTTCTTAGTGCAATATGTTCACTAGGATTGTGTCTTTCAAACAAATATTTTTTATTTGTGTAAAAGTATTCCTTTCTAATTTTATTTATTCACCTTCCATTGAACTATCTCATATTAGTGTGCTTCTATTTTACTCGTATTATTTGTGCTGAATTTCAATATTAAACGGATTCCGAGTTAACATTTTGATTGAAACGTTCATGAACTCTCTCTATCTCACTCGGATAATATTATGTTGCTTAACATCACTTCCATGTTCAAGAATGTGTTTCGGAATTAAATATTAATTGAACGAACGTGCCAAAATACTGTCTCTGCTATTCCGACACGGTCATCAAAAGTCAACATCAATATTTTTTTTTAGTTTATTACATACATATGTACATATGTATGACAACAACAAAAAAAGTTAAATTTCCAATAGTCCACTACTTAGTGTCAAATTTACCTTGTTAATATTCTTTCTCAGTTGTGTCGCTATTTAAATATATTATCTAATAAAACACGTGTTTTCTTCTGAAGCGATTTGTAAAAATTGACAATGCCGAAAAAAAAACTGTATAAGAAATATTGTCAGTTTTTTTTTTATTTGTATATTTTATTTTATTGTCTTATAAATGCGAATAAAATGTACACATGTTCATTTCTTAATTAACACATTACTCACCGACGACGTGAGAAGTGACACGAGTAAAAAATAAAAATACCAACTGAATTGTTGAGTTCGTATATAGACTAAATGTTAATGCGTGTCTTAAAAATCTTAGTTCGTCATTTATTCGTTGATTTTAAATTGGATAATTGAAATTATTTATACGTAAAAGTACTCTCAAATCATTTTATGACGTGTTTTTATTGTTGTGTACAATTTAAAGTCGAATTATACATATTATAATATAGCTCAAGTTTGTTTTAGCAATAAGAAAATTGCTGTGATAAAAAACAGAACACATGAAACGACAATAACAGTTGAAAACAATCCCGAAGAAAAACACATATTTTTTGATTCGAACTGAACGATTACTTAAAATATTTTAAAAGCCATAAAATACCTACTTGAATTGATTGAAAAACTACCTAAATATACATAGTTTCCGATATTCATATTTAGTACCAAATCATCAGATTTTGAGATATTATATTCATCATCATCATCATTTTCATCCGTTCACCATCCACTGTTGGATGAAGGCTTATCCAATCCTCTTCCATTCCTGTCTGTCTTGAGCAGTCTACATCTACCTTGCTTTCTTTCACATCCTCTCGGATACCATTCCAGTATTTCTTGCGTCCATCTGCCACACATTCTTCTGGCTATCTGTTCACTTCAACTTTTCCACACGTTCTGCTATATCTGCCACTTTGGTCATACTTCTTACCCATGTATTCCTCTTACGATCTCTTCTCGTTATACCGAGCATACATAGATACTAGATCTAACGTAACATTCTTGAATTTAGCGTCCTAATTTCACATCAATGCAGTACGAATTGGTCCTATGCCTTATTTTTTTAGCATAACTGAATGTTGGATATAAAAACTAAGTTCATTCTTCCAAAAGCACTCCATCCTAGTTTCATTCTTCGTTTTATTGCTTCCTCTTTACATCCAGTTATATTCACCAATTGTCTTAGGTATAAATAACTATCAACTATCTTTACAATTTGATTTTCTACTGTTTCTACGATTTGCGTGCAAAATTCAGATATTATATTAATCGCACAAAATCTACTTACATAATATACAATATACTAATCGTCTTTTTTGTTGTCATATTAGTGTTCAGGGGGCATAAATCTAAATGAAAGGTGCACTGTGCTTGTTTATTATACTTCGGTAAATATTTACACATAGTTTCAGGATTAGGCCTTTTGCGATTCTCGATGTTTTTTCAGAATAGTTTAAAAATTCTAAATTTTGACGCACATTCCCAAATCGAAATTGCAGCACATTGCCAAGCTCAGTATATGAATATATAAATTGCGGTCGATTCTGTTTATTTTGGCAACCGTTTTGCAGCAACTTCGATCTGACGATCGATGATAATTTAACGGTAATATTGACATTGAAAATGCGCTCGTATTATTTTTTGATCGTGGCACGCAAAGTGTTAACTGAATCGAGATCCAATTATTCCAAAGCTGCGTATGGATCATTGAGTTGTACACTAGAGAGCTTGTCAATATTAATTTTGTATTCAAAACCCACCTACATGTAATCACAATTTTTTTTTTTATTGTGCTGTTTATTATTTATTTTCACCTACACGCTTGTTACACTTGTATTTAACCCAATAATAAACGTTATGGATAGAACTGGTAGCGTATAAGTGATGGATAATTGTTGTGTTGAAACCGTTTGAAATGCATTGATTGATCGGTTTAAAGTCTGAAGCAACGCGTTTGAAAACCTTCCACTGAAAAGGCATTATTAAGGCCCTCGCTAACTCGAGCGAATAATTTGACGCTTGACGTCAGCGACTGTCGTCCCTATTGTCGTCCCATTCCCATATATCATATATTCATAATATTCAATGATTGAGAAGGAGCGAGTTGCACCTATTAGCTGTTAAATGTACATATAATGAGTGTCTTTATAAGCATATGCTTGTATTTATTTGATCAGTATTTTTTAATATATCTACGTATGATCAATGTGCTAATAATTGCTGAATAAAATATTGATCAAATGAAAAGTCGCCTAAAACATACCCAAGTTATACTGAAGGCCATCACAAACCTGAGTGATATCGCTGCGTCAAGTTTTCGTCCTCTATCGTCGTTGATTCGCACCAATGCGAAATATATCGATGCGAATGGGACGACGTCAGTTAAGGTGTGTGAGCGCCTTAATAGTAAAATAAATGGTACATTGATTCCATAGTCGTCTCGTGCTAGTTTGGGTCTTATAGTGAACCTACTACATATGTATGTATAACGATTTTTGGAACGTTTTGTAGTTTTCTCTTTTGATTTATCTTAAGACCTTTTGTACACTGAAAAATGATACATTTTTTTACATCAATGATACATTTATTTATGTACATTTATTTTATTTATTTATTTATTAACAGGTTTTTAAGCCCAAAATATAGATTACATAAACATACATACATATATAAAAAAAATAACAAAAGAAAAGAATATCAAAAGATACATAGAAGTTACACAGAATATAATATAATATAATAGAAAACATAAGAAAATCAAAAAAAAATGAAATAATAACAAAATAATACTAGAATTATTTTGTATTATTATTAATATACATATGTATGTCTAAAGGCGCTCACACGCCTTAGCTAAATCGCTGCGTCAAACTTTCGCCCCTATCGTCGCCCCATTCGCACCGATATAATTCGCATTGGTGGGAATAAACGACGATAGAGGGCGTCAGTTTGACGCAGCGAAACCGCCAAGGTGTGTGTGCGCCTTAATAGTAAAATACGCAGTTCAGTGATTACGTAGTCGTCTAGTGTGGGTCTTATAGTGAACCTACTATAATGATTCTTGGAATGTTTTCTCTTTTGATTAATCTTAAGGCCTTTTGTACACACAATGAAAAAAAGATAAATACATATGTACGTCTAAAGGCGCTCACACACCTTAGCGATTCAACGACGATAGAGGGCGTCAGTTTGACGCAACGATTTCGCTAAGGTGTGTGAGCGCATTTAGGACGCGTGTACACATAATCCAATCCGACAAAATTGGACTGCAGTTTTTTTTTTTAATTTTTATCCTGTAACCACATAAAGGCATGTTAGTCTACTGATAAATTGTGTATGTACAATTCTGATCCGATTCCGGCAATTTATCAGTGTGTGTGTGTACAACCGTCTTAATAATATACACATGTAGCGTACAACAGTTTCTTTCAATATTTGCACCAGGAATTATCCACGGATATTATATTACTTTCGCGCAATCTTCGTTGCGCCACACAAGTCCACGTATCATTACGCTATTTTTCTCCGTCTCGCACGCCCCGTCATTAAAAGCCTATCATAATAATAATCGTTGACCAAAAAGAGAGTATGTCGGGACACCCACGCGCGCTTTTTGCACAATTCGGCGAAATTTGCGCGGCAAATTCAATTTGGCGGATTGCGTGGGACACAACTCTCTCGTATTCCCGCCATTATCACCGTCGTACATGTATAATGATAATTGTCGAGGTGATTTGTCCAATTGTCGAATGTCTGCAACGGTGTACGTATGTAATTGACGATCGCCGTGACCCAATATATTCGGAAATGAAGTGTTTCAATTACACTGTTCGACAAATGTTCGACTTTTTCTTTGCTTCCGAGACGAGATATGACTTTTCTTATAGATCTATGCCCAGTGAACACGAATCTGGTAATAAAAAAATGTTGATTGGCTCGAGATTCGGTGATATGTGTGTTTTTTAAATCACGCGATTTTTCAATTTCTTGGTGTTGTTCGTTCGATGTCTCAAAATCGGTCAATTTTTTGTTCAAAATGAATATTGAAATCTATAAAATTCAGCACACTTCCAATTAACCATTAAACGAAAACAAAAAAATAGTGGGGCCAGAACACTATCTCAATAAACGTGTTTCAATAGAAAATACTCAATATGAAATAGTATTAACAGTGGGAAAAAATCCCATGTGAAAATACCTACTTTTGACTTTTGATTTGAACTGGACGACTACTTAGAAATATCTGAAAGCTGAAAAGTACTACAAATGAAAGATAAAATACCCGAAAATAGATTTCAATATTCATTTTGAACAAATAATTGACCGATTTTGAAACATCGAACGAACAACACCAAGAAATAGAAAAATCGCGTGATTTAAAAACACATATGTATATCTCCGAACCTCGAGCCAATCAACATTTTTTATTACCAGATTCGTGTTCACTGGGCATAGATCTATAAGAAAAGTCATATTTCGTGTCGAACAGTGTTATTTACCTAGGCTAGGCTCACTGTAGCTTGGTGCGTTTAGCATACTTGTCGAAGTGGACACTTATTTTTAGCGGTAGTGCTCACACTCTCTTTGACTCAATGGATGCCATCCACGCCGAAACGCTTCGACGTAAACGCATCCTTACCGTTTTCCTTGATGGGGGTAGGTATTATGTACACAGGGATAGTTTACTCGCTACAATCTCGCTGGTTTGCTGGTCCCTGGCTCGTATAATAGGCGAAGTTAGTAAACTAGCTTGCTTTTTCGGCCGCGCGAGTGAAGTTCGAATGTTTGAACTTTACTCGCACTAGCTGGCTCGTGTGATGTCACTCGATTGACAGTTTGAGGTTAAGCGTTTCATTTTCAGCTCCCAACACACACACACAGTACACTTCAAAACACGTGTCGTCACGTTGACAGCGCCTCTAGCGGCAGCGAGTGGCGACACTAGCGTGTAAACTTAACACGTGTAATAGGTTTACTGGCTACTCGATACCAGCTCTCCGTGCCGATCAGTAAACTAGCGAGATCGTAGCGAGTAAGCTTGAGTGTCTGGAAAGTTGTCAGAATATTGATCCAACGAATGTAGTGCGCTTGTTTACACACAACTGTCCGTGTATTTTCAGCTTTAAGAAAGCGAAAGCACACTTCAAATGGTTAGCACCAAGTTACAGTGCGCTTACTATCTGTCAATAGGTGCATAGTGCATTCCATGATCACCATTTCCCACTTTTTACACATACTCGACTCGTAGTAAGTTCAGTGCGATTGTTTTATTGCGGTGATTATTCTAATCGAACATTTAGTGTTGCCGCTAAGTGCTCTCCGCATTTGATTTACGATCGAATTAAATCGTAAAGCTCTTTCTGAGCATGTCATTAACCTGTGATTTTTTTTGTTTTGGTGTCATAAAACATAAATAAATCTAAGACTGGCATGAGACCAAATTCGCAGTAAAATAAAACAGTATGTACTTATATACAAAGCAAGTTTTGGCTAAAATCTGTGGAATTTTATTTTGCTTCACTCTTATGTTGATGAGTTTAGTGGAGGTATTATTTAAGTATGGTATAAAAGTATACCATACAAATAATTTATGTGTATAGGATAATGTCAAAAAAATCATTGATGCATTTTGTTTGTACATATGTATGTAGGTATTCGATTGATAAAACATTTTTTTATTTAATATTTTGCAAAATAAGTCCACGAATGTATGAATGTTTCTATGCTTAAAACTAAAATTTTAAACATACATATGTATGTACATACATAGGTACCTTTATTGGTATGATTTAAGTCTAAATTTTATTATTTCTTGAACAATTGAGATTTTATTCTAAAAAAATCATAAGATAACAAAATAATAATAATCAAAAATAGCAAATTTATGTGTTAAATATGATGCATTTTCATTGGCTCTCATATTGAAAGTTAATGAAACATCTTTTTTGATCAAATAAATTACAATATATTGATTATATAATACAAAACAACACATCATTAGCTAGTTTTGTAGGCATTGAAACCACTCTATGCACAAAATTATAACTCATCGTTTATTTGCAATATGCAGGCACTGTGACAGACTTTTATTGACCGTTATTAGTATAAAGTTATTATTCTGCAATATTCAGATATGATTTTATTGAAAGACACTCCTTGAACAATTTTAATGGATAAGTGAATAGAACGATATTAAAAAATATATTTAGTGAAGAACTTGATACAAAAAAATCACGGTTAAACATGGAAAAGTGCGTCGAATCACCGTTCAAGCTGGACGCCAACTTTAAATTGGAAGAAAAGCTGCTGGACTTCAAGAAGCAGCTGATGGAGAAGACCGAGGAGTTGCGGAAGAGAGATCAGACCATAGCCATCCTCGAGAGGGATCTCGACAATCGAGATTCCACAATAAGATATTTGAAAATAGAACTGGACAAGTACAAACAGGTGGTGCAGCCGTTGACCCAGAGGTTGATTGTGAAGAAGAAAGCCAACGATGGTTTCGCCGAGGATGATGACGATGGTCTGATGATGAGCTGCCGTTCGAATGGAATGGAGAATACTAGAGTTTTGTGGGTTCACGAGCCAAAGATGAAGAGAACGGCCATTTCGGCCGAGCCACTCTCTTCAATATGCCAGTCCATGGACGATTTGAAGATAGACAAGGTTGAGAAGACTCAAGAGTGAGTATTGATGAACGGGGTATTATGATTGTATAACCAAAAGGTAGTTTATCTTTAGAAACAGCAAACAGATGACCATGGTGACCAATGAACAAACATACGATTCTAAGCCTTGTGCGTATACACTTGTGGGTTCCAGTTGGTAGATAATTGAGGCCCACCAATAATTTAAGCGTAACAGGAAGACAAAAAGGGTTAAGTAATTGAAAAAGTATTAAGCTAGTGGCACGTAGTTGAAGTCACTCTTAATATTAATTTAGTTTAAAATGCAGTAGGTTAGGTTAGGTTAGGTTATTTTATTTTGCCACTTTTATCAAGCGATTAAAAAAGCACCTAATACGATTTATTTTTTTCATTTCAAAACTCTTCTGTTGTGCGTTGTAGTTTTTTGTCATACAATAGATTTTTCTGCTGTATGAAATATTTTCGGTTGCAATAAATACTTAAATCAGTATTTTATTTATTTTTCAAGTAGTTTTGCTGTATAAAAATAAATTTGTTCATCAAAAACAGTAAATTTCCAGTATTTTTATTAATAGATTACAAGTATTATGTGTGTATGTATATGGAAAACATTCACCAAGTAATTTTTACTTGTCCTATTTTTATACTAGACTAAATACTCATTATCATCATTATTTTCAGCCGTTCCGCATCCAATGATGGATGAAAGCCTCTCCTATCCTCTCCCATTTCTGTCTGTCTTGAGCAATCTGCATCCACTTGACTCCACTCCATCTTCCACTCGGTCTACCTTGCTTTCTTTCACATCCTCTCGGATACCATTCCAGTATTTCTCGCGTCCATCTGCCGTCCATTCTTATCGCTATGCGTCCACGCCATGTATTCCTCTTCTCGTTATACCGAGCATACATCTTTGTGCACTGGATCTTGCGTAACATTCTTGAATTTAGCATCCACGTTTCACATCCATACGTCATAACTGGAGTTACGCATTGGTCGTATGCCTTCTTTTTTAAGCATAGCGGAATGTTGAAATTCATTTTATTTCTTCTTCTTTACAACCAGTCATATTCACAAAATACTATGTAGTCAAAATGTTTTGATTAAACGTCTCATAATGTCCCAAAAATGTTTATCTGCCAATAAGAAATCGACAGTTAATGTAAATAATAAATCAGTGTTGACAATATAACCTAATTCAATACGACATTGACCGAAATAGCCCGCGAATTTTCTTCTTCGCCATTGTAACATTTCTAATGTGATTTTATACTGTTGTAAATAGTAATTTCACCCATCGTACAATAACGCTCGTATAAAAACATAATTATTATTTCACAACGTAACCCACTCGCCCCGGAATCTGTCTTTTCTAAAGCTTATCTTCATTCTGTTCTTTGTTTTTGGATATGACCAGGTGGGATTCTCTCTCCTAATCCCAGCACAATGCTTCGGTTCAAAAAAATTTCACTAATTGCCGAAGTGTGCGCCCACATGCTCATGTCTCGTTCACAACGAGCAGCGTGGGCACTGAAATTTCGGTCACTCTGCAAATAGATTATACACACAGGTTCACGCCCAATTTACGGACTCAAGGCTCATCCATCATCCGTTCACAGCATCAGCGTGACGCCCATAATTTACTGGGTTACATATGAACAACAATGGTCGCGCTTCGTGTGTGGCCACCCGTTACTTTTGCACTTTTAAAGGGTTAATTCTCAGCTGCTATCATATTTTCCGATTTGAAACTTTGAGGATAGTTTATCAATGAGCTTATGAGCTCAGAACTTTAAAAGTATCGTATAATGTGTACAAATCAATAACGAGTCAACGCTATGAATTAAAGCAATTTTACAGTTAATTATCTATTATTGTGGTATTGTACCGTTTAAACATAGATTCAATGAGTTTGAAATTTAAATAAATGTGATTAAACATCAATTAACCGTAAACCGATGCTGACAGCAATCAATAAGCGCTAATGCTTCGTTGTTTATAAAGTTATGGATTTAATTTCTTCAGAATATATGGTTGAAGTACTAATGAGCTCAAAACTTTCATATTTAATTATTTTAAAAAGTATTAAATCCAACATTCCGCTATGTTTAAAAAATAAGGCATACGACCAATGCGTACTGCCAGTTATGACATATGGATGTGAAACGTGGATGCTAAATTCAAGAATGTTACATAACAAGTAAATATAACAAGAAGAGACCGTAAAAGGAATACATGGGTAAGAAGTATGAGCAAAGTGGCAGATATAGATGGACGCGAGAATTACTGGAATGGTATCCGAGAGGATGTGAAAGAAAGCAAGGTAGACCGAGTGGAAGATGGGCTGACGAATTGAGAAGAATGTGTGGAATCAAGTGGATGCATATTGCTCAAGACAGACAGGTACGGAAGAGGTTTGGAGAGGCCTTCATCCAGCAGTAGATGGTGAACGGCTGAAAATGATGATGAAAAAGTATTACTTGTCTAAAGTTGACTCAATCAATCGGCTTATACATTTGTATTGACTGCTCTGTTGTTTTTTTAAGATATATGTAGATTTAAACTCTCGAAGAGTTAATGAGCATAAGAATTAAATATAATTTTAATTCAATTTATATTACTTGAATAAGTCAACAATTTATATAATATTATTTAAATGCGTATGTATATTTATTTATTGTTTTAAATTTGTGCCAAAGTGTTATCTTTGCTTTAAGTGTAATAATGTTTGATTTATGATATTTTTCCTCAATTTTAATTGCCCCGAAAACTATCTGCGTTTTATTTTTCTTGGAATGAATCGATGGCCGTACTAGCTTTTGGCTCTATTTCAAATATTGCAGAGAGCTTCCTTATTTTTCCAAATGTAGATACATCAGATGATGCTGATGAAGTGTTTCCGGTTGTCTTTTTCATATATGATATTGAAATACAAGATTTTTTACTTGCAAAAAGTTTTTTATAATCCTCATATGAAACTTGAGGATTAGGTCATGTACTGTTCACGATGTTTATTCGCAGACAATGAAGTTATTGAGGTCGACGAAAATTTTCCTGTCCATTTTTAGTTTGTATACCCAATCTTCGTACTGACATCCGGTGTATGAAATTTCACTCATTTACACGTTCGTGTGTTCAGCATATTTATAAACGTTTCTGTCTTTTGCGCTTTTCAGATCAAGAGATTTGATCAAAGAGGCGATCCTCGACAATGATTTCATGAAGAATTTGGAGCTGACGCAGATAAGGGAGATCGTCGATTGCATGTATCCCGTTAAATATGCGGCTGGAAGTCTCATCATCAAAGAGGGTGATGTCGGCAGCATCGTGTACGTTATGGAAGGTTAGTTAATTAATTTCATTATATAAATATAAGTATTAAAAACAATTTTATACTTATTTATTTACTTGACAATAATATGTATTAATTTTATTTACTTTGTACTGAGACATCTATGAAATTTTTACAAAACTTATATGATCGAAGTTTTATCATTATTTTTTTTAAATAAAATTTATTTATTTAAATTACTACTAGTGACATCTATTGAACCATTTTAAAATGAACAACCAATTAAATTATTAATTTATTGAAATTTCATTCAAGAAGATTCAAATTATTATTTTTTAATTATATTCATACATTTTACAATGTTTTTTATGTGTGTAATAATTTATTCATAACACTCGCTTACTACGTACCTATACATAGTATAAATTTTTAATAAACGTAATTTTTTTTTGTGTGAATCTTTGTGAATTTGCGCTCATTTTTCATTAATTAATTTTACACGCACCGTGAATAGTATCTATTTTTTTTTTTTTAAATTAATTATTCTATTGTTGTATTACGAAATAGCGTAACAACAAAATTTCATATGAATGGACTTGGACGTTCATTGTAATCAATTCTACTATTCTGTTGATGATAAAAGTGATGGCGGTAAAATTTCCTCGCTTATTTAACACTTTGCGGTTTGGATTAGTGTGTACAACAAATTGAATTTCTCCGCGAAATTAATGATGATGATGATGAATGTCGTTTTATTTGAACAAGAACGTCTCGCTTGGTAATAATATCGCACTTCACACGGGTCAATATCGTGTTTTTACCATTTTTTATTGCCGCTCATCTCATTTGATGCTTTCTATGCGGCTTGCGTGCTTCGTGATGGTCATGAAAGTACATTGAAAAAAACTGTGCAATTTAGACGATTGTTAATTCATACATATCTATATATTTAATTTTTTTTTTTGGAATGAGCTCATTATGTGATGTGCGCACTTTCTCGACATTAAAAATTTTCAATTTATAAGTATGTAGGTTGCTAAGGTTAGGTTAGGTTAGGCGCATTTTAATGCCCACGAGGTGTAATATTCGATCTGTTTCAACTGGCAGCACATCGACATAATGCCATATTGCACTCAAGTATCTTATAATGCTGCGTACACACCGACGAACCGAACAGCGAACGACGAAGGGTCAAGGCCATAGATGTAGAATAACATAGATTGGCCTTGGCGCCCGAAAAATGACATACAAAAAGGGCATGCAAAAATGCATGCCTTTTCTGTGCGAATTCCCCGCACTTTAGACCCCCCGCACCCCCCCGTTGCTTCTGACGCTTTGTCCAGGCAAATTTGTTTGGAATGGCATATCTATGGTATTGTATATCTATGGCGTCCACACAATAACAACCTTTCGTCGTTTGCTGTTCGGTTCATCGGTGTGTACGCAGCATTAAAGCCCTCACTAAACCGAGCGAATAATTTGACGTTTGGCGTCGATATAATTCGCATTGGTGCGAATCAACGACGATAGAGGGTGTCAGTCACAGGCGCCAAGCGTCAAATTATTCGCTCGAGTTAGTGAGGGCCTTGAGCGGTTTCGCCGTGTCAAACGTGACGTCTCTATCGTCGTCCCATTCGCATCGATATAATTTTCATTGGAGCGAATCATCGGTGCGGTTCGTCGGTGTGTACGCAGCATTATGCTGCGAGCATAATGCTGTTTTGGGCATTATTATGCTCCGGGCAAATACGACGATGTAGAAACGAGACGATATAATAGCAAAAACAACGCAGAGGAGGAGGTTTGCGAGGTTATGTGTAAAATGACAGATGACTGTTGTGTATCATTTTGGGCGGGCGATAGCAGCGCCACTCGCCACTGCTATCATACCAGTGGTCGTATTTCGAAATGTTTTCCGAGGGGACAAAGCAATACGTCTGAGCGAGAGGCAAATTTATGCTCACCAACAGTAGTTATGGTTTCTCCAAATGCGTCCAGGCAAATTTGTTTGGAATGGCATATTATTGTGTGGGGCGCTCCACACAATAACGTACGATGATTTAAGGCGCTCACACACCTTAAGGCTCTTCTCCACCAAGTACGTTGGCATGCGTTAAGTCGACGTACGACATCCACGCACCAATTGCAGTACGAGTTTTTCAGCACGAGCGAGAAAGCCGCGCTGTAATTGGTGGGTGGATATCGTACGTCGACGTAACGCATGTCAACGTACTTGGTGGATGAGAGCCTTTAGCGGTTTCGCTGCGTCAAAGTGACGCATTGGTGCGAATCAACGACGATAGGGGACGAATACGCACTTGACGTAGCGATATCGCTCACGTTTGTGAGGGCCTTTATGAACGTCCACACAATAGCAACCCTTCGTCGTTCGCTGTTCGGTTCGTCGGTGTGTACGCACCATTATAAGACCTACCGGATCATAGAAAGTATCTTTGTAATGTTTTGTCCCGATTAGTCAAACGTTGTCGGAAATGTAAATGGAACAAATCGGCAGACAGACAGTCAAGAATTCAATTATATGTACACGTATATAAATACATAGATAGATATTCCAAATTTGACAAAGCACGAAATGCTATCCTTGAATTTAAATTTGCATGTCGACAAAAACGAAACACGTTCGACACGCACGAAACGAGAACACACAAATCGGCAGCTCAGTTTTAAAACGGCCAATGTCAAAGTTTCTACAGTGAAAGTTGAATTAATTTTTAATTCAATCGTTTCCTTTGTGGAAATGGGACTGATTTGACCTGACCTTTTTCACACACGAGTATCACTGATAACATTTCGATATTATAATTTGCTTAAAAAGGAAGGCATACGACCAATGCGTACTGCCAGTTATGACGTATGGATGTGACATTTGGATGCTACGTAAGATCCAGTGCATACAGAGAAGCATGGAAAGACGTATGCTTGGTATAACGAGAAGAGATCGTAAGAGAAATACATGGGTAAGAAGTATGACCAAAGTGGCAGATGGACTGATGAATTGAGAAGAATGGAGTCAAATGGATGCAGATTGCTCAATACAGATAGGAATGGATGAGGATTGGAGAGGCCTGAACGGCTGAAAATGATGATGAATTTGACATTATGGTTATTTTGATACCGAGACGCAGAAGTTAAATGAAATTTTCTAATAGATTCGTGCTGTTGTGATATTCGAATTTACTTTCACCGCCACTCACAAACGCACAGGTAAATGTGAATAAATAAAGTGTACACGAAAATTGCGACCGCATAATTTAAACGGTGACTTTTACTTTCGTTTAGATTTCCTTTTTGTCAACTAGCGATAGCGTTTTCATTCAACTCACTTACAAAAACAAAGTGTCGTAACGATGTTTAAAAGAAACCGCAACAAAATATATACATAGGTATATTATAAACTTTTGACTTCTTCTTACCCATGTATTCCTCTTACGATCTCTTCCTGTTATACCAAGCATACATGTTACGATGCTTCTCTGTGTGTACTGGATCTTACGTAACATTCTCGAGTTCAGCATCCACGTTTCACATCCACGCGTCATAACTGGCAGTACGCATTGGTCGTATGCCTTCTTTTTTTAACCATAGCGGAATGTTGGATTTAAAAACTAAGTTCATTCTTCCAAAAGCTCTCCACCCTAGTTTTATTTCTTCCTCACATCTAGTCATATTAACCAATTGTCCTAGGTATAAATAACTATCAACTATCTCTACCATATGCTTATCTACAGTGACTACGTTTTGCGTGCAAAATTCATTAAACGTAATTTTAGTTGTATTCAAATTAATTTTTAAACCTACTTTCATACTTTCGTTGCTTAATTGTGTTAATCTATCTTAAAAGGTGCTTTGAATTAAAATTATGTATATCTTAAAAAAATAACAGAGCAGTCAATACAAATGTATAAGCCGATTGATTGAGTCAACTTTAGACAAGTGACACAATAATCATCACATCATCATTTTCAGCCGTTCACCATCCTGTCTGTCTTGAGCAATATGCATCCACTTGATTCCACACATTCTTCTCAATTCATCAGCCCATCTTCCACTTGGTCTACCTTGCTTTATTTCACATCCTCTCGGATACTATTCAAGTATTTTTCGCGTCCATCTGCCATCCATTCTTCTCGCTATGTGTCCACTTTAACTTTTTCACACGTTCCGCTATATCTGCCACTATTGTCATACTTCTTACCCATGTATTCCTCTGCCTCTGTCTATGACAGGCTTAATACCCACAGAAGCTACAAGTGTTAACATTGAAGCATCAACACGTCAAAAAAACATTTAAATATGAAACGTACAAATTGGGAAGACTAGAAATGTCCACGCATGAAAAATATGTAGTTTGGAAAACTGGTGTAAAGTCAAAATGTTGACACTAGGTTATAATTTAAAATATCCTTAGTTATTCCGAGTTGTTTGCCTCTCGAAAGGAAAACTTCTACTTTCTCCCGAGATAGTGTGGGTCGGATGGGTAATAAGCAGGAGTTAAGTATGCGTAGTACATACATATGTATGTACATAATATTATGTACATTCGTGGATAAAAATGTGTATAGTGTGACGCATCTCGCAGTCAGTCCGGTTTGGAGGAAAGTAAAATTAAACTCTTCATGCACCCACACACGAAAGTTATCGTTACCAAAAATGGTTTAAATCTTCTGCACTTTGGGTTTCGAAGTGCAAAAGTGACGTAATTGTGCGAGTGCGTCACTTTCGGTTTGCGGTCAGAGTTCTCGTGTTTGATTTATGCACTTATGTACTTGTAGTGTAGTGTAAGCCCGTTGAATATCAACGTATGTTTGTGTGGTGAGTATGTATATGTATATGTGTGTTTAATAGTTTTTATAGTTGTTGCATAGATGGCGCGTTATAATATACAACACGTAACAATTTAGCAAAGTCGCGAGCCTATTAAGATATTAATATTGTCAAATTGCAGCAGGCCCGTCATCATTGGATGATAGTGTTGGCACGATTCATTCCAACCTGGTGATCACGGGTTCAAATCCCACTCGCGCGCATGTGTTTTAATCATTTGCCGAGGCGAGCGTTATCAGCAGACAGACAGACTGATTTCATCTATTATATTATATATATATTAGCCGAAATCCGTATGTATGTCTGCTGATAACGCTCGCTGAGGAAAAATTATTAAAAAACCGGAAAGAGTGGGGGATCGAACCCACGACCGCAAGCTCGATAGTCATCACGCTAACGCTATACTTTATCGCCCTTGGTCGGTTTAGTCCGTTTTTTTTTTCAACATTACCTATACAAGGGATCTTGACTCTGCTTTACCTACATACCTACCTACCTACCTACATTACCTACATTACCTACATATAGATGACTCTATAAAATTATAATTTTTTTTTGTTTTTTTACTTACAAAATTATAATTATTATATATATATATAATAATTAATAATTATAATATAATAAAAATAAGGTATAAAAAAAAATTATCGACCTGGTTTTATTAATTAAATTATCAAAATTATCGTTACCGTTGGATCAATTAGATGGCTCTATAAGAACTATCAATTTTTTTTTTGTTACAACTCACTTACAAAATAGCAGAATAATTAATAATTATTATAATAAAATAGTAAAGTAGAAAAAAAATTTTTTTCGCGCCATCTATGCAATATTAATATTATTTTTCAGTACGGGTGATGAGAACGCTCCGTTGATATTCAACGGGTTTACACTAATATATGTATAATGATACGCTAGAAAGGACATTACAGTTATTTAATAATAATAAATAGGCGCTGTTTAATAAGTTGGGTAATTTTGTTATAGCAAAGCTTTCACCGTGTCCTTATGTTTGTATGATATTGTATTTATAAAAGTACCTAGACATTTTGCCTCTATTGTCATTATTGTAAGATTTTTTTTCCATTATTTTTATTAGATTTGGGTACGAAATTTTATTATTCCTTTTTCTTTGTCAAGTCTGCCCTTTTTCCCAATTCTATTGACAGAATACCTGTACTTTTGTACTTCTGCAATTTTTTTTCAATCGTTCTATGTACCTACCTATACTATCTTTTGATGTATTTATTCTGTCAGGGTTTCTAAATATGCAAACTGTCAGTATTTTATTTATTTATTAAAAAAATGGCAAAACGCAGTCACTGTAGATGGGCATATTGTTGTAAAGAAGAAGAGATAAAATGAAGAATGAAACTAGAATGTGGTGCTTTTGGAAGAATGAACATTGTTTTAAAATCCAACATTCCGCTATGTTTAAAAAAGAAGGCATACGACCAATGCGTACTCCCAGTTATGACGTGTGGGTGTGAAACGTGGATGCTAAATTTAATAATGTTACGCAAGATCCAGTGCACTCAGATGTATGCTTGGTATAACAAGAAAATGTCGTAAGAGGAATACATGGGTAAGAAGCTTGATATAGCAGAACGTGTGAAAAAGATTAAGAATGGATGGACGCAAGAAATACTGGAATGATATCCGTGAAGATGTGAAAGAAAGCAAAGTAGACCGAGTGGATGATGGGCTGATGAATTAAGAATAATGTGTGGAGTCAACTGGATGCAGGATGCAGAAAATGATCATATCATCTATTAACCGTCTATTATTTTTCTTTTCATGAACATTTTTATATTGTATTTCCTGTATGTTTTGATGTCATACAATTCTGTAATCATTTTTGCACTTTTATGATAATCCTCTAATTCAAACAATGCAATGGATTTAAAATTAACACACCTCTTCTTATCCTTCTCTACTACATATATTTACATAACTAAAGGTACACATTTATTCTTCATTCTTCTTCAGTTCAATCTTGAACTTTGAATGGCAAAACTCAAAGGTCACATTACATACTAGCAAAGGCGAAATCAGTCACAATTATATTCAACTTACATTACACTAGCACTTTCTTCAGAGAGATCAGCAAAATGTTACCATGTGCATAATCTTGACGATTGTCGAGTCAATTTATAATTGACTCGATTGCAAATTATCACTGTGACGTAAAAAAAAATAATAAAATACCGAAAAAAACAACGGAACTTTCGATTTCTGTTCGACCCGACGGGTTTTCATTGTGCAAATCGAATGCACATTCACTTTCGTGTGTACATACATACATTACCCACTTACATACAGACACACTAACATGTTGAATATTCATGTGTAAGATTGTGTTTCTTTTTTTTTTATATTCGGATAATTACAAACGTGTGTGCTCTAATTGCTCATCTGCGTATGTATTATAATATTTTTTGTACCGATACTACATACGCGCCATTTTGATTTCTAATACGATTTGCCGCGTATCTGACTGCAAGTGATTGTTCATTGTTTTGACTTTGATGCTATTATTTTACGAAAAATCAATCGATCGTCAACCTTTTTCTGTTATCTGCGTATCTGTGAATTTTTCTTAATAAAAGCCGAATTGTGGAATGCCTCGGTATGTTTTTTTTTTATAATTGTATCCAGAAATGAAAAAGTAGGCATATATTTTTTGAAGGTAATAAATAACGTGCAAAGGAAATTTTCACATCAATTAAATACGTAAAGCGTTTAAAAGTAATTCGATATGTTTCCGCTCACGGTCAAACTGTCAAATTTTTTTCTTAGCACACTCAGGTACGTTTCCGCGTTATAAATTTGATGCAACAAAACTTGCGCCACGTTTAGAAGCATATAAATAGTGCACTCGGCACACTAAAATTTTGCACTCGGGTATGTTTCCGTTTAATAAGGTTTAACCGGCATTTTAAAGTGGAAATGCTTCTTAACAACCTTCTTATTAATCTTTTGTATAAATTTTTAAATTCAATTTTAATTAAAAAGTTAAAAACAATAAATTTACTGTAGCTCATTAATTTCTTAATCATAAACTGTATCTTGATTTGATATAACATAAAATTCTTTCCTGGATAATTTAATAGCAACTCTAAAAGGCTGAAAAATACCCATCAATCTTAACTTAACAAAACTGAATAAACCTCAAAACTTTACGTTCCAATAAAGTCAAAAAAGCCACATTTGGTACGTTTCCGTATTGAAAACTATGCAAAAAACCAATTTACATGATGCCAAAACACATTTCCACTCAGGTATGTTTCAGTGAGAGAAGATTCAACCGTCAAAACGACACAACAATTACAAAACGCTCGAGTAGGTTTCCGCATTCGAAATTTGATAAAGTAAAGGCGCTCACACACTTGAGCGAAATCGCTGCGTCAAACTTACACCCCAATCGTCGACCCATTCGCACGAGGGCGTCAGTTTGACGCAGCGATTTCGCTAAGGTGTGTGTTGGAGCCATGAAACTAGTGCTACTTTTACACATTATATCGCAGGGCACGTTTCCGCGCGAGTTTCTACCGTTGGATTGCGATGAGATGCGCGAAGCTTAGCAATGTTTCCGCATTCGTATGTAGGTACAACTCGTCTACGACAAGTACAGCAATAGGATACTGTAATATAAGACGCGTGCTTAGCATACACGTGGGACATTCTCATTGTTGGCCATGAATTTAACTTAAACAATGAACATATTAATATACCCACTCCTTATTTAATATGTATATCCTTAATTGCGTAAAAAATGCGGTTATACAAAAATTGCAGTTTTTCATGTAATGAATAACCTTCAAACTAACGGCTACGGCTATTTTTTTTTTTAATTTTTTTTAATTGTCAGCATTTATATAATAAACCTTTCAAATCGGGGGAAAAAAATAATGCAATTGCTCTCTCTTTGTGTATTGCTAAGATTTATAACGAATCAAATTGTACACGTACAATATGATTGATAAGTTTTAAAAAAACTATTACCTATCGTTTTTTGTATCCAAACCTACTGTACATGTGTTTTTATCACAAACAGATCATTTTTGTGATAGTAACGTACGTGATGATACACAAATATTAAAAATCAATTAAACGGTTCTAATGATTTGTGCGTTTTGTTGGTAAACGAAAGTAGACGTATTCAACCTTTTAATAATAAATTTTAATTGTTCCTAATTGAAGGTTCCCCATACTTTTAATTAAACTCAATTGGCTATCTTTTTTTTACGACTACATACATACATACATGTAGCGTCAATCGTCTTGTGGAATTTGAATCACAGCATTTCGAGAACTGGATTCTCTAATTGAAATTCTCGACACGCTAATGTGAAATATGAATATTTTAAATAGTTGTCGAAAGGTGACGCAAAGTGTGCATTACATTTTTTTTTACCGTTTGGAGGTATTTGAAATTTTTAGTGTATTTTAATAAATTGGAATCAGAATGGTCGTGTACAAATGTGGTGTATGTTTGGGTAGACGACCGATAAGAGTTGATTTGTTCAAAGAAAGATTAAAACAATACAAAGTCTCGTTTAAAATCAGCGGACATCTTAGATCGAGTGTCTTTAGAAATATTCAAGTATTATTTACATATATAAAAGTTGGCCACCCATATGTCAGCAATAAAAACCCCGTTGATTTAAAACGAGCTATCCTCTAGTAAACAAATAATAAATATATTATTCTAATCTACGAATATCACATATGGTGAATTTCCATTGTGAAGTGTTTCACAACATACATTATTTATTATTTATTATTCGGTGCACTTTTTTGTGAATGAAAATTTGAAAACTGAATGTGTCAACCCAGTAAAATTTCATCTTGTTCTAAAAGTAGCGTACTTGATATCACACGTTGCCTCTTCACTATTTGACAAACATTTTACCGTTTGTCATATTGAAGTAACTAGGTAGAGATATTGTCCTGTGGTGAAACCATTGCCTTCTCGAGAGAAGAAATGTACTATAATTTGTTCACATTGAAGTAACTAGGGAAAGATACTGTCCAGTCGCGAAATCATTGCCTTCTGGAGAGAAGGAACGGACTATAATTTATTCACATTGTAGTGACTAGGGAAAGATACTGTCGAGTAGTGAAACCATTGCCTTCTGGAGCGAAGGAACGAACGATAATTTGTTCACATTGAAGTAACTAGGGAAAGATACTGGTCCAGTCGCGAAATCATTGCCTTCTGGAGAGAAGGAACGGACTATAATTTGTTCAAATTGTAGTAACTAGAGAAATATACTGTCCAGTAGTGAAACCATTACCTTCTGGAGCGAGGGAACGGACTATAATTTGTTCACATTTTAGTGACTAGTGAAAGATACTGTCCAGTGGTGAAACCATTGCCTTCTGGAGCGAAGGAACAAACTATAATTTGTTCACATTGAAGTAACTAGGGAAAGATACTGCCTAGTGGTGTAACCATTGCCGTTTGGAGCGAAGGAACGGACTATAATTTGTTCACATTGTAGTGACTAGTGAAAGATACTGTCCAGTGGTGAAACCATTGCCTTCAGGAGCGAGGGAACGGACTATAATTTGTTCACATTTTAGTGACTAGTGAAAGATACTGTCCAGTGGTGAAACCATTGCCTTCTGGAGCGAAGGAACAAACTATAATTTGTTCACATTGAAGTAACTAGGGAAAGATACTGTCCAGTGGCGAAACCGTTACCTTCTGAAGTGAAGGAACGGACTATAATTTGTTCACATTGAAGGGAATAGGGAAAGATACTGCCCAGTGGTGAAACCATTGCCTTCTGGACCCGAATGAAGCGAGAGAAGGAACGGACTATAATTCGTTTACATTGAAGTGACTAGGGAAAGACTGGTCAATGACTAAAACATTACCTTCTAAAGCGAAAGAAGGGAAAGAAGAAACAAACTACATATAATTTGTCCACAGTGAAGTGAAAGATACTGTATTAAATAATTAAATGACTGAGAATTTTTTATACATACATATGTATTTAGTTTGGCACTCACAAATTTTAATTCGAACTCGCCAAAAGAAAGGTTGAGCACCCCACATCGATCAGCCTTGCAGCTGCAGACTGGTCTCCGCTCACCAGTACCGATCAGACGCTCGTTCTGAGTGTTTGTGTCGTTCGGATTGCGGTTTAAACTGCCGTTTTTTTTTTTTTTTGTTTAGTTTACTTTTTTTTTCACCGTCATCCTTCGTCCGGATGCGTTCTTTGTGCGAAAACGAGTTAACACGTGTACGACCGCCGTGCGAGTTTTAATAAACAGTGCAACATTAATAATTTCATAATGGTGATTTGTTAAAAGAGAATCGTCGTGCAGACGATCCGTCTAATGTGCCTTGTTTATACATATTAATATATATTTATTTTTATCGTGAATTATTTATTAGAGTGTGTTCATTTGCATTGGGGTAAACATTGTCGTTTTACATTTGCGTTTGATTTATTTTTTATTACATTGTTCGTGTCTTATCGCATTCGTATGCCAGTTGGCCACTTTTGTGTCTGAACGTTTAACTTTTAATATATATCGTTGAATTCTTCTACGATTGATTCGGTAGAAGACGGTTAAAGACGAGTCCAAAAATACGACTATTAAAAGTTAATGACATATTTATAATTCATTTTAAATATATTCATTCGTTTACATTGAAGATTAGGTATACGTTTTATTTCATCAGATTTTGTTATTTGATTACAAAATATATCATCATCATTTTCAGCCGTTCACCATCCACTGCTGGATGAAGGCCTCTCCAATCCTCTTCCATTCTTGTCTGTCTTGAGCAATCTGCATCCACTTGACTCCACACATTCTTCTCAATTCATCAGCCCATCTTCCACTCGGTCTACCTTGCTTTCTTTCACATCCTCTCGAATGCCAAACTTCAACGTTTTCACCCGTACTGCTATGTATATCTGCCACTTCATACTTCTTACCCATGTATTTCTTTTGCGATCTCTTCTTGTTATGCCAAGCATACATCTTTCCATGCTTCTCTGTGTGCACTGGATCTTTCGTAGCATTCTTGAATTTAGCGTCCAAGTTTCACATCCATACGTCATAACTGGCAGTACGCATTGGTCGTACGCCGTATTTTTTAAGCATAGCGGAATGTTGGATTTAAAAATTATGTTCATTCTTCCAAAAGCACTCCATCCTAGTTTCATTCTTCGTTTTATTCACCAACTGCCCTAGGTATAAATAACTATCAACTATCTCTACAATATGATTACCTACTGTGACTACACTTTGCGTGCAAAATTCATTAAACCACAAAATATATATTTCTTCTAAAGAATTAGTACTAAAGTAGGCGAAAATGACAAAAAAAAAATTAAAAAAGTGTGATATAATTTTGTTTTAGTACAAAAAATTGAAACAAATCACAAAAAAATCACGACTGTTTACATTTCAATGCATAACTTTGTCTGTGTAAGTTAAATCGTTTAACAAAATTTTGCTAAATTTTAAATTAAGACGTAGGCAATCTAAAAATGTGATCTTTTATAAAATGTAACATACCCACTTTTACTAGTGAGCGTTTGAATTATACGCCGCGTCACTTTACAGCGTTTTTATCAATTTTAGTACAGTAGTTTGATCAATTTTAGCGGATTATTATAGTCGGTTTCACAGCGCGATGGGTTCAGTGGGTTTTCCAATTGATTGTGAAATTTTCATATCTATATTAGCCGTGTAAAATCGGCGATAGCAGTAGTGCCAATTTTTGATTCCGGTTTTTCGTTTGCGAAATTGTCCGGTCCGGTCGATTTTGCGCGACGAATGGCGTATGTTACGCTTCTGTGTCGAGCGTAACGTATATTTTCTCATTGTGTTGTGTAAAAATGTGGAAATTTCGGCGATAACGTTAACTGGTGATAAATGTTTACGGAATATTGTGATGAGTATAGAGTTTTGAACCGTTACTCAATCCTTATCTATGTATGTAGTTTACGACAATTTGTTTGTTTATTATTGACATTCTAAGAAGTGTGGCGAATGAAAATTCACTTTACGTCATTCTCGTATTAAGTAGAAATTTGTAAATAAAAAATTACACCAAAAAAGTATTTGTTACATTTAGGACTATAATGTATTGAAAGTTTTCATGTTGATGCTAATGAAAATATACATAGTAAAAAACGATCAATTTCGATATGGTTTTTAATTTGCATGATTGATCAATTTGTAAAACGAATTTTGTCTGCATATTAAGCGGCTTTATGGGACTTTGCTGCCTTTTTTACAATTGTATAAATTGCAATATTGTATTCAAGTTTCATATTGTTTCCAAAAAGATTATATTTTATTGTAAATTTTATCAATGGCATATTTGATTATAAAAAAAAAATGTGTTTGTATTGGAACAGTGTTTTTGTTAGATTGCTAGTAATTATTATAAATGGTCTTTATTAATCGAAATGTGTGTCAAGTGTTCCTGACTGACAGACTTGGGTATGATCGGTATTGGAAATATATTTATAACACTTGAATGTCGGTATTTAAAGTACAGTAGGTAGTTTTTTAATACATACAAAATTATTATTTAAATATTGATTGATAAAACGGTCGCTTTTATAATATGTTAATTACGCAAACATTAAATATAACTTTACTACTGTATTGTGAAAAGTTTTATTACGTCACGAGAAGGACATAACACAGATCAGATTCAGATTAAATTAAAAATATATAAAAGTGCACAAAGAATAATACAATGGCAAGTCACCGAACCGGTTAACCTTCGAACGATCTATTTATGTGCGTGTGTTTGTAATCGAATGCAATTTTTTTATGTTACCTAATGGCTCATTTACATCGAAGACCGTTAATTTATTATGTATTGGTCAATCGGTCAAATTGTATCGTTAAATGTTGATTTGAAACTTTTCTGGAATGATTTGTATTGTGTGTTGGGATTGTTTGGCGTTCGTCGATGTAAACGTAACTTTAGAATTAATATGCCAGTTAATTTTTTTAGCAGTCGATTCTTCTTTCGATAAACGTTTCAAGTCGTACATGGGTCAATAGGTGAATCTTTAGAAGTTTTGACCCACTTTTGTTTGAAAATGTATCGTTACGTCATGCAATACGTGCTAGTTCTATTTTTTTTTTCAATTGTATAGCATCGAATCAATCGTGTGTAAAATTTCACGTCAATGGAGACATACCTAATCGTAAAAGTACCTTAGAATACTCTAAAAGTGACAAAAGATTTTTTTTAATCGAACTCTAAATACGGAAACATACCTGAGTGTTGCATGATTATATACATACGTACATACATTTGAAATCTAAAACGGGACTTTCTTGTATTGAAACAAACTTTACACACCATCAGATCGGATAAATCTTGCACGAAAACATACCTAAGCATTCGATAAGATTTGCAATAGTTTTATTATAATTTTGCGTTCGAAAAAGAGATTTGATTTTTTTTGCTCATTATTTACTTGTTAATTTGAAGCTTAAAATCAGCACGGAAACATGCCCAAGTATTAAAATATATAATGTGAATACATTTTCAAGAGTTTTCTTCACATTTTGTGTATGCCATATTTTAAAATAGTCTTTCAAATAAATCTATTATACAATTTAGAAGTTAGAGTTCGCTAGAAGAAGTTAGTTCGTGCACTTGAAGAATCGCACACTTTTTATTTACTCTTGTAAATGAACTAATGCTTACTTTTATAATGTATAATACGAAACTAGTTTGTTCACGGTCAATCGTTCTCATTGCATGATGATTCAACTTCTTCTTTTTGTTCATTTTGTACTTCTTTTGTGATGTTTCAAGCGAATCTTTCGCTCACGTTGCTCCGTCGACTGTACCAACTTAGTCCTTTTTTGGGATTAGATTATGAATTCCGCATTTCAAGTATGTCTCAAGACTACTTCTTTTTTTTTTTTTTTTTACTCGGAGAGATTTTTCCAGAGCGATTCCAATAAGCGGGTAATTATGTCTCGACGCTCCGGTCACACCGGTCCGGCGAATAGAAAGTTTTGCACTTCTAAAAATGTCCGTCAAGAATTTCTCTTCCATCTTCTATTGGATAGAAACTGGTCCGGGATGATTGTTGGACACTTTTCGGCACTGGGTAGCAAACTCCCGGGTACAGTTAACTTCTAAAAGAAGCACAGAATTCTGCACGGGTTGCTGTTGAGCGCTTCCAAGCTGTCATTTCGTCAAGAACCTGCTTGCTCTCTTCGACGGCATCTGCTTGCTCTTCCTTTTTTTTTTTTTTTTGATGTTGTGCAGTCAGCACCTGCTTCTTCTTCTCTATTTACACTTCATTTGATCCTATCCGTGTAGCGTAGTGAGCTTCCTTTTTGTTTGAATAAGCGGTCGGTCGATTTAGTGAATGTTATTGCAGCATCCTGTGCGTCACGTTTTTTTTTTAAACCAGTCACACTCTTCAACGAATAAATTTTGAAATTACGAATGTGGAATTAGATTAAACATCGTACAAAGTACACAATGAGACTCCTTTAAAAGTCTAAATAGACCCAAATCTCACGTTATCACAGAATTCACCAGCAGTAACCATACAATTCTTAGAAGCATGGCTATTATGGTGGCTAGATTCTAGCTGCTTGTACTGAATTCTACTATAACTATTGTATGTTACATATATTGTTTATAATATCTAGGCATTTTATACAATATTTGTCCGTAACACATATTCAAAATAGTTAAACGTTTAACTTTTTAGTTAGAATTTTTTTAGAATTAGCCTCATGAATTAAATCTTTTTTTTTTTTAGCGAATTGTTCTGGATCTAGTCTAATTATATTATAAAATATGATCAAATTCCATTTTTATATTTAAAATGTGTCTAAAAAAGCTTTTATTAGAATTGCTTTTTTGAAGGACGTGGGTCTAGTTATACATAGGTACTTCAAAAATAGTCTCAGACTATACCTCATATGAATTTTATACTTTAATTACAACAATTAATTCGCTGAGTGTACATAAACAAGCTTTGAACGCACATATCTTCAAAATGCTTTAACAAGAGTCGCAGGTCTAGTTGGAACTCTAAAGGAGTCTCACAGTGTGCTTCTCATGAATACAAATCGAATTCTGTTTTTAGATTTTGAAAGTTTATTCGTTTAAGAGTCCGAGAGCTTACTTTTCAAATGACCTTTAATTAAATTTTGCTCTACAATGAATGCTTCAGCCTGAACATTTTTTGCTTTAGTAAAAAGGCTTCTTCTGTAAACTCGAAAAGTGTTGCGATAGACGTTCTTCTCGCACATTGATTAAACTGCATGTGCATTTGTGCATACGTTTATATGTACGTGTTGCATTTATTCGCATGCTAAATGGCAACGGTCCGTCAGGTTAACTGTACATTTTGTAGATCACCGATTCGTTAAATAACTTGGAAACCTACATTTTAGATTTGTCTTTGACTAGTGGGGCACGAGTCATTAAAATATGTACAGAAGCTCATTTGGGAAAACAAATCAAATCAGATTCACTTTCATTCGTCGAATTCGCTGCGAAGCTCGTATTTATAATAATTGCATTACAACACAATTGAAGAATTTCACACTATTGTTACGTTTCGTTGTTTGAACAATTAAAATTTAATTTATTCACATATGTACAACTATGTATGAAAAATTCACATTATTTTTCATTCTGGGTGAAGTCTTCGTTTTTTACGCACGGACTTCTCCCTAGTACGCCACTATTTATGTTTTTTTCATTATTTTTCATTATTATTACATCGATATACATATGTGTGTATTTAGATATGTGGCAACCCTGAATTGGACAACCGTGTGAAAAATGCATTTATACATACATACATATATTTTTTTAATACGCGTGAGAAATTCTGAAAACGTATGAGAATATTTGTGGCGCATTTCAAACTTGCACTTATGTATATTTTAATGCATCTATTTATCATTTATACTGAAAACGTTAACGTTTCATTTGGAATTCAATTTACCCCACTTTTAAATTTAAACGCGTTTTATATTGAGAAAATTTTCAAGATTTCGATTCAAATTGACATTTTTTGTTATTGTTATAAAAAATCCACCGCAGGCGAAAATTTTCTTCAACTAAATTTTTTATTGCATATCCCCTTTGAATGATAGCATTATTTGATGTGTTTTTAGTTGAATTGGCGGTTGACACGTGCCGTATAATTCGATTTTTTTTAAGCTTGTCTGTCTGTAATGCTGTGTACACACCGACGAACCGAACAGCGAACGACCAAGGCGAATTGTTATCGTGTGGATCATCGCTCCGCACAATAACGTCCGATGATTTATGAACGTTCGCTGTTCGGTGCGTCGGTGTGTACGCAGCATTAGTTCCTTAAACTTCACAGAAGCACTTCCCATTCCTGTGTATGTACTTAGATTTTAAATTCGATTATCACATAAATAATAATCAACGGCATTTGTTTTAAGTACATTTTTAAACAGTTTAACGTTTCATTGCAAACAAATAAAGTAAAAATACATATATGTACATACAGACATGTTGCACTAGGGAGAAGTCCGTGTGGACGTTCCAATGACTTCTCCCTAGTGTGAAAATTTTTTATTATTATTTGATTGATAAAAAGTCTCACTTCCGGTTGATTTATTTTGTTGAAACTTTTACAAATCAACACAGCGACACTATTGAACGACTTTACATTGTGACGTGTGCGGAATATGACTTGTACGTCTATATTTAGAACGTGTTGAAATTATTAAGGCCACTTCGTGTACACACACCAATACACACGTTCAAGTGTGACTTTCGCTCGTGCTGTGTCCGAAGAGTGCGTTGCACTCCAATTATTATATCTCATATATATTTGTTAACCGTTTGCATGCCGAGGCGTGGGACGATTGGACCGATGCGATGCGACAGATTGCATCATCCCCATTAAATTCATTGTCGGTGCAATGGCGATAATAATTTCGGGCAAGATCGATCGGACGACTTTCGCGACGCGACTCGTTTGCGTACAATTAGACCGGTTTTAAAAGTTCGCAGACAAGGTCATCTAATTATTATCTATGTATAATAGCCGAAATCCGTCTGTCTGTCTGTCTGTCTGCTGATAACGCTCGCTGAGGAAAAATAATTAAAAACCCAGAACGAGTAGGGATCGAACCCAGGACCCCAGGCGCGAGAGGACTCGCACTAATGCTATCCGCTATCGCCCTTGGTCAATTTAGTCCTTTTTTTTTTTAAACATCACCTATACAAGGGATCGTGACTGCTTTACCTATGAAAGGGATCGTGACTCTGCTAATAATACATAGATGGCACTATAAAAACTACTATTTTTTTTTTTTTTTTTGACTTTTACAAAATTATAATTATTATACATATATATAATAATTAATAATTATAATATAAATATTAAAGTAAAAAAAAAATTCGATACCGTGCGATCAATTAGTGGGGATCTCTATTAAAAAAGCGCTTTACGATATTTAAAATTCAGCGGGCGTTGATATTCAACGGGCTTACACTAGTATATATATAATAGCCCAATTCCGTCTGTCTGTCTGCGTGTCCGTCTGCTGATAACGCTCGCCTCGGTAATGGCTGATTGAAAAAAACACGAACGTCGCGAGTGGGATTTGAACCCGTGATGGATGAGTTAGCGCTAACGCGTTCGCCCAACACCAGTGATTGAGGGGGAGGGCCTCCTATAATTTGAAAATATTAATCCGTAGTAGGTTCGCGACTTTGCTAAATTGTTACGTAATCAATTACGTCAAACACGTCCGTTGATATTCAACCGGCTTACACTAGTATGTATATTATAGAAAGCATACGGTGAAATTTTACTTTTTGAGTATGCAAAGTTTCAACGGTGCGATTATCTTGTACCAATTTGACTTTCGCATCTTTTTGTCCAAAACAAACAAAGGCACATTATGTATGTACATCGTTTGCACGATTCGATTAAATCAAATTTTATCGATATTTTATATAGCAACGTTGACGTTTTGAATACACAACACACACTAAAAGAAAGTGAAATCATGACGCACTGTATATTGCGGTGACCTTCGCCAAGACCATGAAGATCAAACAGTACCCTGGCAGGGTCATCATGGACGATCCATGGATGGCCATCGGCGATAGGACCATGGAGATGGTATACGCGGCCAACTGGGTCGACACCCACAGAAACATAGTCGAGAGCCAATCCAGCTCATCCAGCTCGTGGAACTCGAGCGACGAACTAGACAAACCAAAACCCAGAACGAACATATCGCGCAGCAAGTCCTGTCGCGACGTCGTAGTCAAATCCAAAGACTATTCACTGGAGGACAGCGATTCGAATGCATCGCAACTAGCAAAATACCAACAACACATTGAGGAACAGACGAGGGCCAGCAAGGAGTACCTATCTAGTCAACGGCAGCTGCAACCCAGCTTCAGTTTCAAAGGTCTCAACGGCTACAAACCCTCAACGCTGCGCAGAATCAAAAGAAAACAGTTCAAAGAGTGGGACGTAGACGACGAGAACGACTTTCCCACAATACTGCCGAATGTTAAAAAAGAATCGCTCAAATACTTACAGCGCCAGAGGAAACACGATCCGAGTCAGACTGCACCACCGTGTCCCGATGGTTTCAACAGAAAGAGCGATCCCACCGCTGAAAGCTTCTACGAATACTATTCGAGGATAAGCCAACAGGAAGATTTGGAGGCAACTAGTCAATTTAAGAAGGTCGAACGTCCAGTTCCAGCGCCTAGGACCAGTGTTAAGCCTCAGAGTCTCGACGTAACAGTAAACGGTAACAATGAGGAACGGTTTTCGCATGGGAAGCACAAAGTGAACGGTGGCAGTGGCAGATCGGGCACAGTTCGTTCCAAGTCGTTGCGCGTCAAGAGCGATTCCAGATCGTCACTGTTCGCCATCAAGGATGTCGACGATCATCGGCTGTCCTGCGACAATGTCCTAGACTATCACATGGGTCAGACTGTGGTGAGTCAGCCCAAAAGGACGATATCGCCCATCGAACAGTTGAATCTCATGCAACAGAAGAAGGACAGTGCTAGTGATAAGTTCAATACGGTCAGGTCGACTAGGACCCACGAACAGAAGAAGACATCGTCCGATTCCGATTCGGATTTTTCGATACCGCGTCCCAAGTTGATAGTGCCCGTTCACACTTACGGCATTAGAAAGAGGAGGACTGGGAATTTGACGCACAGGGAAGAGGAGGTGACTGCTGTCGACTCTCAAGATGACGGTGAGTTCATACAAATGTACATATAAACGTCTAAAGTGTGTTATCGCTTCTTCTTCGAAAGGCCCGTTTCGGCACTCGTTCAGGAATAGTTTACTAGCCGACGCCTTTAACTGTTCTGGGTCAAAATTCCAAAGAAAGTCAATGAATAAACATTTAGTCTCCGGTACAAACAAAAATTGATTGGGGAGACCCCTTCCAAAAACTACCGTCTAAATCGGGTATTACACAGGGATAGTTGACTCGCTACGATCTCGCTAGTTTACCGACCGGCACGTAGAGCTGGTAGCGAGTAGCTAATAAACCTATTAAGCGGGTATTTTATCAGTTTACCGACCGGCACGTAGATAGTTTTACTCGCTACGATCTCGCTAGTTTACTGACCGGCACGTAGAGCTGGTAGCGAGTAGCTAATAAACCTATTAAGCTGGTATTACACAGGGATAGTTTACTCGCTAGGATCTCGCTAGTTTACTGACCGGCACGTAGAGCTGGTAGCGAGTAGCTAATAAACCTATTAAGCGGTTATTTTACACAGGGATAGTTGACTCGCTACGATCTCGCTAGTTTACCGACCGGCACGTAGAGCTGGTAGCGAGTAGCTAGTAAACCTATTAAGTGGGTATTACACAGGGATAGTTTACTCGCTACTATCTCGCTGGTTTACAGACCGGCACATATGTATGTATGTAGAGCTGGTAGCGGGTAGGTAGTAAACCTATTATACGTGTCAACTTGTGAGTTGTCAACGTGACGACACGTGTTTTGCGCCCACTGTCAAAATTTCCACTGAATTTTCAAAATGTAACATGTCCATTGAAGTGTACTGTGTATGTTGGGAGTTGAAAATGAACCACTTAACCTCAAACTGTCAATGTAGGGACGTCACACTAGCCAGATAGTAGCGAGTAAAGTTCAAACATTCGAACTTCAGATAGTTTACTAGCTTCTACTATTGCACGAGCTAGTTTACTAGCGAGTAATACCCGCATGAGCGATATCGCTGCGTCAAGTTTTCGTCCTCGAATAGGGGCATCAGTTTGACCCAGCGAATCCGCTCGGGTTAGTGGAGGACCTTAAGGCCCTCACAAGCCAGAGCTGATTCGTTGCGTCAAATTGAGGTCCTCCATCGTCGTTGATTCGCACCAATGCGAATTATATCGGTGCGAATGGGATGACGATAGGGGCGTCAGTTTGACGCAGCGAAATCGTTAATGTTATTTATGACAGATGTACGTTATACGTTAAATCTATCCAAAACCCATACTCATTGTCATTCATTACCTATAGCAATATTTAACATGAATAAATATCTCAGTAGGTACATATGTATGCATATGTGAAAAAAATTTAAACTTTCAATGAAAAGGAAATATTTCGTAGTAGTATTGGTTAATTGAAAGAATTATGTATTATGTTTGCTAGTAGGAAATGTTTCAATTTGTCGCACTAGTTAACGGTCAATTTGCAAATGTTTATCATATTACTTTTTTTCCTTCAAACAAGTTCCCCTATTAGCAAAGTGAGTTGTAAATTACCGCCAGTAATATTCCAGGAATAGAATGTGTATAAAGATGACGATTTTGTGATAATCAAATGTAAACAACAAGCTTAAATTTCCACTTTCGGTGAATTGGTAGGTACATTAATTTAACGTGTTTTAAAAATATGACTTAATTTGATTTATGCGTATGATAGTTTTACCAAAACACTTTAATAAAGGATAAATTGTAGTAACTCTCCAATCCACTTCCATTCCTGTCTGTCTTGACCAATCTGCATTCACACATTCTTCTCAATTCATCAGCCCATCGTCCACCCGGTCTACTTTGCTTTTTTTCACATCCTCTCGGATACCATTCCAGTATTTCTTGCGTCCATCTACCATCTTTTTCACACGTTCTGCTATATCTGCCACTTTGGTCATACTTCTTATACGATCTCATCTTGTTATACCAAGCATACATCTTTCCATGTTTCTCTGTGTGCACTGGATTTTAACGTAGCATTCTTGAATTTTGCATCCAAGTTTCACATCGTCATAGCCTGCAGTTCAACTCGATTTTTTTAGTTTTTAAGAGTTGTAAAATTAAAATGTAAAACTATTTTCAAATAATTAGGTTTATAATTACTTGTAGCAAAACGCAGTCATCAAGTTGATCATCACTTGAATGCAGTCGTTTAAATATAGATTCTCATAAAAACACGTGTTTTGATTTAGCAATTTTCATAGATATAGAATAATATTCTATATCTATGGCAATTTTGAAGAAAGTGTACGGTATTGTAATCTTAAAAGTACCAAGAAGTCCCCTCGACTTATTTTGACAAATTAACTAGTGTACCTGAAAACCAACGATTAAACAAATGCATACCACGAAAAAATAACGGTCCCTTCCTATGACCATTAATCATTTTCGTTAACAGATAAGCACTAGCTCAGTTTAGTCATTGGCCGGAGATCTAGTAAACAAAATTGAACCATTGTAGAAAATTTGGAAACCGGAAAACATTAAGAAGGAGACCAAACAATAGAGTTATACTCTAACTTACTTACGACAAGTGAACAGAATAATAATTTTAAGGTATTAATATTACTAAAACATTTAGTAACTCTAAAAATGAAACCCAATAATCTATTCCCCTCTCCAGAAATACAATTAATATGCTCATTAAAAGTGAGGCGCTCATCAAACAATATACCCAGGTCCTTTATTTTAGTAACAACCTGCAGATTCAATCCATCAATTGAATAAATAAACTGAAAAGAACTAGAATCTAGAATTCGCTCGGGTTAGTGACGGCCTTTATTCATTTCAAAATTATTGACAATGCAAAATCGTATTCACGATCGACCCGTCGAGCATCCACGATTTAAAGGGTCAAAATCGAAATCGATCAAGGTCGAATTTATTCACGAAAGCATCAATTAGATCGGCACTTTCTTTAAAAAGGTGAAGTACTTATCACGATCTAAATAACAGAGGCGTGCAAAGACGACTTGAAAAACTTTCGTCTAGCACGTTTCCAAAAGTACACAAACCGCGATTGTTTAATTTGCACTCGTTATCGTTCGTTTCGTCGACGAAAAGTTTTCCGCTCTTATAATTATTCAAATAAAACGCACAAAATACGAAAATAAAATTTACAATAGTTAACATGTCAGTTTTCATATGAGTCGCCTAGTTCCAAATCCCGATAAGTCCATAAAACTCACTTGTTCGCAAACGCGGTTTTTCTGCTACAGACTTGATTGCTCGATGGCGTTTAAACTCGTTTAAACTTAATTTTGTTGATATTAAACAAAATATTGAGATTAGAAACATGGACTTTTATTTATTTATTTATTACTTATTTTACGCCTAAAAAAGGCTTTTATACAAATAGAGAAGATATCAATACAGGAGTAAAACATACATATAATTTAAATTAAACTAAGAAGAGGACTTCGTAAAGAAAGCAACAGTTTATACTTTACTAAATTAAGGTTATTACAGAAATAGTCCAATAAATTCCCATACTTATTGCCAGTCCCAATCAACCTAGGAATAGGAGACTGCCGATAATAATTGGTACACGAATTACCTTCATCAACAAACAAAAATTGAGATCGTGTAAAACGTGTAGGAACTTTTAGTCGCAAAATCGACCCAACAAGAATAGGACAATCAATAAAAGAATTTACAACTCTATAAAAAAAGACCAAGTCATTCATAACTCTTCTATCAGACAATTTGTGCATATTTAAACTATGTAAAAGAGAGTCATAACAGTTATAATTAAAAAGATACATAAATTTATACATAATAAATCTTAAGAATTTATTTTGGATTCTTTCTAAAGAATAAGAATGAATAGAATAAGGAGACCAAACAACAGAGTTATACTCCAACTTACTTCTGACAAAAGAACAAAATAATAACTTTAAGGTATTAATATTATTAAAACATTTGGTAACTCTAAAAATGAAACCCAATAATCTATTCCCTCTCCAGAGACACAATTAATATGCTCATTAAAAGTGAGACACTCATCAAACACTACACCCAGATACTTTATTTTAGAAACAACCTGCAGATTCAATCCATTAATAGAATAAATAAAATGAAAAGAATTAGTAATTCTTTTAAATGTAATGGATTGACACTTGTCAGGATTAAGGTACAATTTATTGAGAATACACCAGTCATACAATTTATTAAGATTATCTTGGAGAATTAAACACTCACTTGTCACTTACCGTTGTTTGTTTCTAAATATGGCTTTTATCAGCTTTTATCATAGTGCAATTGTCAGTTTTTGGAACTAACACTGATTTTCAATATTTTTTTACGGCGCGCTTGGCGGTATTTGGAATAATTCAAGTATAAGGCATTGTTTAAAAACATTCTTAGAACCAGAAAATATTTTATCCTCGTTTTATATATATTGTGGACTTATCGGAATTTGGAACTAGGCGACTCATATGTAGTTTATTTGTATGTGATTTTTTTTTTACGCAATAGAAACGATGCAAACGCGCGGGTAAGCGCGAAACTCGGCCACTCAGTTTGTTGGTACTGGCAATTCCGTGAGAGCGGAGTTCCTGCTTTTCACAATACCAGCTCAACAACGTCTTGATCAGACTCTTGACTTGATGTCGAAATCAGCGACGGAAATGTCGTCCGTAATATTGTTTGAGCTCGTTATATGGAAAAAGGGCATAGTATTTGTTTTGAGTTATGAATGTTTATTCATACTAATCAACCATCCGCACGTTACCGGAAATGTATGAAATACAGAAAAAGCGTCGAAAATACAACTTGAATGAGTATTTTATACAAGATAACAGTATAATTGTATTTATTTATTTAATTAAGATGGCTAATTACAAACAAAATGTAACTTAAAGCTAAAATTACAAAATAAACTATTAGCATTTATACAGAGGTGCTGTTTTAAGGCTGCCAGGAATCTATCAATTTTGTTTATATTTCTGAGATCTTCTGGCAGTGCTTTGTATTCAACAACACAGGATACTTCTACTAGATCTACTTATTATATTATTATATTCCCTTATTAAATACTTGAAGAAGGAATGAAACTACATACATAGAATGTAATGCTTTTAGAATGTTTAAAAAATAAGGCATGCGAATAATGCGTACTGCCAGTTATGAAACGTGGATAGATGTACGCTCGGTATAACGAGAAGAGATCGCAAGAGGAATACATGGGTGAGAAGTATGACCAAAGTGGCACGATATAGCGGAACGTGTGAAAAAGTTGAAGTGAACACAGATGGACGCGAGAAATACTGGAATGGTATCCGAGAGGATGTGAAAGAAAGCAAGGTAGACCGTCGATGGGTAGATGAATTGAGGAGAATGTTTGAAGTCAACTGGTTGCAGATTAAATATCTTAGTAATAAATTAAAAATATATATGTACTCACATGCACATTTTTAAGGTTTCCTTTACATTTTTATCCAATTCAATTTATTCAACACATTTCTTATACCAGTTAATCTATTTACATTTAAAATACTCCGCATAGCTCTATTTTGCAGTTTTTGCAACCTATCTTTAATTACTCTATTTATTAAATTAAAAAAATAAACCACAACATATAAAATGAGGACGGACTATTGCATTATAAACTAATACTTTTGTATTTCTAGATAGTACATTTTTTAATCTACATAATAATCCTACTTTCTTCGCAACTTTTTTTAATAATCATCTCTCCGTGTAATTTAAAATCTAACTTATTGTCTAGTATTACTATTAAATATTTAAAACTGTTAACTATTTCTAATCTTCCATCATGTATATTTAAATTATTTATTTATTTAAAATACATGGGCAGCCGATGGAGCCCAGGGGTCTGACATAATTTATACATTTATACAATTCTTAATTATTTATATTTGAAGGATTACAAAAATCCATTTGTGTTCAAAAACTTATCGAGATGATTTTTAAATTGTTTTTAAATTAGCATTATTAAAATTAGCAGTATTGCAAATGCAACGAATCGTTCAGCATTTAAATGTGCCATCCACAAATGGGTTTATAGTTCATGTGAAGAAAGATACACATTGTATAAAATGCCTTAATTGATGGAACGTTGTATTTTTTTACCGATAGCAATGTGTTTTTGAACTAGCAATACTCAAATCTGTAATATTTTGACTGGAAACGTGATATCTATCATGAAACAACATTTTATGTTAAATAATCTATGTCGAAATGACCTATCACACTCAATGCCCTGTAATAGTCGCAGGGTCATAGAGAGTAGCTCTGCAAAGTTGACGAGACAGTTCGATAATATAATGTATTACGAGACATTAGCTATTATTAATATATTTCGTACGTTCTGCAATATCAAAGTTGCATTAATATTTCGAATGCAATGCGAAAGTCGAATTGCATAACACTATTATCTATCACTCTACTGTGCAATCGTTTGGTGAAATTGATTAATGCAACGATTTGCATTGCGGGTAACGCTCGGGTATGTTGCCTGATAAATAAATAAATAATAATCAGTGATAATATAATATCTACGTTTTGAAATATTTGCACGCCAGAGTGCGCTACAATCGCTCGACAAGTTCGATAATTTCAAGGCAAACCGCCGAGACGCGAATGCGTCTTTATGCGTCAACGACTGGTCGAATCGCTTTATTTGGACCAGTCGTCGTCAACAATTTCAATTGCTTTTATTTGATTTTTGTACGTTCGTTTCATATGTTTCTCAATATGCGTTGATACGACTTGATATTAATCACGTTACGCGTGCTTGGCTAAAACTGTCAATTTCGACGTGTCAATGTTTAAAAACTTTCAACGATGTAATGTTACTATACAGTCAACTTTATAAACATAAAGTTTAATTTATAAATTACATATACATGTGTATGTATGTATAGTCTTGTATTGTTTTAAGAATGATCGGAATCCAATCTAACCTAACCGTGAACTGCGACTTTTTGTTGATAATTTTTTACTATTGTCATATGAAGTGATGAAAAATTATTATATTTGTAAGAATATTGTTAAAAACTTAAGTATGAAGTTTAAGCTTAGTTTCCTTTATAGTTTGTGAGGACAGGCTTAAATCTCAACTTAACCTAAATATAAGCTATACATTTTCATCGGTTCAACATTAAATATTATAAACAGTTTTTCAAAATTAAATATATTGAAAAATTGTCAAGAATCTGATTTAAGGTTAAAATTTTGCTACACTTATTTTATTACTTATAAATTTTCACGAATAGATACAATGAAATATGTGTGTACTAAATTATGCAGGACAATTGGTGAATGTGACCGGGATGTTAAGAAGAAGAAATAGAACGAAGAATGAAACTAGGATAGAGTGCTTTTGGAAGAATGAACATAGTTTTAATATCCAGCATTCCGCTATGGTTAAAAAAAAAGGCATACGACCAATGCGTACTGCCAGTTATGACTAAATTCAAGACTGCTACGAAAGATCCAGTGCACACAGAGAAGCATGCTTGGTGCAACGAGAAGAGATCGTAAGAGGAATACATGGGTAAGAAGTATGACTAAAGTGGCAGATATAGCGAAAAAGTTGAAGAATGGATGGCAGATGGACGCAAGAAATACTGGAATGGTATCCGAGAGGATGTGAAAGACAGCAGGGTAGACCGAGTGGAAGATGGGCTGATGAATTGAGGAGAATATGTCGAGTCAAGTGGATGCAGATTGCTTAAGACATACAGGAATGGAAGAGGATTGGAGAGGCCTTCACCCAACAGTGGCTAAGCTTTTTCGAATATATACAGTTGTAGACACAAAATCAACTGTTTTAAATAGACGTATGTATGTATGTATGTATATGCTAGTTGTCTTAAAAAAAAATGTTGATTAATTACAACGTTCTACATACATATGTATGTATGTACCTATATGTACATAATTTCGATCTACAACCGATTAGATCATTTTATGTAATACGCGTCCACTTATGAATCGTTAACTATTTTCGCACACGCTTTTCCGATTTTTTTTATTACTATTTGCTCAATCCAAAAGCTAATTACGTTAATCCGTTAACTTTGTGACAAGGTCGCGTTCGTGTCATTTCACATTGCATGCATACGCGAAAAAAAAATGTTCAGGGCCTCTGACGCATACCGGTTTCTTCTTTTGCGGGCGAATTAAATTCTTTCACTTCCGGTTTGTGTGCTATGTCAGTTTCGAGATGGCACCGATTTCAACAAATGTCAATAGACCTCCATACATATAGAATTGCATATAAAGTATATTAAAATATGTATGTAGCTGTTGATAATTCAGTGGTCGCCGTATTTCGAAAGGTTTTCGACCGTAAATATCGTCATTGGCAATATCCGAATATTACTAAATCCAAATTGGCCATATCCTGTTATAATTTGCCAATTTATCTCACTTATGCTGCGTACACACCGACGAACCGAACAGCGAACGACGAACGCGTTAGTTACATTAGTTGTGAAACGGTTCAATAAAATTATCACAACATAGATATCCTTTCTTCCTACCAAATCATTGTACGTTCCATTTATTTCTCCCTACCACACGGAATACATTGGTTTCACAACTGGAGAGTATCTTTCCCTGGTTACTTTACTATGACAGACGCTTGATATCGACTACGCCACTTTCAGAATAATTACGATAGTGTTCTTTGTGGCAAATAAAAGTGTATATTTTTTTCGTGTTTTTATGCCTCACTCGATAACCGCGAGGCTTTGCACTCTTTCTCAAATGTAAATGTTATATTTATTACTAGCTTTATTACCCGGCTTTGCCCGGGGTGTAATTAATATAATGTAATATAGTGTTTGTTTAGTAAATTATTTCGGGAGCCCAAAATTCCATTCTGGCCCTCAAACCACCCCCCACACGTCCCTCAAGCCCCAGCGGTCCCTTTTTTTGACTCCCGAAAAGCAATGCCGGCCCCTTACCAACCCCCAAACCCTCCTTCTTACCCCGGCGGCCCCTTTTTTGGGCTCCCGAAAAGCAATGCCGGCCCCTTACTACCCCCCCCCCCCCCCTCCTGCCCCGGCGGCCCCTTTTTGGGCTCCCGAAACACTATCTGCTTAAATCTACTTAAATCTGCCGAAAACATCTACTATCGTGTGTACTTCGTCGTTTCTATTAATCGCGCCCGAGCAACGCCTGGTAATTGACGAATGACCCATACGTACATACATACAAACTTAAGCGTTTTATATATTAGATTACGCTCACAATCTACATATGTATAAATAATCATTTATCGTTGTATACATTGTTACGGACAAAGTGTCATGTCTGCCTTGAGCAATCTGCATCCACTCGACTTGACACATTCTTCTCAATTAATCAGCCCATCGTCCACTACCTTACTTTCTTTCACATCCTCTCGGATGCCATTTCAGTATTTGTCGTACTTACTTCTCACTGCTCACTACTACTTACTTCTCCACACATACTTCTCACCCATGTATTCCTCTTACGATCTCTTCTCGTTATACCGAGCGTACTTTTTTCTATGCTTTTCTGCGTGTACTGGATCTCGCGTAACATTCTTGAATTTAGCATCTACGTTTCACATACATACGTCATAACTGGCAGTACGCATTGGTCGTATGCTATTTTTATTTATTCTTCATTACATCCAGTCATATTCACCAATTGTCCTAGATATAAATGAGTATCAACTTGCTTATCTACAGTGACTACGTTTAGCGTGCAAAATTCATTAAACATAATTTTAGTCTTATTAAAATTAATTTTTAATCCTACTTTCATACTTTCGTTGCTTAATTGTGTTAATCTATGTACTAAGTCGCATGCAACTATGTATGACTATGTCGTCAGCGAATCTTAGATGTAAACATGTATGTACATATGTACATACTTGAATGTTAGATTAAATATTTATTTTTGCCAAGATAATCGATCCGTTCCACTGTGCGTCGTCGCTAAATCCAATGCGAACCCTTTTCGAAATAATGTAACACTTTTGCTGTGGGTAGAAAACAACCTACGTTCCGATAAATAAAACTGTAGGTACTGCATATTATACAATGTACAAAGTCATTGAATACCTTTCAGTGTCTACAGGCAATATTATACATACAATGACCGAAGAAAGAAAGTCTGGATGATAAAATTTACATTTAAATCCTTAGTCATTGGTATATGTAATAATATTCGCGAAACAATGAACCGTGTATAGCCGAGAGCTCAAAACGGTTAGTTTGAAGCGTCCAATAAACCAAGCTTTCAAAGTCGTTAATATACAGGATGGACACGAAATAAAAGACATCCGTTTTTATTAATAACGCTACGGTCGTTTAATTGTGGTGATCAAATGCTGCGTACACACCGACGAACCGAACAGCGAACGACGAACGGTTGCTATTGTGTGGACGTTAATAAATCATCGGACACAATAACAACCGTTTGTCGTTCGCTGTTCGGTTCGTCGGTGTGTAAGAAGCATTATATATATATAGCTTTTTCAAAGAAGATAACTATTACACAATTTCGGTTTTATAGAAAGAGGATTAAACGAACTTTCAAATGGTTTGTATTTTGTCACGTTTTGATTTTCGATGATTTAAATTTTTAAAGTGACGTTTGTCGCTTTTTTTTGTCCATCCTGTATTTAACTGTACAGTTAATTGGCAGCTTAAGTATAGCCCGTGGCGATTCAATTCACTTTAGCACTGATCCCACTGCCCCTTTCTCTCGCCTCTTGCTTAACTTGTGCTGTTTTATTTTTGATCGAATCGATAATAATATCTTCAAATCTCAGCACTACAATGTAGTTTAAAATAAGTATTTAACCGTTAAAAATGGTAAATTCTATTCACTCGTAGGTTGAGTGTTATTTAAATCGCGCAAGTCGTTTTATTTTGCATTAAAACTTGTCTAAGGGCTTTAAGGTACGTGTATATAAATAAAATTTTTGTTGTATGTACATACATACGTATGTAAAATCTCGAAACGGATTAACATTTTCGATTTAAAATGATAAATCAAGATGGCCGCCATGTAAAGGAATTCGTTAGTTATTGTTTTTAAACATCAACGATTGAAATTCTCAACATTATAATGTAATCTGTAACCAATGATGTTTTGCAACGACAAATCAGTGGTTCTCGATGAAGCGTGCACTTTCAGAAATCAAATAATCAATCAGAATACAAATTTTGTGATAAATATTATTCCTTTTCCGGAAAATATGCATATTTAACAAGATTTTGCAGCATAATTATGTACTTCTGGAATGGGATGCTTTAAATCTTAATAAATTGAATGACATAAATTTCTTCTATAAGTACATATCTACCTATTATAAAATTAGGATAAAGTAAAAATACTACGAAAATTGTTTACAAATATTCGTATATACATGTGTACATAATGTACATAGATTATTAAAACAAAGTAAATAGTAGCTGGACCATAAAACTCACAGTTCATAGTCGTCATCATCATTTTCAGCCGTTCACCATCCACTGTTGGATGAAGGCCTCTCCAATCCTCTTCCATTCCTGTTTTGTGATGGTCCATTGAAGTTTTGCGTCTTCACCTCTTTCCCACCCTCGTATATAGCGATGCCTAATGGACTACGCTCTGCCGAGGGGACTCGTGAATTTACGATTTGACTCTAAAGCTGCGCCACGCGCGAACGGTCCCATGTCAATGAGGGTGCTCACTCGTGACGGTATTTAAGTGTAGGGGGGGGTTTTGCAGTGCCCTTACCTCATTCCAAAAAAGAGTTTCCTGTCTGCCTTAAGCAATCTGCATCCACTTGCCTCCACACATTATTTTCAATTCATCAGCCCGTACGTCCATACGTCATAACTGGCAGTACGCATTGGTCGTATGCCTTCTTTTTTAAGCATAGCGGGATGTTGGATTTAAAAACTATGTTCATTCTTCCAAAAACGCTCCATCCTAGTTTTATTTCTTCCTCACATCTAGTCATATTAACCAATTGTCCTAGGTATAAATAACTATCAACTATCTCTACGATATGACTATCTACTGTGACTACGTATTGCGTGCAAAATTCATTGAACATAATTTTAGTTGTATTCAAATTAATTTTTAAACCTACTTTCATACTTTCGTTGCTTAATTGTGTTAATCTATCTTAAAAGGTGCTTTAAATTAAAATTATGTATATCTTAAAAAAGCACTCAATACAAATGTATAAGCCGATTGATTGAGTCAACTTTAGACAAGTGGCACTTTAATCATCACATCATCACTATTCTATGTACATACACACATTTGACAGATTGACATAATTGCAACAATTTATAATGGTATCTATTGTTAAAAAAAACATGTCGCGTACTTACTGTGATACAATAATATTTTCAATACGCAATTGTCTATTGAGCAAACGTCATAGTCTGGATTCCGAGACTTTTGTCGCAAGAACGTGCCGCGAACTCATTTTGCGAAACCGTGTCTATTATATATTTATTTCCAGCGAATGCTAACATTTGGCGCGCGTACCGAAACTTGGATATTCGCCGAAGCCTTTGAGATTGACGAACGCTATACGCGTCCAAGACAACAGTAATAAAATCAAATTACGAAGCAGCGAGCTTTCGAAGTGCTTTTGTACTAGTATTATAATGAGTCACGAAGTTCACCAAAGTTCACATTCTCGTTGACTTTGTATAGGGCCATCTGGTTCATCGACGACTCGATGTCTGTCTTATGCTGCGTACACACCGACGAACCGAACAGCGAACGGCGAAAGGCTGCTATTGTGTCAACCGATAGTTTATAAGCGTCCACCATAGATGTAGAATAACATAAAAGGGCATGCAAAAATGCATGCCTTTTCTGTGAGAATTCCCCGCACTTGAGACCCTCCGCACCCCCCTGTTGCTTCTGACGCTTTCTCCAGGCAAATTTGTTTGTAATGGCATATCTATGGTATTGTATATCTATGGCGTCCACACAATAACAACCTTTCGTCGTTCGCTGTTCGGTTCATCGGTGTGTACGCAGCATTGAGGCCCTCACTAACACGAGCGAATAATTTGTCGCTTGGCGTCTGCGAATCAACGACGATAGAGGGTGTCAGTCACAGACGCCAAGCGTCAAATTATTCGCTCGGGTTAGTGAGGGCCTTAAGCGGTTTCGCTGTGTCAAACGTGACGTCTCTATCGTCGTACCATTCGCACAGATATACTTTGCATTGGTGCGGTTCGTCGGTGTGTACGCAGCATTATGCTGCGAGTGGCGACAGCTCGCAACGTGAACGAAACAGTTGCACGATAACATCACTGTCCCACACGTTTGCAGAATCACTCCTCATGTTCCTGCGGGTCTTAATCGGCACTCGAGTGCAATAGGACATTTTTATTCCAAGTGCTTTATTAGGCCCGAGCCTCACCGGGCAACTAATCTGCCGACTAGTCTGCAGACTAGTCGGCCTTAGTCGTCGTGTCGTCAAAATGTTAGCGTTTAGACGGAGCGGACCTCACCGGGCAACTCAGTCTCCGCAACTATGGACGACTACCGACGACTACAAGCCGTAACGGCAACTCTGGGAGACTCGCCATTTTCACGACCCGAAAGGACGTTTAAATAGGCATGGAAATCCAAAACCGACTTCAAATATGGGTTTCTTAGACAATTTTGTACAGGTAACACGAAAAAAAAAAAAAAATAATTAAAGATAATCAAAATCGCAATGTGAGCAACTGAGTCGGCGGAGCAAATTGCTCAATGCAACTCGCCTCAGACTAGTCGGCTGACTAGTTGCCCGGTGAGGCCCGGGCCTTAGTGTCTAGTTTAGCTTTAGAATGTTTGTAGTCGAAACACGTTGAGTATTGCCAGTTGGGGAAAACATAATATAAACCAGCACCCGTTCGCTAGTTGCTATGAAACGTGTGAACGAAACAGTTGCACGATAACATTACTGTCGAAGCATTTACAGCACACCATACACTGTACAACACGCATAAACGCTACAAACCACATCCACCATATCTCGCACTGGTTAAATTGGCTCGACGCCCTTCAGCGCCGCGTATTATGGCCATATGGCCCCACAACCTGTCGAGTTATTGTACACGGACGTTACACTGCACTGTACACGCGTTGTTTAATGCTGCGTACACACCGACGAACCGAACAGCGAACGGGAATTGTTATTATGTGGACCGGCTCCACACACAATAGCAACCCTTTGTCGTTCGCTGTGCGGTTCGTCGGTGTGTACGCAGCATAACAACGAGCACGTATTATGAATGAATTTTTTAGTTTGTCCGTTTTTTTATCGTACTTACTTATACATTCCCATACTGTTTGACTAATCGGGACAAAATTTCGTAGGGTTACTCTGTACAATCATGCGGGTCTTATGCTGCGTACACACCGACGAACAGAACAGCGAAGGCGAATTGTTGAAGGGATTTGCTCCACACAATAACGTCCGATGATTTATGAACGTCGTTCGCTGTTCGGTTCGTCAGTGTGTACGCAGCATTACTTGCACACAGTTTTGAATGCTTTCATTGTGTTCGTATTTTGAAATACAGTGTAGTCTCTGTAAAGGTTGTACTGGTAATTTTAATTCGTTGCGTTCATCATCATTATCATTAGTGGGGGCTAAATGTGCGTTTTTTGTGTTTGTTTATACGTGTTTACGTTATAATTGCCGCACTTATGTATGTACCGTGGGGTTTTGTTGTATGTATGTCTTCAAAAGTAGCGGATCGTGTGGTTTGTTTGTGTTTAATTTTGAGGGATTGCGAATAAGATTGAGATTGCATTGAAAGATTAGATAGAAACAGTTTTTATGGAAATATGGAGCGAAAAAAAAAACATAACAAGATGTAGATAATATCTATACAGTGTGATATTAGTAAGAAATTTAAATTAATTACAACAATGAAAAATATTACCAAGTTTCAAACAATTGATGGAAATTTAATATTATGTATGAAAAATACATAGCCTTGAAACTTCTTGTTTCGATTAGATATGTTTTCAAGTGGAATACTTTTCCAAAGAAATTTTGCATATGAGTTGTCACGATCTTTGAGCGATTTTAAAAGGGAGACCGCATACTACCATCTATTTGTGGACCAGTGCTCGAATTCAGCGGGAGCGGCAGGGAGCGGGCGTTCCCTTTCGTGAGATTTGAAAACGTAGCGTACCCTTTCGTGAAATCTGTAAATTTAGCGCTCCCTTTCGTAAAAAACCAAAATTTCCGTGCTCTTTCAATAATTATTGCCGAAAAAATGTTAGAAGGTGAATTTTTTTACATTTATGACTCCTAAATCACAATCTTTGACTGAAAGTTAAATTCTTTACATTTAAATTCCGACAAAGGCATCTTATCTGTAGCCAAAAGCCATTTAAAATATTATTATGTTTTGAAAAAGCTGGATGCACTTGTGTTACTTGAAGATAACATTTAGAATTCGAGGGTTTTATGCGCAAAAGTTTTATTGCTTTATGGTCGGCACTGTCCGTCACACTATGGTCGAACTGCAACGGGTCCCTCTCGGGGCATCGGTCATTTCGATAATTTACGATATCTTTCTTTGAATTGTCGGCCTTCTTATTTTAACAAAATTTCTAAAGCAGCTGTACCGCTACCATTATACTAAAGGAACCAAAATTTCAAAATACTTCAGTCTTGCCTATCCCTCTGACGAGAGAACATGAATTTACCGAACGTATTTGCAATTTCAATCTATCATCGGGAATCGCTTGATTATTTTTTTTATTTATATTTTATTACCGCACTTCATCACTAACAAACACTTTTCTAGCAACATTTTTTAAGTTGTCTGAATTATAATTACTGGACGTGACTAACTAAATAGTGATATTAACAATTATTCAAATTTAAAAAAAATTAACCGTGTAAATTGTGCATGTACATATGTATGTAATACAGTTTCTATAATAATAATACTAATAACCTAATATACATATACAACCATAAATTCATTTATATTGGTGTACATATGTTACGTAAGTGTTTTGGTTATTATAATGTATATAAATGTACGTACATTTTCTATACATATAGTTAAAAAAAAGGTCGTTTGATATTTTTTGAAAATTATCGAGCGCTCCCATTCGTGAAAATTTCTATTTCGAGCACTGCTTTGCACATATGAGTTGTCACGATCTTTGAGCGATTTTAAAAGGGAGACCGCATACTACCATCTATTTGTGGACGTATTGTATTTTGATTGTACAACAGTTCGTTGCCTTTTCTCTGTATATATGTACATACATATGTATGTACATAGTGCGTGTTATGCTCGCTTTAGAAATCGAACTTCCATTGCAAAATATGAAGCGAGTCTTTTTAGAAATTACAGTGAAATCGTTTCCAACTAACATTTCTTCTTCTACTACTTTATTATATAAATAAATTAAAAATGATTTAAAATAATGACTCGTCCGATTGTTCGTACCGTAATTAACATGTCGTTGATAACCTTTAATTTAGTTAAATGTAACCGGTCCAGTTTTACCGGAACTGGGTTAAATCTGATCTTAATTATTTTACTATACCTTCTATGTGTGTTTTTTGGACCGGTTTCGTTTTGCAGCCATTAATGCCGTGTTTGATCTCTAACGTTAATAAGTTGATGGTCTTTGTGGTCACGCGTTTGTTCTTTTTTTTTTTTTTTTTTTCTGTGCACGATGATGATGATGATGATGATTGATAGCGTGCACGGCACACTTGCACTGAAGATGAGCAGTTTATTTTGTAAAGCACAAATTTAACTTTGTGAATTTTAACGGTGACACATTAGCGTTAAATCAATTTTTTTTTTTTTTTAATAGTAGAACTGGATTTACCGCACAGTGTGCGGTCACTAATGGTGTTTGCTTTAAACTACTATATCTCTAACAATCTCTATATCAAAATAAGCACAAGCCTAAAACTTTCTACGAACGTTCCATTAGTCATTGTCGATTCGTCCAATTGGTCACATTTAAGGTTGGTCGTGCTTCCTATCATTGTTGTTCCACAGTTTTGGAACCGCTGAGGTCAAATCCACATTGTGCGAATTATACATTGTTACGGTTAGAGGTTGATTGCACTGCGTCAAGGTTTGCATTGAACTGAACTCGCAGGGTAAACATTTTGAATGTCATCATTTTTTAATGCATGTAGATCGATTATTGGGAACCGGCGGCTCCGGAGCCGCATGCGGCTCTCGTTGTCATCCAACGTTTTGCATGAAATATAAAAATTTTGATCCACAGTTTACACATGGTCAAAATGAATCCCATTTCCACAACATCATGGCTATAAAATGCTTTAAGATCGCTTTTCAGATTAAACTTTATAATACTCTTTAGTAATAAACTGTCGAACGTTAATAAATATAACGAGGATAACTTATTTTATACATTTCATTAATTAATCATTAATGAGTAACATTTAATTTAATTTTGAATATATAATTCGAAAATAATATGTTGCGGCTCCCAAACTTACCAATTATGTAAGGTTTTACCTGATTTAGTAGCTCTCTTAGTTCGAAAAAGGTTCCCGATCACTGATGTATGTATGTACATACATAAACTATTTGTATGAACTGGCAATGCTCGATTTGTCATCACTCGAAGTCGTCGAAACAACACTTTGTATGGCAACTCATTGCAATTAAAATGTCCCTTAGCACTCGAGTATCAAATAAGACCTGCAGGATCGTAGTATGCACCCGTGTTAAGTTTGGTCTCAATCGGTCAAATGATGTGGGAATCTAATATATAAAACGCTTAAGTTTGTATGTATGTATGTATGTACGTATGGGTCATTCGTCAATTACCAGGCGTTGATTTAAGTAGATTTAAGCAGATAGTGTTTCAGGAGCCCAAAAAGGGGCCGCCGGGGCAGGAGGGGGGGGTCTGGGGGGTGGTAAGGAGCCGGCATTGCTTTTCGGGAGTCCAAAAAAAGGACCGCCGGGGTAAGAAGGAGGGTTTGGGGGGTGGTAAGGGGCCGGCATAGTTTTTCAGGAGTCCAAAAAGGGGCCGCCGGGGTAGGAGGGTGGTCTGGCGGGGTGGTAAGGGGCCGGCATGGCTTGAGGGAGTCCAAAAAGGAGGCCGCCGGGGCTTGAGGGACGTCTGTGGGGTGGTTTGAGGTTTGAGGGGAGGGAATATTAATTACACCCCGGGCAAAGCCGGGTAATAAAGCTAGTGTACATATAAAAAAACAAACAGACATGAATTGAATGACCAAAAAATCGCATTTCATTTAAAATTGATCTATGTACATTGATAGATCGTTTTACAGAATGCAGAATGTGCAACACATCGATAGATCAACGATAACCCTTTGACTTGGATATGTTTGTATGGTTCGTCTTATGAAATATGTTATTGATATGCACATATGTTTAGTGATAAACATCGATATATTGGGTAATCGTTATCAGAGCGCGTTGTCTAGTTATTTATATAATAATTATTGCAGTCTCTGCAATCAGTGAAATTTGTTAATCTTTAAAAGTAAGAGAGTGCTTTTTAAAAATAGTATTTTACGATTTCTCCAAATTGTAAATGGAACGTGCAGGACTTGAACGATCGCACTAAAAGGGTAAATATTTTGAAGTAAATTTAGAAGCCCTTTCTAAACACACAAGTTGAAAAAAGGCTTGTGAACAAAATAAACGCTACACCAGTTTTTTGTTAACTGAAACGTTTGACGAACAAATATTATTATTTTTACTGTAAAACCAGTCTGTAGGCAACCAGTCAAAATAAGGAGTCTCATTTCTTCTAAGTAGATTTTTTTTTACAGAAAAAAGCATTATAATACACTAGTGTAAGCCCGTTGAATATCAACGGAGCGGAGCGGAGCGTCTCATCACCCGTACTGGAAAATTATATATTAAATTTAATAGTTTTTATAGTTGTCTATATAGTATAGCATCTACGCAACAATGCGCCATCTATGGCGCGTCACGATCCCTTTTGTAGGTAAAGCAGTCACGATCCCTTGTATAGGTAATGTTTAAAAAAAAAAGCACTAAATTGGCCAAGGGCGATAGCGGATAGCATTAGTGTGAGCCCTCTCGAGCCTGGGGTCCTGGGTTCGATCCCCACTCGTTCTGGTTTTTTAATTATTTTTCCTCAGCGAGCGTTATCAGCAGACAGACAGACAGACGGATTTCGGCTATTATATATATAATATTTGACATAAAGGCGCTCACACACCTTAGCGAAATCGCTGCGTCAGACTGACGCCCTCTATCGTCGTTGATTCGCACCGATGCGAATGTTTGACGCAGCGATTTCGCTAAGGTGTGTGACCGCCCCAAGCCCAATATTTATTTTGCAATGAAAATATTTTAAAGAGCACTGAATCGTACTATAGATCTTTCGTCAGTTGAATGTGAAAGGAAATCGCCTTAGCATGAAACCAAAAATAGTAGATTTACAGTAAAAAAAAAACACTTTACATCATAAATGTGACAAAAATAGACAAGTGTTGCCACACGTCACGAAAGCCTTGAATGGTTTAGTTACTTTATATATACCTGTACATATATATATATATATATATATATATAAAAAAAAAAATGATACAAAACTACAAGTGAAAGCAAATTCGCCAACGCGATTCCGGACCAATACAATAGTCGAAGGTCACAAGAAATCGTGACTAATAATAAATACATACATAGTGTATTCTAACGATGATGAGACTCGTCGAATTCATTGTGCTGATTGTTTTATTCAAAATTTAAATTACCGGTCGACTTTGACGCTTTAAAAATAGACAATCGAGCGTAACGTACGATGGGGAATCGACGAATGAAAGGGGACGAGTAGCTGAGACACATTTTTGTATTCTAGTGGTCTGGTAACAAAAAGGCGCTAGCACACCTCTGCGGATTCATATTCGTTAAGCGAAGAAAACGAAGAAGAAAAAAAAAGGTGGGGAGTTGTATCGCATATCCGCAAGTGGCGTTGCCTACACCACTAGCGATTTCGTGACGGAATCCGTCGCGAAATCGCCACGGAATTGGTCATGAACCGTTCATATAAATATGCGGCCAACATACGAGCTTCGTCTTTATTTGAGGAGTCCATGTCAGAATCGTGAGTGAAATACAAACGTTCCGAAAGCGTGGTGGCATATGGTATTTCGCGTTTTCCCCGTTGAGTGTTGAGTGAAGTTTACCGTGTCAAATGGCGCTGCAGTCGTGTGCCAAGTGTGCGCAGTACAAATCTCAGAACTGGCGAAATTCGCAGAGGTGGGCGAGCGCCTTTAGTTACATAAATTGGCAAATTCTAACATGAGACGGCCGATCTGTATTTAGTTGTATCCAGATCGTGCCAATGACTATATTAAAGGGCCTCACAGACCGGAGCGGATCATTATTCGCCGATGGATTGTTTCTATCAACATTGACACAATACGTAAATGACGTTTTGTTCGTTGCGAACGATTTCGTACCCGAGTGTTGTTTATTTTAGAATCGCTTGGAAATTGGAACGTTGCCTTGTTGCAATTGTAACGGAAGGAGATAATTTGATTTGTTCCATTGCGCAATATAAGATTGTGCAGAAATTTTTTTTAGTTATTTTTTCTCTCATTGTCAGTTATTTGATAATATTTTTTATAATGCATACCTACTGTTAAGAGCGTGCTAATTTTTTTTTTGCGTACAATATTAAAATTGTAACTATTGTACCTACATATAAAATAGAATACATACAATATTATTGATGAATATATCGTTATTCATTTCAACGAAAAACGTGTGACACAACCAAATTTCTAATTTCTAAAAAGGATTTTGTTGAATTAGATAATAATGTACCTATATGCTAAATTATTACAAAAACCTTTACATTTAACGTACATACATACTTACAATTTTTTCTTCGCTTACAGAGAAGAATGTCAAATTTTTGCAATATAAATTAACGCACTAAAATTGTGCATTTGTAAGTCATTTTGATGAATAAATTGTACAATTAATTTTTCTGATCGAATTTTCCTATTCGTCCACTGTGCGTCGCTTTGTTGTTTATTTATTACTAGTGTAAGTCCGTTGAATATCAACGCCCGCTGAATTTTAAATATCGTAAAGCGCTTTTTTAATAGAGATCCCTACTAATTGATCGAAAAAACAAAAACAATAAAAAATTGTTTTTATAGCACCATCTATGTGCATATTATAGCAATCCCCACTAATTGAACGCTTTCGATACCCACTCAAAAAAATATTTTTTTTTTACTTTACTATTTATATTATAATTATTAATTATTATATGTATACATAATAATTATAATTTTGTAAGTGATTTTGTAAAAATCAAAATATATATAGTCACGATATGTTTAAAAAAAAAAGGACTAAACCGACCACGGGTGATAGAGTAAGCGTTAGCGTGATGACTCTCGAGCCTAAGGTCGTGGGTTCGATCCCCCACTCGTCTAGTTTTTTAATAATTTTTCCTGAGCGAGCGTTATCAGCAGACAGACAGACAGACGGATTTCGGCTATTATATATATAATTATTATTATTTTTGTCTTGAGGCCAAATACCAAATAATTATAGACTCTCTTTTCAAAGTGAACTGAAATGATTGCGCTATGTACCTTTTGAATGTTGAATCGTGTAATTTGTCAAGAAAATGTCATTGTTTTTGGGACAATGTGCGGTTGGGTCAATGTGGCGACACAATGCTGTTTATTTTTGACATACTGTCACATGATGCCAAAATGAAAGTGACTCTTTATTCACATTCTTAAATATACACAGTGTAAGCTGTAAAAATAACCATAGGTACGTTTTCTTGCTTGTACAATGTACACAGTAGATTCTACAGTGCATACATATGTTATCTTAAGTGTTGTTATTGTTTAGTATAGAAAAAAATCCTTTTGAAATGATTCTTAAATTATTTTATACAATCAAATTATTTATTTACGTAATCACATCCTCATTTTGCACAATTTCATAATGTCGTTTACGCCAACTCCATTTATATAAAAAAAAATCAGTGAAAAATTCGATCGAAATGGTCATGTACGCGTCTCGAATTGCGAATGATGCAACTTTTCCATTACAATCATTCGCTTTGCGATTATTTTTAGGAAGTCGATTGCAAAACAATCATTAAGCACAATGTAAAGCCGTTTTTAAACAGTCGAAAGATCGGTGACCATCACGAGACTTTCGATTAAATTTAATCGGACACGTATCGATTTCATACATGACAAAACGCGCTCGACTAAATCAATGGTCGATTGAATGTGTTTAAAATTTGTGGATCCACCTTTAGGCATGTGTAAGCTTTTAAGTAAGTATTTATCGTCAATTAACTGAAGGGTTGACCTTGATTTAACAAAACCGCTGTTGTTGACGCGTGCTTTATTTGGCTGCTCAATTTTTTTATATATGTATGCCAAAAAAAACAGTTGTAACTAATGGTTTATTGTATTACATTACTTTAATGAAACTACTGTTGTTGACGTGTCCTTTATTTGGCTGCTCAATTTTTTTATATATGTATGCCAAAAAAAACAGTTGTAACTAATGGTTTATTGTATTGCATTACTTTAATGAAACTACTGTTGTTGACGTGTCCTTTATTTGGCTGCTCAATTTTTTTATATACGCCAAAGAAAACAGTTTGTTTTTTTTTTTTTATTGTATTGCATATTATAGAAAAGTTTTCTGTGGGGTCGCCAACTGAAACAGTAAACTAAATAAATATATTGACTATAATGCAATTTAATAATATTTTTTGCCTTTTTCAAATATATCAGGGTCTCGGGTCACTTGGCTTTTATTAAAAAGGGTCGCCCCTGGCAAAAGGTTGGGAACCTGTTAACTAAATGAACTAAAAATAATTAATAAGTTTGGTAAATTACATCGTGCGAACAAAAAAAGTAAACGTCGCATTCATGGCCCGCAACTCACCAGAAAAACATTTATTTTGACAATACAAAAAGTTTGAGCACCGCTGAACTAATAGGAATTGTATTAAATAACTAGGCTTTTTCATACTTTGTATTTGTCAAAAAAAACACTACATCATTAATCTATGTACTGCACACAATTTCCGTACGACTAAGAAAATTTAACTATGATTAATTAATTAATTATTTATCATTTGCGAATAAAGTTGTGTGTGGGTCGCGCCCCCCCACTTTACCGTGAAATTGCTAACAGGCAATTTAAACTATGCTCTGTTACTATTCAACGTTTAATTAACCAACTGGTTCAAACGTTTCAAAGTAAGACACTTTCCGACACGCTTCGTTGTATCCGTGCGATGCCGCATTTTCTATGCAACGCTCGACGATCGTCGTTTCCAAAATGTAATATTGCATCGTAAATCGAGCGACCAACACGCGACTTTTGACCGAATCGTCTAGCTCGAGGATTGTGTGCGTCGATTGTGATCATTTGATACGCGAAAATCGTACGTGATATTTGAATTAAACGAATTCCAACTGATGATTGGATTGCAATACAATTGTACCTATTTACATTTTTACGATTTATATTTGGGTCAGTATTTAAAATGGATCGTCAGCAAAATAAATACTGAACGAAAACGATACATCGAGTGATCGTTTATCGATATAAATATTGATCAAATAAATAGAAGCTAATTTTTTGTATCGAATTATTTATTAACATAATATTTGGTAGATACTCGATTTGTTAACATTGTTTTGTTCGTTATACGCGAATTTAATTACATCTCGTACAGCGAGCGTTTTGACGCTTCACTTTCGTTTTGCATCTAATCAACATTTTAATTGCATTGAGATTTCTCTCGAGGCGAGACAATTGTCAAACAAGATTATCAAATGAAATACATTTTTTTTTAAATTTGTTGTTTTTGTATCTATAAATTTTTAGCACATATTTTGTATGCACATCGAATGACAATGATCTTGAAAATCTTTTGAACGAATCAAATTTCCATATGACAGGCTATCTTTAGGTACCAGTAAATAAAAAAATACTTAATAATTATTTATATTTAGTCCAATTGGGTCGCTTATGTCTCATGTGTTAAATCGAACTATCTCGGGTTCATAGTACGAATCAATGTCAATTCAAGAGTCAAAATAAATATTTTCTTTTTCACACAATTTCGTTGACTGTCTCGCTGTATGGGTGCAAACATGAATTGGTTTTCTAAACGTAGTGAGTTTTTGTTTAAATTTTTTCCTATATGTATTATACCGACCTTAGCTGTACCCTAATAAAATCTAGCACGAAATAACCAAATTTTACTTCGGCCGTGCACGAAATTGATAATTTCTAGATATAAAACTGAATCATTATCTGTCTGTTTGCACCTTATACATTTGTACATACATTCCTGCACGTTTGACTTAACTTTTCAGAATCACTCCTTATGTTCCTGCGGGTCTTTATCGGCACTCGAATGCAATAGGACATTTTTATTCCGCGTGGCTGCAATACAGCGCTTATGTACATTTGTAGTTTAGCTTTAGAGTGTTTGTAGTCGAAACACGTTGAGTATTGCCAGTTGGGAAAAAAACATAATATAAACCAGCACCCGTTCGCTAGTTGCTATGAAACGTGTGAACGAAACAGTTGCACGATAGCATTACTGTCGAAGCATTTACAGCACACCATACACTGTACAACACGCATAAACGCTACAAACCGCATCCACCATATCTCAAACTGTTAAATTGGCTCGACGCCCTTAATCGCCGCGTATTATGGCCATATGGCCTCACAAACTGTCAAGTTATTGTACGCGGACGTTACACTGCACTGTACACGCGTTGTTTAATGCTGCGTACACACCGACGTACCGAACAGCGAACGGCGAAGGCGAATTGTTATTATGTGGACCGGCACACACGTTGTTCGCTGTGCGGTTCGTCGGTGTGTACGCAGCATAACAACGAGCACGATTATGAATGAATTTTTTAGTTGGTCCGTTTTTTATCTCACTTACTTATACATTCCCATACTGTTTGACTAATCGGGACAAAATTTCGTAGGGTTACTCCGTACAATCATACGGGTCTTTTTTTTTCGAGTATCTGCCATATGACTCCTTGCTTATGATATGTACATTGCAATTTTCTATGAAAAATGCGTAGGTTGCGTCTTAAAATGAAAATTCTGTAAAAGTGTTACGCTTCTCTATAAGAAAGATTAGTAGCCGCGTTCACTTTTCGCAATGTCACTCTTCTAATTTTTCTTTCTACTTTTTTTTTTTTACACTTCATGATGATAATTGCGTTTTTGTCACGTTTATTTATTTATTGAATTCACTTTCACTTTGGCAATGAAATTGCGATTTTGTTCACTCGAACAGGTTTCACTCGAGGCTTCTTAATAACGAGTGTGTATTTTTATTGAAATTAAAAGGATAAATTCACGTTGTTGTGTTGGAAATATTATAATGCGTCCAATTTGTATAAACACTGTATTAAAGTACGCGTCATTGTGAAATCCCGCATTGTATGAAATGCCTAGGCGTTCAGAATGTTCTTCGGGATCAGCTCAGTGTGGGGTGAGATGTAAAATGATTCCTACTTTGCCTATAATGCTGCGCACACACCGACGAACCGAACAGCCAACGACGAATGGTTGCAATAACAATAACGTCCGATGATTTATGAACGTCCACACAATAGCAACCCTTCGTCGTTCACTGTTCGGTTCGTCGGTGTGTACGCAGCATTACACGCTTTTAGTATAAAGTGTTTTATACATACATACAATGCAGGTATTTCCCATTTTGACTGTATAGAAAAGGTTGTGAACAAAACACAGAGACTCTGTGCTTCAAATTCTCTTCTTCTTCCTCGACTGGTTTTGTTTTTGTTGATTTATTTATTTTATTTTATTTGTATACCTGTTGGGGAACAAAAGGACACGCGGTTGAATCCTTCAGACGTGACAGTTTGTCGCCTCTGCAATCCAGAGTTCGGCAAACTTTGGTACGCGTACTGCAGGCTACTTAAAGGCGCTCACACACCTTAGCGAAATCCCTGCGTTAAACTGACGCCCTCTATCGTCGTTGATTACCACCAATGCGAATGGGACGACGATAGAGGGCGTCAATTTGTCGCGGCGATTTCGCTAAGGTTTATGAGCGCCTTTACTTTCTACTTTACCTGTCTGTTGCAGAAACAGAAATAAGATATGGCCTTACCGCCCGAAAAATGACATACAAAAAGGGCAAGAAAAAATGCATGCCTTGCATGCATTTTGCTTGACTTTTTTTTTTTTTTTGAGAATTCCCCGCACTTTAGACCCCCCCGCAACCCCCCGTTGCCTCTGACGCTTTGTCCAGGCAAATTTGTTTGGAATGGCATATCTATGGTATTGTATATCTATGATGGACGCCCTATAAAAAAAATTCCCCTATTCTTCGACTTTGACCTTTAGAGCATTAAAATTAAAGGCGCTCACACACATTTGCCCGATATAATTCGCATTGGTGCGAATCAACGACGATAAAGGGCGTCAGTTTGACGCAGCGATTTCGCCAAGGTGTGTGAGCGCTTTAAAGCGTTTCTCGTACGATTTTTTTTATACTTAATTGTAAAAATTGCACCGCAAGCTAATTTTTTTTAAGAATCACATAATTTGTGTGCTTTTGCATCAAATTGCATCAACAACGTTAGATGATGCCAATTTTGAACAACAACTTTTTTAGTCAAGTCGAATTGAAAAATATTGACGGGAGACTTATCTAGATTCTCTGATAACTCCTTAACTCCTATATTATGATAAACTCTAACTATATATGATTAACTCCTTCATTTATACTATTTATAGGATCCTGCTCGTCATTTAACGAAATTCCGGCTCTATTATTTGCCATTCTTTAGATTATCTTTACTTAAGTTCCTTTCCAGCCCTAACTCCCTCCTTCAAAAGTTCCTTTCTTGTTTTGATCTGTTGTTCGTTTGTAACTATTTTGGCTATAGTGTACTGTGTGAAATTAATATTATTTTATATTTATATTTTATATTGTAAACTACATATGTATGAGCTGTTTGTTACGTAAATAAATAAATATTAAAATTTTATGCTGCGTACACACCGACGAACCTAACAGCGAACATTGCTATTGTGTGGACGTTTATAAATCATCGGACAATAACAATTCGCCTTCGACGTTCGCTGTTCGGTTCGTCGGTGTGTACGCAGCATTACTTAAGAATGACAGCAACAGTTGGAAAAACGTCTAGAGAATCTTTTGACTGGATAAAACCATTCATCCTACAACTTTCGTTCAAGGTATATCTTGCCAAAAGCGAATTCCAATAAAATAATCATGTTTCACTTTTATACGGATTTTTTCATTTGGCATATCTCACTGGTGTACATTTCCACCACGGGTTGCGTCTTAAAATGAAGACACTGCACATTTCGATGTCAGTGAACTCGAATCTGGTCCTTCTCCTTTTATCTTTGTTTTAAACGGAAGCTGGTTTTTCGGCGCTGGCGCGATCACAATAAGCGGCGGAACAAAATGGCGACAATCCAGATGACGCGTGCGATGTTGCAAAAGTTCAAGGTTCGAATCGTGAGCGAATCCGTTCGATACCAGTTCGTACGATGTGCAATATTTGCATATCAAATCGCGATAACGGTACAAAACAAAAAAAAAGTAAAAAAAAAAAACACACCCAAAGCTTCCCAATTGACTTATAGCAATGAGAATAATGAATTCATTCATATGAATGTATCGTCGCGAGTGCATTCGATGCACTTTTTTTTTTTTTGTTTTGATTTTGCACGTGCGAAACTTTCGCACGTATTTTCAATCGACGCTAGGAAAATTGCACGATGATCACCAGCGTGGGAAAAAGCGATTAACGTATTGTGAAATGCAAATTTGCACTAATTCGCATCGTGTTGTTTATTTATTGTGTGAGCGAGCTGCGGTAATATAATTGTTTCGATTTAATTGAGTCGTGGATACGACGTGTATTATAAGTTTTATTTAATTGTATGTACATATGTACGTACATTATGTGGGTTCACTTATAATAATGGTCAATAAATATGTAAAAACTGCTTTTTCAATGCAATGGGTAGTTAAAACACATTGTGTTTCGATAACAGAAGCTTAACTTGATGAGTTAGCAATCTGCACCCACTTGACTCGACACATTCAATTCATCAGCCCATCGTCCACTTGGTCTACCTTGCTTTCTTTCACATCCTCTCGGTATACCATTCCAGTATTTTTCGCGTCCATCTGCCATCCATTCTTTTGGCTATGTGTCCACTCCAACTTTTTCACACGCTCCGCTATATCTTCCACTTTAGTCATACTTCTCACCCATGTATTCCTCTTACGATCTCTTCTCGTTATACCGAGCATACACCTTTCCATGTATGTAGGTATGTGTACTGAATCTTGCGTAACATTCTTGAATTTAGCATCCACGTTTCACATTCATACGTCGTAACTGGCAGTACGCATTGGTCGTATTTTTTTTATTTAAAAAAGCTTTTTATTGTTCTTATACTATGTTCACAATACATCTTAAATCTATTTTAATAGCTACTGGTCTAGTGACCATTATCTATTTTACACATTGTTCATTTTGTTAGTATTTATAAGGATTCTTTTATTTCAATGTTAGTGTTTAAAGCATAATAGGAGAAAGAGCTCAAAAACCTATTTACAATTCTTATCAAATGTTCATAATATATTTTACATAATTAAATACTTTTTAGAGTCGGCAATCTAAAGAAAATTATGTTTAGATAATTTGTGTTTATACCTAAAGGGTAAAGACATCTTGCTATAATCACCGAGACCTTTCACTAATTTGTTAGTGTGGTTATTGGTAATTCTATCATAGAATCTACTGGTTAATCTGTTAGTGACATCTACGACTAATGGGATGTTATACTGGGAATGTAGTATTTTTAGGTTAGTATATGTATATGGGCGTGTTATAAATGATTTTGCATTGGTCATATGCCATTCTTTATTAAGCATAGCGGAATGTTGGATTTAAAAACTACGTACATTCTTCCAAAAGCACTCCATCCTAGTTTCATTCTTCGTTTTATTTCTTCTTCTTTACAACCAGTCATATTCACCAATTGTCCTAGGTTTAAATAACTATCAACAATCTCTACAATATGATTATCTACAGTCGATCATATATATGTATATATATAAACTGATTGATTGTTATTGGCGATCGATTAAAATAATAACAAATATCGGTTATAAGAAGTGTAATCAATATTTTAGTGTGGATTACTATTTGAGCTACTGGATTAGTGCTTATTTTCAGAAAATGGTAACGGAATTAGTGCAATTATGTAAAAAAAAAAAAAAAAACAGGTCACACACTATCTCGATCGATATTCATAATTGTATTTATGACACTTTATGCAATATAATGTTAAGAAACCGGAGACCGTTCATTGTTCTTCGACGAACAAAGCGACCGATGGCCGCTCACAACCTTTCACTTTTCAAACTGCGATAAAGACTCGAAACTAAACGGACAATTATTATTATCGCACTATGCATAACTAGCTGCAGTACTCGGCGTTGCCCGGGTGCTATTTTTCACCAGTGTCGAAAAAACTGCTTCGACACTGAAAAAACTGCTGTCATCGAAACCAAACTTTGCACTCAACTCATCTGAATGTCCCAAAAGACACATGCAAATTTTGATATATGTAGATACATAGCATTATATCGAATGCCTAGACATTTTATACGAAAAGCGTTTAAGGCAAAGTATGAAATAGATAAATTTTGCTATCCGAACCATTTTTTTAAACTCACCAATTTTACCAGCTGATTCCGAAGAACCATTTGAATCACTTTATACTATTTCAGTTTATGAAGCGTATATTTCACACTTTGCCCGGTCGTTTTGTAAAGTGTGGAGATTTTATGTTTGTATATACGTATCTGCATATATATAATAACCCTATTCCGTCTCTCTGTGTGTGTGTGTGTCTGTATGTCTGCTGATAACGCTCGCAAGTGTTTGCGACTTTGCTAAATTATTATTACAAAGCGCCATATATACAACAACTATAAAAACTATTAAATACAGCCAACCCTCCTATAGCGTACACTTCTATAGCGTTTGCGGCGGCTTTTCTATAGCGGTCCCTTCTATAGCATACATTTAAAAAAAATGCAATATTTTCAAGGTCAAATTAGAATTTTCATAAATATATTATTAATGTGCATTTAAATACATATGTATGTGCACTTAGAAAATATTTGTCAGTAGCAAAATAAACTGGACTAAATATGCAAGGTCAATGCTCCGTCGCGCGTGTAGGCACTTGCTATTGTTATCAAACTAAACGCATACAAGGTCATTGGAAATATAAAAATGGGTAAAATGTTTGATTTGCTTCAAATCGCAAAATACAATTAAAAAAAACTTAACCCCAAATTTTGTATGGGTGCCTAACTTTCTATAGCGTTTTTTTTCTATAGCGTGGTCCCTATCTCAACGCTATAGGAGGGTTGACTGTACACACAAACACTCGGGTATAGTACGGGTGATGAGAAACCACTCCGTTGATATTCAACAGGCTTACACTACATAGTATGTTATGTATATACTAGCCGATTTGTACGACGATGTATTCTAACCCAAACTTCACCCGTACTGGTTTGTACAAGAACACTAAAGCTTGTAGCCCGTTTGACAGTACGTGGAACACGTTGATTGCGTTATTTACACGGGTGTATGGCCATAAAATTGCATCTTTGACAGCTGTTTGTTATGTTGGCAAGGGTGGCGTGACCGCAACGACCCAGGCAGGCAGTCGGACGTTTACGCTACTATAAAAAAGTAATAAGAGATTTCGTAAATGTGTTATATAATAACCTGCATAAATATGCGTATATACATAATAACATTACACGTTTGTGTAATAACACCAGTGACAATGCCCTTTTGTTGTGTGAAAAAGGGATTCGAGGCATTGCGCTACAGTGAATCTCAACAATTAATTCGCAACGCTGTGACCGGTCAGTGATTCTGCACATTTTCGTCGAACGTATGTATGTATGTACACATACTTTCGATTATAAATATTGCATCCGAGCTTGGGTAATGATGCGTACACATTGGCGAACCGAACGGTGAACGACGAAGGATTGCTATTGTGTGGACCACTCCACACAATAAGTCCGATGATTTATGAACTTTTTGTCGTTCGCTGTTCGGTTCGCCAATGTGGACCCACCTTAATAATCTGGATGCAACAAAACGGTACCCAACGCTCATTATGATCATTACACATAGCGCAAATACATAGCTATTGAAGCGAATTAAAATCAAATTATTTTACAGCTAAGCCTTACGTTTGACTATTTATGCAGCTTTAGGCTACATTTATAGTACATAGATTCGTGCTCTGACATAATGTAAATGTCCCCTAAGTCGCCCAAATATGTTATTATAGCCCAGACTGACTGTCACTGCCACACTTACATACATACACTAGTGCAATAACGGTTATCTCCAATCGTATTATTCATAAGTTGAATAAGACGAGGGTTCGAATGTTGACGAACATTCGCATGGAAGTGACTGAATGCTTTGTTCGCATTTTAGCATTCTTTCAATGCGTTGACTTATGGCAGTATTATACAGGGCTAGATCTCGCTGGTTTGGTGGTTTGCTGGTAAAAAAGCCGCGTGTAATTGTTGTAGTAAACTAGCGGGCTTTTTCCGCCGTGCGAGTGAAGTTCGAATGTTTGCACTTTACTCGCATTAGCTGGCTCGTGTGACAGTCACTTCATTGACAGTTTGAGGTTAAGCGTTTCATTTTCAGCTGCCAACACACACACACACAGTACACTTCAATGGACACGATAGCGAGTGGAAACATTAGCGAGTAAACTTAACACGTGTAATAGGTTTACTAGCTACTCGATATCAGCTCTACGTGCCGGTCGGTAAATCAGCGAGATCGTAGCGAGTAAACTATCCCTGTTTACTCGCTACTCACACACACAAAACACTTCAATGGACATGATACATTTACGATATTGAAAATTCAGCGGGCATTTTGACGGTGGGCGCAAAACACGTGTCGTCACGTTGACAAGTCACAAGTTGGTGACATTTAGCGAGTAAACTTGACACGTGTAATAGGTTTGCTAGCTACTCGCTTCTAGCTCTATAAACCGGCTAGATCGTAGTGAGTAAACTAGCCCTGTGTAATACCCCCATAAAACGCAAGCGACCTCCTACACATGGACGCTCGGGATTGCTCGTCAGCGCTCGCCGAATGTGAAGTGCCGGCATTATAACTCAAAAACCGAAACACACTGAAACTTCATATTTTTACTTTATCCATATCGGATGATGTATTGTGACCGTGCGAAAATTCTACCTCCAGGTTTTGACTGATTTGTATCGGGTATCGTCACCTGATCACAATTTCGTGATTTTTTTTTTAATATTATTCCCTTGTTAAATTGGAATGTTTTGATTTTTGTCCTCAGAGGGTCGAGTGGAGGTGTCCAGGGAGGATAAGTACCTCAGCACGATGGCCCCCAGGAAGGTCTTCGGCGAGCTGGCCATCCTCTACAATTGCAAGAGGACAGCCACCATTAAAGCAGCTACCGATTGTCGATTGTGGGCCATCGAACGCCAGTGCTTCCAAACCATCATGATGAGAACGGGACTGATAAGACAAGCCGAATATACAGACTTCCTCAAGAGGTCAGTATCTTTAGACTCTACAAATCAGTTGTGTCATATTTCTACTATGAACTATGTATGTATGTAGCTTCAAATGCTTGAATTCGTATCAACGGGACTCACTCATAGATGTAGAATAACATAGATTGGCCTTAGCGCCCGAAAAATGACATACAAAAAAGGGCATGCAAAAATGCATGCCTCGCATGCATTTTGCTTGACTTTTTTTTTGTGAGAATTCCCCGCACTTTAGACCCTCCGCACCCCGTTGCTTCTGACGCTTTCTCCAGGCAAATTTGTTTGGAATGGCATATCTATGGACTCACTAGAATGCTCAAATTTGCATTAAAACAAAAACACATCGGAAATTGGTCAATCCTTACTAAGTTTGACCCAATGAATTCGAATCCGATAATGATTTTTAATGATTAGCTCTCGTTTATGAGATTTTCGCGATTTAAAAAATATCATTTTTTTTGACTTTTGCGGTCTATAGGTATGTATAACTCAAAATATAGTATTGCGTGCTCAAAGTGAGTATTGAAATCAATAGTCAAATATTTTTCCTATTGATTGTGATTTTTTGTTGCTTTGAAATTCTTACAATTAATTATCTAGCGAATTTTCATTATCGGATTCGAATTCAGTGGGTCAAACTTAAAAGTAAAGATTGACCAATCTCCGCTCTGGGGTTTTTTTTTTTTTTCTCAGTGTAATTATTGCTCAGTGATGATGTTATCATCAGTCCCATTTAAACGATTAGGCCTTAACTACATATAAAAGTTTACAAAGCTCATGACTGTAAAGACATGAGCTTGTTGGGCGATCTGCTGTCTAACAAGCCAACCAAGTTGTATAGTCTGCTATGAATCAATTTCAAATGGTTAGTCATCATCATCATCATCATTTCAGCCGTTCACCATCCACTCCTTTTCCATTGACTGCACACACTCTTCTCAATTCATCAGCCCATCTAACACTCGGTCTACCGTGCTTTCCTTCACATCCTCTCGGATACCATTCCAGTAATTCTCGCGTCCATCTATCATCCATTCTTTACACGTTCAGCTACATATGTATATCTGTCACTTTGGTCGTACTTCTTACCCATCTATTCCTTGTTGTATCTCTTCTTGTTGTACCAAGTATACATCTTTCCATGCGTCTCTGTGTGCACTGGATCTTACGTAGCATTCTTGAATGTATTACTTATATCGTTTCACATCGATACGTCATAACTGGCAGTACGCATCGGTCGTATGCCTACTTTTTTTGATCCAAGATGGCTAGTATCTGTCAAAAAATACTGTACCGAACTTTTATTATTTTTATTGACCCCATTTGCTTGAAAAAATACTGACCAAATAAATAGTCACCATAGTGGAGAACAATTTGCCTAATTGTTAGCGAACAATGTGATATTTTTCATGTCACATCTAATATATAAAACACTAAAGTTTGTATGTACGTATGGGTCATTCGTCAATTACAAGGCGTTGCTCGGGCGCGATTAATAGAAATTAGTAGATGTTTTCGGCAGATTTAAGTAGATACGTCCCCCGTCCCCCCTAACCCCACCCCTCCACATCCCCGCATCCCTCCTTCATTACCCGGCTTTGCCCGGGGTGTACTTAAAATAATGTAATATAGTGTTTGTTTAGTAAATTATTTCGGGAGCCCAAAAAAGGGGCCGCCGGGGCAGGAGGGGGGGGTCTGGGGTAGTAAGGCCGGCATTGCTTTCGGGAGTCCAAAAAAAGGGGCCGCCGGGATAGGAGGGGGGTCTGGGGGGGGGTGGTAAGGGGCCGGCATTGCTTTTCGGGAGTCCAAAAAAGGGGCCGCCGGAGTAAGAAGGAGGGTTTGGGTGTTGGTAAGGGGCCGGCATAGCTTTTAGGGAGCTCCCCCCTCCTGCCCCTGCGGCCCCTTTTTTGGGCTCCCGAAATAATTTACTAAACAAACACTATATTACATTATATTAATTGCACCTCGGGCAAAGCCGGGTAATAAAGCTAGTATGTACATAAATAGGCACTATACTATTCTGTGGTGACTGTAATGCTGCGTACACACCGAGGAACCGAACAAAGCACGATTCGTTTGAGAAACTCAGTATGTGCGAACATAGTGGTTTATTTTAATCAGAAAAAAGCAATTCCAAATCGTAGCGAATGCCATAAGGTGCACTTTAAATCCAAATAAAAGTACAGTTTTACTTATTAAACGGAATTTATTAGCGTGGCCGTTAATATTTCATACATAATTGGCTATCGACTCGTATAAGTGTCTCGAGCTACCGTTATCGCATATCGGAAGTAAACGTATGTTTACTTTTTGATTTTTTCTACATCGATGCGTGTTCTATAATAGACAAGAAACAAGGCTAAGGCAATTATTTAAATTCGACCAGCAATCTTAGGTCAACAGTTCACAGATTTGACTAAAAAAAAAAAAAAAAAAAGAGCTAAATTCCATACAAATACGCGTGCATTGGTAAATATTCGATTTTTCATTATTATTACGGAACTAAGTGTAAGCCCGTTGAGTATCAACGGAGCGTTCTCATCACCCGTACTGAAAAAATATTAAATTTAATAGTTGTTGCATAGATGGCGCGTTATAATACAACAACGTAACAATTTAGCAGAGTCGCGAGCCTATTGGGAATTTATATTGTCAAATTGTAGCAGGCTCGTCGTCGCCTCCGTTTGGATCATAGCGTAAACGCTCAATGTTCCGAACCGGTGATCTCGGGTTCAAATCCCACTCGCGCGACGTACTGGTTTTTTAATTATTTACCTCGGCGAACGTTACCAGCAGACTGACACACACACAGCTAGACAGACGGAATAGGGCTATCATATATGTACATACATATATGATGATATAAGTTATATTACATTTCAGATACATTTTAGTGGGCACAAAGCGCATTAGGAAAATTGCGGCAATTCGGTGCCGTTTCAATATATGTACATAGACCGTAATAATACGGTGTCAGTCTGTTCCAAATATTGTGTACACTGTGCGGTATATAATTTTTTTTTGTAATCGCAGTACAAGTATTTTAGTCAGTGAAAAGGTTAAGGATATCTCGATAGCGATCGAACCCTTTGTACGCACGGCGATGCTTCAAAGGATTACAATTGCGTTTGCGCCAAACTGAAGGATCGCTTTGAAGTTTTTGCTATCGTCGTAATAAAATGCAACTCCTAGTGCATCGCTTAAACGCATTTGCGTTGTTTTAAATTGATTGTTTGATGCAACCGTGGCGGTTTTGTTTTGGCCCGTTTCAACGCCGCATAAAATGCGAAAAATTCAAGCGAAAGTGTTCAAGGTCACCCCGGGAAAGTTTATTTTTGCAAAAGTGGAAAAATCTCGTCTCTCTTCATTCGATTGAGGCGCAGTTACATGAAAAATGAAAATTGTCCCATTTGTTGTTAAATTTCCCAACTGCGAATACCGAACATTTTCTCGTTATCTTTTTGTCAATCTCTCTTTGATGAAATTCGATTAAAAATCGTTACGTTCATTACTCGAATCTAAAATATGTAGAAGCGATTGGAAATTGTAAAAAAAATACATATGTATGTATGTATGTATGTATGTAGGTATGAGCAGCAATTTTGAAAGTGAACTATGTACATATATTCAATTTCCATATAAATTGAGTTAAGCCACTCACGATCATGTAGGTACATATGTATGTATGTATGTATGTATGTACTTACCCAATATGTACTAACATCTAAAGAGATTATTTGTCTTTTGAAAATGAACTTTGTTCCCATCCATTGTCCATACTTTGTTCTTAGAATCTAATATCATCATCATTTTCAGCCGTTAACCATCCACTGCTGGATGAAGGCCTCTCCAATCCTCTTCCATTTCTGTCTGTCTAGAGCAATCTGCATCCATATGACTCCACACATTATTCTCAATTCATCAGCCCATTGTCCGCTCGGTCTACCTTGCTTTCTTTCACATCCTCTCGGATACCATTCCAGTAATTCTCGCGTCCATCTATCATCCATTCTTTACACGTTCAGCTATATCTGTCACTTTGGTCATGCTTCTTACCGATGTATTCCTCGTACGAACTCTTCTTGTTATACCAAGCATACATCCTTCTCTGTGTGCACTGGATCTTACGTAGCATCCAAGTTTCACATCCATACGTCATAACTGGCAGTACGCATTGGTCGTATGTCTTCTTTTTTAAGCATAGCGGAATGTTGGATTTAAAAAAACTATGTTCATTCTTCCGAAAGCACTCCATCCTAGTTTCATTCTTCGTAACATAATCCGTTTGTTTATACTTAGCGCAACGCTCTATTGACATTTTCTCGTTGAGTGAAAGTGGATTTAATTATTTAAATCCTCACGAAATAAAGTATGATTATCCAGATTTTTCATTACACGGTGCAAACTTTTTATTTTCTGAAAACGAAAACGAGTCAACATACATAGTCCACTTTCAAAAAATGCGATTCCATATATGAAAAGAAGTCGAAATAGAAGCACTTTTGCGTAACGTTCACTTCTTTTGTGTGGCGTTTCGTCGAAAAGTCGACAAATAGTTCGACAGCGACGTAATGAAATCGATTATTTAGTGTAATATTCAATTACGCCAACGAAATTACATACAATAACAAAGCAAAAAAATATGATTTTTTACCGGATTTTTGAATTTTCTGCACGAAAAAAACCCTACTTCCGGTTGACTGATGTTGACCAAATTCCTTATGGCTTTTAAACTTTACGTGAAAATAATAGATATGAAATTTCAGCTTGATAGACTTGATAGTTTCGGAGAAAACACACAGACATACACACACACACATAGTACACAGACATACAGACATTTTCCAGAAATCATGAAAACGTGATCAGGGATGATACTTTCCAAATCAGTCAAAATTTTATTTTCGCACGATCACAAAAGTTATCCGATTAGATAAAGCCTCGAATTTGACACTTAACTTTCCACTTGGCTTCTTTTAAATTTCAAAGTCACTACGATTTTTCAATTTTTACGTCAAGAGTGTATCTCTCTCGTCTTTTTACCGCTAGTATTATGTATAGAGACATATATGTATGTACATAGAATTAAATATGTACATAATATCGATCGATGGCGGTATATTTGTATCCAAAAAGGTTGCCGACCACTGATATAAAGCAATTAATACGGTAGAAAGATAAATATACTTATTTGGACATTACATCAATACCATTTTCAGTTTTATTTTTAAAGAATATAACAAACGGTCTAATTTTTGACAGATGCCAAAAACCTAATATTCTTACTGACACTTTACCGTTCAAATAAAGACAAGCTGATAAGTGAAAATATATATTTTCGAGTTTTAGTTTGATTTTGAAGTCACAAGATACACCAATTGTAATATAAAATACCTGAATATACATAGATTCCACTATTCATTTTGAACATGAGAATGGGCATATTTTGATATAATATGCGAAAGAAGTAAAATGAATCGAATGAAATTTGAGACATTAAGAATATTCGTGTTCAATGAGCAAAAATTCATAAGAAACATATGTTACTTTCTTTGTAGAACTATTCGTATAAAAAATGTTGAAAAATCGAATTATTATACATGGCATATGGCAAATTTGCAATTGTGAACGAAAACTCCCTGTTGTCTTAATCGGTTTGAACAGTTGTCACCGAAATAATTATTGATCCAAGTCAATCAATTTGACCTGTTAGGCTGTTAACCCTTTCAATGTGGGTGAATAACTTCGACAATTTAGAATTATGTACATAGATTTTACGTAACTGATCTTTTCGTTACTAAAGTCAATTTATCGCAACAAACAAACACAAGAATAATTTTTGTTTATTTGGTTAATTCTTCGTCAATTCGTATTTTTCATTTGATTTTCCTTCATTATTACACACAAGTATACCACTAAATTATTATAAAATAAATTATATGTAAGCTGTTTTAAGAGAAATGCATCTAAAGAGTGGAAGAAATGGCTAACAAGAGACTTTTTTTAGTATAAAACGTACTAACTTTAACTTTTAACGATAAAAATTTCACCTGCGGGGCATTTTTAAGTTAGATAAATCGCCTAATTCTAACAAGAGACGGCTGATCTGGATTTAGACGATTCATATCTTGCCAATGACGATATTTAAGGTAGAAAACCTTTCGATTTACGTGGCCCTTCGCTCAAGAGACTAATACTTTAACCACCAAGCTATCTATCGCCTGGCTACCGTTGAATATAAAACAGCATTTATACAGGCAAATGAATTATAAATTGAATATTGGTTAATGTGATCTGCTTTTTTCATATAAACCTACACAAATCTAACCTAATTAATTGCCTAAATTTGTATAATATTTTTCGCCGCTAACAATACATAGAAAAGACAACCTTTCCGACTAATTTAGTTGCCGTAACCAATCTCTCTCTGTATTGAGATACATTCGTAGATAGATGAGGATATTGCACCACTTAAATTTCCTGTTGAATTTTGCAGTTGCATCACCAAACAATCAAAACAATGATTTTACTTTGTGCAGCGAATACTGATCCTTGACCGGCCGCCAGATAACAGTACTCGGTTGTGCAGACGCGCATAATAATCACAAGACACGGTCAATACATTTGAAAACCTGTCTTTTCTACTGGATTCAATCATCAAATTCATTCAGATAGTAACTTTAAAGAAAAACAATATCTGTGTCACGTTAAATGACAGGATTATCCACACAGTACCAACTTATGCAGTATAAATCGATTATAAATGCGATTTCACACATGCGACAGTTAAACTAGCGTGTGAATTAGATTAAAGACAGTTTTTAGTATCTGGATTTTAATGTATACATACGTGTGTGCGTTTTGAACACGTACACATGTGCGAGCGTTGACGAAATGGTGTGATCTTCTACGACGTCACTCCTACTCAAATATTGGTCCAGATGTCTCTTTGACGAACAGACGTATGCTTGACATGCTTTACATATAATTAATTGTTTGCAGTTATAGAAACACAATCATTCATGAAATTAAAGCTTACGAACTGGAACTTGTTAGGTTTTTGGCATAAAATTTAGCTCGGCTGAATATTTTTTTTGCATTTTATAATGAAACTAGTGTAAGCCCGTTGAATATCGACGGAGCGGTTTATCATCACCCGTACTGTGAGTGTTTGTGTGGGTGAATATGTGTACGTTTAGTATGTATGCGAGCGATCCGCGGCTATTCAGTCAGACAGCCGACCAGGCAGACCCTTGCGCTGCTATATTGTACAGTAATGCATACTTCAAACGTGAAAAATGAATAAAGTACTGAGCTTAGTATTTATTTCTAATAATAAAAAAATTATATTAAATTTAATAGTTTTGCATAGATGGCGCGTTACAATACAACAACTTAACAATTTAGCAAAGTCGCGAACCTACCGACGATTAATATTGTCAAATTGTAGCAGGCTCGTCATTACCTAGTTTGGATGAATGTGTAAGCTCACCCTCTTCCGACCTCGTGATCTCGGGTTCAAATACCACTGGTTCTGGTTTTTTAATTATTTACAGAGGCGAGCGTTATCAGCAGACAGACAGTCGGAATAGGGCTATTATATATATAGTGATGTGTCAATTTGAATGCAACTAAGAATTTTGAATACAATTTCGTCCCATATTAAATTTATGTGTTTTATTATGTTTTCAGTGTGCCAATATTCAAGAAGTTGCCAGAGGACACACTTATCAAGATATCGGATGTCCTCGAGGAGACTCACTATCAGCAGGGTGACTATATCATCAGGCAGGGTGCACGAGGAGACACATTCTTCATTATTTCCAAAGGACAGGTGCGTAAAAATCATATTCGCGTTCAGCAGGCGAAAATTAATAAGTTATATTTTAGCTAAAAATTGAAGTTTGTACAAAAAGTTCCAAAAGTACCAAAAGTTCTTATTATTTATTTGTTTTGGTTACAGTATTGTATTATGATACCCGTTTTCTAAAATTTATACCTCAAATTGATAATTGATTGGATCTATTTTCATGTCAATTAAACATCATGCTAAAAACTCATTACAATTGTAACCGTTTTACACTTTTCTATTATTCAACCGCTTCAAGGGTGACAATTCAATTATTAACTACATATAATCCCCGGGGCTTGTGCACCGTAATCATATTTTGAATATAATAAATGGAAAATTGCATTCCGGTAATATAATTGTAAGATTTAAACGGAGAAAGTAAAAGTTGTTCTGTGTTTTTTTCTTACATGCAATTAACTGCTCCTACTAATTAACTTGCTGCATAGACCAAGCTTAAATACAAATGAGTAATATAATGCGTGTATTTTTTTTTAGGAACATCAACGTTTTAATCACTGAAAATAGTTATTATGCTGTGCAAAATTTGAATATTAATTATGTAGTTGTATTTTTAGTAATGGGTACTAATTTCGTTGAAACAATGTCATGTCATTAAAGTAAACGAGAATGTACCAAAAATAATTGAAATCGTCAAATTTTTGCTCCATACATGTTATTTATTGTTATATTATATCTCAAATGTTAATTTTCAATTACAGTGAATGATTTGTTGACTCTTTTTATGAATTAACCTAAAAACACCGTAAAATGGTCAGAATGTGATCACTTTGTTATACCGATAATTGAAAATCGTTTTTGAACTACGAGCATGTAAATGATCTATCATAATTTTTTGAAATCAATATGTATTTTAATTCAAGAAAGAAAAAAAAGGGGAAAATATTGAACATAAAAAAATCAGCATTGTTTCAAAATAGGGTGATATATTTTGGCCCACTTCTGTGCAACTATTTATTGTGACGTCACATGCCTTGTTTTAATATATGTGCCTGTGTTGCTTAAGGTCATACTTATCATTTTAGGAATTTCGATTTAAAAATTGCAATAACCTTAAACGGTAAAAAAAATCAATCAAATATTTTTTTTAATTTTTCATGTTGCAACTTCCTGCCAATAAGGAAATGTTTTATGAATTTTTCAATAATTTATCGATATTTTTTATTATTATTTCAGGTCAAAGTAACCATGAAGCTACCGAACGGAACGGAAGAGAAGTTTATCAGAATTTTAGAAAAGGGTGATTTCTTTGGTGAAAAAGCTCTGCAAGGGTTAGTTAACTGATTGAACATTAGTAGCAAATATATATGTAGTTTCCAAATAATATCCAATCTATGAACATGTCGGAGCTACTTTCAGTGCTGGTACGCTATAGTATGAATTTAATTTTAAACAAATCTGATTTCAGAGACGATCTCAGGACGGCCAACATCATATGTGACTCTCCTGAAGGTGTGACCTGTTTGGTGATTGACCGAGAAACATTCAATCAGCTCATATCCAGCCTCGACGAGATCAGAACTAAATACAAGGACGAAGGCGATACTCGTAGAAGGTATTTTACAACAGTATTTATGTATATTTTCAATTTAAAAAAAATTTGTTATTAAAATGACATTTATGTTATTGCTAACGTTCAGGATCACTGGGAACGGTAAGACTATTCCGATGAAGTAACACTTTGATGAAGTTTAAGTTCTGAGTTGACTAACATACTGTGTATGTTTCAGGTTGAACGAGGAGTTTGCAGCTTTGAGGTTGTCCGATTTGAGGATCATAGCAACATTGGGCGTCGGAGGCTTCGGCAGAGTCGAATTGGTTCAAATCAACGGTGATACGAACCGTTCATTTGCTCTGAAGCAGATGCAAAAGGCTCAAATTGTCGAAACCCGTCAGCAACAGCATATTATGAGCGAGAAGCAGATAATGGGCGAAGCCAACTGCGAGTTCATAGTCAAGCTATACAAGACGTTTAAAGACCGGAAGTATTTGTACATGCTGATGGAGAGTTGTCTCGGCGGAGAACTGTGGACCATACTCAGAGATAGAGGTCTTTATATAGTCTTTGAATTGAAGTCGTTTTTAAGGCTCGGATTCGCGTTTTGACGCCAAGCGCGAATCCACGCTTTGACCGTTGAAGCTGTTCAATTCCAAGGAAAAGTATTTTGAGATTGTGTTTTTTCACAGGTCGCTTCGACGATTCCACGACGAGGTTTTACACGGCTTGCGTTGTTGAAGCTTTCCACTATTTGCACTCTAGAAACATTATATACAGGTGAATATAAAGCTATAAAGATTTTGTAGATGTTTGACACGACCATATAGTAAGGTAGTTTCAAACGAAGTTTCTCTGTACTAAATTTGAACTAATGATCATTGCAAAAAACTATTGAATGTTATGTTGTCATGTTGGTCGGGAAGTGAAGTGGATGTTCGGATTTTGGGCGGACTTGGACTCCGTTCAAAAAGTTTAAAAAAATATATCGGGCTCACAACGGGCTCCGTTTCATAAAACTAAATTCCGTACCGAAATGAAAAAAATACATTTTATTCCACATACATACATACATAGGTTCAAATGAATACCATGGCATTCTCTGAATAATAATAAAAGTTGTATGCACATTTTAAAACATTTCATCTTTTGTCTTCGACAATGATTATAAAAATTTTCAGGTTTTTATTACTCTCCAAGAATATCCTTTTAAAATATTTACAGAATTGATAAATTAAAAAAAATTAAGTGACCATACCACTAGTATGCTATCACTGATGTTTTGAAGAACTGTACCTTTGTGCTTTATGACGACAATACGTTCAATTAGTCCCTAGCGTGGGTTTTGATCTGTATGGTAATTTATTCGCTTTGTCGAAAAATTAACTTTAATTGCCCTATTTACTTTAACCATATCGGATAAAGTATTGTATATTGATTTTGTATTCTTGAATTAACTGCTGTCAAAACTAACCTTTTGTGACAATCTTTCTAAAATGAATACAGAGCTATAATAAGTGTTCGTGATTGTAATGAAAGATATTCATTAACAGTATAATTTTTCAAATATTGGATGTGCGACGTGGACTTTGTACTAAATTTGGACTAATGATCATTTACAGAGATCTCAAACCAGAAAATCTTCTGCTTGACAGTCAAGGTTACGTTAAATTGGTAGATTTCGGATTCGCCAAGAAGCTTGTGTCCGGCAGGAAGACGTGGACTTTCTGCGGCACACCGGAATATGTAGCACCTGAGGTTATTTTGAATCGTGGACACGACATCAGTGCTGACTATTGGTCTCTAGGTTGGTATCATTAAACAACGATCAAATCGATGTAATATAAAATTATATACATACATATATAGCTGACATTGCAATAAAACTTGGCAACATGTAAGAAAAATACAATTTTTAATCAATCGACTTGGAATCTTAGACAATACATATGTATATTCTATAGTACATATATATCGCATATTGATGATTAATACAATTTACATACGAGTATACCATTATTTGGCTTTGTTTGAATTTCAGGTGTGTTGATGTTCGAACTGTTGACTGGAAATCCACCGTTTACCGGCGGCGATCCTATGAGGACTTATAATATAATTTTGAAAGGCATTGACGCCGTTGAATTCCCTCGAAACATCACCAGAAATGCCACAGCCCTTATCAAGAAACTGTGTAGGGACAATCCGGCAGAACGGTTGGGCTATCAGCGAGGCGGCATCTCTGAGATACAGAAACATAAGTACATAAACATTTAGACATGTATACAGTGACATAGTTATAGTTGCATGTGACTCGGTAGATTAACAGAATTAAGCAACGAAAGTATGAAAGTAGGCTTAAAAATTAATTTTAATAAAACTATGTAAAATTATGTTTAATGAATTTTGCACGCAAAGCGTAGTCACGGTAAATAATCATATTGTAGAGATAGTTGATAGTTATTTATACCTAAGACAATTGGTGAATATGACTGGATGTAAAAGAACAAAAAATCAAACTAGGAGATCTTTTGAAAGAATGAACATAGTTTTTAAATCCAACATTCAGCTATGCTTAAAAAAGAAGGAATACAACCAATGCGTACTGCCAGTTATGACGTATGGACGTGAAACTTGGATGCTACGTAATATATCCAGTGCACACAGAGAAGCATGGAAAGATGTATGCTTGGCATAACGAGAAGAGATCGTAAGAGGAATACATGGGGGTAAGATGTATGACCAAAGTGGTAGATATAGCTGAACGTGTGAAAAAGTTGAAGTGGACAACATAGCGAGAAGAATGGATGGCAGATTGACGCGAAAAATACTGCAATGGTATCCGAGAGGATGTGAAAGAAAGATGGGCTGATGAATTGAGAAGAATGTGTGGAGTCAAGTGGATGCAGATTGCTCAAGACCTTTTTTATCCAGCAGTGGATGGTGAATGGCTGAAAATGATGATGATGATATGAATGTATACAGTATGGACATTGTTTTTTACATAATTTGTATTTATATTTCATGATACACTTTGCCTGTAACAGATACACGGACAATGTTACTTCAATATGTACATGTTGTTTCATTTAGTGTATTTTAAATGTGCTTTAATGGTTTTATTTGATTTAGGTGGTTTGACGGATTCAATTGGGAAGGTCTAACTCAAAGAACTCTACCACCGCCAATTTTACCGGTCGTCAATTCGCCCAGTGATACTCAAAACTTTGACGAATATCCACCAATCACCGATGGACCGCCGCCGGATGATCTCTCCGGCTGGGATAATGACTTTTAAATTATATATATTTAGTAAATTTTCATATCATTAATTCCAGCACGCTACTAAGAATTCTCATTATAATTTTAATAACATTTTTTTTTACTCAAATGGGATTTAGAGAGAAATTTAATAATAATTTTCTATCAAATCAAATGTTTCCGTCGAGACATTTGAACATTCTAACTAATCTCTAATATATTATATATATATATGTATATTTTTAATATTAATTTATTTATAATGATAAATAGATTCAAATACTTTATCACAGTGGACATTAAAAAAACTGGTTTCACTAATTTATATCTCTAAACCTAATAACGTTACTGAAATGAAAAAATATAACATTTTAAAATTAATCTAATTCTGTTCGTGGTTCGTAATGGTTATTTTTGCTAAACGGATAATTGTTAATGCCAAAATATAAGGCAAGATCATACTTTAATATTCTGTTTTTTCAATATGGCCCATTATTTTCTTTACAATTTCAATACATTAAAATAAAAAAAAAAAATGAAATTTAATATTGTATGAAATTTCTTTTTATTGTAACTTTTTTCTGTATTTTTATTTTATTTTTCAAGCACTAATAATTATCCGCTCAGAAATAAATACAATATCATCAGAAACAGGATTAAATCGACTTTAAAATAGTTCTATTGTTATTATCTTTGGAGATGTACATTTATGAAAATAAAGTAACTAGTATTTTTTAATCCATCGTGTATATGAAATGAGCAATTTGTAATATTTTGTAATGTAACTTGAAATCATGATGTATTGTCAGAATATTACAAAGCAGTATTAATTTTGCATTGTTTTGAATAGTCAAAACCGCGTTAGACAACAATATATAATTTGCAAATGTACGCTGTTACGTTTTTCTTTCATTTTGTAAGTATGTAAGTCACAAATTTATTTTGTAACCATGTTTAAAATAAATAAGTGCAAAACTTTGACATATAATTAATTTACGTAATTATTGCCATTTTAGTCAATATTTTTCACATTTATTTTTATCGATTTGTACAATTTAAAGTTGAAACATTGTTTAGATCGTAAATATAATACTATTGATTTTGAATGATTACCATATTTTTAGATTTTTTTTTCGAATTGGATTCGTTTTTGTTCACTTTTTTTTTTAATTTTAACTCTGCGATAATCAAAACGTTACCGTAGATCAATTTGAGTTTAATTTTTTTTTAATAAAATTTATTTGGCTTAAATTAGAATATAAAAAAATAAAATAGAATACACAGCCATACGAGTTTATTTGAGCGATTACTTAAAACGCAATGAGACTGTTTTCATTAATTTCAATATACATAATTAATTATTATCTGTACAAAAAAAACGTTCAGAATCTTAAATAAACGAGTGTAAAAAAATTAGTATCAATCCTAGTTGATTTAAATTGAAATTCACTTGCATAATATGTAGTTATTTTTCATCCTCACAAAAAACTGTTAATTTAATTTTTTTACTACATACATACATAACATAAAAACATACATATATAAAATGTTATATTTATATGTATATTTGGTGCTACATATTTCTAAGAAATATAGTTTATTTATATTTTTTAATGGAGAGTGTATCCTATGATTTCATCAAAACATTTTTTTTTCATATTTATCACATATTATCATTATTGAAACACTTCGATCGACGAGTTCACAAATGAGAACTTTTGGGTAAAAATTACTCACAATTTTTTTGTTGTTTAATAAGAGGCAATTTTATAAATAAAAATACAATAGAATCTAGTCTACTTTTATGCGACACATCAAAAAAATTATTTTGAGGGAAAATAAAACAGATTTTTTAATTGAATTAATTAATTATTCTTGCCTCGTTGCTGGTAAAAACCTTGCCAATAAATTTTTGCATTTTTGTACTTGAAAACGATCACAATAAAAACATGTCCACAAAATAAATCAATACGAATACATATTTTTTAAATATTATTTTATACGTCATGTGATTTAGATTGAGTACGTCGTATGTGCAATTTTTAGGTTAGGTTATGTTAAATCTTATTTCGCTGTGGCTGACAATATTGCTTGTTTTTTCCTTTGTTATTACGTAATTTTAATTTGCAAAGATCAATACGCACAAAATCTGTAATAGACTTATCAATTTAAATATTAAACCTCTCCTCTTCTCTCTATTCTAATTAATATTGTTAAATTTGAAACTATTTTTACTAAATTTATTATCTCTATACATGGCTTATGAGTATTGTATAATTAATTTATCAGCTTTTATAAATAAATTCTTCTTATATAAACAAATACTGTAATATTTTTTTAGTATCAAAATAAAAAAAAAAACCATTAACTTATATACTATTATAAAGAAAAAATGGTATCGAGAGTCATTTATTTACATACATACACACGATTGGCGCTTATGTTAGTCAATTGTATTAATATGATTATTAATAATAATTTAAATTAAATTTACCTGAATTTGCCTTATTTTTATTAATATACATAATATTATTTTGTGGTATATCTACATATGTTTATTTTGTAAATAACTATATTTTCTTATAACCGAAAGAAATATATTTAGTTAAATTTGTATTGCCGTTTACTTATTAAATACATTCACACACCTACCTTTCATTGACATTAATTACAATGTTGTATATATGTATATTGCGTGACCAACACGCAACTTTATTCATTAAAATTTCGAACAAATACATAAAATTATATCATTACAACGCATACGCTTATAATATAATAATAATTTCATACAATTTCTGCAAACTTGTCATTTAAAAACGGCAATAATTAATCGGTCAGTGTTTAAATCAATAAACAGTCAGTATCATTTCAAGAACACGGTCAGTAAAAACAATAAATGATCATTAAAAATATATTTTTGATAAGTAACTTTTTCACAAACGGTCTTAACAGTTTTAACTTTAAATATCGACCGTTTATATAAATTTTCTTGTCGTTTAGTATTAGTTACTGGCCATATTTACTGATTACTCGAGTACTGACCATTTATTAAAATTACTCACCATTTGGTTAAAATAATCAACCGAAAATCGCAAAAGTTACCGACCCGATAAATACATGCCTTTAAGTATGCTAAGGATGGCAGCATAGTGAAGTTATATGATTTCCTAAGCAAATTTCATGTATATCAGTATAGGCACTTACGTTATTCAAATTAAATAGATTTCCTAAGCAAATTTTAAGTGTAAAAAAGTGACGTAACTACTAAAGTATTCATTTTTTTTTTAAATTTTTCCTTAGAATTATCAAAACACAATAGAAAATAACCGCATGCACTAAAAAAAAGTTTAAATAAATCAGTAATATATGAAGAAAAACACAAATTTAGAATAAAACTTTCAAGTCCATTTATCTCGATATTGTTGTTTTGTCAGTTACGTTGAGTGGGTTGTCCAAAAAACTAGCACTTACAGACCCACCCTTCGCCTGCAAGTGCTAGTCATCTTGAACTGTTGCGCGATGAGCGATGGTCGATGAGATTGGTTTATGTTGGCCGACATATTTGACAAACTGAACACAGTGAGCAGCTCTCTGCAGGGAAGAATGATAACCATGTTTACAGCGAGTGACAAAATATCTTCTTTAAAATATAAAATCGCCTTCTGGATTGAATGTCTTGGACAAAAAAGTAATGACTGTTTTCCGCTACTTCAGCAATTTCTCAAAAAAAAAATCATCTTCCAATCGCTACGGACGTGGAGATAAGTATACGTGCACATTTGACATACCTGACAACGTCTTTGGAGGAATATTTTCCAGAAGAAAAGTTTCAGTTATGGGAAATCGAATGGGTCCGAAATCCATTTAGGATTAGTACCAAACCTTCAACATTGACTGTATTGGAGTATGAAAATTTAATTAATATTAAAAATTCATCCACACTCCAACAACTTTTCGAATCAAAAGCTACCACGAACCTGAGCCAATTTTGGTTTGGCCTGAAAAACGAATACCCGGGTATCGCTGAAAAGGCCATCATGGCGTTACACCCATTTGTGTCAACTTACAGATGCGAGGCTGGGTTTTCAGCTTACGCCCACACGAAAAATAAGTTTAGGAGTAAGTTGAATGCTGCACCAGACCTCCGCATCCAATTGTCAGACATAAAACCTGACTTCAATGTTATTTTAAGGAAAACTATGAAAAGATTTCATTCATCACATTAAATAAATATCTTTTTGTTCCAACTAAATGAATATTTTTATTTTAAAAAGTCTTTCTTTTAAAGTCAAACTATACTTAGAAGATGCCGACACCAATCCAATAAGCCTCAGTATGGTGTGATTTCACGTAAAAAAACAATGTTACAGTTAGTTTACTTCTTACATAAATGGTAAACCAAAACGGGTTCCGTAGCCAAAAGACTTCGGAATCCGCTGGTATAATAACACTTCTCTGGACGAAAACGAGTCAGTCATTGAAAACATCTGTGGGTACTCCAACAATCATTCCGAGTCATCGAACCATTGACGTCATCGCTCGACCACACGCAACGTGCAAATCTCGTTGTAAAGTCGGCTATATTGTTATGTATGTATCTAATCAAGCCAAACCTACGTTTATTCAATTATATGTATATAATCTTTGTACACTGCAATATTACAATTATACGTGAAACTTGACCGTTGGCATATAGAGGATCTGCACGCAAGTTCTTGATACATCGCATTTTTCTCGCTCATTCGTATGGGTGTGCGAGCGAAACAAGAGACCCGACTTTAGAATTACGAACGTGGCCTTTTGCATAGACTCAGCTGTCAAATGTGTAGCCCATTGTAATAAACGACATCTCTCATGCCTCGCCTTGCCATGCTACGTACTTTGAATCATCATTTAGTAGTGTCGTCTCTACAATATTCATAATAAACGTCGACGCGATGCAATGCTTCAACAAATAAACCTTGGAAAACTAAAATTTCTCGAGTTTAATTTCATATTTGTCACGTCATACGTCATAGACTTGGATGCCCCATTCCCATTGGAAAATGCAAAGGTGCACGTTTAGATGTTTGTTCGCGTACCCTAAGAGTGATATTACACTCGGCAACAAAACCAACACCAGATTTTTTTTGGCGGTGGCGAGCATCTTATTACATTGCGCCACTTTTCACTCACCAGCTACCTGGTCATCTCATAATCTTCATACAAAAAAAAAAAAATAGGTCTAGGAAGACGTCTATAAAAAAGAGGTCTATGTAGACGTAGAAAATATATAAAATTCAACCTCTCGTATTTCTTTCTGAATTTCATTGTTTTCGAAACAATTGCGTTGACGTTGCGTTGCGTTGACAATTGAGTACGACGATGCAAAAAAAAGGTCAGAAAAGGGTTTTTGGTGAAGATTTTTTTCGGCGAACATTGACTTCCAAGAAATTTTCAAGGAACCCAGAATCGCATCGTCTAATACATCGGGATACTTACCATTGGAACCTGTATATCTATCTGGTCGCCGAGGTTCAAAAAAAAACTGGTGTCCCGATTTGTTGCCGAGTGTAATATCACTCTAACGATAAGCGGAGTGCAAGTCAAAAAACTAAAGAAAAAAATCAGAGTAGTATGTACATACATACATGGTATGATCATCTTTATTTTGACGAGATCAGATGGAATTGGTTTATGTGCTTTGGTGTGAACATGCACACATCAACAACTATATGCACTCCAAATATGCACTTATTCTGTAAGGCCGCTCACCAAAGACTTGCAAAGTGAATACTTTATATAAACATTAGCATTATTACCCGGCTTTGCCCGGGGTGTAATTAATATAATGTAATATAGTGTTGGTTTAGTAAATTATTTCGGGAGCCCAAAAAAGGGGCCGCCGCACAGTGTTTCAGAACGCAGATCTGACTAGACACGCGTATAAAAACTTTTTAAAATCGCGATTTCTCGAAAACTATTACATGTATTAAGCTGAAAATTATTTTTTTGCTTTTAAATGATTTATATCTTCAAAATAATATAAATTTATAAATATTTTTTATTAAAAATTTGTGTTATGGAATGAAAAATAAATATTCCTGGTGATAATATGTAAAATTATACATACATAATAAAAAATTTAACCTACTAATTCAAAAATAAAATATTTAAAAAAACCGTACAAATTCAAGAAGTATCTGGTAAAATGTAAAACATTCGTATTTTTTTTTAAAACACGCACATAATTTAAAAATCGAATTGCACATATTATATAAAATACAATGAAAAAAGAAACTCAAGCATACTGTCTTCCTGGGCTGAAATATGCTCTTTGTGCCATATATTGAATAAACATCTCCGCGGTACGCAAGAGTCTAAAAGAAATTGAAATAAATGAAAGTGTTGCAACTTATTGCAGGTAGTTTTTACAGATTCTTAAAGTATAATAGTTCAACTTTAAAATGTGTAACAATCATGGCTTAGAAATAATTCAAACTCTTTTAAAAGCTTAAGCCAACTTTATATGATTAAAAAAAAAAATCAAAATTGGGCTATGACTTTGAATCAAAATTTCTACAATAACAATTGATATTTTTGTTAAATTTTCTATAAAATATATTTTTTGTACATACCTTTTTTAATAATATCAATTTTATAATAAGTGTAACAACGTGTATGAAGCTATGACATCCAGTTTAAGACTGTTGTGAATTATTTCGCGCGGCCGCGCTTCGCCCATTGTACACGTGTTTGGGTATTTAACACGTGCATAACAGCTTGCAAAACCATATTTTATCATTGTTTCTCGAAAGTTCAGGTATAAAACTACTTAAAATAGTGGTGCATAAGTCGTTTCTCAAAAGTTTTAAAATCGAGCTTTGTCTAGTCAGATCTGTGTTCTGGAACTCTGTGCGCCGGGGTAAGAAGGAGGGTTTGGGGGTGGTAAGGGGCCGGCATAGCTTTTAGGGAGTCCATTAAAAACCACCCCCCAGACGTCCCTCAAGCCCCGGCGGCCCCTTTTATGGGCTCCCAAAAGCAATGCCGGCCCCTACCACCCCCCCCCCCAGACCCCCTCCTGCCCCGGCGGCCCCTTTTGGGCTCCCGAAAAGCAATGCCGGCCCCTTACCAACCCCCCCAAACCCTCCTTCTTACCCCGGCGGCCCCTTTTTTTTGACACCCGAAAAGCAATGCCGGCCCCTTACTACCCCCCCCCCCCCCCTCCTGCCCCGGCGGCCCCTTTTTTTTGACTCCCTCAAGCCATGCCGGCCCCCTACCACCCCCCCCCCCCAGGCTCCCCTCAAGCCCCGGCGGCCCCTTTTATGGGCTCCCGAAAAGCAATGCCGGCCCCTTACCACCCCCCCCCCAGTCCCCCTCCCGCCCCGGCGGTCCCTTTTTTGGGCTCCCTAAAAGCTATGCCGGCCCCTTACCACCCCCAAACCCTCCTTCTTACCCCGGCAGCCTTTTTTTTTGACTCCCGAAAAGCAATGTCGGCCCCTTACCACCCCACCAGACCACCCTCCTACCCCGGCGGCCCCTTTTTGGACTCCCTGAAAACTATGCCGGCCCATTACCAACCCCCAAACCCTCCTTCTTACCCCGGCGGCCCCTTTTTTGGACTTCCGAAAAGCAAAGCCGTCCCCTTACTACCCCCCAGACCCCCCTCCTGCCCCGGCGGCCCCTTTTTTGGGCTCCCGAAATAATTTACTAAACAAACACTACATTACATTATATTAATTACACCCCGGGCAAAGCCCTTTATATAACAGTTCCATGTTATTACACGCAGGGATTTGTCTGTCATTTTTTTTTTTTTTTTTGGCTTTTTGTTTGGTGGTTTGGATTTATTTTCCAGTTTTTCCACCCTGTTTAAGCTTTCCAAGCTGATTGAAATTTTGTCTCATTTCAATC